>CM068968.1:9713766-9731611 GCA_035128595.1 Eptatretus atami
GCGTGTAGACAGCCAAAGCATACCCAATTGAGGCTCCCAAGTATGTACCATGTGCAACGTCAAAAGCAGCCAATACTTAAACTCCAAAGACCCACCCACATCTCTCACCTGTGAGTGAGGAATAGCAATCAGCTCTCACCTAATCACACTAAACCCAGGTGGCTAGAATTATATAAATAAATTGACACCTCTCCATTGCTTACTAGGAAACGCCTTAAGACCCGATAGAGCGTGTGGTGTCCGAGGATGCACCTGATGAAGGATATAATTAAATAAGGCCGTTAATATTTCATAAGGGGTGTTTTAATCAAACCTAACAACCCAATTTTCACTCTTGCACTTCCTTGGATTCTTGGTATGCATTGCAAAGTTTCAGCCTGCTAGGCTTATAGTTTGGATTATGAGGGAGACTCACTGACACACACACACAACACACACACACACACACACACACACACACACCACACACACACACACACATTTATTTGATATAGAAACGTGTGGTGGGTCGATTCTGGAGTGGGCTCTACAATGCTTGGCAAAATTGGTGTTGAGATGGACGAGACTGGTTCGCTCGAAAGCACTTTAAAATCGGATTATCGACAGCTCGCTCAGCCGCCCCTATCGGCAGATTCACCATGTCATGTGTTCGCAAACGCCGATTCGCGCCCAATTAACCCTCGAAGGGCCTGAAGATCTTGTTTCATGTCCGTACCATGTGGACAGTGTGACTGTCACTGTCACTGAAGACATTGCGACCGTTTACACTATGAAAAGTATCTAGACTTTCCTGAATCTTGATCACCCGCCTCTCGGCTATCTACATGCTTACCCTTACCTCCAAGCGTAACGTCATCTGCAAATTTGGAAAGCTAACTCTTAAACCCCACTACCCAAATCAGTGATGTAAATTAGAATCACATTCCTCAGAAACACTGAATCAACAACTCTATTGGAATCGACGTCACATTAAACAAAACCCATTTCCGCCAAAAACAACAAACACCAAGAGGTCACAAAAAGAACGGACAAAAAACCGATTTTTAAAACAACTTATCTCCTTTAAACAGCAAATTAAAATGTCTGGATGTCGAATATTCACAATTTTGGAATTAACGTAACAACCGGTGATTCCTCAGTTGTGACTCTCGGGTCTTCCTCTGCTCTTAGTCTGCAATGAGCTGCAACTCGAAGCTCGTTCTTCACGTCACACCCATCTTGCGCCGATTCGTCATGTGTTCCTGAAATCTGCAACATCACCACTATCACAATGACTGGTTACTCATCATTCCTCACTTTACTACCTGTGCTACTGGAGTTTCCAGGTAGTTGCTATCAATTCTACTCTTACAGCGAACAATATAAAAACTTCTCCCAACACTCATATCACTGAAACACTACCACGCTGGCACTTGCTACTGCGGGGTAGGCCATCAAAATGTAGAATGCTCAACATTATTTACTAGATTTTCTCTGCATTACCCCAGTGGCGATGCTATGGAATTAATTAAAAGCCTCATGAACACAAAGCCCAAGGCTAGGTGTGAAGTAGATTATTCCCCAAGGCACCGTGTTAATGTTCCTTGTTTTTTATTCCGTTCTCTCGAAAGAACGTGTTCATAATCCTTGCAATGAAAACACCACGTTTGTAATTCTTCCCAGCATTCAGGAGGCACTTTTCTCATTTTCAGCAAAATTCATAACTTCACTTTCAGTTAATTTAGGTAAAAGGACGATCAGCCACGCACGAGCGACTGGACTCCGAGGAAAGACCTGCTGCAACCGTATCCCCACAGCACGCAAGCACCTCGGCGCACAATCGTCAGTTGTTGCGCTTAAGATAATTGAATTATGCCAGGGCCGAATGGTCTGCGACCTCTTGACAATTGTGCCAGCAAGGACTTCTTCCTCTCACATAGGTGTCGTTTGGTTTGTACGTCGGGCATTCTACTTCTCCGAGGACCCTGTTTCCTCCACCGTCCATTTTCTGCAACGTCGAACAGTTGCTGGTATTCCGCTGCTAACTCAGAAGCAAACTTTGCAGAAAACTTCACAGAGTGCCGACTGTGATCCTTACCAACCTGAACGACTTCGCTGAAACAAATATCAATCAATCGACTTCTTATGTCACGCTTTTAATTTAAATCCCAAAGCGCTTATGAAAGTTGTTTGTTCTATCCAATTCAGAGTTGCATTCTTGGTGATATTACGAGTCCCCTCCAACTCACATTCCCAATATGGTGCACTGCCACTTGCACAGCTGCAACTTCAACCCCTCTTCCCTACCTTCCAGACCACCTCACCTGGCATGTCGTGAGTGGCACCAAATCTTTGGACATAGTGTGTGGGCAATTTATTTTCTCGACATCCTTTGGAGCATCTACCTATCTGCTGGCCTCTTCACTCTGCAGGTTAATCTTAATTATTGTGGGACATTGTTGCCAGATACATGGAAACCATTCGCCATCGTTTTCTACCATACCTGCTCGCTTGTGTGTCACGACTGCAAATTACAATTTTTGGAGAAGTTTCCTATTACAGTTTCTTTGCCCTCTTTGTATTCAGTCCTCATTTGGAATGCTTCTGTTTCCTCATTGTTTGCCTTAAATTGCTCGTCATCGGCGGTACAGGAAGCTGTCCGTGTTTTGTTAATGCTGGCGGCCATGTGCAACCTCTCTGCGTGAAACTGAAAAGTCGCTTATCAACTGTTTGGAAGAGTTTGGCAAACACCCCTTCGTTAGCACCATGTCTGAAAGGTTGGATCCTCAATTTCTCAAAGAAGATGTGTCTGTATCAGGGGGGAAGAGAAAAGGAGAGAAAGAGTGAGACAGAGATGTCGTAGGAGGGAGGGATAGGAGTGAGTGTAATGGGAGAGAAGGCAGAGCTTAATGCTGGGAGAAGAGATTGATCAAAACTACAAGGGATATCTTAGAGAAATCACCACCAGCCTGTTCGCACAATGTCTGAATCTCGTCAGCAGCTCATCTTTGAGGGTACGCTTTAAAAACAGTCCTCAAGCGTTAGTACATGGCTGGAGGATCCACGCTCAATCGTCACCACGCTAATTCTACTTGCAAACAATGATCTGTGACACAGAGTTGTGGGGGTCGATCCCCAAAATCCATGTTGAAGCGAATGTAATTTTTAAGCTGAGCGTGATTGCAACAAAGCCGTTACTACTTGCAAGATTACAACGTGTGACACAGAACCGTTTGGGATTGTGATAACCGAACAGAGGTGCCAGCAGATATTCTTAAAGCGGACAGGCGGTCAGGTCCAGATCCAGAGTAGCAGACAAATAATGGCCATACTATAGCTAAGGAACATATTTGTAGATATGAACCCTTCCCAACTCCCCTTGCTTCACCCCTGATTACAAAAATAAAAATTGAGGGATAATAATGGGAGTATTTCCTCTGATGTAGGGAAGTGTTTGTGCTTTGTCTTCTGATTTTGAATCACTGAGATTTGAAGTGTCACCAAGCTGTCACTGTAGATAGATAGGGTTGAAATAATGAATCTGAACGCGGTACAAAGATTTTGAACACAAACTATTAAATGTCGCGACATGTGCCGACTTAAGAATGATCTTCTGTGAAATCCAACGACAGCGAAGTCGATGGCGCGCCATCTCAAGTCCCCACGCCTCCCACCTCAAGCCGAAGTTTACAGATGGTGAAACGTTCCATCAATAAATGACCGAATATCAAATTTTGGTTAAATTTTTTTTCCTGTTTTGACCTCTGTGAGCCGAAGTCCACACGCTTGAGGCTTGAACCGGCGTCAAAACCCCCCCAAAAAATCGTTCCATGTTTCATGTGTCGCCCAATGTTGATTGCATACACAAAGTTTCATTCAAAACAAGTGGTGCCAGGCACAACAATCCCGCCCATTTAAGGCATAAAGTTATTTGGGGATCAAATTTAAATTTGATACATCCTTAACCTGAATGTTGATTATAAGGATATTTTAGTCTTAGTTTGAAGTCAATTAAACCATTTTTGACGAAGTTAATGAGCGAAAAAGATTTTGACCTTTTCGTGACCTGACCTTGACCTTTGACCAATTGGACACAAAGTTAATGGGGTCGTCCGAGGTTCATTACCCACCTGTGGATACAATTTGACAGTGTTTGAGCCAGCCGTTTTCCCGTAAAGTTGCATTTTCATAACCATGTTTTAGTTTTTAATGGAAAATTGTAATTTTGACCGATGACCATGACCCCAAAATTCGGACCCTACCGATCTTCACAAATATGCATTTTTCACTATAGGAATGGTAGGATTTAAGTGACAAATAGAAATAGGTTCACTATAAGCTTAGTTTGAAAGTAAATCAGATCATTTTTGACGAAGTTATGAGCGAAAAACGATTTGATCTTTTCGTGACCTTGACCTAATTGGACCCAAAAAGTTAATTGGGTCGTCCAAGTTCATTGCCACCTGTGGATTAAATTTGATAGTGTTTGCTAAAGCCGTTTTGCCGTAAAGTTTGCTAACAGACAGACAGACAGACAAACAAAGACAAACAAACCGGACGATTACATATCCCGCTACCTCCTCCGCGGAGGGGGCGGGATAAAAAGGTTAGAAACGTTTCCCGTAATTGTATTTTTTGGTATTCGAACCTTTTGACCCCACCCCAGGAGACTGGGCCAAATGATATGACTCTCGCACCTTCTTGCCATGTGGTCATCATAACTACCAAGCTTGTTGAATTTCTACGCAACAGTTTAGGGGGACATAGCGTGACGACAGACAGACAGTTGGGACTGATTACAATATCTCCCATGATAAGCTCACCTGAACTTTCGGCAGGTGAAGCTGATGCGATCGAGCAGTGTCCGACGGTGAGTCACTCAGTCCGTAAACACTTCAGTCATTATCGTTTGAACCAAACACACAATTTTGATGAGACTTGGCCACAAGCTTCATATCTGAATGCCTAATGAATGTGTATTGACCACATCAAAATCTGCGCTCATTAAAGGGGTCGACGGGGTTTTTTGACCCCCCCCCCCCCCAAATGGTATTTGCTCTGTTCTCCGAAACTACACACACGATTTTGATGGAAACTTGACCACAATCTTCATCACCCAAGATGTACCAAAGTGTATTGACTGCACCAAAATCTGCACTCACTAAGGGATAGTCTATGGGAGGGGGGGAGGGGGGTTGTATCCCCCAAAATATGTATTTGCTTTCTTCTCCAAAACTACTCCGTGGGATGAAGCTGTTTAAATTTGACAGTTTTATCTCATGGTTTTGATGCAGTGGACAAGTTATCTTTTGTTTTTCATGTATTTTCTAAATGTTCCATTTTTATCCAATATTCTGCTGTCGTTATGGATGATCGTTTATTGGATCGTGAACTGTTCAGAATCGGATTGTTTTTGGAACGAGTTTGCCGAGCAGGTGCATTTTGGTGTTCAGGTCCCCCCCCCCCCCCCCCCCCCCACGTTGACATTAGGTGGAGGTGTGCTTAGCTACCACCAATTAAAAATGGAGGACAGGACCAATGAAGCTTGAATTGGAAATGCAGAACCCAGGACGTTTCAGCCAACGACGCAACTTCTCCTTACAATAAAGCGATCCTCGTCACAACCGATAGAGCTACATTGTAACAGTAAGCTAAAGGAGCGCAACATGCAGCTCACCTTTCAGACACGTTTGTTTCATTGACTTGTTTAATACTTAAAAGATATTCTCAAAAGGGGTACTACTGTAGATGCTCTTGGTAAACCAGCATCGGTGGTGTCATGGTTGGAGCGTCTGCGCTGAGTCCGGGAGGTCAGTGGTTCAAACCCCATCCGAGTCATACCAAAAGTATGTGCTGCTTCCTTACATGACGCTCAGCTTATAAAAAGTAGAGAGCACAGATAAACAATGCTGGGAAGGCAATGGCAAACCACCCAGTGTAACCTTGCCAAGAAACTGCTTCGGCAGCACCTGCACTTTGGAAAGAATTTGGGTTCATCAAATCAAAAATCAAACTGGAGAGTCCATAGAACACCTTACCCCACGCGAAAAAGGATGCGGGCGGGGTCTGCGAGGAGCAAATTTGATTGGTCAAGATGACATAAAATGCTGCAACCATTTTGTCCCAGTTCACACAACTGTGTGTACTGGGACAAAATGGTTAAAAAGGGTTAAAAATGGAAGGTTTTTGAAAGTGCCAAAAAGGCGATTTGTTTTCTTCAGTGTTCAATTATATAATTCATCTATCTCTCCCAATAAATGTTAGAGTGTGTTAGTGAATCAGTGTGTGTGTCTCCTCCATAACTCCAAAGCCATGAAACCTAGCAACTCCAAGGAAGTGCAAGAGTGAAAATTTGGAGTTTGGGTTAATTAAAATAAATCCCTTTTGAAGATAATTAACGGCCTTATTTAATTATATCCTTCATCCGGCACATCATGGTTACCTTGCTCTCCCTCACTGCAATCTTAATTTGCCATGTTTTTTTGGCCTGCTCAACGATGCCTTGACTTGGAACAGGCCGCAACGATTTCTTAACGATAAAGTTGTTGTTTTCCCTTTCCTCACTCGTATTATCGAATGCCTGTTCATCATAGCTGCGAATCACTGTGTACATTGCAATGCTTATAAATGCCCGGAGACGTCAGCGTTCGTGGTTTTATTTCATTTCCGCACATGCGATCACCTTGAGGATCTCTTAAACGAAACCGAATTACAAAATTTAAGCTTCAGAATTGAACTTAACAGCAGTTTCAACTGAAAAAAAGAGTGTTAATTTGTCCAATTCGGACATATTTTGATATTTTGGTGCCTCCGGGAGGTGTTTAATATGATTGATCGGCAATCACTAATCACTTTCCAAGCCGGTCGTTCCTGAGCAACCGTTTTGTTGGAGTGTTTCTTTGAGTGCTTAGGCCACTTAGCGAGTGCTCTATGACATTCGTACTGTCACTGAATACTGTATCTCGATCGATATGAACAAAGTTCAGGAGTACTCACCTGCGTTTGGCCCCGCGTTGTTCTGTGGTGCATCGGGTGGTGGCTTGCTCGCTGAAAATGTACAATTTTACTTTACACAATGTTTCCCCTTTTTGTACGATCTCCTTTCAAAATAGAACTCACTTTGGCAGAGAAAAATACATCGAAAAAATTAAATTGTTTAGTTTATAAAAGTTTCTTCAACAGTTTTGTTGGATTTCTTGGTTCAAACACTTGGTGAGCATTCTTCCAGCTTCGATGGCAACACCGCGGTTTGACACCAGAGATAGGAAGACAAAATAAATTAGATGATTACAATGAGTAAAAAATGTTTTCAGTTGTTACAAAGCAATGGATCATCACATCACGGCAGGACAGCCAAGAGGTACATGTTCCCTCTCACATGCTCACTCTAAGCTAGCTGTCTAGCCTGGGTTAGAATCCAACTGAGCTATAAACTGTCATCCCAGTGTTTCACAGGCAGGTTGAGTCATCAATATGTATGCCGTCTCTCGGGCGTCACATCTGCCAGGATCCCCCCACCTTTCATCTTCCCCTCTCTTGTTTCTCTCCCCCATCCCTCTCTACCCCTCTCCTTCTCTCTCTCCCTCTCCTCTCCCCCTCCCTTTCTCTCTCCCTCCCCTCTTTCTCTCTCCCCTCCCCTTTCTCTCTCCCCCATCCCCACTTTCCCACACCTATCTCTCCTCTCCCACACCTCTCCCTCTCTCCCACACCTTTCCCTTCTCTACCCCCCCTCCCCCCTCTCCCACACCTTTCCCTCTCTCCCACACTTTCCCTCTTCTACCCCACCCCTCTCTCTACCCATCCCTCTCTCTACCCCATTCCCCTCTCCCACACCTCTCCCTCTCTCTCCCCATCCCCTCTCTCTACCATTCCCCTCTCTCTACCCCTCCCCTTTCTCTCTTCCCCCTCCCTTTCTCTCTCCCCTCCCCCTTTCTCTCTCCCTCCCCTTTCCTCTCCCATCCCCCTCTCACACACCTATCCCCCCTCTCCCACATCTATCCCCCCTCTCCCACATCTATCCCCTCTCTCCACACCTCTCCCTCTCTCCCAAACCTTTCCTCTCCTACCCCATCCCCTCTCTCTACCCATCCCTCTCTCTACCCCATACCCCTTCCTCTCTCACTGCCATCCTCCTCTATCTCCCCCTCTCCCACACCTCTCCCTTCTCTCTCCCACATCCCCTTCTCTACCCCATCCCTCTCTCTACCCCATCCCCTCTCCTCTACCACTCCCTCTCTCTACCCTTCCTCTACCCCTCCCCTCTCTCTACCCCATTTCCTCTCCCCACCCTCTCTTCCCCACCCCTTCCCCTCTGTTAATGGGACTGTGAAGGACTAATGGTTTAGTTTTGAATTTAAAACTGCTTCTCCAGGTAGCATGTACGAATCAGATTCGGAGTGAGCTGACCGGAGGCGCGCAAAGGTCGCTGCATGTGCGAGCACGCACGCAGGCAGGCAGGCCTTTGCTAGATAGACAGTGGGTTTTAAATGCTCCTGCCCAGTTTTATATAGAATCCGGTGATTAAAAAGAAAATCCGTTTGAACGCGTTTCATTGCACTTCCCTTCCCCACCCCACATGCTGCCTTCCCTTCCCCACATGCTGCCTTCCCTTCCCCACCCCTCACACCACATTCACTTCCCCTCACACTGCCTTCCCTTCCTTCCCTATGCCTCACGGTGCCTTCCCTTCCCCTCACACTGCCTTCCCTTCTCCTCATGCTGCCTTCCCTTCCAATCACGCTGCCTTCCCCCGCTCCCGTCATGCTTACCCCCTCCACTCTCCATCCCCCATGGACATCTCCCGGCACGTGCTGTATTAACATGTTGTTTTCACGTACCCCATTTTGTTCAATCCTGTACTACTCACCTCACCTTCTCTACAAATCCCACTACCAAATGCAAGATGAGAACCCCTTCCTTCATGCTTACCTCCTCCAAAAACCCCTCCACCTCCCCACTTTCTCCCTCTTGTCTCCCCCATCTCTCCCCCCCCCCATGCTAGTACATATTACATATGTTACGGCTGTGGAAATTCGCAAACCACCATTCAGTCCCGTAGGAGAGGTATCTTTTAAGTACCTGTGTAGTTAGCCCCAAACCCGTTGTTTAGAGGGAATTAATGTGATTCATTCCGGCTGCGATCCTTTAAGATAGCCGTTTTTCTTTTTCTATTGTTATTTTAAACGACAAACCTCCCCGCAAACAACAACCGCCACCAACTACGCCACAATGCCAACCCGCTACAATTACCCTCACAACAACCACCACCATCTTCGCCACTACCCCCGCTGACGAACGCCATCCTCCACGGTCCACACTACGACGGTTTCCGCGTTGGAAACCGTCGAGAACGCAAGGGGGGAAAGAAGAAGGCACAACGAAGGCGGGTTTTCCCGCCTGTTTTTCCCGCCATTTTTCCCCGCGCGAGGAGTTGACAGAAGCGGGGTGGGGGCAGCTGGCGCCCGATGTGGATGCGCGTGTGACCGGCCAGGGGTGAGGAACGCCCCTCTCCGAGATCTCTCGAAGGAGGGTGGAGCCGAAACGGGGGCGGAGTGGAGGTGGAGCTCCGGGGTATAAGAGTCAGAGACGGGGGAGCAGTTTTGTCGATGTCTGGTTTGGTCGATGCTCTGGTTGTCGCATGCCGTGTCTCTTGTTTGTCGACTGCTGCGTGGGTGGATGCTCTTGCTTCGTGGTTGCTCTGGCTCGCTGCCCGTCTTCCGGCTCACTCGTCCTGGAGGCCGCTGGCCTGGTCTTTTGTGGGGCAGTTCCAAGACCCCGCTGGCGGAAGGAGCGTCCGCCATTCCCCTCTCCCGACTTCGCGGCATCCACGTTTCACCCCCCCCCCCTCTATCCGCGCTGGATAGCGCCGAAAACTCGGTCCGTGGCGTCGAGTGGCCAACACGTGCATGTGCGAGGCACGCAGGAGAGGACTCGCCTACCACGCCAGGCACGGAGTCGCGGCCAGGCGGACGACGTCGACGGAGGTCGGAGAGGGACTCACCAGCAAAGGAAGTCACCTTTTTATTTTCGGGGTTTTTTTGTATGGATCTGTGGCGCCGTGTCTTGCAAGTAGTAGAACTGTTTAAGTGTTGCCGTGTGTCGGTCTTAGTCGGTTGTAGCTCTGCGTCATCGTTGCTTTTGTCGTTCCTTCTTGCATTTGCTATATGTGTGCTCTCCGTGTGTCGTGTGAATAAAGTGCTTGTGTGAACTTGTTCCCCGTTTCGCTGCGTCCTTCCTTGTTGAATCTCCATCTTGCTTCACGTAAAAGGGTTCGTAGTGGGCTTGATACGCCCGATAATTAATCGGAACCGTCGAGGCCGACGATAACACCGCTCGGTTATCCCGATAGCACGGAACGGGCCGCCCAAGCGGCTCGTGTCCGGAGTCGACCTGTGGCGGGTGCGATCGCCCGGTTTACCATCCGCGTGGGTACTTAGGTAGGTCGAGTTTGGCGAACAACCCTATCCCACGCGGGTGGCCGATTGGCACGATCGTGGTGAGCCGAAAGGCCCACCCGTGACTAGCTCCCGGCGTTAGTTCGAGAGGGTCACGACAGAATTGTCCGTCGCGGCGAGGCGGCCGCCATTCGAGTACGTGGCCGTCCGCACGCGGCGGGCGCGAATTCACAACAATATAATAAGTGTGTGTATGTGTGTGTGCGCCTCCTCCATAACTCCAAAACCATGAAACCAGCAGGCCAAAACTTTGCATGCATACTCGGGAACTCCAATCGAGTGCAGGAATGAAAACTGGGTATTTGGGTGAATTTAAACACCCCTTTAATAAGTGGGAGCAAGGACAGAAAGGAATGGGGTGGAGGAGGGAGGGGAGGGTGGTATAAGGGAGGGGAAGAGGTGGAGGGACCTGGCCTTGCGCGGCAGCGCTGGGTACCTTTGCTATTTTTTTTTGTTTTGTGGACCAACTCGTGGCTCATTTAAGAGCGAAACACACGAACATATAACAAGGCAGGAGACAAGAGGGTCCGGAGAGGAAGCACAAAATAGTGGGAACAGAGACAATGGGATATCTGTGGAAGGGAGAGGAATGGGGCGGGGTACACGGGTAAACAAGATGTACCCCCCCTCAGCTTGACCTGATCTCTGGAGAGAGGGAGAAACAAGATGGTACAAGATAGTACTCCAGGGACTTTGAGGAAGGAAAACATGGAATTTGAAGGTGGTGGATTAATGGGGGTAGAAAAGATCAATAATTTGGATGGGAGAAGCTCATATGAGATGGCAGTGAACGACTGTTTTGAAGATCTGGAGGGAGGAAATAAAATAAAGATTTCAAAGGTTGTTTAAAAAACCAAAAAAATTCTGAAGTTTACCGGTAATGTTGCAGCGTCTATCACAGCACCTTTTTTAACACTTACATTAGTTATTCGTGCCTGTTGTTTGTGTCCTTTATGACATCCTCAAAAACAGTAAGTGTCCTCTTTGGAACGATTTTCAATTTATTTTGACTGTCAGACAGGCAGACAGAGTAAAAAATTGTCTCCCTCCTCTCTGTTGTTACGCGCTGCCTCCGTGCGTCGAAGTGAGTGCACCAATTACCTGGAGGGGAACACACCAGAAAGTTAACACATTCACCATGAAATGTTCCGTTTACCAGGTGAAACCAGTGTATGACATGAATCAGGATATTTAATATGTAATTTAATAATCTCTACTGTCTTCCATTCAAACACTAATATCACTTCATAAGATTCCATCGCAATGATTTCACAGAAACACTCAATGACCGTAAAACACCCCACAGTAATACATGCCACGTTCAATGCTTTTAAAACTCCCTCAAAGTTACACACACACGTTTCAATGTGGTTTTGAAATCTCTCAAAACTCTTAGGGCAGGCAACTTGTCTCCAGTACCCCCCCACCCTTGAAAAAAAATTTTTGACTTCCTTATGCTGTGCATCTTAATACGAGTTCTTTGTCAAAGTCGGCTTCTTTCACTTTCGAAGCAGGCTTGATTTCTCCGGTTGGCACACGTGTGCACACGAAGTGCATCCGACTGGCCAGTCATGTGGCGAGAGTCCCCAGAGGGTGACTTTGTGTCACCGAAGAAAGCAGATGAATCCGTGTCCACGACTCGCAGTTCAGGATCACACTGTGCGCAGCGATGGGAGGAGGATGAGCTTGGACTTTTTGTTGATGTGTCCAGAGAGGGTTTGTCTGCTTGGATGTCGGCTCTGTGACACCCGCAATATGGTGTTGCTTCCTCGTGAACTCAACCGCTCTGCCGGCAGGGTTTACCCGCATCCGCAAAGATGCACCGGGTTTAACTTGGGACTGTGGTCAACGTGCACACTATGCGGTAGTGCGCCCGCAGCCGTCGCAGCCCAACACGCGCCGTGCACAGCTCACCTTCCCAAAACGAACTCGACCGAACACCACCGCTCCAAAAGCCCAGCACTCAGCTTGACCTGATCTCTGGTTCACATCGCAATTCCTCCCCCCTTCGAATGGCTCACTCCTCGCTTTATATTATATTGAACACAAGGTCAATCGGAAACCAGGCGACAGAAGTTCTGCATTCCAAGACTGACCAAAGGCTCAACCATTGGCTCGGAGCAGCATGTCCCAAAACAAATCTTTCTCCCAATCCATTTCTCTTTGATGTAGGATTGTAGCTGCCATGTTAATCGGACACTTTAACCTCAACAAAGCTGCCTCCAAGGTACCGCTGAGGTTCCATCACTTTGCCGAGTGCCACCTACGCGTTTGGCTGTCTACACGAGCGTCCTTCCACAGTAACCACATTACATATTTGATCAAGTTGCCTTTAACACAAAATACCTTAACACTTCCAATAATGTAGTATTTTTCTGATCCATAACTCTCCCCCCTTCTAAAAAAGGAAGTTCGACCAAAGCAAAAACTTTCTTATCCTCCACATAAAGTCTACACAACAAATCAGTTTTAGAAATACAAAAAAACAACAACAAAGCAAACAATGCAGCTTCCCATTCCCGGCACCTCCTCACTGACTACAAGAACCATTTCAGAGTTATTGTGATCAAGACAAAGTATCTGCAATCTCAATGTCAGCGCCTTTGATGTGTTTCATCTCCAAGTTGAAACTCTTGTGAAACCAAGCTCCATCGCATTTGTCACCGATTTTTATTCCTTATTCTGGGAAGAAAAGTTAACGGATTGTGATCTGTGAAAACAATTACTGGAAGAGTAGTTACCCCAAGGTACATCCTGAACTGTTGCAATGCTAGCAGAATTTTTTTTTTGATTAATAGCACACAGGGTGATCATTGCCTGCATCATCTTCCTGCATTGCAACCACTCCAGCTCCAACATGACGAGCATCTACAGACAATTTGACGTTTAGCGGAAAATTTGGGGTGGCAAGAACCGTAGAACTCGGAGGTTCTTTCCTTCTCTTAGGTGCTGCCAAGCTATCAATTGCTTCCACCTTTGCTTTTTACTGGCTGAAGCTGACTCTGACCTACCACATGACCTAAAACCACTACCTGTGTGCTTCAGCAAATTCAGATTTGACAAAATTCACAGTCAGTTTGGCTTCTGTCAGTTTCACAAAGAAAGCAAGTATTCTCTGAAGATGATCATCCCAAAGCCATGCAATGAATGACGACGTTATCAATGTACGCATCAACCCCCTCAAGATCTGCGATAAGATCACCGATGAAGCGGTGAAATGTAGCTGGGCCATTCTTAAGGCCAAAAGGAAGATTTTTACTTTGGTAAAGTCCCTTTGATGTTAAAAAGCCAAAATTCTCTTTGCTAGTTCAGTTAGAGGAATTTGCCAACAACCCTTTTGTAAGTGAAGTTTGCTTATAAACTTGGCTTGACCAATCCTGTCAATGCAATCATCAATCCCCTCATTAAGAATGTCTGAGTCCAGCGTCACCCCCTTCCGTGGATGACTCCTCAACCGTCTCTGCTCATCACAGGTGGTTTCTACCATAAGCAAGTGCAGCCGAAGCATCTTGCTGAGGTCTACTTTGCCGTCTCTCCATCTTATAGCACTGAGAAACTGCGTGTCCTCGTTTCCTGCAGTACGAGCAAATCGGTACGGCTGAACAATATGTGGGTTTTCTTTGCACCCCAAAAAACATTTCTTTTCCCTCCATCAGGCTTTGGATAACTCGCCCTGGTATGCGAGCTTTCCTGATAACCTTGAAGAAAGGGCCTCACTCCCTGACTAGGTTTACAGTCACTCTCCAGGTTACTTCTCTTTGTAAAACCTGGTTTGTTGTTAAAATTGACTTTGTGATTTAAAATATAATTGTCAGCCATTGTGGCTGCGGTGTACAAATCATCCACCTGCCATTCGTCCAAATGCGTTCGAATGTCAGAAGGACGTGCACTGCTTAAACTCCTCCACCAATATCAGCCGCGTCAACTTCTCGTAGCCGTTCACAATTTCCTTGGAACGACACCACCTGTTCAACAAAGTCTCTTTTTCCCGAGCAAATTCCACGTAAGTTTCCCTCTCTCTCTTACTACGCTGCCTAAACTTCAGCCTGTACGCCTCGGGTACCAACTCGTAGGCTTTCAGAATAGCAGTTTTCACCTCGTCATACCGGGTGGAGACGTCCATCGGTAAAGCAAAGTAAATATCTTGAGCCTTCCCGACCAAAACGCTTTGCGATAACATAGTCCAAGACTCCTTTGCCACTGCAAGGTTTGTGCCACTTTTTCAAAATGAAGGAAGTACTTATCTACTTCTCTATCATTAAAGCGTGGAACGAGTCTCGCGTGTCCGGTAATGTCCCAAGATTCTTCACTAGTCGATGGAGGTATTGGATTTGGAGTGGGTTTACTTCTCCTTCTCCATTTCCAATTCTCTACGCTGCCCCTGAATGTCCAGTTCCTTAATCTCCCTCTCTTTACTCCTGTCTCCTTCCCGAAGCTCCAATTCTCTCAAACTCATTTCCCTTCCTCGCTCTTGGTTCCGAAGTTCCAATGTCCTTATCTGCAACTTTCGCAATTCCACGTTCTTGCTCTTTAACAATTGAAACGCGGTGTCCGGCAAATGCTTCCCCTCAACTAAGCCGCTTAACACCAACGCCAGAATTTCTGCTTTCCTTCGACTCGGCTTAACTTCCACGTGACAATGTCGAGCCAACTCCAGCAGCTCACATTGATTTAACCCACTGAGTTTCTCCACATTCGGTGCCTCCATAAACTCCGCAGCATTAAATGCCATAGCGATCGGTTGTGGTCTCACCTGGTTATCTTTCAATCACTTTGGACTTACCATTAGCAATTCGATTTCTTATTGACCGAGCCCCAATGTCTTTTATGGGTTCTTATCTCAAACGAGGATCCACTGTCGGTTGTGATTTTAAATCAGCCGAAGCAACAACCTCGTTTATGGGTTTATCTGGACACGTCCAACATTCCTATTGCGGAGTGATCCCTGCCGAGCACTCCGTTTGTCTGATTGGTTCAAATCCACTCGAACCCCCAATTTCTGTTACGCGCTGCCTCCGTGTATCGGAGTGAGTGCACCGATTATTATCCAGAGGGGAATGTGCCAGAAAGTTAACACGATCACCATGAAACGTTCCGTTCGCCAGGTGAAACCAGCGTATGACATGAAACAGGATATTTAATATTTAATTTATGAATCCCTACTTTTCATAAATCCCTACTTTTTCATGAATCTACCTTTCAAACGCTAATGTCACTTAATAAGATTCCATCACAATGATTTAATAGAAACACTCAATGACTGTAAAACTCCCCACAGCAACACACACACACACGTTTCAATGCAGTTTTGAAATCTCTCACAATTCTCAGGCAGGCAAATTACCTCTGGTACCCCCAACCCCCTTTCCCCTTTCCTTCCTTATTCTGTGTGTCTTAAAATTCAGTACTTCAGTAGGATACGAGTTGTTTGTCGAAGTTGGCTTCTTTCACTTTCAAAGCAGGCTTGATTGCTCCGGTTGGAGAATGAGTGCGCACAAAGTGATGTCCGACCGGTCAGCCAAGTGGCAAGAGTCCCAAGGTTGACTTTCGTATCACCAAAAGAAGCAGATGACTCCATGTCCACTACTGGCAGTTAGCGATCACACTGCACGCAGTGATGCCTTGGGAGGACGATGAGCCAGGCCTTTTAGTCGATGTGTCCAAAGAGAGAGTTTGTCTGCTTGGATGTCGGCTCTGTGACACCTTCAGAATGGTGATGGATCCTCGTGAACTCAACCGGTGTGCCGGCAAGGTTTACCCGCATCCGCAAAGATGCACTGGGTTTGATTCGGGACTGTGGTCAACATGCACACGATGCGGTAGTGCGCCCGCAGCCGTCGCAGCCCGACACGCGCCGTGCACAGCTCGCCTTCCCAAAACGAACTCGACCGCACAGCACCTCTCCAAATGCCCAGCACTCAACTTGACCTGATCTCTGGTTCACATCGCAATCCCCCCCCCCCCCCTTCGAATGGCTCACTCCTCGTCTTGTATTGCACTGAGCACAAGGTCAGTGCGAAACCAGGCAACAGGAGGACTGCATTCCAAGTTTGCCCAAAGGTTTGACCAGTGGCCCGCAGCAGTGTGGAGCATGTCTCCCACAACAAATCTTTCTCGCAGTCCGTTTCTCTTTAATGGAGGAGTGGAGCTGCCATGCTATTCGGACACTTTAGCCTCAACAAAGCTGTCCTCACGGTAATGTTGACATTCCATCACTGTGCCGAGCACAACCTACGCATTCGGCTGTCCGCACGACAGACCTTTCACACGGCAACCACAATACTTGTTGAACTTAAGTAGTCTTTTCCATAGAACACATTGGCACTCCCAATCATGTAGGATTTCAGTAATCCCAAACACCGTGCACGTGCATCTTTCGTGCGAACGTTGAGGGTCAAATTCAGAGGCAAAGTACGGTTAAACGACGTATGTTCGTTTTCAGATTGATGTTCCAATTGGTGCACAAAATATAACATTCAATCGAAATCAACTTGTTAATCCATCATAAACTGTCGGTTGTGGACGGACAGATAAAATGAACCGATGGCTTCACCGCGGTCTTGGGGTTCGCGTGCACGGGGTAAAAATGATCTCGATGCAAGTTGGTTTCCTTCAAAGCTGGAAGCATAACCTGAAGATAGAAGTACCCACACTTGCCTCTGAGCTGTCTACCCTGGGTTCGAATCATCGCAGCTATAAACTGTCATCCTGGTGTCTTGCAGGCAGGGCGAGGCATCGATGGCTGTGCCACCCCTCGGATGGACCTTAGACCCGGCGTCCAGTCTGCCTGCATTAGTTGGTGGATGTTGAAGATCCCACGGTGTCCTTCGCAAAGAGGAGTCATTGAGAGCATCCTCAAGAATTTATAAATTCCTGCTCTAACCTACAGAGGACACTGAATCAACTGCACAGCTACATCCTCAGCCAATGATGCTACCCCACAGCCTTGTGCTGCATGCGAAAGTAGAAGAAGAGTTATCATGAGGACCCTGAACGAGTGACAAATTGCGGCTCTGACGGTTGGGAAGCCAATGCAGAACTACCCAGCATTAGGTTTGCTAAGCAAAAACAGCCGCAACCCCAGCAAAGAGTGCCCCCCACAGTAAAGTGCTGCGTACAAAAGAATAACAACAAGGTTTCTATCTGAAGCGAATATCTGCAAGACTTCAGGAATACCATTATTCCTTTGTTTAGGCCTAACATCAAGTAGTGGTGGGCAGCAACAAATAAATTTAGGGTGTGTGAGCCACTTCTCAGTGATACAGCACAATGTGCAGTGAGGTTGGAGGGCCGTGTGTGTGTGTGTGTTTGTGTGTATACATATATATGATAAATATATATGATAAATATACTGTATATATAAATATATAAATACATACATATATATATATAGAGTTTGGGTCTGAGCCTAC
>CM068968.1:9731621-9757650 GCA_035128595.1 Eptatretus atami
GGAGGAGTGGGTGATGTTTGGCTTGGTACGAGTCCAGGTCACACTGTATTTGGAATTGCATCATCTTGTTTTAAATTTTTACTTTTGCTAGAAAAGCCCGAACTACTTGAAAGTTGGAGACTCAGGGAATACTTCCATGAACAAATTGATCAAAGGAGAGTTGTTCGTTTGGGGATTAAAGATCTAGGTTAATGGGAAAACAGGGTGACTGATGATACAAAGACAACATACTGATGATGGAATGATGGGAAGCAAAGTAGATGAATGAAATGGGTGGGGGGGGGGGGGGGGAAAACAAGGGGAAAAAAGAGAGAGAGAAAGAGAGAGAAAGAGAAAGCGAAAGAGAAAGCGAAAGAGGAAGAGGAAGAGAGAAAGAGACAGAGAGCAAGAGAGAAAGAGAAAGAGAGAGAAAGAGAGAAGAGAGAAAGAGAGAAAAGACAGAGAGAGAGAGAGAGAAGAAGAGAAAGAGAGAGAAAGAGAGAGAGAGAAGAGAAGGGAGAGAGAGAAGAAGAGAGAGAGAGAGAGAGAGAGAGAGAGAGAGAGAGAGAGAGAGAGAAAGAGGAAGAGGAAAGAGGAAGAGAGAAAGAGAGAAAGAGAGAGAGAAATATAGGCCTCAATGGCACTGTGAACTGTTCCTGCAGTTTTGCTTTTGCTTTACAGGGTTGAGGGCTCATGGAGGAGCTGCATACGAGAGCAGACACGTACATGAGACAACATCGGATTTGAGTTCACACAAACACAGCCACTGAGTTTGGGGGTAGCACGAAGGGTATCAGTGACGCTATCTTTTTCTCTACACTCAGCAGGGCAATTATAAAGGAATTACCTACTCCCCATGGATGGCAACCTCTGGGGTTTGTCTGTACTCTATCCTCTAAATTCTGAGCATCAAGCAAGGAAGAAGCACTTACTATGAAAAAAATTTTTTTGGCACGACTCAGTCAAAGTTTGAACCACTGACCAACCGGACTGGACACCAACCCAAATGCCACTGAAGTCTGGTTAAACTGAAAGGTTCCTTGCGAACTGTAAAAGGTTATCTTGGTGCCGTCATCCAGAAAGTAACATCACTTGCTTCTGGGATCATCTTCTCCGTTCCCACCGTTTGAAACCCGATTGTGAAAATATTCCTTTTGCGATGCAACCGTTAAAGACTTTATACATTCGCGTGTGCAGTTTCACATCATGAAGGCTTCGTTTAAATTGTGTTTTCAAGTGGGAAACAATAAAGGAAATCGCATTAACTGAGGTTGCCGTGGATGTTCAATCTGGCCCGTGAGCGAATGTCAATATTGCAGGATCCTCATCAGCCTCGCAGCTCGATGTTTGCACTTCAGTTCGAATTTGGAACTACTTTGCATCCAGTCCTTCGAGCCGCACTCCCAAATTGCTTTTTTCACAATTATTGTGCCCATCGCTTCACAGGCTGCTGATCCGAGTGCAGCTTCCGAATCCAAATGCATATCCTGGACACGTCGCTCTCCACGACTGGAAGAAGAATGATGGGAAATCGGATTGCTCTTCTTATTGACACATAGAATAGGCATTTTCTTTGGAAAAAAACAACAAGCCTAAATCAGGGCTCTTTTACTTAAATACGCTGCTTTTGTATGAAATGAAAGGAGTGCGGCCTCATCGTATCCGAGGACATGGATTCACGCACGTTGAGTCCTCCTTATTACCTCTGCCACCAGAAGGTGGACGGAGGTAATATTGTTACGGATTTGGAAACCTTGTGCACACAAACAGCCAGAGTCCCCGTAGTTCAGTTATTTCCGATTAATACGTGTTTATAGTTAGAATCCCTCCTTCTGTCTAATGGGAATTTCGTGTGTGCGCTACGAGTTATTTTTTAGTTAGGTTTTTACAACAACAACTACTACTACATCAACTACAACAACGCCACCGTCCCGCACTCGACCCGGTCGCCATTGCCCACGTGTTTTTGGCTGAAG
The DNA here is from genome assembly GCA_035128595.1 of Eptatretus atami. Taxonomy (NCBI): domain Eukaryota; kingdom Metazoa; phylum Chordata; class Myxini; order Myxiniformes; family Myxinidae; genus Eptatretus; species Eptatretus atami. Next base: position 9,733,577 of record CM068968.1, read on the forward strand.
GCGTGGGCGGAGCCTCCATCGCCTCAGATCGAGGCTCCGCCCCAAGGCAGGGCATGGACGTTTCCTCCAGCGAATGGCGAGCATGACACGCACACCCAGCCAATCGGAGGTGACCACGAGTATCCGACAACCCCTCGTCCAATCAGGAGGCGAGTGGCGAGGAGAAGAGACCCTTCCCACCTCAGAAGAGCGAGTGGTTGTCACGAACAGGGTTCGGGAGAGAGGAGATCGTGGCGATTGCCGAGCGGTCTGTCGCCATGGCTGAGTTGTTGTCGACGAGGGCTCTGCAGACGGTCGTGGTCGTGGTTGGAGCGGTCTGTGGTCCTTTGGAGGGCATGCTAGTGACCGAGCAGCCAGGGTCGTGGGCCGTGGACTTCGGGTCGTAGGTTCGAGTCCCACCGTGGTGGTTCGAGTCGGTGTGACCGCACAATGCGGGACAGGTACCCCGGCCCGCATCTACCGAATAGACCCACGGGGTCCAGTTTCTTTGTGTGTGTGTGTGTGTGTGTGTGTGTGTGTGTGTGTGTGTGTTTGTCCGTGGGCCCCGTCTTTAAGTAGATTGTTAAGTGCTTTTGCTCATTGTACATTGCCTGCCTTTTATTTGGATAACTCTGCTCTGTGTCTCCCTCCCGATTATTCTTTGTAAAATAAACCCCTGTTAAATGTACCAGCTCGTTTTCTGTGCTTTCTCCCATTGGCCGAGAAAGGTGCGTATTGAGAATTAGTAAGGCCGTTCGTGCCGTACGTTGTTCATTTGGTCCGGCGCGGCTTTGGTAACTTCCGCTCAGTTACACCGGATCCGAGTCGGTGATAGCGACTCGATTCGGACAAAGTCGGTCGAGGGTGTGGTTTTCCTAGGTATATTGGGGCGCTGGAGTTATGTGGATATTGAAATTAGGCATTAACTACTAGACCACCCGTTGAATCTTGGGAACAGGGTCCAGCTAGAGGACCCGTAAATTTTTAAGGAACTTATCCGACTGACAGTCGCGACCTATATCCGAGGAGTTGTTCGGTGGGAGACGACTCTACTGCTCCACCTTGTGGTCGTTTATCGCCGCCGAACCCCGGCCCACAACAATATTTCCACCCCTGTTTGTCTGTCTGTGTGCAGGATATCTCAAAAAGCTATGAACCGATTCAGACAATACTTGATGGATGGGTTGGGTGTGTGAGAAGGAGGAATTGATGAGATTTTGGTGAAGATCTGGGTCCAGATCCTCAACATTTCTAAGTGATTCTTCACCATTATAGAGATAGGGCCAAAAACGATATGTAGCACGATATCTCCAAAAGTTGTGGACGAGTTATGATAAAACTAGGAGGAAAAGTTGGGTGGGTAACAAGAACAAGCCGATTGGATTTCGGTCCAGGTACGGATGCAGATCCGGCTTATCAGGGGGATACAAAACGTAAACTGTTCATCCTGGCGGAGGTATGCGCTCTACCGAGTGCCGTTCTCGTTCATCTCTTGTTAGGAAATGACATGTTCGCCACTGTTGAACCATAACAGAGCAATTTATTCATGGCATCACACTTCTTCACATAAAGTCAAAAGGAAATAACTATCTCAGCGATGGCCTTGATGGAAGTGTCAGCTTTGTGTTTGTATTATTACCTCCGCCACCGAAGGTGAAGGAGGTTATGTTTTCACCTCTTTCTGTCTGTTTGTTTGTCTCTGTGCAGGATATCTCAAAAAGTTGTCGACGGATTCGGACGAAATTTTGGGGACAGGTTCGGTGTGTGACAAGGACGAACTGATTCGATTTTTGTGAAGATCCGGATCCGACTACTAGAATTTTTTCAGTGTTTCTTCACCATTGAGAGATAGGAACAAAATCGATATATAGCACGATATCTCAAAAAGTTGTGGACGGATTCGGACGAAACTTGGTGTTCAGGGTTGGGTGTGTAACAAGGATGAATTGATTCGATTTTGGTGAAGCTCTGGATCTGGATATGAGAGTTGTTTAATTTTTTTTCAGTGATTCTTCACCATTGAGAGATGGGGACTAAAACGATATAGTACTGTACAACATGATATTTCAAAAATTTATTGGGCCCGATATGTTCTCGTGGATCAGGTACTACGTGGCGGAGTTATGCGCTCTACCGTAGTGCCCTTCTAGTTATTATTTGTTTTGCTTTTCGTGTTAACCTCATGGCTCTCAGACACTAACCTCGAATCTTGCGCAACATCAACATGCTCCAACAAATTTAATTCGGACCTCGACATTCCATGAAGCAATTATCAAATTATAAATACAATTAACGTTGAAAACAAAATTGATAAAAATATTCAAGTCAAAACACACTCACATTGTAAACAGTCGCATGTTTCGCAGCAAGTGCATTATTTTCACTTTGACCTTCAGATCAAGCCTCGCATTGAGCTAATGAGCCTCATAGCCAAGCTTTGTAAGGGAAATGTCCTCACCCTCCGTGAGCAATAGGTTGTGAGTCTGAATCAACTTGTGCGAATTTGCATTTCCCTTGAGTGGCAGGCGGCATCCTGGCAGCTGGAAGGTGGTGTGTTTTCTGAGATGTCACACCTGAGGATTAGGAATCACAGTGTGAGAAATGCTGTGGATTTCGTAACAACCCATCCTCAGTTGATTTCCAGTAATGACACAAGCAGCGCCACTGCAACGACCACCGATAGAACGGCTCCAATGATTCCTATGTCTTTGAGGGCTTAGTCATGGGAAAATTTCTGGGCCAAGTATTTTAGGAACCAGCTGGCCAGATCTGATGTTCCACTGAAGGTGATTTTGGCAGGAATTTGTAATTTGTTTAGGGTGACAGTGATTACTCGCCCTACTCGTCGCGAAAGACACCGTGGGATCTTTAACGTCCACCAAGCGATGCTGGCAGATGGGACGCCCAGTTTAAGGTCCGTCCGGATGACGGAGCACTCTCTGATGCAATTCCCCGCTTGCAAAGCACCAATCCGACAGTCGGGTCAGGAATCTAACCCAGATGAGAAACTTCAATGAATATAACTTCCACCATGTCTCTAAAGCTGTGCAGGAGCAAACAGATATTATTTCTGCATGGGGAAAACCATTTACCATAACAAACCATTTCAACTTTTATTGAACGAGTACTCCAGTGTACTGATGTGTTATTTAAAGGAATTTCTTATTGTTATGGTCGCGCATCTTCCACTGCGGTTGCGCCGCCGACAGGTGAGGCTCGGGAACATCTGTGCTTCCGCCGGTTTAATTTGGTGTGAATCGGCATTGAGAAACATATCTGACTGACAAGAATGGCCGAGCGAACCTGCCAAGCGATTCGCTTAACAAGTGCTTCACCACAAACCCAACGCGCCCGTTTAACGAATTAATTTGCCAAGTTACCATGCGCTATGGAGCCTGCTCTCAATGACCACACATAAGTTCTCATTAACAAGAAATGGTACAAGTCTGGAGACGGCGATGGTTCACGAGCAATGTACACGGTTCGCCTTTTTTATTTTTTAACCTTCAAGGGACGCCACGGGCAAACTGGCGGGAATCGGGAAAAACGTAAATGATGAAAGTTGTAGTACTCGAAGAGCACTACTTGCATACCAACTTTCATTCGAAATAGTTGAAAACCCTAGGAGCTCGATGTCCAATTTATTGATTTTTTTTGACATTTTCTAAGTTCGTGACCTGTGACCTTGACCTTGGACGAAAATGAAAAATCGAGCTCCGTGGGCTATGCAGGTGCCATTGGGCTAACCAAATATTGAAAACCCTGCCAGATTCGACAAACCCCTCGGAGAAGATGTAACTTGAAACCGGCTACCCCCTAAAAACACGTTTTTGGGCGTGGCTCCGCCCATAATGGGCGCACCACGCCCATTCTCCGGAAAACACAACTAGATCATTGATACAAACCTCGCACCCTAATTTTATCAAGATCGGATCAAAACCCACGGAGCTATGCTCGGGACAGACAGACAGACAGACAGACAGACAGACACACACCCATAACGAATATAGTGTCACTTACTGACTCGTGAACCAATATTACACGAAATGGGGATGGAGTAAACGAAGAACATGGCCACGCTGCGGCGCTAACTCACTAAAAATGATAATATAATGAGAGAGAGTGAGAGAAGAGAGAGGAGAGAGAGAGAGAGAGAGAGAGAGAAGAGAGAGAGAGAGAAGAGAGAGAGAGAGCGTTTGATGGTATCTATATGTGTGAGTTTCAGAATGTGGAATGGAGTCCTCCTAAGGCAGACTCAAATTATCCCCTTTATTTCAGTAAGGGTCACGATTCATGGACCAAGCTGTGAAGTTTTCTGTTCTCAAAGTTTTGTGCCGAGCGTTTCCTCTTCAGGATCGTCGCTGAGCCCCGGACAGCTTCCAACTGCAGTTCGTTTGTAATAATATTCCCAGGGATGTTTTTTTAAATCTCACCTGTAAAGTAGTTCCATGGACCTTATGAGATGGCGCATCATCAGTCCGTCCGTCAGTCCACAAATACTTGCAACTTCTTCTCAGAAACTACACATACAATTTCAATGAAACTTGACTTTGGCATTCTTCAGCTTCCAGGATCTTCTCACTTCATTCTTGAGGTCCTGGTGTTTGGTCATTTTATTGATTTCTGCATCGTTTAGTCCAAATAACAAAATCGACTGACCAACATACTTGAAAAATCTTCGATTTTGTAAGCAACAAGAAGATGTCGTGCAGAGCACGATACTTGCAAAATCCATAAAACAAATTTGACCTCAACAATAATTGGTGGTTGAATTTAATGACCAAATATGCAACTCCTCTTCAAACTTCAAGTCAATTGGATGAAAACTGACAATTTTAGAAATTTGGCCTTCATTGACCTTTTGGTCCATGTTGACCTTAAATACAAGTCCCCTTCAAATTTCAAGTCAATCTGATGAAAATTGAGGATTTTGCAAATCTCACCTAAGTTGTTGACCTTTGGGCAATGTTGACCTTTTGACCTCAAAAACAATACGTTTCTTCCTTATGACAAACTCAAACATGTGGTGAACTTTCGTGAAGATCGGTTGAAAATTGTGACCTGCAGGCGACAAACAGACAGAAAAACAAAATCAACGAACCAATATACTTGAAAAATTTTCGAGTTTACAAGTAACAAACAAACAGACAGAAAGGGGTGAAAACATAACCCCCTTCACCTTCGGTGGTGGAGGTAATAAGAAAATGCAAAATGTTTTTTTGTATTGTATTTTCCCCCAGGGTACGGGGTGTGGGCTTGGTTAAAAGACACAACATCAACCACACAACATCCCTTGACGAGACCCCACCAACAGCATTCCACACACATGTACACCATCGCCCATCAATACTCAAACTACCCACAAGTCCTGTCACCATCCCCATACCCCTCTATCTCCATAACTTCCAGATACCTATCCAATTCTAATTTAAACTCATTTACTTTTTCTGCTGCCACTACTTTTCAGGGAGACCACTCCATGCATAAACGACTCTCTGAGTGAAAGTCCCCTTCCTTGCTACCGTCTTAACTCCCCTCTTCTTTACTCTCAGGCTATGGCCCCTGGTCCTATCACTGTCAACTCTGCTGAATAATTCATCCGCACTTATTTTATCTCTGCCTTTCATGATCTTAAACATCTCTATCATATCTCCTTGGAAGCACCTCCTTTCGAGTGTATAAAGCCCTGTCTCCTTCAACCGCTCCTCATAGCTGAGTCTAGCTCGGCCCGGAATCAATCTAGTAGCCCTGTGCTGAACCCTCTCTATGGCATCTTTGTCCTTCCGAAGTTGTGGTGACCACAACTGCACACAATATTCTATATGTGGTCCTCACTAATTTCCTGTACAATGTTAACACGACCTCTTCCGATTTATAAATGATCCCCCTCCTTATACAACCTAAAACCCTCTTTGCTTTACCTATAGCTGACTCGCACTGTGCTGCCTGCTTACCTCCTGTATCTATTACCACCCCCTGATCCTTCTCCTCTGTGACACGCTCCAAAATTACCCCTTACATCCTCTAATCTCTATTTTCATTGTTCTTTCCCATCCCGAAGTGCGAAGGCTGCTTTGCTCTTCTTTTTTTTCTTTTTTTCCCCTATGCGCACCAGCGCGGCACTTCACAAACCAGCTCTCTTCCCGTGACGTCATGGCAGCTGTTCGAGCTTTACACGCTTCCCGTCCCTTCTCGGATGCGTACATCCGGCAGTGACTTCCCTTCTGCCGGATTCCAACCATTCGTGCAGCCCACGACGTCACCTGCTCATCCCAAGCAAGCCTCGCGTTTCGAGGGGTTCCCCACGAGCACATGTGCTCTGCCTGTCGTAACCCGCTGCGCGGATCTCCGATGCGTCATTCCACCCGAACCTGCGCGAAATCTCCGCGCAAGCCGGGTACGCGTAAACGCATCGGGAAGCCGCTTGCACGCTCCGCGAAAGAATGCATGGCGCAGGCACACGGAGCTTTACAACACACTCGCCGAGAACCGTCCGAATCAAATTCACATTTCCGCCGAACTTCTGTCCGTCTGCGGGTCGGACTTATATCCACCGCGGACTTTTCCGACCGGATTTTCACTCGCGTAGCGCGACGCTGGAGGCCTCGTACGAAGCACAGCGCGACCGCCTCAGAGCGCTGCTGTGCGAATCCGGCACGGTCACCAAAAGCTACAGCCGCCACACGGCCTTGTTCCCTGTCTGCGCTCCGTTCTTCGTCGCCATTCAAACAACACGCACTCCCACGCTGCCATGCGTCACAAACCCACGGCCATGACAACCAGACAGGCGGTTGCGGTTTCATGCCATACCAACCGGCCATCTCACCTCTCATACCGCGTCCTACACACATGCGTTTCTCACACACGCCTTTACCCACGCATGCCAATTTACTTAGCACGCCATTCACTGCGTCACTACTGCGCGCTTTTAACACCCATTTCGGCACACTCGCAAACACACACACCGGCGACAATTACACTGGATTCGCGGCTACCACAAGGGATCCCGGGACCTCCATTAACCCCCAAGCTCCGCGTGTACCGCTTACAGCACTCGCCCCCCCCAACTCGCAAAGCTCGACCGGCCCACCTCGGTCGCGATCTGCTTCAAGGGGGAAACATCGTCTCCTCCGTCTCCTGAAGAGGCTATCCTGCTGCTCGCCACCGGGTTCACGACACATTCCGCCAGCTCACCCCCAATTGTCCTCCACTACCTCTACTGTGTGTTGCTGTCTTTCACCCCGTCCAAGTTCACCCTCTATCCCTGTGTCTCTGTTATTCTGTCACTCCTCTTATCTCCCTCGTCTGCTACGGTTCGTCGCTACACGTCTCAGTCACCATTTTAATTCCCTCTCTGTCACCGTCACCTTCTACGAGTCTCGCCCACACGTCTCCCGAATTATTGTGACCTCGCCACGTTTCTATTGCGGGTTCGACACATCCACACTCCCGCCCTTAGCTGGCGTTCGCGCCGCCATATTCCTCTTATGCCCGTCTTATGCTTCTGCCCTTCTGGGTTCGCCCATGCGCATGCATCTCACCCCACATTGCCTCCGTGTGCGCATCCATTTTGCTTTGCATGCCATCCATCTGTTTTTTTTTATTTCTTCCTTAATTTTCGCTTGCATCGCTTGCATCATTTTTCATCAACATTTCCGATGCCGATGGCTCTAACAGAACCTATCCACCACGATCGGTCGCAGTTCTCTGGAGGCGTGGGTCTCGAATCCCAACTTTACATGACCACCAGCTGTTGTGAGATTCTCGCACAGATTCGGCGTAGCGGACCGACCGCCTCAGCCCCAATTTGACGGCCGCACGCTCCCACCGACGAGCAATCACAGTCCAGTAAGCTTCCGGATCAACGCGAAACCACAGCTACGGGTTGTTTTTAATAAACACCCTAGATCAGCCAACTCTTCTGTCCACGTGACTACAGGGTCAAGTCGCTGAATATCGTATACCTAATTTTCGCGCGACAGAAATGCCTAGGGGATCTTACACCTCACGGGACCTGCACGGAAAACGAGCGCCTTACGCAGCTCGTTTCGTATACGAATTGCCGAGCGGTTATATATCGCCCAAGTCCGTCAGACCCGCATTATCTTATCAGTGTTTAAAAACCAGCTAACATTCCGAACGGCATCCATGGCAGTCAGATGAGAGGAGGGACGCAACGAGCGGGTGACATTTAACAATGGGAGACATTTATTTGAACACAGGCAATTGCAACTGAATTGGGGGATGGGAAAAGAACGAGCAATCCATACACGGAGTTCTATTCCAATGTGAAGCAAATACGACACAGGCATTGAACAGTTTACCTACTTATTATCCGGGCCACGGGACACACGTACGCACACACAACACCCAATAAATGGTGGCTGATGCCTTTAATACGGACTCCAGCTCGGAGGACAGATGAGCTGAAACCAGAACCTACTCGAACCTCTCCACCTCGTCGTGCGTCTTCACGCTCGGACCCGGGCTCAGCCTAGGAGCGGCGGATTCAATCGCCGTGAAGCCGCGATCCTTAGCGAGCCTCCAGCGATTCCTCTCGCGCTCCGATACACGTGTGCTGGTCAGACGAGGCGCCGACGTTCCGTCCGATTGCGTCGCCTTTCCTCAAGGAACCAGCCTCCCAGATGAGGCGATGAGTCGCACCAACCGGAACCAAGCGAGAACAAAGAGCTCACATAACCAAGAAGAACCAGCCGAGCAAACCGCTCAAACTCCTCTTCGATGAACAAAGCCTCTCACAACACGAACCAAAGCCAAGAAGCCACCACCAGCAGCTCGAAGCGACACCAGCTCAACTCTCTTCTGATGAAAACAAGCGAGACCACAGAACTCCGAGCCGAGCAGAACCCGAAGGCCTGCTGAAAATCCAAGCCGAAGCAAAGTTAAAAAAGCCTCACCCTTAACCCGAGCAGGCGAAGCCGAAGTTTCTAACTGAACAACCACCCGAAACCAACTCAGGATCTCTTCCTTATCTCCTCGCCCTTCCCCGTCCCTGGTGTGATCATCCCCCCATGCCCGCACAACCACTGGGTGGGAGGAAGTTGTTTAGTGCCCGTGATTTAGGACGGAGGGCTCTCTTTCCTCTTCGTAGGAAGAGGGGGAGGGGCGTTATCCATTGTGTCGTGATCGCCTCCCTAACTATTAAATTGAATCGCAGCGCACTTAATCGATTTTCTGCCCATTAAACAATGGAAGGTGAGCTATCTAGGGACAAGCACTATCGACATAAACTGACTAAAGGAAACCTGAAGTTGTGTTGCAATCGAATTCCTAAATTCGTGACAATATACTTGAACACAGGAGAAACAACAAATGGCCTTTTGGTACTTGCAAAACCCTTCCATTTAGCAGGTACTTGGACAAAAATATTATGGCATTGTTACATCATTTTCGACCAATTAAATGCTGTTCGCAGACCCTCCCATTTCCTGTTTTTAAAATTCTTAAGACTGTGGGAATAAGATGTTCTTCTGAACTCTACTTAGTTAAATCGTTACCAATCATAAGATGCATATCTCCAACACAAAAAGCCATGTTTTGCATGTCGTACTGTCACATCTACACAGTTTAGGTATTGAATTCTGCCTGCACCAATCCGCACCTGAAATCTGGGCAGCCGCTGTGAAAAAACAATGGCAAAAAGGTTCATGAAAAACACCTGTATGTAAGTCCGTATCAATATGCGATGCATGAAGTGCTGGCAAGGGACGACAAAAGGGAGACACTGTTAACCAGGAACTTGATGATTCCCATTAGGATGCAATAACTTGAATGAATGACATTTATAGGATTTCGATGATTCCAATCAAGGAATCTCAACCTCTTTATCATTTAAGTTTTATCCAACTTGGAGAAACCTGTTCAATATTTTAGCCACAAGCGGACGCTAGTAGACCAATTCGGTGAATCGGACGCATGGAACGAGAGAGTTGAGTGAGCTGTTGCTGCCCCCCTTTTCCTAAAATGCGGAGCATGCAAGAATCAAGCTTAAATATTGTTTCGATTTATAAGAATTATTTTTGTTGTGGAAAGCCAAATGGTGAGGACATACCTTTTTTTAGCTTTTACTCTTAACCCCACCGGGTTTCTCCTGCCTCATTCCCCCCTCCCCCTAGCTTTTCCTCCTTTATTTAAGCCACTAGATCTTAGAGGTTGGCAATCACCTAAAGAAACAGAGACCGAATTTTTGTTGTCTCACGTCAAGCCAAGAATATGGAAGTTTCCTGTTCTTTCAGTGGTATTAAAAAATTTGATTTAAAATCAGGAAAGAATGTTGAGAAAATGTCCTTTACAGGATCAAATAGCCAGTCTAATTGATGTCGAACAATCACGCTTGAACCACCCCGGTTATAAATAAGTTAACAAGCCCCGATTGTTTCCATCGACGCTGACAGCTGTCGAACTGACATGGACCCGTCCTCTCTGTAATCAAGTCCAAATAAACCCCATATCCTTGTTTGTGGCTGATGACTCCGAATGAGTTTGTCATTATCACTTATTCTTGCAGCGTGAGCTGCGGAGAACAGCTGTTTTGTGTTCAAAGCCGAGGAAGTTGGCGAACAAAGCCCACAGTTCTGGGTGACGGGACGTTGCTAAATGGAGCACCAAGTGAGATCAGCCTAAAACTAATGATTCATAGGCATATCGTCATAAAGTAAATCAATCATTTTTCCCTTGAAGCACGTTTAATGAAGAGTCATTAGTTACGATGCATCTCGCCCAAACTTGGACACCCTTCTGTCGTCAGCTCTACATGTTGCTGCAGGGTGCAGTCCTTGAACCGTTGCTTGGATTGGTCGAGTGGGCTGCTCGTCCAACCCAATATTCTCGCCTGGGTTGAATCTCGACCCATTTATTAAACAAAAAAAAAAAAAATTTAATTGAAAAAAATAGAGATAAAAAAAAATAGGAAAAATATAATAAAGTGGGAATAAAAAAACAAAAAAAAAAAATGCATCTGGTGTTTCGCATATAGGGCGACCGATAATGCCACTGCGTCGTCCATCAGGTGGATGCTAAGTGAAGAACCCGTCTGCTCGCATTCGTGGGGCGTTAAAGATGCACAGTATTCCTTCACGAAATAGTAGACGAGTTATTGCCCGTCATTCTGAACCAAATTACAATTCTGCACTCAGTCGAGTAGACTGTCGTCTGAGTGGAGACCCGTCCAGGATTGTAACCTGGCCAATAATTGTTTCGACAGAACCAACTCTGTTTTAAGTGGAGTACGAAGTACTTATCGCAAATTGTCTCATATGGAGTCATACTGATGGGGGCAAGGTGTGCTGTGACTTCCATGATAACTTTGTGTAAAGCATACAGATACCTCATTCATCAACATCCTTTCAACTCGACATGACTGTGATTTCTAGGAGACACTGCCCTTGTGACGAGTCAATCTATTCAGTGCACGCTGCGATGGATGCGAAATCATTGAGAGCGGCGCTGTCACATATTTGTTCACCACTGGCTTAAAGTTTGAGTTTTTACGCAACATTCCAAAATTTGTTCCACCACATAAAAAATTAAATCCACAGTTGCAACTTCCGGATTCGGTAGGACATAGTCCGAGCAGATCCTAATGAAGCTGTTGTTCAGTGGACGGAGGTTGTGCTTTTCACTCTTGTTTGTGTTCTGTCTCTTTTGTTCTGGGAAACAGGATATCTGCAAGTTGACGGATTCGACGAAACGTCGCGTACCATGGTTGGGTGTGCGAACAAGGACTACTACACCTGATTCAATTTTGGTGAAGATCCGAATCGGGATGCGATAATTTTTCAGATGATTTTTCACCATTGAGTATATCGGGCTAAAATGATGTACATCACCGATAATCTCTTAAAAGTTCATGATGGTTGGACGAAACTTGGACAGGTTTGGGTGTGTGACAAGGACTAATTGATTTGATTTCGGGTGAGATCTGAATCCAGATCTGGATACGAGAATTATTAATTTTAAAGTGATTCTTTCTTCATTGAGAGATGAGGCCAAAATCGAATATTATAGGCATGATGCTTTCAAAAATTTATTGGGCCCGATATGTTCCACTGGATCAGGCATTGCCTGGCAAGGTATGATGCTCCTATCAAGTGCCGTTCTCGTTTTTTTTGTTTTTGTAGGATCTTAGCTCTCCAGTAGAGCTTCCACACACATGTGGACATAGACAAATATATGAGACGACATGGACTGTAGACAGCGACAAACAGCTGCTGAGGTTGGGGGAAGTTCCGTCGTTCCTGTGGATACATTGGGTACCAGCGATGTTGCAGCAGATTATGTGCCTTTCTCACCACACTCAGCGGCATTTCCTATGAGGAATTCCCTCCTTCCCCGATGGATGCCAACTGATTAAGGGGTTCTCCATGCTCTTATCCTCTTATCTTATTCTACCCTATTGCTGAAGGTCAAGCCAAGGAAGCAGCAGCACCGTTACCATTTTCAAAGCATTTGCTGTGACTCCGGCCGGGGTTTAGAAACCACAACGCTCCCAGACGTCGGAGTAGAACGCTCAAAGTCTATTCTACACCACCAAGATTTGCAATGAAAAAGGCAAAAGATGGGTGGAATTGCATTACACCAAACAAATCGGACAAATCATGGCCATCTGGCCCACCACGCCTTGTTACATTGACAACCTCAGGGGTCCTGTGGACAAAATACAAAGTATTGAAGCAAATGCCTCAGGGAACCTGGAATGAAAACTGCGTTGTTATCTCGCATCCACTAAAACATCCTCCTCTCGATCACCCTTCCCAGCCTTCTTTTGTCGACCTTTTTAAATGGGTGATGCTTATTCCATGATACAATGGATGGAACATGTTTTCGAATGGCTTGTGTAAGAGTAGACAACACACGACCGTACCAAGAAGAACAGAGTGGAAACGGGGATATTGTACGAACAATGGGTAGAGGCAGGGATAGGTGGAGAAGAATGGGCACACGAAGGAATGGTACATCAAGGGGAGGAGGACACTTGAGGTGAACAGAGCTGGATACAGCTTCTTTGTTTGTATGCATCTTGGCTGTGGGGTAGCATCATTGGCTGTGTGCGACGGCTGATGCCGCAGAATGCAATGCCCTGCAGTTAGGCAGAATTTCGTAATTTGACCATTGCTACCGGAGCGATAGCTTCGCCTACCTCTTCCGGAAGCAACCCGTGCGATCTTCAAGCACGTCAGTCGCTAACTAATGGTTGCAGATGCACATCAGTTTAACGTCCTGGGGCACAGCATGATGCACATTTGCATCACGCCTGCCTGTTGAAACACCAGGATGACATTCTTATAGCTTTTCAGAGATTCCGAACCAGGCTATACAGATATAGAGGCAAGTGGTGCGTACTACATAGAGCCATCCTGCCATACCGATACAGGATCAAACACAAGAAGAGGAAGGGAATTCAGAGATGAAACAATTCTTGTTGGTGGGGGGGGGATATGCCGTGACCGTGAGATGGTGGTGAACAGGCATCTTGAAGCCCCAGAGGGAAGAACTGAGAGGACACATGAGAAAGTTGGTTCCACAGGTGAGAGGTTTCAACTCCACCAGCAGGATATTGAAATGGCTCATTCGCCCAGCAGCTGGGATACTACATTTTTGCCCAGCCTACATCGCAAGAGAGTTAGGTGAGGTACCGGTAGTGTTAATAGGGGAATTAAAAAAGAATTGTGTAGTCAGCTATTAGGGCAGGTGAGTGATGGCAGTACACCTTTTGCTGGAGCCAGAGTGCGATTTGAATAACTTTCAGAAGGCAGTTCACAAATGTGAGAAATTCAGAACAAAGAGTAAGTGGGTGTGTGGAGACCTGGATTTTGGAGTCTATCTCAGCGGTTGTTCTGGAAGAACACGTCCATCCTGGGGAGTTGGGAAAGGGTTGGAGGGCATTTGAGAGCAGAGAAGCTGGTTCGGTGGAGAGGTGGTTGAGAAAAAGGACAGGCCATGTGAAAAAGACAGGCTCTGCCGTGTGAAAGCAACAGCTTCTTGTTTCTTCGCCTCATCACGGAAGATGCAATAACGTGAAAGAGCTTAACATTTATTTGAGCTGTAAACCCAGCGCCTACGATTCCCACTTCAGGTGTCAAATCTCTGTTTTTGGAACAGTAACTGCGTCCAGCCAATGCACGCAGTTTAGTTTGTAATCGAAGCTCCAAGCGAGGACTTCGGTTCCATCAAATTTCTTGCATTTCCATCAATGGCGAAGCATCACGTGTTGGTGTTCTTTCTGAAAAGATGTTGGTTCCATAGAGTCACCACACTTGGTTGGGTGCGTGCCATTGGAAAATGCCAATGGCCAGTTGATTTGATGTGTTCAATGCGAATTATTCTACACGCTACACGTACGACACCATTGTGTCTGTACAATAGACTTGCTTCTGCATCCATTTTGCGGTGTTGCATCTTGGGTTAGAGGGGTAGAGAGAAAATAGAGCGGCATTGTTTTTAGAAGAGACAATTTTTTAATTATCCTTTTGGTTTTCTTTATTCAGATCAGGATTTGGCCGTGCTGTGACTTTCTACAGGCGCTACCATTCATAGAGGGTTCCATTGGAGCTTTTTTTGCTTCGGATCCCCCACCGAGCTGTTTCCTTTATTATGGGCAAGTGACAAACGAGGATTTCCTGCATTTTTATTTTTCTCCCTCTCTTCTCCGTTTAGATGCTGGAGTCCGCTATAATCAGTGCGCCGACTGCTCTGAAAGCCCTACCCCAACCGCGTTGCCCCTTTTCTTTCTTCCAATCTTGATTTCAAGTTTCACCAGATGTATGCTTTTGTCACAGTCTTGCACTTAGTGCTGATGTTGCTACCGGTATATATGGGTATGCAAGGAAATAGAATAAACCACTGTTTTGGGGAAAGCGCAGTCGCACGATTTCATTTGTTTTGAACTGAACGCAACGTGACGAGTGAAGCGAATGTTGAAAGCGTCATCGCATCCGGGGACATATTGCAGAATGAAATAATCCAACGAAGCCAAAAGATGTTCTCTGATGGAGCTTCTCCTTGCGTGGCCAATTGATCATTCTGAAGCCTCTGTTTCCAGGTAAACCAAAACAATCCAAGCTTGACTCCATAGTGCTGGCCTCTGATTTTTGGGCACAGAAGGTGGCACGTCGTTTTCGCGTCCAGCGAAGAGTAGGTCGAGAGCGTGGTAAGGCTAGTTTGTCGCAATAATTGAGCCATTTTTTCAAGTTAATAAATACCTGTTGGAGATATGTGCTGTCAGTGCACACAGCTGCATTGCCTCCATCGGACAATCGCTCCCAGGAATAGTGAGAGTGGGGTGAGGCTCCGTTCTTCAGCGTTGCTTTTGAATTAGACTTTTCTGTGAGAGAAGCTCACATCCCTCACTCCATAGCTGCAGCAGGTTAAAAAGAAACACTCATTTGTGGAGTTATTCATGTCATGTGTGAAGTATTTGATTCCTAGAGCATTTATCGTGATTTCACTCAAGCCATTGAAACAAGCTGAGCCCACCCACGCTGGCACACTGGGTGCATGACACACCTTGCTGTGATTTTACATTTCCTAGAAATGCACAAAAAGGAATAAACTGCGGGATATGGCAACCTTACTCTTCTGTGAAGCTTTCCCTCACATCACGCTAATCCATTTGTGGGAGACTTTCCGGAGGAAAGCAATCATCATCATCTCAAGTTACAATGTTTCGAGTCGAAGTGTTGGCTTACTGCTCAGGGAATTCAGGGCAGGAATTTGTAATTTGTCAGGTGGTGCCGACGATGGGCCGCTCCCTATCTTCATGAAGGAAGCCATGGGATCTTTAACGTCCACCAAATAATGCCGAGCGACGGGACGCTCGTTTTACGTCCATGCGAAGACGAGATGGCAGACACATTGGTTAATTCACCCTGGCCTTGTGAAACACCGGGGACAGTTTGTAGCTTGGTCGGGGATTCAACCCAGGTGAGACAGCTTAGAGGTGAGTATGCGTGCCTCTTGGCCTTCCTGCTAGCCTCGAGGAAGCAGTCGACAGTCAACTTCTCAGATCAGATCTGCAATTACACATCGACGATTGTTTCCTACATCCTTCATGCTGTCTAAATAAAATGTCATACAGACGTTAATATTTCAAGGAATTTATTAAAGGGAGAAATGTGATGATTGAGTGTTCCTAATAATTTAAACGGATTTGAAGTTGGGGTGTGATGGAATGATTCATGTCATGACGCGTCAGCTGTTTCCCATAAGGCAACTCAAATTGACAAGTTGGTATTAGTTTTATATAAAACTTGACCCATCACTGCAGTGGGCTACCAGGAAGCAATGCCACACCAGCATTTTGCATGCACATTACCTGTCTGTGGTACACAGAAGAGTTCTGGGAGCATCAGGACTTTTCAATACAAAAAGGCTCTTCAGACTAACACAGTTGCACGGGCTCGTCCTGATTAGGCATGAACTTAGCAGTTACAGCCTCTAACTCTCCTTACATCTTCGTTAGGATTGTACTCGGTCAACACCAGGAAGCTCATTATGAGCAAATCTCAAAGACTATGTAGATATTACACACATGCCAAAGAGTTGTTTAGTGAGCACAATTGTGCGTCGAATGACTGCAGTGCAAGGATTTCCAATGCACACTGGAATAATGTCTTAGAAAATGGATGTGACGCAGTATAAGTGACTAGCGATGATGATGAGATGTAATCATCATCGGCCATGTCAAGAGCGGATGTTGCTGATGATGATGTTAGGAGTAGTAATCATCCATGCCACCAAATTTCAAATTTGGAGACTCCGATGGTAATGTCAAGGATGAGGCTTTCAGGCTTTTATGTAGATACACTGTGGTAAATCTTTAATATTTTTTGTTTAATGTGGATTTCTGTGGAGTGGATGAATTTGTCCTCTGATTCCCTTCAGGCTGGATGGATTCGACGGTTGACCTACACGGCAATGACGGTCCTGCATTAACTCCGCCTTGTGAACTGGCGTTTGTCAGTTGCAGCGCAGAACACCCGGACTCACATCTTCCCACAACTTTTTTTTACGGTGGTTTGTGAGTGCCGAGCCGTCAAAGTCAGATATATTGACTTGGGTGATCATCGTTTTATGGGCATGGAATCGATCGGCAATGCCCATTTTGAATCCCGAAGGTGCTGGACATAATATTGCCATATGTGGACTGGTGCGACATTCAATTGGTCGTTCCAACTCAATGTTGTAAAATAGAATGACTCACGTGTCTAGAAGGCCTTCGTCCAGAGCTCAATGTTAGTTACTACCCAAGGCATCACATCTGTGTCTTCAGGCTTCTGTAGAAATCTAACGGGTCTGAGCTAGCATTGTGACTCTTGCACAATGAGGCCGAAGCAACAAGGCCTGTATTCTCCCGCATTTTACAAAATAGGCGGTGTCCTTCTGTTCTACCTTACTGCCTCGCTGCGTATAGCTCCTACAGTCCTCAGACCCTCCTACTCCCTCGCAGGATGCGCATCCCCTTCCAGTAACCCCTCCTGCTTAAACTTCCAACGCCAATGCTGCTTCCATGGCATCTCCACCCTTTGTTGCATGTTTTGGACACTTCATCCACACTCTCCCTCCAACGCCTGAAGCAAGGAGTTGCACACCATTTCTTCATATCATCCCCCCATCCCTTCATGGTCTTTGTTTACCCCATTAACAGTTCTAAAACAACCTGTGACTTAAAACAGCTCTGGTTTTCATCCTGTCCTCATTTGTATAGTTTTCCTGTTCATGCTTGCTCTTGCTTGTTGTATCCAATTGAGCCTCGTGAGTGGCGTTGCCGATTTACTCTCGATATCCTCACTTCCCCTGCTTTTGTGATAAAATCAAGACTCATGGAAAACAGTCAGCGGTCAGCCATGGGGTTTGGGAAAGTTGCTAGTTCAAACCACCGGCCAAGTGATAGCAAAATGCTTTTTAAAATGGTACGTGCTGCTTCCTTGCTTGACATTCACCCATTTAAAAGGTTAACAGCTATGGACATCCCATGGTTCTCATCGCATGGAAGGTGGAGGAAAATTCTCCTGAGGAAGTGCCCCGCTGAGAGTGCGGTGAGAAATTGCGCGCCATTGTTCTGACTTCAACTGGTACCAGAAGTGCCGCGGGAAGTGACGACACTTCCCCAAGCTCAGTGGCTGTGTTGTCTCAAACAATCTTGTGTTGTGTCCTGTGTGTTCGGTCTGTATGTTTCCATGGCACGTGTTGGGGCTCCGACTGACGAGCTTTAGTTTTCGTGAAAATGTTAAAAGCTAGAAAGCATGCTGAAAATGCAAATCCACGCCCGCTATTTGCATTTCGGCATTTCTTCTTCCGTATATTTAACGTGTACATTTGACCTTTTGACCAATTACGAATTAATCTTCTCCAGTATTTCATAATGAAGCTTTGTTTGAAGTTTGATGACAAAACTCAACAAAGTATAGCCCCGGACAGACGGCAACCCACACACACACACAGTACGGGCGGACGGAACACTGCTCATGTTAGTAAAGAGATTGTGTGATGAGTTATAAATCACTAGCGGTACCTGTGGTGCATCCGTGCATGATAAAATGTGACTTCGTCATAACCAACCCCTCCCAAACCCCAAGTCATCAACCCACCCCTCCCAAATCCAAAGTCATCAACCACCCTCCCAGAATCCCCAAGTCATTCAACCTTACCCTTCCACACGCCAAGTCGTCAACTCGCCCTCCCCACAAAACTCCTTCATTCCCCCCTCAAAGTCTCAACCGTCCTCCTTCAACTCTGTCCAGTCTTTGCTCTCCCACTTCCTCTCTGAACCCCAGCTCTCTGCCCCCCCCTCCTCCCATTCATAGAAGGTAAAGGGACATTCTTAAATATCAATTCATTACAGATAATATTGTGGCACACAATACCCATAGGCTGCAGCTATGGACCACCACTTGAGAGGTTCTGAGCTGAAGGGTGAAACATCTCTGACGAATGGAAAACAAACACCATAAACCTTTTAAAATACCTCAAATGTATGGTTGATCCGCTGTAATAAAATAGGAGTTTTTTGAAAACTGCGATCAACACGGCGAGGAATCAACGACCATTTTGAAGGTATTTATAAAGGGTTAGTGTTAGTTGGTATTTGTTTTACCTCCCTTTGCTGCCCCGAGACGCCATTATGTGCTGAATTAGCAATCGTATTCTATTTCTAGAATAGGAGCCCAGCTGATGGTCATGCAGTCATAAAATCAGTCGATCGTTTAAGGTTAACTTGCTATTTGCACAATGCTAAGTTTGAGATTTGTTGTCTGTCCAAGTTGTGAACTTACATTTAATAAATAAAGCTAGAAAATTATAATTCTACAATTAATTTAATTTAGAGAAACAGTTAGTAAGTTTAAAGTGGAATTAGATAGGGTACCTGGAAGGTCTCTCGGGACTGAGGGGTACTACGGATGGTGCGCCGACTTGTGGGTTAGTCTGAGCAGTGATGGGGATTGTGTGCGGCGAGTGCTGTTGTGGAGGGGTCTCGTCAAGGGTGTTGTGTGGTTCATGGATGTTTTTAACCAAGCCCAGCCCCTCCCCAGGAGAGAAATATATTATAGTATTAGTATTAACAAAAAACTTAAAATAAATAAAAAAAAACACAAAAACACTGAAAAATAATACATTTGCATTTTCTTCTTTGGTTAGAGCGTTGTATAAATTTGTGTGGTGTTGATGTTGTGCAGGTGTGATGCGGCTAGGTGTTCCACCTGTATCTGATTTCCTTGTGGGTTACTAAGGTTCTTACTTTAAGGTAACAAACCGTTTTAGTGTTACTATCATTAAACTGATTATATATTTGTATGTGAGGAACAATTTCGATGAATATAAACGATATTAGTTGGCGCAGCATACGTACATAGTAGACTATATGTACACCACCCATTTCATCGGGTGGAGGGTCAAGGCCAGTTTTGTGATATAATAGTAATTAATCGCTGAAGACTTGTTTTGGAATACGTATCCCGTTTTTGCGGCAACGCAGGGCATCACAGGTTCTCTGGTAGGGTTTTCTTTTCCAAATACCATCTTTTCCCTTTTGTTCTCCATGTTCGATTCCAATTTGTTCAGTTTCTGATTTGTCGGGGGGGGGTCTGAACGATGACAATTTTCAAATGGAAATGCAATGATGACTCCATGCCAATTACCATGCCACGTCGTTTGAACAGTTTGGTGTTGTAGCAGCTGTTCATCAACCATTTAATCAAAAAAAAGCACTTTCGCTTGTGTTTGAGGCATTGACATGAGGACAGTGTTCAGCCCTTTCATATGTGCACCAAGGCACTGCATCACCTCAATAAATAATAAATATACTTATATGATATATATAATCCTCTCGAAGAAGGGGAGTCATGAGATTGTGATGTGTGTATTGTATGTCTATGTATAATATATATATATATATATTATATATATATATATATTATTTATATATATATGATACTTTATACACCACACACACCTGAAGTTTGGTCTGTCTGTCTTGTGATCGTAAGCCCGCCCATTCTTAAGGCCCCGCCCTCCAGCCGTCCAGAAAAATTTCCACCATCTTTTTGCTTGCACACAGCTCAGACTGTTTTAAAAGGCCTCATGTACATTTGAAGACTTGAACAATGCGTCTTCTGTCATTATGAAGATACTCTTTGGAGGAAATGTACATTTTTCATTCAACTCAAAACGAGTAATGCAGTTTTGTCCGCCGATCGTGGCAGCCGGTCTATATTTACACCGCCATGGAAGGTACGTTAATTCTGATATATATACAGAGGAAAGAAAATCGTGATATTTCATTGTTTTTTTAAAACTCTTGGGATGTATAAATGCAGTTAACTTGAAGGAACAGATAGTAATTATGGCAGCAAGTAGCAGAATGTGAGAAATTTGGAGATAATAGTTGGTTTCGGTTGTGAAGCGAGGTTACTGAGGAGTTATTGCAGGTAGTGGTGTGCAGGGCAGTGGTGAGGTGCAGACGTGTGCAGGCAGTGGTGAGGGTACAGCGTGTGCAGGCAGTGGTGATTTGTTCAGCTGTGCAGGCAGTGCGTGAAGGTGCAGCGGTGTGATGGTTCAGCATGTGCAGGCCGTGAGTGAGTGCAGGCAGTGGTGAAGTGCAGGCAGTGCGTGAAGGTGCAGGCAGTGTGATGGTTCAGGCAGTGGTGACGGGTGCAGCAGTGGTGACGGTGCAGGCAGGTGGTGACGGTGAGGCAGTTGGTTGATGATTGTTCAGCAATGTTGCCAGGCAGTGGTGAAGTGAGGCAGTGGTGAGGGTGCAGTGGGAGCAGGGCAGTGGTTGAGGTCGCATGTGGCAGCAGTTGAGTGAAGGTGCAGGCAGTGGTGAGGGTGCAATGGAGCAGGCATGGTGACGGTCAGGGAGTGCTGAAGGTGCTGCAGTATTAAATTGGCGACATGATGTTATGGGAGACAGTTTTTGTGGGTGATGAGTTATTAAATATGTCGATTCTATCATTCTGCGGAAAGTATCGTAGACACAGAATTCTGGTGTAGTTTTGAGGAGCGGAGTTGGGGACATTGAAGGAAGGGTAAACGATATTGTATCGGGACGGCAGGAAGAAGTTGGTTGTGGTACACCTGGTCGTGCGACGATATTTAGGGAAAGTTGACTCAGAGGTTTGAAATCGATACAGGATTATTGGGGCAAGCGGCTGAAAACAAAGGGTTGTGAGGTCACTGCTTTTCTGGGGATTCTCCCAGGATTAGGAAACACATATAGAATTATGGCATAAGTGTGGGATAGACTGGTCAACCAATGGCTGGAAGAATGTGTAGGGAGGAAGGTTTTACATTTAAGAAAGCAGTGGGAATCATTTAGGGGACAAAGGGTGTTGCCGTAATGCATGACGGGTTGTGTTAATAGAAAGGGGGGACAGCAGGTTTGCGAGTGGGAATTGAGGAAGGATTCAGGCTTTTTTAGGTCAGTGGGGGGGGAAGCTATAAAGGAAGGAATTGATGATGTATTAAGAGTTAAGGCCAGGCAGGAACATATAATTTCAGGAAGGAAAAGTTAAATGTGATTTCCACACCATGCCAGAAGTTTAAATACGAGATGGAAGAGCTTTGAAGCCAATGTGGATAGCGGGGAGTACGATGGGAGTTGCAGTGAGTGAGACATGTTTAAGGAGGAGAGTAACTGGAGGACATCGATGAGAGGCTTCAAGGTGTATCGGGTGTGAATAGAAGGAGAGATGAGGGAGCTAGTAACAATCTGGGTAAGGACAGCATTGCATCAGAGAAGGGTGACATGAGGAAGGAATAAAATGTTTGAGGATTCTGTGTGGCGGTTAGAGATTAGAGATTGTAAAACAGTAATATATGGGAGGCATGCTTTTATGGTAGAGGTGGGAAGGGAAGAGGAGGAAAGGAGGGTACATAAGAATTCAAGAGGTAATGTGAGTACGGGAAGAGTAGGTTATTTATGGGGATTTTAACTTGCCAGGATAGATTGGGTTCCACAGGAACAGGGAAGGGCAGATTGGATGAGGGATTCCTATATTTTAGTCCTAGATTCTTTTTAACCTTGTTTGTAGATAAGCCACGATACGAGGGGAGTGCAGTGTTAGGAACTCCTTTTAAGTAGAGTCCCCAATATGGTGGAGTGGAGGTGGAGGTAAGGGGAGCATTAAGAAGCAAAGTGACCATAACATTGTGTGTGCAAAGTTCTGTTAGGATTAAGTTTGAGGATAGCAGGGTAAGGCTATTCAATTTCACAAATGGCAAACCTTTGAGGGTATGAGGAGAATTGGTGTTCATTGGAGACTCTAACAACCAGACAATCAGCAGTCGAGAAATTGGGGAAACTTTTCAGGACAAATGTTAGAGTGGAGGTAGGAAGGAGTACATTCCCAAGTGAGGTGTAACTAGGTAAGCAGAAAAGAGACCAGGGGTGAGGTGGTGAGATTAGGAAAGCGCGTGGTTAAAAGAGATCAGAATAGTCGTATAAGAATAAGCAGACTGGAGTTAGATTTATATCACTATCGATGTAAACAGAGCAAGTTAGAAAATAACTCAACAAGCCAATAGAGTATGCAGAAGGACGTGGCTCGAAATTGAACATATACATGACTTTGCTTTAAGTATTAAGGGTACAGGTAGGAACCAGTGTGGGCCGCATTGAGGGAATAGACCAGGTGAGAGGGTTTAGTGAGGAAAGTGTAGATGCGGCGTTATTAACCAGTTTATCAATTTCACTTTTACAGAGAACAGTCAGGTATTTGCGCAATAGGCTGAGAGTAATTTATAGAGGAGTGAGGAGGGCTTTTACAGCAAGATCAGGTTGGAGTGGAGGAGTAAGGACAGACGCTTCAGATAATCTAAGAGAAGATAAGGCCCGGGTCAGGATTAATATGCACCTAGAGTATTGATGGATTGTGTTGAGCAAGGTAAGCGTAGATGTTAATCGGATTATTTTCAGTCGCTCACTAGAAGTCAGGACAGGACCGGAGTGATTGGAGAGAGAAATGTAACACGATTATTTAGAAAGGATCAGAGAAGAATTGGGAAACTATAGACCTTTAGTTTGATTCAGTAGTGGGGAAGTGTTGGAGAAATTAATTAAGGAAGATGAGGAATTTAAATAAATACAAACTAATTAAGTAGTTAGCATGGTTTACCAAGGTAGTCTGTCTTCACAAATATTTAGAGTTCTATGAAGCAGTGTCTGATGGTGGATGAGGGAAGGAGTGGACATAGTATATTCTGGACTTTAAGAGCATTTGATAAGGTAATTCGGAGGTTGTTATCAGGTGAGGCGTTGTGAAGTGGTGGTCAGGAGTGGCTAATTAGATTGCAACTGCTCACGTGGCGAGAGAAAAGATGGATGTGATGGGAGGAGTAAGTTGAGGGTACCTCGGGATCAGTATTCGGACATTTCTATTCATATTTACATCAATGATTGGATACTGGGGTGAAGAGGTCTGGTTTTTCCAACTTTCAGATGACAAAAGTTGGAGTGAGTGGTTAGTGAGGGGGTGGTGATCAGATAATGGAAAGTATGGATTTACTTGCATAGATTGGCAAAAGATTGAGATGAATTTAACCCGAGAATGGTGTAAGGTGTTTGGGAATGGGATAAG
>CM068968.1:9757675-9775570 GCA_035128595.1 Eptatretus atami
CAATCAGACACTGCTTCATAGAACTCTAAAATATTTGTGAGACAGGAACTACCTTTGGTAAACCCATGCTAACTACCTTTAATTAGTTTGTATTTATTTAAAAGGTTCCTCATCTGGTCCTTAATTAATGTCTCCAACACCTTCCCCACTACTGAAGTCAAACTAACAGGTCTATAGTTTCCCAATTCTTCTCTGGATCCTTTCTTAAATAATGGTGTTACATTTGCTCCTCTCCAATCCTCCGGTACCTGTCCTGACTCTAGTGAGCGATTGAAAATATCCGATAACATCTCGCTTACCTGCTCAACCACCTCCATCAATACTCTCAGGTGCATATTATCTGCGAAGTGCGAAGGCTGCTTTGCTCTTCTTTTTTTTCTTTTTTTCCCCTATGCGCACCAGCGCGGCACTTCACAAACCAGCTCTCTTCCCGTGACGTCATGGCAGCTGTTCGAGCTTTACACGCTTCCCGTCCCTTCTCGGATGCGTACATCCGGCAGTGACTTCCCTTCTGCCGGATTCCAACCATTCGTGCAGCCCACGACGTCACCTGCTCATCCCAAGCAAGCCTCGCGTTTCGAGGGGTTCCCCACGAGCACATGTGCTCTGCCTGTCGTAACCCGCTGCGCGGATCTCCGATGCGTCATTCCACCCGAACCTGCGCGAAATCTCCGCGCAAGCCGGGTACGCGTAAACGCATCGGGAAGCCGCTTGCACGCTCCGCGAAAGAATGCATGGCGCAGGCACACGGAGCTTTACAACACACTCGCCGAGAACCGTCCGAATCAAATTCACATTTCCGCCGAACTTCTGTCCGTCTGCGGGTCGGACTTATATCCACCGCGGACTTTTCCGACCGGATTTTCACTCGCGTAGCGCGACGCTGGAGGCCTCGTACGAAGCACAGCGCGACCGCCTCAGAGCGCTGCTGTGCGAATCCGGCACGGTCACCAAAAGCTACAGCCGCTCACACGGCCTTTGTGTCCTTGTCTGCGCTTCCAGTTCTTCGTTCGCCATTCAAACAACACGCACTCACGCTGCCATGCGCTCAACAAACCGACGGCCATGACAACCGACAGGCGGTTGCGGTTTCCATGCCATACCAACCGCCATCTCCCTCTCATACCGCGTCCTACACACATGCGGTTTCCTCACACACGGTCCTTGTACCCACGCATGCCATTTACTTAGCACGCCATTCACTCGTACTACTGCGCGCATTTTAACACCATTTCGGCACACTCGCAAACACACACACCGGCGACAATTACACTGGGGATTCGCGGCTACCACAAGGGATCGCCGGACTCCATTAGCCCCCAAGCTCCGCTGTGTACCTGCTTAACAGTCACTCGCCCCCCCCCCAACTCGCAAAGCTCGACCGGACCCACCTCGGTCGGATCTGTTCAAGGGGGAGACATCGTTCTCCTCCGTCTCCTGAAGAGGCTACCTGCTGCTCGCCACCGAGTTCACGACACATTCCGGCCAGCTCACCCCATTGTCCTCCACTACCTCTACTGTGTGTTGCTGTCTTTCCACCCCGTCCAAGTTCAACCCTCTATCCCTGTGGTCTCTGTTATTCGTCACCTCCTCATTATCTCCTGTCTCTACGGTTCGTCCTACACGTCTCAGTCACCCATTTAATTTCCCTCTCTGTCACCGTCACCTTTACGAGTCTCGCCCACACGTCTCCCGACTTATTGTGACCTCGCCCGCTTTCCTATTGCGGGTTCGACACATCCACACTCCCGCCCTAGTCTTCGCGCACGTTGCGCCGCCATATTCTCTTATGCCCGTCCTTATGCCTTCTGCCCTTCCTGGGTTCGCCCCATGCGCATGCATCTCACCCCATCATTGCCTCCGTGTGCGCATCCATTTGCTTTGCAGCCATCCATCTGTTTTTTATTTCTTCCTTATTTCGCTTGCATCGCTTGCATCATTTTTCATCAACATTTCGATTGCCCGATGGCTCTAAACAGAACCATCCACCACGATCGGTCGCAGTTCTCTGGAGGCGTGGGTTCGAATCCCACTTTCTGACACCAGTGTTGTGAGTTCTCGCACGTTCGAGCGTGCGACCGACCGCCTCAGCCCCAATTTGCGGCCCACGCTCCCACCGAACGAGCAATCCAGTCGTAAGCTTCCGGATCAACGCGAAACCCAGCTACGGGTGTTTTTAATAAACACCTAGATCAGCCAACTCTTCTTCCACGTGACTACAGGGTCAATCGCTAATTATCGTATACCTAATTTTCGCGGACAAGAAATGCCTAGGATCTACACCTCACGGGACCTGCACAAGAAAACGAGCGCTTTACGCAGCTCGTTTCGTATCGAATTGCCGAGCGGTTATATATCGCCAAGTCCCATCAACCCGATTATCTTATCGTTGTTTAAAAACCAGCTAACATTCCGAACGCATCCTGGCAGTCAATGAGAGGAGGGACGCAACGAGCGGGTGACATTTACAATGGAGACATTTATTTGAACACAGGCAATGCAATGAATTGGGGGATGGGGAAAAGAACAGCAAATCCATACAGCGGAGTTCTATTCCAATGTGAAGCAAATACGACACAGGCATGGAACAGTTTACCTACTTATTGACCGGGCCCACGCGGACACATACGCCACACACAAACACAACCCAAAAATGGTGCTGATGCCTTTAATAACGGACTCCAGCTCGGAGGACAGATGAGCTGAAACCAGAACCTACTCGAACCTCTCCACCTCGTAAACTTGCGTCTTCAAACGCTCGGACCCGGGCTCAGCTAGGAGCGGTGGATTCAATCGCCGTGAAGCCGCATCCTTCCGCGAGCCTCCAGCGATTCCTCTCGCGCTTCCGATACACGGTGCTGGTCAGACGACGGCGCCGATCCGTTCCGTCGATGCGTTCGCTTTCCCAAGGAACCAGCCTCAGATGAGGCCGAATGAGTCGCACCAAGCGGGAACCAAGCGGAGAACAAAGAGCTCCACATACCAAGAAGAGCCAGCGAGCAAACGCGCCTCAACTCCTCTTCCGATGAACAAAGCCTCTCACAACACGAACCAAGAGCCAAGAAGCCACCACCAGCCAGCTCGAGAGCGAAGCCACCAGCTCAACTCTCTTCCGATGAAAAACAAGGAGGACCAAGAACTCCGAGCCGAGCAGAACCACGAAGGCCTGCTGAAAAATCCAAGCGAAGCAAAAGTTAAAAAGGCCTCAAACCCTTACCCGAGCCAGGCGAAGCCGAATTCTACTGAACAAACCGAACCAACTCAGGATCTCTTCCTTTCTCCTGCGCCCTTTCCCCCCCGTTTCCCGTGGTGTGATCATCCCCCCATGCCCGCACAACCACGGGTGGGAGGAAGTTGTTTAGTGCTCGTGATTTAGGACGGGGAGGGCTCTTCTTCCTCTTCGTAGAGAAGAGGGGGTAGGGGCCGTTTCATTGTGTCGTGATCGCTCCCTAACTATTAAATTGAATCGCAGCGCACTTAATCGATTTTCTGCCATTAAACATGGAAGGTGAGCTATCTAGGGACAAGCACTATCACATAACTGACTAAAGAACCGAATGTTGTTGCAATCGAATTCCAAATTCGTGACATATACTTGAACACAGGAGAAACAACAAATGCCTTTTGGTACTTGCAAAACCCTTCCATTTAGCAGGGTTACTTGGACAAAATATTATGCATTTCTACATTCATTCGACCAATTAAATGCTGTTCGCAGACCCTCCCATTTCCTGTTTTTAATATTCTTAAGACTGTGGGAATAAGATGTCTCTCTGAACTCTACTTAGTAAATCGTTTACCAATCATAAATGCATTTCCACACAACAAAAAGCCATGGTTTTGCATGTCGTACTTGTTCACATCTTACACAGTTTAGGTATTATTTCTGCCTGCCCATCCGCACCTTGAAATCTTGGGCAGCCGCTGTGAAAAACAATGGCAAAAGGTTCATGAAAAACACCTGTATGTAAGTCCGTGATCAATATGCGATGCATGAAGTGCTGGCAAGGAGACGACAAAAGGGAGACACTGGTTACCAGGGACACTTGATGATTCCCATTAGGATGCAATAACTTGAATGAATTGACATTTATAGGATTTCATGACTTACAATCAAGGATCTCAACCTCTTTATCATTTAAGTTTTATCAACTTGGAGAAACCTGTTAATATTTTAGCCACAAGCGACGCTGTAGTAGACCAATTCGTGAATCGGACGCATGCAACGAGAGAGTTGAGTGAGCTGTGTGCTGCCCCCCTTTTCCTAAGAATGCGGAGCATGCAAAGACAAGCTATGAATATGTGTTTCGATTTTATAGAATTATTTTTTTGTGGAAAGCCAATGGTGGACATACCTTTTTTTTAGCTTTGTACTCCTGTAACCCCACCGGTTTCTCCTTGCCTCTTCCCCCTCCCCCTATGCTTTTCCTCCTTTATTTAAGCCACTAAGATCTTAGAGTTGGCAATCACCTTAAAAAACAGAGACCGAAATATTTTGTTGTCTCACGTCAGCCAAGAATATGGAAGTGTTCCAGTCTTTCAGTGGTATTAAAAGAATTTGATTAAATCAGGAAAGAATGTTGAGAAAATGTCCTTTACAGGAGTCAAATAGCCAGTCTAATTGATGTCAACAATCACGCTTGAAACCACCCCGGTTATAAATAAGTTAACAAGCCCCGATGTCTTCCATCGACGCTGACAGCTGTCGAAACTTGACATGGACCCTCCTTCTCTGTTATCAAGTCCAAAATAAACCCCATATTCCTGTTTTGGCTTATGACCCGAATGAGTTTCATTATCACTTATTCTTGCCAGCGATGAGCTGGGAGAACAGCTGGTTGTTCAAAGCCGAGGAAGTGCGAACAAAGGCCCACAGTTCTGGGTGACGGACGTTGCTAATATGGAGCAAAGTGAGATCAGCCTAAAACTAATGATTCATAGGCATATCGTCATAAATGTAAATCAATCATTTTCCCTGACAAGCCACGTTTAACTGAAGAGTCAATTAGTTACTATGCATCTCGGCCCAAACTTGGACACCCTTCTGTTGTCAAGCTACTACAATTGTTGTGCAGGGTAGCAGTCCTTGAACCGTTGCTTGGATTGGTCGAGTGGGCTGCTCGTCCAACCCAATATTCTCGCCTGGGTTAATCTCGACGCTATAACAAAAAAAATTTGAAAATGAGTAAAATAGAAAATTAAAGTGGAAACAAAAAAAATCACTGGTGTTTCGCATATAGGCGACCGATTAATGCATGCGTCGTCCATCAGGTGGATGCTAATGTGAAGAACCCGTCTGCTCGCATTCGGTGGAGCGTTAAAGATGCACAGTTACCTCACGAAATAGTAGAACGATTATTGCCCGTCATTCGTGAACCAATTACAATTCTGCACTCAGTCGAGTAGACTGTGTCTGAGTGGAGACCCGTCCAGGATTGTAAACCTGGCCAATAAATTGTTTCGACAGAACCAACTCTGTTTTAAGCTGGAGTACGAGTACTTATCGCAATTTGTCTCATAGGATCATACTGATGGTGCAAGGTGGCTGTGATTCCATGATAACTTTGTGTAAAGCATCACAAGATACCTCATTCATCAACATCCTTTCAACTCGACATGACTGTTGATTCTAGGAGACATGGCCCTTGTGACGATGTCAATCTTTCATGTGCACGCTGCGATGGATGCGAAATCATTGAGAGCGCGCTGTCAATGTCACGCAAAGTGAGTTTCCACATAAATTGTTCCACCACATAAAAAATTAAATCCACAGTTGCAACTCCGAGATTCGGTAGGACAGTGTCCGAGAAGATCCTAATGAAGCTGTTGTTCAGTGGACGAGGTTGTGCTTTCACCCTTGTTTTGTGTCTGTCTCTTTGTTCTGGGAACAGGATATCTCAAAGTTGACGGATTCGACGAAACGTCGCGTACCCATGTGGTGTGTCGACAAGGACTACTATGATTCAATTTTGGGTGAAGATCGAATCGGGATCGATAAGTTTTTTCAGTTGATTTTTCACCATTGAGTTATCGGGCTAAAACGATGTACATCACCATAATCTCTAAAAGTTATGTGGTTCGGACGAACTTGGACAGGTTTGGGTGGTTGTGACAAGGACTGAATTGATTTGATTTCGGTGAAGATTCGTGAATCCATGATCTGGATACGAGAATTATTTTAATTTTAAGTGATTCTTTCTTCATTGAGAGATGAGGCCAAATCGAATATTATACATGATGCTTTCAAAAATTTATTGGGCCCGATATGTTCCACTGGATCAGGCATTGCCTGGCAAGGTATGATGCCCTATCAGAGTTGCCGTTCTCGTTTTTTTTGTTTTGTTAGAGATCTTAGGCTCTCCAGTAGAGCTTCCACACACATGTGGACATAGACAAATATATGAGACACATAGGACGGTTAGACAGCGACAAAACAGCTGCTGAGGTTGGGGAAGTTCCGTCGTCCTGGGATACATTGAAGGTACCAGCGATGTTGCAGCAAATTACTGTGCCATTTCTCACCACATCATCAGCGGATTTCCTATGAGGAATTCCCTCCTTCCCCGATGGGATGCCAAACGATAAGGGGTTTCTCCATGGCTACTTAGTCCTCTTATCTTATTCTATATGCTGAAGGTCAAGCAAGGAAGCAGCAGCACCGTCCATTTTAAAGCATTTGCTGTGACTCCGGCCGGGGTTTGAACCACCAACCTCCCAGACTCGGGAGTAGACACGCTCAGCTATCTACACCACCAAGATTTGCAATGTAAAAGGCAAAAATGGTGGAATTGCATTACATCCAAACAAATCGGCAAAACTCATGGCCATCTGCCCACCACGCCTTGTACATTGAAACCTCAGGTCCTGTGGACAATACAATATTGAAGCAAATGCTCAGGGAACCTGGAATGAAACTGCTTGTTGTTATCTCGGCATCACCTAAAACATCCTCTCTCATCACCCTTCCCAGCCTTCTTTGGTCGACCTTTTTAAAATGGGGTGATGCTTATTCCATGATACAATGGATGGAACATGTTTTCAATGGCTTTGTAAGAGTGACAACACAGACCGTACCAAGAAGACGAGTGGAAACGGGATTATGTACGAACAATGGGTAGAGTCAGGGATAGGGAGAAGAATGGGCAACGAAAGGAATGGTACATCAAGGGGAGGGGACACTTGAGGTGAAACAAGCTGGATACAGCTTCTTTGTTTGTATGCCATCTTGGCTTGGGGTAGCATCATTGGCTGTGGCGACGCTGATGCCGCAGAATGCAATGCCCTGCAGTTAGGGCAGAATTTCGTAATTTGACCATTGCTACCGGAGGATAGCTTGCCTCCTCTTCCGAAGCAACCGTGCGATCTTCAATGAGTCAGATCGCTAACAATGGTTGCAGATGCACATCAGTTTAACGTCCTCTGGGGCACAGCATGATGCACATTTGCATCACCCTGCCGTGAAACACCAGGATGACATTTATAGCTGGTTCAGAGATTCCGAACCAGGTATACAGATATAAGGCAATGTGTGCAGACTACATAGGCCATCCTCCATACCGATTACAGGAGTCAAACAAAGAAGAGGAAGGAATGTCAGAGATGAAACAATTCTTGTGTGGGGGGGGCGGGGATATGCTGACCTGAGTGGTGGTGAACAGCATGCTTGAAGCCCCGAGGGAAGAACTGAGAGGAAACACACTGAGGAAGTTTGGTTCCACAGCGTGAGAGGTTCAAACTCCACCAGCGGATACTTGAATGCTCATTCCCCAGCAGCTGGGATACTGACATTTTTGCCCAGCCTACATCGCAAGAGAGTTAGGTGAGGTAACTCGTAGTGTTAATAGGGGAATAAAAAGATTGTGAGGTCAGCTTAGGGAGCGTGAGATATGGCAGTAACCTTTTGCTGGAGCCAAGTGCGATTTGAAAACTTTCAGAAGGCAGTTCACAATGTGAGAAATTCGAGAACAAAGAGTAGTGGGTGTGTGGGAGACCTGGATTTTGGGAGTCTATCTCAGGGATGTTACTGGAAGAACACGTCCATCCTGGGGGAGTTGGAAGGGTTGGAGGGCATTGAGGAGCAGGAGAAGCTGGGTCGTGGAGAGGTGGTGAGAAAAAAGACAGGCCATGTGAAAAAGACAGGCTCTGCCGTGTGAAAGCACAGGCCTTCTGTTCTTCGGCCTCATCACGGAAGATGCCAAATAACGTTGAGAGCTTAACATTTATTTGAGCTGTAAACCCAGCGCCTACGATCCCACTTCATGGTGTCAAATCTCTGTTTTTGGAACAGTAACTGCGTCCAGCCAATGCACGCAGTTTGTTCGTAATCGAAGCTCCAAGCGAGGACTTCGTTCCATCAAACTTCTATGATTTCCATCAATGGGCGAAGCATCACGTGTTGGTGTTTTTCTGAAAAATGTTGCTTCCATAGAGTTCACCACATTGGTTGGGTGGTGCATGGAAATAGCCCTATGGCCTAGTTGATTTGATGTGTTCAATGTCGAATTATTTACACGCTACAGACGACACCATTGTGTCTGTACAATAGACTTGACTTCTGCATCCATTTGCGTGTTGATCTTGGGTTAGAGGTGTAGAGAGAAAATGAGCGGCATTGTTTAAAGGAGACAATTTTTTAATTATCTTTTGGTTTTCTTTATTCAGATCGGATTTGCGTTGCTGTGACTTTTCTACAGGCGCACCATTCATAGAGGGTTCCATTGGAGCTTTTTTGCTTCGGGAATCCCCCCGAGCTGTTTCCTTTATTTTATGGGGGCAGTGACAAACGAGATTTCCTGCATTTTTATTTTCTCCCTGCTCTCTCCGTTTTCAAAGCAAAAAATAAAAAGAACACAAGAACAGAAGCAAAGACCCTGGAGTCCGCTATAATCAGTCGCGCCGATGCTCTGAAAGCCCTACCCCAACCTGCGTTGCCCCTTTTCTTTCTTCCAATCTTGAATTTCAAGTTTCACCAGATGTATGCTTTTTCACAGTCTTGCACTGTGGCTGATGTTGCTACCGGTATATATGGGTATGCAAGGAAATAGAATAACCACGTTTTGGGGAAGCGCAGTGCACATTGTCATTTGTTTTGAACTGAACGCAACGCGTGACGATGTGAAGCGAAATGTTGAAACGTCATCGCATCGGGGAATATTGCAGAATGAAATAATCCAACGAAGCCAAAGATGTCTCTGTGGACTTTTCCTTGGTGGCCAATTGACATTCTGAAGCCTCTTTTCAGGTAAACCAAAACAAATCCAAGCTTGACTCCATAGGGTGGCCTCTGATTTTTGGGCACAGAAGGTTGGCACGTCGTTTCGGTCCAGCGAAGAGTAGGTCGAGAGCGTTGGTAGGCTAGTTTGTCGCATAATTGGAGCCATTTTTCAAGTTATTAAAACCTGTTGGAGATATGTTGCTGTCATGCACCACAGCTGCATCTGCCTCCTCGGACAATCGCTCCCAGGGAATAGTGAGAGTGGGGTGAGGCTCCTGTTCTCAGCGTGCTTGTGAATTAGACTTCTGTGAGAGAAGCTCACATCCTCACTCCCATAGCTGCAGCAGGTGTAAAAAGAAACATCTCATTGTGTAGGGTTATCAAGTCATGTGTGAAGTATTTGATTCCTAGAGCATTATCGTGATTCACTCAAAGCCATTGAAACAAGCGGAGCCCACCACGTGGCACAGCTGTGCGTGACACCACCTCCTGCTGTGATTTTACATTTCCTCAGAAATGCACAAAAAGGAATAAACTGCGGGATATGGCAACCCTTACTCTTCTGTGAGCTTTCCCTCACATCACGCTAATCCATTTGTGGGAGACTATTCCGGAGGAAGCAATCTCATCATCATCAAGTACAATGTTCGATGTCGAGTGTTGGCTTACTGCTCAGGGAATTCGGGCAGGAATTTGTAATTTGTTCAGTGGTGCCGACGATGGGCCGCTCCTACTCTTCATGAAGGAAGCCATGGGATCTTTAACGTCCACCAATAATGCGAGCGACGGGACGCTCGTTTTACGTCATCGAGAGAGATGGCACACACATTGGTTAATTCACCCTGCCTTGTGAACACCGGGGACAGTTTTGTAGCTTGGTCGGGGATTCAAACCCAGGTGAGACAGCTTAGAGGTGAGTATGCGTGCGCTCTTGGCCTTCCTGCTAGCTCGAGAGCAGTGCAGTCAACTCTCTCAGATCAGATCTGCAATTACACTGACGATGTTTTCCTTACATCCTTCATGCTGTCTAAACTAAAATGTCATACAGACGTTATATTCAGGAAATTATTAAAGGGAGAAAATGTGATGATGAGTGTTCCTAATAATTTAACGGATGAAGTTGGTGTGTGATGGATGATCATGTCATCCGCGTCAGCTGTTTCCCATAAGGCAACTCAAATTGACAAGTTGTATTAGTTTATATAACTTGACCCCATCACTGCAGTCGAGGCTACCAGGAAGCAAGTGCCACACCAGCATTTTCTGCACATTTACCTGTCTGTGGTAACACAGAAGAGTTCTGGGAGCATGCAGGACTTTTCACAATACAAAAGCTCTTCAGCTAACAGTTGCACGGGCTCGTCTGATTAGGCATGAACTTAGCGAAGTTACAAGCCTCTAACTCTCTGACATTTCGTTAGGATTGTACTGCGGTCAACACCAGGAAGTATTGATGAGAAAATCTCAAGATATGTAGATATCCACCACACATGCCCAAAGAGTTGTTTAGTGATGCGAACAATTGTGACGTCGATGACTGCAGTGCAAGGATTTCCAATGCACACTGGAATAATGTCTTAGAAAGTGGATGTGACGCATGATTAGTGACTACGATGATGATCGAGATGGTAATCCATCATCGGCCATGTCAAGCGCGGATGTTTGCTGATGATGTGTTAGGAGGTAGTCCCATGCCACAAATTTCAAATTTGGAGACTCCGATGTAATGTCAAGGATGAGGCTTTCAGGACTTTATGTAGATCACTGTGGTAAATCTTTAATATTTTTGTTTAATGTGGATTGTCTGTGAGTGGATGAATTTGTCCTCTGATCCCTTAGGCGTGGATGGATTCGACGGTTTGACCTACACTGGCAATGACGGGTCTGCATAACTCTCGCCTTGTAACTGCGCGATTGTCATGCAGGCAGCAGAACACACCGGACTCAACATCTTCCACACAACTTTTTTTTTACGATGTAGTTTGTGAGTGCCGAGCCGGCAAAGTCAGCATATATTGACTGGGTGATTCATGTTTTTTTTATGGCATGGAATCGCATCGGCAATGCCCATTTTGAATCCCCGAAGGTGCTGGACATAATAATTGCCATATGTGGGACTGGTGCGACAATTCATTGGTCTTTGCCAACTCAATGTTGAAAATCAGAAGACTCACGTCTAGAAGGCCTTCGTCCAGAGCTCAATGTTAGTACTACCCAAGCATCACATCTGTGTTTCAGGCTTTGTAGAAATCTAACGGTCTGGAGCTAGCATTGTTGACTCTTGCACAATGAGGCGAAGCAACAAGGCCTGTATTCTCCCGCATTTACAAATAGGCGGTGTCCTTCTGTTCTACCTTACTGCCTCGCTGGTTATAGCTCCTACAGTCCTCAGACCCTCCTCTCCCTCGCAGGATGCGCATCCCCTTCCCAGTAACCCGCTCCTGCTTAAACTTCCAAAGCCATGCTGCTTGCCATGGCATTCTCCACCCTTTGTTGCATGTTTTGGACACTTCATCACACATCTCCCCTCCAACGCCTCAAGCAAGAGAGTGCACCACCATCTTCATATCATCCCCCCATCCCTTCCCATGGTCTTTTGTTACCCCATTAACAGTTCTAAAACAACCTGTGACTTAAACAGCTCTGGGTTTTCATCCTGTCCTCTTTGTATAGTTTTCCTGTTCATCTTGCTCTTGCTTGTTGTATTCCAATTGAGCCTCAGTGAGTGCGTGCCGATTTACTCTCGATATCCTCACAAGTCCCTGTTTTTGTGATAATATCAAGACTCATGGAAAACAGTTTCAGCGGTTTCAGACATGGGTTTGGGAAAGTGCTAGTTCAAACCACCGGCAAGTGATAGCAAAATGCCTTTAAAATGGTACGTGGCTGCTTCCTTGCTTGACATCACCATTTAAAAGGTTAACAGCTTGGACATCCCCATAGTTCTCATCCATGGAGGTGGAGGAAAATTCCTCCTGAGGAAGTGCCCCGCTGAGAGTGCGGTGAGAAATTGCGGCGCCATTGTTCTGACTTCACTGGTACCCAGAAGTGCCGGGAAGTGACGACACTTCCCCAAGCTCAGTGGCTGTGTTGTCTCAAACAATCTTGGTGTTGTGTCATGTGTGTTCGTCTGTAGTTCCATGTGCACGTGTTGGGCTTCCGACTGACGAGCTTGTAGTTTCGTGAAAATGTTAAAAGCTAGAAAGCATTGGCTGAAAATGCAATCCACGCCGCATTTGCATTTCGGGATTTCTTCTTCCGTATATTTAACGGTAACATTGCCACCATTTTGACCAATTACGAATTAATCTTCTCCAGTATTCTCATAATGAAGCTTTGTTTGAAAGTTTGATGACAAAAGCTCAAAAAGTTATAGCCCCGTACAGACGGCAACCACACACACACACAGTACGGGCGGACGGACACTGCTATGTTAGTAAAGAGATTGTGTGATGGCAGTTATAAATTCACTAGCGGTACCTGTGGAGCATGCCGTGCATGAAAAATGTGGACTTCGTCATAACCAACCCCTCCCAAAACCCCAAGTCATCAACCCACCCCTCCCAAATCCAAAGTCATCAACCACCCTCCCAAGAATCCCCCAAGTCATCAACACTTACCTCCACACGCCAAGTCGGTCAACCTCGCCCTCCCCACAAAACTCCTTCATTCCCCCCCTCCAAAAGTCTCAACCGTCCTCCTTCAACTCTGTCCAGTCTTTGCTTCTCCCACTTCCTCTCTGAACCCCAGCTCTCTGCCCCCCCCCTCCATCCCATGTCATAGAAGTAAGGGCATTCTTAAATCAATCATTACAGATTAATATTGTGGCACACAATCACCCATGGCTGCAGCTATGGACCACCCACTTGAGAGGTTCTGAGCTGAAAAGGGTGAAACATCTCTGACGATGGAAAAAACAAACACCATAACCTTTTAAAATACCATTAAAAAATGATTGGGTTGATCCGCTAGTGAATAAAATAGGAGTTTTTGAAAACTGCGATCAACACGGCGGGAATCAACGACCATTTTGAGGTATTTATAAAGGGTTAGTGTTAGTTGGTATGTTTTACCTCCCGTTTGCTGCCACGAGACCGCCATTATGTGCTGAATTTAGCATCGTATTCTATTTCTGAAGAATGGAGCCCAGCTGATGGTCATGCAGTCAATAAAATCAGTCGATCGTTTAAGGTTAACTTGCTATTATGCACAATGCTAAGTTTGAGATTTGTGTCTGTCAAGTTGTGTGATACTTACATTTAATAAATAAAGCTAGAAAATGAAAATTCTACAATTAAATTTAATTTAGAGAAACAGTAGATAGTTTAAAGTGGAATTAGAAGGGTACCTGGAAGGTCTATCGGAGATGACCGGGGTATAACGTGATGGTGCAGCGACTGTGGGTTAGTCTGAGCAGTGATGGGGATTGTGTGCGCAGAGTGCTGTTGTGGAGGGGTCTCGTCAAGGGTGTTGTGTGGTTCATGGATGTTTTTAACCAAGCCCATGCCCCTCCCCAGGAGAGAAATATATTATATATAGTATAACAAAAACTTAAAATAATAAAAAACAAACACAAAAACACTGAAAAAATAATACATTTGCATTTTCTTCTTTGGTTTAGAGGTTGATAAATTTGTGTGGTGTAGATGTTGTGCAGGTGTGATGGGCTAGGTGGTCCTCCACCTGTATCGATTTCCTTGTGGGTTACTAAGGTTCTTAGCTTAAGGTAAACAACCGGTTTTAGTGTTACTATTTCATTAAACTGTTATTTATATATTTGTATGCTAGGAACAATTTCGATGAATATAAACGATATTGTTGCGCGCCAGCATACGTACATAGTAGACTATATGTACACACCCATTCATCGGGGTGGAGAGTCAATGGCCATTTTGTGATATAATAGTAATAAATCGCTGAAGACTTGTTTTGGAATACGTATCCAGTTTTTGCGCAACGCAGGGCATCACAGGTGGTCTCTGTAGGCGTTTTTCTTTTCCCAAAAATACCATCTTTTCCCCTTTTTGTTCTCCATGTTCGATTCCATATTGTCTCAGTTCTGATTTGTGCGGGGGGGGGTTCTGAACGATGACAATTTTCAAATGGAAATGCAATTGATGACTCCATGCAATTACCATGCCACGTCGTTTGAAGCAGTTTGGGATGTTGTAGCAGTGTTCATCAAACCATTTATCAAAAGAAAGCACTTTCGCTTGTGTTGAGGGCTTGACATGAGGACAGCTGTTCAGCCCTTGTCATATGTGCACCAAGCAGCTGCATCACCTCAATAAATAAATAAATATACTTATATGTATATATATATATCCTCTCGAAGAAGGGGAGTCATGAGATTGTGAGTGTGTATATGCTATGGTCATATGTATAATATATATAATATATATATTATATATATATATATATTATTATATATATATATGATTACTTTAATACACCACACACACCTGAGTTTGTCTTTCTGTCTGTCTTGGATCGTAAGCCCGCAGCCATTCTACAGGCCCGCCCTCCAGCCGTCCCAGAAATTTCCACTCATCTTTTTTGCTTGCACACAGCTCAGACTTGTTTTAAAAGGCCTCATGTACATTTGAAGAGCTTGACAATGCGTCTTCTGTCATTAATGAAGATACTCTTTGGAGAAATGTACATTTTTCATTACAACTCAAACGAGGTAATGCAGTTTTTCCGGATCGGCAGCCGTTATCACCGGCCATGAAGGACGTAATCGTACGGAAAGAACTGTTTGTTTAAAATCTTGATTATGCTTACTTGAGAACTGTACGCATGCAGTGAGAAATTTGGTAATATTTTCGTTGTGACGAGTTCTGATATCATATGGATCAGAGTGTGAAAGTAAGTAGCATCGTGAGGGGCCCTTGTAAGTGTGATTCAGCATGTGGGTGTAGTGAGGAGTCTGAGTCATGGGACAGAGTGAGTCAGCATGACATGTATGAGTCGGAGATCAGTTAATGCAGATGACGCAGCGTGGCATGAGGTCAGCTAGGCAGGCGGTTGTTCAGAGGAGAGTGCAGCAGGTAGGTCAGCATTGAGTAGTGCAGCAGGTATTGTCAGCATGAAGTGGTGTATTGTTAGATTAGGAGTTATGAGAGCATGTCGCATGTGAGGTCAGATTAGGCAGTGGTAGGTCAGGTCAGTGGTGAAGCGCAGGAGGTGGCGCATGTGAGCGGGGAGTGCAGGCATGGTAGGGTAGGTGACGTGCAGGTAGTTGATGTTCGCATGTGCGGTGAAGGTGCAGTGTGTTGGCAGGGTGGTAGCAATGAGCTGTAAGTGCACGTGCAGCGTGCGTACGGGTGAGGCAGTCGGTGAGTGCACGTGTGTGCATGTTCAGCTGGTGCGAGTGTAGGGCAGCGTGTGATGGTTCAGCATGTGCAGGCCGTAGTGAGTGCAGCAGTGGTGAGTGCAGGCGTGCGTGAAGGTGCAGGCAGTTGTGATGGTTCAGGCAGTGAGGCAGTGGTGATCAGTCATGGATCGGTGCAGGCGGTGGTGAAGGTGAGGCAGTTGGTGAATTGTTCAGCAATGTTGCCAGGCAGTGGTGAGTGAGGCAGTGGTGAAGGGTGCAGGTGGTGAAAGGGCCCAGTGGTGGTGGATGGTCAGCATGTGCAGCAGTTGAGTGAGGTGCAGGCAGTGGTGAGGGCTGCATGGGGCAGGCATGGTGACGGTGCAGGGGTGCTGAAGGGCTGCAGTATTAAATGGCGACATGACTGTTATGGGAGACAGTTTTTGTGGTGATGAGATTATTAAATATGTCGATGTCTTCATTCTGCAGGAAGATCGTAGACACAGGAATTCTGTTAGTTTTGAGGAGCGGAGTTGGGACATTGAGGAAGGGTAAACGATATTGTATCGGGCACGGCAGGAAGAGTTGGTTGTGGTACACCTGGTCGTGCGACGATATTTAGGGAAAGTTGACTCAGAGGTTTTGAAAATCGATACAGGATATTGGGCAAGCGGCTGAAAACAAAGGGTGTGAGGTCATGTTTTCTGGGGATTCTCCCAGGATTAGGAAACAATTATAGAAATTATGGCATAAGTGTGGGATAGACGTGTCAACCACATGGCTGGAAGAATGAGTGTAGGAGGAAGGTTTTTACATTTAAGAAGCAGTGGGAATCATTAGGGGACAAAGGATGTTTCCGTATGCATGAACGGGTGTGTTAATAGAAAGGGGGACAGCAGGTTTGCGAGTGGGAATTGAGGAAGGATTCAGGCTTTTTTAGTGTCAGTAGGGGGGGGAAGATTAAAGGAAGGAATTGATGATGTATTAAGAGTTAAGGCCAGGCAGGAAATATAATTTCAGGAAGGAAAAGTATAAATATATCCACACCAATGCAGAAGTTTAAATAACGAGATGGAAGAGCTTTGAAGACCAAATGTGGAATAGCGGGAGTACGATGGAGTTGCAGTGAGTGAGACGATAGTTTAAGGAGGAGGTAACTCGAGGACATGATGAGAGGCTTCAAGGTGTATCGGGTTGTGAATGAAGGAGAGATTAGGAGCAGTAACAATCTGGGTAAAGGACAGCATTGCATCAAGAGAAAGGGTGACATGAGGAAGGAATAAATGTTGAGGATTCTGATTGTGGGGTGATAGAGATTAGAGATTGTAAAAACAGTAAATACTGGGAGGCATGCTTTTATGGGTCGAGGTGGGAAGGGAAGAGGAGGAAGGAGGGTACATGAAGAATTCAAGAGGTATGTGTGGTTACGGAAGGAGTAGGTTATTTATGGGGGATTTTAACTTGCCAGATAGATTGGGTTCACAGGAACAGGAGAAGGGAAGAGTTGGATGAGGATTCCTAATTTTAGTCCTAGATTCTTTTTAACCTTGTTTGTAGATAAGCCACGATCGAGGGGAGTGCAGTGTTAGGACCTCCTTTTAAGTAAGAGTCCCATGATGGTGAGGGAGGTGGAGGTAGGGGAGCATTAAGAAGCAAGTGACCATAACATTGTGTGTGCAAAGTTCTGTTAGGATTAAGTTGAGATAGCAAGGTAAGGCTATTCAATTCACAAATGGCAAACCTTTGAGGGTATGAGGAGAGTTGGTGATTCATTGGAGACTCTAACAACCAGCAATCAGCATCGAGAAATGGGAAACTTTTCAGGACCAAATGTGTAGAGTGGGAGGTAGAAGAGTACATTCCAAGTGAGGTGTAAAACTAGTAAGCAGAAAGAGACCAGGGGTGGGTGGTGAGATTAGGAACGCGTGTAGGTTAGAAGAATAGTCAAAGGTATTAAAATAAGCAGGCTGGAGTTAGATTTATATCACTATCGATGTAAACAGAGGCAAGCTTTAGAAAATACTCAACAAGCACAATAGAGAGTATGCAGAGGACGTGGCCTGAATATTGAACTAATAACAGACTTTTAGTTTAGTTATGTAAGGGGTACAGGTTAGGAACCAGTGTGGGCCCCATGAGGGGAATGCACCGAGGGAGGGGTTATGGAGGAAAGTGAGATGGCAGCTATATAAACAGGTATTATCAATTTCAACTTTTTACCACAAGAACAAGTCAGGATTAATTGCAATAGTGAGGATTTATAGAGGAGGTTGAGGAAGGGCTTTACAGACAGATCCAGGTTGGAGTGGAGGAAGTAAGGAAGACGCTTCAGTAATCTAAGAGTAGATAAGGCTCCGGGTCCAAGCAT
>CM068968.1:9785515-9822274 GCA_035128595.1 Eptatretus atami
GAATCGACATATTTAATAATCTCATCACCCACAAAAACTGTCTCCCATACCTCATGTCTGCCAATTTATACTGCAGCACCTTCAGCACTCCCTGCACCGTCACCACTGCCTGCTCCCACTGCACCCTCACCACTGCCTGCACCTTCACCACTGCCTGCACATGCTGAACCATCACCACTGCCTGCATCCTTCACGCACTGCCTGCACCACCACTGGCACCTTTCACCACGCCTGCACATGCTGAACCATCACCACTGCCTGCACCCACTGCATCTTCATCACTGCCTGCACATGCTGAACAATTCACCACTGCCTGCACATGCTGAACAATCACCACTGCCTGCACCTTCACCACTGCCTGCACATGCTGAACCATCACCACTGCCTGCACCCACTGCCTGCACATGCTGAACAATCACCACTGCCTGCACACGCTGCACCCTCACCACTGCCTGCACACGCTGCACCCTCACCACTGCCTGCACCCGCTGTACTGTCACTACTGCCTGCAACCCGCTGCACCTTCACCACTGCCTGCACATGCTGAACAATCACCACTGCCTGCTCCCACTGCACCTCACCACTGCCTGCACCCTCACCACTCCCTGCACATGCTGAACCATCACCACTGCCTGCACACGCTGCACCCTCACCACTGCCTGACCCGCTGTACTTTCACCACTGCTGCCTCCACAACCTGCAATATCCTCAGTAACCTCGCTTCACAACCGAAACCAACTATTATCTCCAAATTTCTCACATTCTGCTACTTGCTGCATATTACCTATCTGTTCCTTCAAGTAACTGCATTTAACATCCCACAGAGTTTTAAAAAAACAATGAAATATCACGATTTTCTTTCCTCTGTATAATATCAGAATTAACGTA
This sequence comes from Eptatretus atami, assembly GCA_035128595.1. Classification (NCBI taxonomy): domain Eukaryota; kingdom Metazoa; phylum Chordata; class Myxini; order Myxiniformes; family Myxinidae; genus Eptatretus; species Eptatretus atami. Next base: position 9,786,404 of record CM068968.1, read on the forward strand.
CCTTCATTGGGCGGTGTATATTAGACGGCTGCCACGATCGCTGCGGACAAAACATGCATTACCTCGTTTGAGTTGTAATGAAAATGTACATTTCCTCCAAAGAGTATCTTCATTTAATGACAGAAGACGCATTGTTCAGTCTTCAAATGTACATGAGGCCTTTTAAAACAGTCTGAGCTGTGTGAAGAGAAAAAGATGGTGGAAATTTCTGGACGGCTGGAGGGCGTGGCCTGTAGAATGGGCGGGGCTTACGATCCACAGACAGACAGACACAAACTCAGGTGTGTGTGTGTATATATATATATATATATATATATATATATATATATATATATATATATATATATATATATATATATATATATATATACATAGACATACATATACACACATCACAATCTCATGACTCCCTTCTTCAGAGAGGATTATATATATACATATATATATATTTATTTATTTATTGAGGTGATGCAGTGCTTGGGTGCACATATGACAGGCTGAACAGCTGTCCTCATGTCAATGCCTCAAACACAAGCTAAAGTGCTTTTTGATGAAATGGTTGATGAACAGCTGCTACACCCAAACTGTTCAAACGACGTGGCATGGTAATTGGCATGGAGTCATCATTGGCATTTTTCCATTTGAAAATTGTCATCGTTCAGAACCCCCCCCCACAAATCAGAACTGAGACTAATGGAATCGAACATGGAGAACAAAAGGGGAAAAGATGGTATTTTGGGGGAAAAGAAAACCCTACAGAGAACCTGTGATGCCCTGCGTTGCGCAAAACTGGATACGTATTCCAAAACAAGTCTTCAGCGATTTAATTACTATTATATCACAAAATCTGCCTTGACTCCTCCACCCCGATGAATGGGTGTGTACATATAGTCGTACTATGTACGTATGTGCGCCAACAAATATCGTTTATATTCATGAAATTGTTCCTCACAACAAATATATAAATAATCATTTAATGAATAGTAACAACTAAAACGGTTGTTTACCTTAAGTAAGAACCTTAGTAACCCACAAGGAAATCAGATACAGGTGGAGACCACCTAGCCCATCACACCTGCACAACATCAACACCACACAAATTTATCAACCTCAAGATCCAAAGAAGAAAATGCAAAATGTATTATTTTTTCAGTGTTTTTGTGGTTGTTTTTTATTTATTTTAAGTTTTTGTTATATATATATATATATATATTTCTTCTCCTGGGGGAGGGGGGCATGGGCTTGGTTAAAAACATCCATGAACCACACAACACCCCTTGACGAGACCTCCACCAACAGCACTCCGCACACAATCACCCATCACTGCTCAGACTACCCACAAGTCCTGCCACCATCCCTTATACCCCTCTATCTCCATAACTTCCAGGTACCTATCTAATTCCACTTTAAACTTATCTACTGTTTCTGCTAAATTAAATTAATTGTAGAATTATTCAATTTTCCTAGCTATTTATTTATTAATGTAAGTATCACAACCTTTGGACAGACAACAAATGCATCAAACTTAGCATTGTGCAAATAGCAAGTGTAACCTGTAAACGATCGACTGATTTTTATGACTGCCATGACCATCAGCTGGGCTCCATTCTTCAGAAATAGAATACGATTGCTAAATTCAGCACATAATTGGCGGTCTACGTGGGCAGCAAAGGGAGGTAAAACAAATACCACTAACACTAACCCTTTTAAAATACCTCAAATGGTCGTTGATCCGCCGTTGTTGATCGCAGTTTCAAAAACTCCTATTTTATTCACAGCGGATCAACCACCATTTGAGGTATTTTAAAAGGGTTAGTGGTGTTTGTTTTTCCATTCGTCAGAGATGTTTCGACCCTTTCAGCTCAGAACCTCTCAAGTGGTGGGTCCATAGCTGCAGCCATGGGTGATTGTGGTGCCACAATATTAAATCTGTAATGATTGATGTAAGAATGCCCTTTTACTTCTATGAATGGGAGGAGGGGGGGGCAAGAGAGCTGGGGTTCAGAGAGGAGAGTGGGAGAGCAAAGATGGACAGAGTTGAGAGGAGGAGGTTGAGACTTTGGAGGGGGGAATGAGGAGTTGTTGTGGGGAGGGGATGGTTGACGACTTGGCGTGTGGAAGGGATGGTTGATGACTTGGGGATTTGGGAGGGGTGGGTTGATGACTTTGGGATTTGGGAGGGGTGGGTTGATGACTTGGGGTTTGGGAGGGGTGGTTGATGACGAAGTCACATTTTACATTGCACGGATGCTCCACAGGTACCTGCTAGTGGATTTATAATGCTCATCACACATCTCTTTACTAACATGAGCAGTGTCCGTCCGCCCGTCTGTGTGTGTGTGTGTGTGCGTCTGTCCGGGCTATAACTTTTTGAGCTTTTGTCATCAAACTTTCAACAAAGCTTCATTATGAGAATATGGAGAAGATTAATTCGTAATTTGGTCAAAAGGTCAAATGTACCGCTTAATATACGGAAGAAGAAATCCGAATGCAAAGCGGGCGTGGTTTGCATTTTCAGATGCTTTCTAGCTTTTACATTTTCACGAACTAAAGCTCGTAGTGGAGCTGCCACACACGTGCACATGGAACATACAGACGAACACACATGACACAACACAAGATTGTTTGAGACAAACACAGCCACTGAGCTTGGGGGAAGTGTCGTCACTTCCCGGGGCACTCTGGGTACCAGTGAAGTCAGAACAATGGCGCCGCATTTCTCACCGCACTCCAGCGGGGCACTTCCTCAGGAGGAATTTCCTCCACTCCATGGATGAGAACCTATGGGGATTGTCCAAGCTGTTAACCTTTTAAATGGTGAATGTCAAGCAAGGAAGCAGCACGTACCATTTTAAAAGCATTTTGCTATCACTTGGCCGGGGTTTGAACTAGCAACTTCCCAGAACTCCCATGGTCTGACCGGCTGAACTGTTTTCCATGAGTCTTGATTTTATCCACAAAACAGGGGACAGTGAGGATATCGAGAGTAAAATGGCAACGCACTCACGAGGCCTCAATTGGATACAACAAGCAAGAGCAAGCATGAACAGGAAAACTATACAAAGAGGACAGGATGAAACCAGAGCTGTTTTAAGTCACAGGGTTGTTTTAGGAACTGTTAATGGGGTACAAAAGACCATGGGAAGGGATGGGGGGGATGATATGAGATGGTGGTGCACTCCTTGCTTCAGGCGTTGGAGGGGAGAGTGTGATTGAAGTGTCCACAAAGCAGTGCAACAAAGGGTGGAGATGCATGGCAAGCAAGCATGGGTTTTGGAAGTTTAAGCAGGAGGGGGTTACTGGAAGGGGATGCGCATCCTGGAGGGAGTAGGGAGGGTCTGAGGACTGTAGGAGCTATACCAGCGAGGCAGTAGGTAGAACAGAAGGACCACCGACCTATTTGTAATGCGGGAGAAACAGGCCTTGTGCTTCGGCCTCATTGTGCAAGATGTCAACAATGTCTAGCTCCAGACCGTTAGATTCTACAGAAGCCTGAAGACACAGATGTGATGCTTGGGTAGTACTACATTGAGCTCTGGACGAAGGCCTTCTAGACTGTGAGTCATTCTGATTTTTCAAACATTGAGTTGGAACGACCAATGAATGTCCGCACCAAGTCCGCACATATGGCAATATTATGTCCAGCACCTTCGGGGATTCAAAATGGGCATTGCCGATCGATTCCATGCCATAAAAAAACTATGATCACCAGTCAATATTATGCTGACTTGCCGGCTCGACTTCACAAATCCATCCGTAAAAAAAAAGTGTGGGAAGATGTTGAGCCGTGGTGTTCTGCTGCTGCATGACAATGCGCCAGTTCACAAGGCCAGAGTTATGCAGGCCGTCATTTGCCAGTGTAGGTTCAAACCGTCCAATCATCCAGCCTGAAGGGAATCAGAGGACAAATCATCCACTCCACAGAAATCCACATTAAAACAAAAAATAATTAAATTATTTACCAGTGATCTACATTAAAAGCCTGAAAGCCTCATCCTTGACATTACCATCGGAGTTCTCCAAATTTGAATCGCTACCTCCTAACCCATCATCAGCAACATCCGGCTTGACATGGCATGGATGGATTACCATCTGATCATCATCGTAGTCACTTATATTGCGTCACATCCATTTTCTAAGACATTATTCCCAGTGTGCATTGGGAAATCCTTGCACTGCAGTCATCGACGTCACAATTGTTCGCCTCACTTAAACAACTCCTTTTGGAGCATGTGTGGGCCCTGTGTGTATATCTACATAGTTTGAGATTTCTCATAAATGATCTTCCTGGTGTTGACCGCAGTACAATCCTACGAAGATGTAAGGAGAGTTAGAGGGCTGTAACTTCGCTAAGTTCATGCCTAATAGGACGAGCCTGTGCAACTGTTTAGCTTGAAGAGCCTTTTTGTATTTGAAAAGTTCCTGCATGCTCCCAGAACTCTTCTGTGTACCACAGACAGGTTAATGTGCAGCAAAAGCTGGTGTGGCACTTGCTTCCTGGTACCCACTGCAGTGATGGGGTCAAGTTTTATATAAAACTATACCAACTTGTCATTTTGAGTTGCCTTATGGGAAACAGCTGACCGATGACATGCAATCATTCCATCACACCAACTTCATCCGTTAATTATTAGGAACACTCATCATCACACTTTTCTCCCTTTAATAATTTTCCTGAAATACTAACGTCTGTATGACATTTTGTTTAGACAGCATGAGGATGTAGGAAAACATCGTCAGGTGTAATTGCAGATCTGATCTGAGAAGTTGACTGCTTCCTCGAGCTAGCAGGAAGGCCAAGAGGCACGCATACTCACCTCTAAGCTGTCTCACCTGGGTTTGAATCCCGACCAAGCTACAAACTGTCCCGGTGTTTCACAGGCAGGGTGATTAACCAATGTGTGCGCCATCTCTCTCGGATGGACGTAAAACGAGCGTCCCGTCGCTCGGCATTATTTGGTGGACGTTAAAGATCCCATGGTGTCCTTCATGAAGAGTAGGCGGCCCATCGTCGGCACCATGACCAAATTACAAATTCCTGCCCTGACTTCCTGAGCAGTAGCCAACACTCGACATCGAACATTGTACTTGATGATGATGATGATTGCTTCCTCCGGAAAGTCTCCACAAATGGATTAGCGTGATGGAGGGAAAGCTTCACAGAAGAGTAGGGTTGCCATATTCGCAGTTATTCCTTTTTGTGCATTTCTAGGAAATGTAAAATCAGCAAGGTGGTGTCACGCACAGCTGTGCCAGCGTGGTGGGCCAGCTTGTTCAATGGCTTTGAGTGATCACATTAATGCCTCTAGGAATCAAATACTTTCACACATGACATGATAACTCCACAATGAGTGTTTCTTTTTAACCTGCTGCAGCTATGGGAAGTGAGGATGTGAAGCTTCTCTCACAGAATTCTAATTCCAAGCACGCTGAAGAAAGGACCTCACCCCCACTCTCACTATTCCCTTGGGGAGCGATTGTCCCGAGGAGCAGATGCAGCTGTGTGCACTGACAGCAACATACTCAACAGGTTTTATAACTTGGAAAATGGCTCCAATTATGCGACAACTAGCTTACCACGCTCTGCGACCTACTCTTCGCTGAGACGCGAAACGACGTGCCACCTTGCTGTGCTCCAAAAATCAGAGGCCCAGCACTATGGAGTCAAAGCTTGGATTGTTTTGGTTTACCTGGAAACAGAGGCTTCAGAATTGGTCAATTGGCCACCAAGGAAAAGTCCACAGAAACATCTTTTGTGCTTCGTTGGATTATTTCATTCTCAATATGTTCCCCGGATGCGATGACGTCTTTCAAACATTTTCCTTCACTCGTCACCGTTGCGTTCAGTTCAAAACAAATGGACAATGTGCACTGCGCTTCCCCAAAAGTGGTTTATTCTATTTCCTTGCATACCAATATATACCGGTACAACATCAGCACCAAGTGCAAGGACTGTGACAAAAGCATACATTGGTGAAACTTGAAATCAAGATTGGAAGAAAGAAAAAAAGGGGGGCAACGAGGTTGGGTAGGGCTTTCAGAGCAGTCGGCCGACTGATTATACGGACTCCAGCGATCTAACGGAGAGAGCAGGCGAGAAAATAAAAATGCAGGAAATCTCGTTTGTCACTGCCCCATAATAAAGGGAAACAGCTCGGTGGGGATTCCGAGCAAAAAAGCTCCAATGGACCCTCTTGGAATGGGTAGCGCCTGTGAGAAAGTCACAGCACGGCCAAATCCCGACTGAATAAAGAAAACCAAAAGATAATTAAAAAATTCCTCTTTACAATGCCGCTCTATGTTCTCTCTACCCTCTTAACCCAGATCAACCGCAAAATGGATGCAGAAGCAAGTCTATTGTACAGACACAATGGTGTCGTCCTGTGCGTGTAGAATAATTCGCCATTGAACACATCAATATCACTGGCAAGGCTATTTCATGCACCACCCAACCAATTGTGGTGAACTCTATGGAAGCCAACATTTTTCAGGAAAACACCAACACGTGATGCCTTCGCCATTGATGGAAATCAAGAACGTTTGATGGAAGCCGAAGTCCTCGGCTGGAGCTTTCGATTACAAACTAAACTCGTGCATTGGCTGGACGCAGTTACTGTTCCAAAAACAGAGACTTGACACCTGAAGTGGGAATCGTAGGCCTGGGTTACAGCTCAAATAAATGTTAAGCTCTCAACGTTATTGGCATCTTCCGTGATGAGGCCGAAGAACAAGCAAGGCCTGTTGCTTTCACACGGCAGAGCCTGTCTTTTTCACATGGCCTGTCTTTTTCTCAACCACCTCTCCACCGACCCAGCTTCCTCTGCTCTCAATGCCCTCCAACCCTTCCCAACTCCCCCAGGATGGACGTGTTCTTCCAGTAACCTCCTCTGAGATAGACTCCCAAAAATCCAGGCTCTCCACACACCCACTACTCTTTTGTTCCGAATTTCTCACATTTGTGAAACTGCCTTCTGAAAGTTATTCAATCGCACTCTTGGCTCCAAGCAAAAGGTGTACTGCCATCTCACCTCCCATAGCTACTCACAATCTTTTATTCCCCTATTAACACTACAGTACCTCACCTAACTCTCTTGCATGTAGGTGGGCAAAATGAGTACCAGCTTGCTGGGAAGAATGAGCCATTCAAGTATCCTGTGGTGGAGTGAAACCTCTCACCTGTGGAACCAACTTTCTCAGTGTGTTTCCTCTCATTCTTCCCTCTGGGGCTTCAAGATGGCTGTTCACCACCATCTCAGGTCACGCCATATCCCCCCCCCCCACCAACAAGAATTGTTTCATCTCTGACATTCCCTTCCTCTTCTTGTGTTTGATCCTGTATCGGGTACTGGCAGGATGGCCTATGTAGTACGCACACTTGCCTCTATATTGTCTAGCCTGGGTTCGAATCTCTGACAAGCTATAAAATGTCATCCTGGTGTTTCACAGGCAGGGTGATGCAATGTGCATCATGCTGTGCCCCAGATGGACGTTAAACTGATGTGCCATCTGCAACCATTAGTTAGCACTGACGTGCCATTAAGATCGCACGGTGTGCTTCGTGAAGAGGAGGCGAGCTATCTCCGGTACAATGGTCAAATTACGAATTCTGCCCTAACATGCAGAGGGCATTGCATCTGCGGCACAGCCGCGCACACAGCCAATGATGCTACCCCACAGCCAAAGATGCATACAAACAAAGAAGCTTGTATCCAGCTTGTTCACCTCAAGTGTCCTCCTCCCCTTGATGTACCATTCCTTCGTGTGCCCATTCTTCTTCCGCCTATCCCTGACTCTACCCCATTGTTCGTACATATCCCCCGTTTCCACTCTGTTCTTCTTGGTACGGTCTGTGTTGCAGCTCTTACACAAGCCTTGAAAACATGTTCCATCCATTGTATCATAGGAATAAGCATCACCCCATTTAAAAAGGGTCGACAAAGAAAGGCTGGGAAGGGTGATGAGTGAGGATGTTTAGTGGATGCGAGATAACAACGCAGTTTATCATTCCAGGTTCCCTGAGCATTTGCTTCAATATTTGTATTTTGTCCACAGGACCCTGAGGTGTCAATGTAACAAGGGCGTGGTGGGCCAGATGGCCATTAGTTTTGTCCGATTTGTTTGGTGTAATGCAATTCCACCCATCTTTTGCCTTTTACATTGCAATCTTGGTGGTGTAATAGCTGGAGCGTCTACTCCGAGTCTGGGAGGTTGGTGGTTCAAACCTCGGCCGAGTCACAGCAAATGCTTTGAAAATGGTACGTGCTGCTGCTTCCTTGCTTGACCTTCAGCATAAGAATAAGATAAGAGGATAATAGCATGGAGAACCCCTATCAGTTGGCATCCATGGGGAGGAGGGAATTCCTCCATAGGAAATTCCCTGATGAGTGTGGTGAGAAAGGCAGCGCTATTGCTGCAACATCGCTGGTACCCAGAGTATCCCCGGGAAGCGACGGAACTTCCCCCAACCTCAGCAGCTGTGTTTGTCGCGTCTAACAGTCCTATGTTGTCTCATATATTTGTCTATGTCCACATGTGTGTGGAAGCTCTACTGAGAGCCTAAGATCCTACAAAAACAAAAAAAACGAGAACGGCACTTGATAGAGCACATACCTCTGCCAGGCAATGCCTGATCCAGTGGAACATATCGGGCCCAATAAATTTTTGAAACATCATGCTATATATCGATTTTGGCCTCATCTCTCAATGAAGAAGAATCACTTTAAAATTAAATAATTCTCGTATCCAGATCTGGATTCAGATCTTCACCGAAATCAAATCAATTAGTCCTTGTCACACACCCAACCTGTCCAAGTTTCGTCCGAACCATCAATAACTTTTAGAGATTATGGTGATGTACATCGTTTTAGCCCGATAACTCAATGGTGAAAAATCACTGAAAAAATTATCGGATCCGGATTCGGATCTTCACCAAAATTGAATCAAGTAGTCCTTGTCACACACCCAACATGTGTACCAAGTTTCGTCCGAATCCGTCAACTTTTTGAGATATCCTGTTCCCAGACAGAAAGAGACAGACACAAACAAGGGTGAAAACACAACCTCAGTCCACTGAACAACGTCTTCCATAGGATCTCTCGGACACTGTCCTACCGACTCGGAAGTTGCAACTGTGGATTTAATTTTTTATGTGGTGGAACAATATGTGACAGCGCCGCATTCTTCAATGATTCGCATCCATCGCAGCCGTGCACTGAAAGATTGACTCGTCCACAGGGCCAGTGTCTCCTAGAAATCACAGCATGTCGAGTTGAAGGATGTTGATGAATGAGGTATCTGTGATGCTTTACACAAAGTTATCATGGAAGTCACAGCACACCTTGCCACCATCAGTATGACTCCGTATGAGACAAATTGCGATACAGTACTCGTACTCCATGCTTAAAACAGAGTCGGTTCTGTCGAAACAATTTATTGGCTCAGGTTTACAATCCTGGACGGGTCTCCACTCAGACACAGTCTACTCGACTGAGTGCAGGAATTTGTAATTTGTTCAGAATGACGGCAATAACTCGTCTACTATTCGTGAAGGATACTGTGCGATCTTTAACGTCCACGAATGCGAGCAGACGGGTCTTCCAGCTTAGCATCCACCTGATGGACGACGCATGCATTAATGCGTCGCCCTATATGCGAAACACCAGGATGCCAGTTTATAGCTGGGTCGAGATTCAAACCCAGGCGAGACATATTGGGTTGGACGAGCAGCCAACTCGACCAACCCAAAGCAACGGTTCAAGGACTGTACCCTGCACAACATTGTAGTAGTTGACAACAGAAGGGTGTCCAAGTTTGGGCGAGATGCATTAGTAACTAATGACTCTTCATTAAACGTGCTTTCAGGGAAAATGATTGATTTACTTTATGACGATATGCACATGATCATTAGTTTTAGCTGATCTCACTTGATTGCTCCATATTAGCAACTCCTCACCCAGAACGTGGGCCTTTTTCGCCACTTCCTCGGCTTTGAACACACCAGCTGTTCGTCCCAGCTCTCGCTGCAAGAATAAGGGGATAATGACAAACTCATTCGGGTCAAAGCCACAAACAAGGATATGGGGGTTTATTTTGGACTTGATTAACAGAGAAGGATGGGGTCCATGTCAAGTTTCGACAGCTGTCAGCGTCGATGGGACATCGGGGGCTGTTAACCTTATTTATAACCGGGTGGTTCAAGCGTGATTGTTGACATCATTAAGACTGGCTATTTGACTCCTTAAAGGACATTTCTCTCAACATTTTTCCTGATTTTAATCAAATCTTTTTAATACCACTGTAAAGATGGAACACTTCCATATTCTTGGCTGACGGTGAGAACAACAAAATATTCCGGTCTCTGTTTCTTTAAGGTGATTGCCAACCTCTAAGATCTAGTGGCTTAAATAAAGGAGGAAAAGCATAGGGGGGAGGGGGGAAGAGGCAGGAGAAAAGGTGGGGTTAAGGAGTACAAAGCTAAAAAAAAGGTATGTCTCACCCATTTGGCTTTCCACAACAAAAATAATTCTTATAAATCGAAACAATATTCATAGCTTGATCTTTGCATGCTCCGCATTTTAGGAAAAGGGGGCAGCAACAGCTCACTCAAACTTCTGCTCGTTGCATGCGGTCCGATTCACCGAATTGGTCTACAGCGTCGCCTTGTGGCTAATATTGAACAGGTTTCTCCAAGTTGGATAAAACTTAAATGATAAAGAGGTTGAGATTCCTTGATTGGAAGTCATGAAATCCTATAAATGTCAATTCATTCAAGTTATTGGCATCCTAATGGGATCATCAAGTGTCCTGGTAACAGTGTCTTCCCTTTTGTCGTCTCCTTGCCAAGCACTTCATGCATCGCATATTGATACGGACTACATACAGGTGTTTTTCATGAACCTTTTGCCATTGTTTTTCACAGCGGCTGCCCAGATTTCAGGTGCGGATTGGCAGGCAGAATCAATACCTACTGTGTAGATGTGACAGTACGACATGCAAAACCATGGCTTTTTTGTGTGGAATATGCCATTTATGATGGTAACATTTACTAAGTAGAGTTAAGAGAACATCTTATTCCACACAGTCTTAAGAAATTTTTAAAAAGGAAATGGGCAGGGTCTGCGAGCAGCAAATTTAATTGGTCGAGATGATGTAAAATGCCATAATATTTTGTCCAAGTACCGCTAAATGGAAGGGTTTTGAAAGTACCAAAAGGCCATTTGTGTTCTCCTGTGTTCAAGTATATTGTCACGAATTTAGGGAATTCGATTGCACACAACATTCAGGTTCCTTTAGTCAGTTATGTCGATAAGTGCTTGTTCCCTAGATAGCTCACCTTCCATTGTTTAATGGGCAGAAATCGATTAAGTGCGCTGCGATTCAATTTAATAGTTAGGGAGGATCACGACACAATGGAAACGCCCCTCCCCCTCTTCTACGAAGAGGAAGAAGCCCTCCCGTCCTAAATCACGGGACGTAAACAACTCCCTCCCACCCGTGGTTGTGCGGGCATGGGGGGATGAGTCACACCGGGAGCGGGGGAAGGGCGGAGGAGAATAAGGAAGAGATCCTGAGTTGGTTCGGGTGGTTGTTCAGTAGAACTTCGGCTTCTGCTTGGCTCGGGTTAGGGTTGAGGCTTTTTGTAAGCTTTTTGCTTCGGCTTGGATTTTCAGCAGGCCTTCGGGTTCTGCTCGGCTCGGAGTTCTTGGTCCTCGCTTTGTTTCATCAGAAGAGAGTTGAGCTGGTTGCTCGGCTCGAGCTGCTGGTGGTGGCTTCTTGCTCTTGGTTCGTGTTGTGAGAGGCTTTGTTCATCGGAAGAGAGTTGAGCTGGTTGCTCGGCTGGTTCTTCTTGGTTCGTGAGCTCTTTGTTCTCCGCTTGGTTCCCGGCTTGGTGCGACTCATCGGCCTCATCTGGGAGGTGGTTCCTGAGGAAGCGACGCATCGACGGGAAGGATCGGCGCCTCGTCTGACCAGCACGTGTTCGGAAGCGCGAGAGGATTCGCTGGAGCTCGCTAAGGATCGCGGCTCACGGCGATTGAATCCAGCTCGCTCTGGCTGAGAGCCCGGGTCCGAGCCGCTTGAAGACCACACGAGGTGGAGAGGTTCGAGATAGGTTCTGGGTTTCAGCTCATCTGTCCTCCGAGCTGGTCCGTTATTAAAGGCATCAGCCACCATTATTGGGTGTGTGTGTGTGCGTACGGTGTGTCCGTGGGCCCGTTATATAGTAGGAAACTGTTCAGTGCCTGTGTGTATTTGCTTCACATTGGAATAGAACTCGGCTGTATGATTTTTTGCTCGTGTCTTTTTCCCCATCCCCCAATTCATTGCATTGCCTGTGTTCAAATAAATGTCCCCATTGTTAAATGTCACCCGCTCGTTGCGTCCCTTCCTCTCATTGACTGCCATGGAGTTCGGAATGTTAGCTGGTTTTTAACACTGATAAGATAATCGGGTCTGACGGGCTTGGCGATATATAACCGCTCGGCAATCGTATACGAAACGAGCTGCGTAAAGCGGCTCGTTTCGTGCAGGTCCCGTTGAGGTGTAGATCCCTGGCATTTCTGTCTGCGCGAATAATTAGGTATATCGATAATTCGGCGATTGACCCTGTAGCACGTGGACAGAAGAGTTGGCTGATCTATGGTGTTTATAAAACACCCGTAGCTGGGTTTCGGTTGATCCGGAAGCTACGACTGGATTGCTCGTTCGGTGGGAGCGTGCGGCCGCAATTGGGCTGAGGCGGTCGTCCGCACGCCGAACGGGCGAGAATCCACAACACTGGTGTCAGAATGGGATTCGAACCCACGCCTCCAGAGAGACTGCGACCGATCGTGGTGGATCGGTTCTGTTAGAGCCATCGGCATGAAATGTTGATGAAAATGATGCAAGCGATGCAAAGCGAAATAAGGAAGAAATAAAAAAACAGCATGGATGGCATGCAAAGCAAAATGGATGCGCACACGGAGGCAATGTGGGGTGAGATGCAGCGCATGGGGCGAACCTCCAGGAAGGCAAAGGCAATAAGGACGGGCATAAGAGGAATCATGGCGGCGCGAACGAGCTAGGGGGAGTGTGATTGTGTCGAACCCGCAATAGAAACGGGCGAGGTCACAATAATTCGGGAGACGTTGTGGGCGAGACTCGTAAAGGTGACGGTACAGAGAGGGAAAAATTAAATGGGGTGACTGAGACGTGTACGAGACACGTAGAGACGAGGGAGATAATGAAGGAGGTGACAGAAATAACAGAGACACAGGAGATAGAGGGTGACTTGGACGGGGTGAAAGACGAGCACACACAGGTAGAGGTAGTGGAGACAATGGGGGTGAGCTGGCGGAATGTGTCGTGACCCGGTGCGAGCAGCAGGATAGCCTTCTTCAGGAACGGAGGGAGACGATGTTCCCTTGAAGCAGATCGCGACGAGGTGGGTCCGGTCGAGCTTTGCGAGTTGGGGGGGGGGCGAGTGCTGTTAACGGTACACGCGGAGCTTGGGGGTATGGAGGTCCCGGATCCCTTGTGGTAGCGCGAATCCCCAGTGTAATTGTCCCGGTGTGTGTGTTTGCGAGTGTGCCGAAATGGGTGTTGAAAAGCGCGCATAGTACGAGTGAAATGGCGTCCGTAAGTAAAATGGCATGCGTGGGTGAAAGGCCGTGTGTGAGAAACCGCATGTGTGAGGACGCGGTATGAGAGGGAGATGGCGGTTGGTATGCAGGAAACCGCAACCGCCTGTCTGGGTGTCATGGCGTGGTTTGTGAGCGTCATGGCACGTGGGAGTGCGTGTGTTGAATGGCGACGAAGACGGAGCCAGACAAGGGACAAAGGCCGTGTAGCGGCTGTAGCTGTTTGGTGACCGTGCCGGATTCGCACAGCAGCGCTCGAGGGCCGCGCTGTGTCGTACGAGGCCTCCACGTGCGCGCCTACGCGAGTGAAATCCGGTCGGGAAAAGTCCGCGGTGGATATAAGCGACCCCGCAGACGGACAGAAGTTCGGCTGGAAATGTGAATTTGATTCGGACGGGTTCTCCGGCGGAGTGTGTTTGTAAAGCTCCGTGTGGCCTGCGCCATGCATTCTGTTCGCGGAGCGTGCGAAGCGGCTTCCCGATGCGTTACGCGTACCCGGCTTGCGCGAGAGATCGCGCAGGTTCGGGGTGCGAATGACGTCATCGGAGATTCCGCGGCACGGGTTACGGACAGGCAGAGCACATGTGCTCGTGTGGGAACCCCTCGAAACGCGAGGCTTGCTTGGGTGAGCAGGGTGACGTCGTGGCTGCACGAATGGTTGGAATCCGGCAGAAGGGAATCCCTGCCGGATGTTACATCCGAGAAGGGACGGGGAGCGTGAAGCTCGAACAGCTGCCATGACGTCACGGGAAGAGAGCTCGGTTTGTGAATTGCCGCGCTGGTGCGCATAGGGAAAAAAAGAAAAAAAAAGAAGAGCAAAGCAAGCCTCGCCTTCGAGTAAACATGATTTCCTGGGCAAGGGTAGAAGACCCTTGCTAGGGGCACAGGAAGTACTAGTTAGGGGGATGGGTTAGCGATAGTTAGACCGGCTTCATGGGGACATGGTTGTTCCTCATGGAGCCCGTGGAATGGATTAGTTAGATGGATTTCAGTTTAGATTTAGGAAATGGGATTTTTGGATTTTCGGAGACACGGACAGACTGGAAATGTGTAGTGGAGACGTAGCTTAGCTACGTAGAGTAAATGGAACGTGCATGAGTTTAAAGGGATGACGAGGGAGCACGAGTTAGTCAGGGGATTTAATTAGGAGGATGGCAGTATAGAGTGTTGGTGTGAGTTGTGAAATGAAAGTGTGTGAGAATGAATGTGGGCAAGCGGGCCCAAGTGTGTGAGTGGAGCGAATGTGGTATGCATGGTGCGAATGACTGGTTGGGGGAGGAGTGATTCCCACCCAAGTGACCCCAGGGTCAGTTTAATGTTAGCTAGTGGGTAGTTAATTTACCAACAGGAGGTCGTTTTGTTGGTGTTGGAGAAGGCACGAAACCAATTTGGAGGGGTGCAAGAGTTCATGGACTGGCTGGGAGCGTGTGTGGAAAGGTGAGTTTTGTTTAGTAGGCATCCGGGCACCGGATTAGTCGGCCAGAGTAGGCCAAGGGCCCAAGAGGGGGCGGATAGCGTAGTGGGCACGGGCGACCCGTCGGAAACGGGACCCGTAGTGTCAGAATGCCACGGGGCAGTGTAGTGGGACGGGCACCCTCGGAAAGGAACCCGGGGCATCAACACGCCACGTGGGCATCGGAGGGGGGCAATGCCAGAGAGGGCAACCCCCCCGCGTTCATAGGGAGCAGCTAGGCTCGGAGGCAGCCTGCGGGCCTGGGGTGCCATGGTTAGAGTTCGGCAGAGGGGGAGTTCCTGCCAGTTGAGCCACGCTGCCAGCCAGGAAATTGTGCGAGGCGACGAATGGAAATTTGAGGGCAAGGCCCAAATTTATAATGGACACCAACACAGGCGACGGAATCTGGTTTTTAGAACCGATAGTTTAAAAGTGTGAGGCGTTTTTGAGAAGCCCCGGGTAGTTCAGGTTAATGAATGTTAGGGTAGTTAGGAGATGTACCCCTTCGCACAATCCATCCTTCGCTCGTTGTAGGCCGCTGGACCCACCTTGGTAGATCGCTGAACTCTGAGGAGGCCATTCTGAGGCTTCGTGGGGCCTCGAGACAGGACGCTAGTCTCTCCCTATTCCCCTCCAGAGAGGGAACGTAGGGGTTGAGTAGCTAGGTTGACGAGATAGGTTAGCTGGACAATGACGATAAAGGGGGTTAGGGAGACAATTATAAAAGGGAAATAAAAATAATAAAAATAAAGAGGGGCTAAATTTTGTTGTGTTGTGTGGCAAATTAGGGAGTGGGTATGGACAGAGACAGGCAAAGGCGATAGAGTGGGGGGAGACAGTAGGCTAGGTCCGAGCCCGCCTTCAGAGCGGCGGCACCACTGCACTCCCTCCAGACCTGATGGAACCACACCAGAGGCCGGCCAGTTCACCTGCCGCCTGTTGTGCTGCAGTCGCCTGTTGCATGGGCTTACCTTGCCATTCCTAGTTGCCTGCCTCTGCCATGACCCCATGCCTGCTAGCCCTTGTTTGCATTTGCCCCTGTGTCCATCCACAACCATGTGCGCCAGGATCATCCAGTTTTGCAAGGACTGCCCTGCAGGCAGCCCGTGCATCCATCATTGTCATTTGTTTTGCTACCATCTCCATCCATTCCCCTGCACCAATGACTTTGCAATGACTTTTACCTTTCACAGATGACAGGTCCTGGGCCATGGTAATGTATGGTTAGTTAAATGAAAATTGTTGATAAGTTGTACCCACCTGCATGTTTGTTTTAGCGCCGGCAATTTTAGTTAAGTTGTCCGAATGAGTCTGTGGAGGTTTGTTTAGTTAGTTACGCAGCGCATTAAGTTATTTATTTTGGGACACGTAATAGAAATGTCACACTCAGGGATCCAAAGGTAAAACTTACGAGGGGAAACTTAACACATGCTGGTCACACGAAAATTTGACGACTCGGGACGAGTCTGTAAAAGGGGAGGGGTAGTGTTACGAATTTGGGAATTCGATTGCACGCAACATTCAGGTTCCTTTACTCAGTTATGTCGATAAGTGCTTGTTCCCTAGATAGCTCACCTTCCATGTTTAATGGGCAGAAATCGATTAAGTGTGCTGCGATTCAATTTAATAGATAGGGAGCGATCACGACACAATGGGACGCCCCTCCCCTCTTTCTGTGAAGAGGAAGAAGAGCTCCCGTCCAGAATCACGGGATGTAAACAACTCCTCCCACCCGCGTTTGGCGGGCACGGGGAGATGAGTCACGCGGGAGCAGGGGAAGGGCGGAGGAGAAATAGGAAGAGATCCTGAGTTGGTTCGGGTGGTTGTTCAGTAGAGCTTCGGCTTCTGCTTGGCTCAGGTTAGGGTTGAGGCTTTTTGTAAGCTTTTTGCTTCGGCTTGGCTTTTCAGCAGGCTTCGGTTCTGCTCGGCTGGAGTTCTTGGTCCTGCTTTGTTCATCGGAAGAGAGTTTGCTGTTGCTCGGCTCGAGCTGCTGGTGGTGGCTTCTTGCTCTTGGTTCGTGTTGTGAGAGGCTTTGTTCATCGGAAGAGAGTTGAGCTGGTTGCTCGGCTGGCTCTTCTTGGTTCGTGGAGCTCTTTGTTCTCCGCTTGGTTCCTGGCTTGGTGCGACTCATCGGCCTCACTTGGAGGTGGTTCCTCGGGGAAGCGACGCATCGACGGGAAGGATCGTGGCTCACGGCGATTGAATCCAGCTCGCTCTCGCTGGAGCCCGGGTCGGAGCAGCTTGAAAACCACAGAGGTGGAGAGGTTCGAGATAGGTTCTGGTTTCAGCTCATCTGTCCTCCGAGCTGGAGTCCCGTTAGTTAAAGCATCAGCCACCATTTATTGGGTGTGTGTGGTGCGTACGTGTGTCTGTGGGCCCGTCTAATAAGTAGGAAACTGTTAAGTGCCTGTGTTGTATTTGCTTACATTGGAATAGAACTCGGCTGTAGGATTTTTTGCTCGTGTTTTTTCCCCATCCCACTTCATTGCATTGCCCGTGTTCAAATATGTCCCCATTGTTAAATGTCACCGCTCGTTCCGTCCCTTCCTCTCATTGTGCCATGGAGCGTTCGGAATGTTAGCTGGTTTTTAACACCTGATAAGATATACGGGTCTGACGGGACTTGGCGATATATAACCGCTCGGCAATCGCATACGAAACGAGCTGCGTAAAGCGGCTCGTTTTCGTGCAGGTCCCGTTGAGGTGTAGATCCCTGGCATTTCTGTCTGCGCGAATAATTAGGTATATCGATAATTTGGCGATTGACCCTGCAGCGCGTGGACAGAAGAGTTGGCTGATCTATGGTGTTTATAAAACACCCGTAGCTGGGTTTCGGCGTTGATCCGGAAGCTACGACTGGATTGCTCGTTCGTGGACGCGTGCGGCCCAATTGGGCTGAGGCGGTCGTCCGACGCCGAACGGGCGAGAATCCACAACAATATAATTCAATTGAAATAAATTAAGATTTTAATGGTTGGAGAAAAAAAATAATTCTGGAAGTTTAGCACCGTTGCTGCAGCGTCTTTTACACCACCATATTTGACACGTTACATTCGTTCTTCGTGTCCGTTTGTGGTCTTTATGACTTCGCTAAAAGAGTAGCTTTCCTGTTTGGAAGGATTTTCCATTTTGTTTCACGACCAGACATGCAGATACAGTAGAGATTTTTTTTTTTTTAAAACTAAAATAAAAATAAAAACGCACCCACGTCCGAAGGAAGCGGTGCAGTTTTGCATTTCCTTCTCATGATGCTAGGCAGCTAG
Organism: Eptatretus atami; assembly: GCA_035128595.1. Taxonomy (NCBI): domain Eukaryota; kingdom Metazoa; phylum Chordata; class Myxini; order Myxiniformes; family Myxinidae; genus Eptatretus; species Eptatretus atami. Next base: position 9,804,736 of record CM068968.1, read on the forward strand.
AGGTCCCCTTGTGTCAATTCAGCGGCTGAAATTTTTTGAGACGGATGTATGGATGTACCAAATATTGAAGCGGCTACACACTAAAAAAAAAAAAAAATCTCACCTCTCTCCTCTCTGTGCATGTGCGTTCGGTCAAATTCAGAGCCAAAGTACCGTTAAAGTGTAGGTTTGTTTTCCGGATTCATGTTCGAAATATAACATTCAATGTAAATCATGTTGTTCCTCGTTCATAAGCGACGTTTCCAGACACAGACGGACAGACAAAGCGAGCCAATTGCTTAACCCCACTTTTCGCTTCGCGTGTGCAGGGCAATATCGCACATTAAGATGCCAAGCACCCGTACAATCGGCTGCGCAAAGTCCGAAAATTCTGAATCCCATTCGTCAAATCCCTGGAACTTGCGATTGCTACGGCCTCGGCGCAAAGGCACGAGACAATTGGACCTTTCCTCAGACGAGCAACGCACATTCTCAACATCGATGCGCCCACTTCATATCAGGCACGACCAATTAAAAATGCTCCGATAGGCCGACACTATACATATTGAAACAATTCATGTCGAATTCGGTCAGTCCATCTGCACACAAAAAGTGCAAAACGTGTTCAGGATGCGCTTTCCCGTCAAATAACTCTTCCACTGAGTAAATAGCATTGTCGTGCAAGACAAGCATTGCTTTGCTGAGTAAGTACCTGCTTAAATAAAAACGTGTTATTTCATGAAGACGATGCATTCCTGCGTTGGAATCGTTCGGCACACGAAAAGCCGACACAAGACTCCACATGAAGCGGCACCAAAGGCTGGTAGAGATGAAATGGCCAGTTTGCACTTCCAAGGAAGCGCCATCAACTGGGCAGCCACAGCAACACCCGTCATCATATTGTTGGTTCAGCATTCGGTGCAAACATTCGAAGAATGCTAATGCATTAAAATCTATTAAGACTGGAATTCCCGGGCCAATTCAACGTATGCCAGAAACTGCTGATGGGCGTACACACGGTTTTAAAACCTCTCGAGTAATTTCCAGAACGTGATTAAAACTGTTTATCGTTTTACTCACATGTAGATGAAGTAACGAAGCACTTGTGTAATGATAATACGTCGAGATCCTCCGTGATCGTTTAAACATCAAAACAGTGAATCGAGGATGGATGTTTTAACTTCAATTCTTACTTATACAACTATCTGTTGAACGTCTTGAACCTCATTTATTCATTGAAAGTCCTGTGCATTGAAAAAGTCAACTTGATGCACAATCGAGGGACAACTCATTCCAAGCGGAAAGCCAGGCTCAGCATCAGAGAACTATCGGGCCATTACCTGGTAGGCTTTGAAAGTTTGTGCGGCTTCTATATTTACACATCGCTGACCGTGGGCCGACAGTCACAAACAGGTGACTGGATGGTGGTACGACAATCGTCGAGGGACCTATTTGACCATCTGGTTTTATCAATGGTAAACTCGTACTGCGTGCATTTGTGTCACTGCGGCAAAATCAAGTGCAAGTGTGCTGGTGTGAGAACAAGCCATGGTGACACTTTCTATTGGGGTGCTGGGGTACTCTCACGCAACCAACTGGACGGTCGAAAGGGGTTAGTTAACGCGATTCGAGATGGGCTTTTGCATCAACACGTAGACCGATCCAAATAGAAACACAGCAATGAGCACATGTGTGTCATACCGCTCACAATCCTCATCGTACGTCGTCACTTCCATGTTGAGAGTCCTCGATTCGTTGAAGATTGGTTAACTCATACACGTTTGCGAATTTGAGCTTCGCTTTACCAAAAGGAATTGCTAATCAAACGTGCATTTCATCAACGTGAGTGCCGTCCCTCGGATGGACGTCAATCTGGGCGTCCTGTCTGCCGGTATTAGTTGGTAGATGTTAGAGATCCCACTGTGTTCTTCAGGAAGAGCAGGTGAGCTATCGCCGGCGCTCTGACCTACGGGTGGCACTGCATCGACGACGCATCTGCGCCAACCGACAAATGACGCCACCCGCAACCATGTGCTACGTACGAAAGAGGAAGAAGAATCACACGCTCAAGCATCACAAATATAATCAAAATAGATGTACCACATGGAACACAGCACTTTAAAACACCATTCCTCGTGGTGATCATGTGTGGTTGCACAGTCGAGCGACGCAAGCAACAGGATTTGATCACCTTCGACACGAAACCGTTCCGAGTCTTTCTCGAACAAACTCAAACCTTTCATTCGAAACGACCGCCGTCGAGACGTCGGGGGGGGACGTTGCACGAAGGAGGTGCACCCGCTCTCTGCATATTTTCATCACTGCGTTTAATCAGTCACCGACATCTTTACAACAGGTTTGACATGAGGGCTTGGGAAAGAAGTTAAGGCTTGAATAATACACATTTAATGTGCATCCAAAATAGTGGCCCGGATCGTAGCGTTATAATGCAACATCAGTTTGTACGAATTCCATGGGAGTAATAAATATGTGATGCACATATACATCTGCACACAACCTACAACACCGCTCCCATTCGGCCACGGGAGGTTGAATGCCATCTCCTCGTGCTCACGATTTAAAAATCATGAAAAAAAATAAAATAAAATGAATTGTGTTCTGTAAACATCGCTCGTGTACAAAGTTATGGTTAAGACAGTCACAAAATATCACGGGTTATATGCGAGGCTACTCATATGTCAACGTCGCTCAGCCAAGAACAACCGATAGATACACAGGGTCTGCAAAACTGGCTTTGTGCGTTTGCATTCGGGTTTTTGATGGAACTCGAACGCTCGACCCACGACGGACGCCCTCCCTTCGGTCTTTCCACCATTCCCAATGGATTTGTTTGATTCGAAAGTCGATTCCAGCTTTAGTGTCGCGTGATAAATGAACCGGCCTTGTTCAAGGTAAATCGGCGAACCGTTTTGCTCGCCGTTTGGTACAAAATTGGAAAAGGAAGAAACGAAAAACAAAACTTTGCTCACAAGGTAATTGCTCGAAGGAAAAACCAAAAACACACGACAAGGAAGAGGAATCCGTTCGCCGTGCTCATTCCTCACGGATCACGCCTGCCGTCATGATTGAAGGAACATCGAAGTGTCATCCCTGCACAATATTTAGTGTAGTAGTGTGTTTGCAAAACACAAGCATGATTACAAACCGTGAGAATGGCTTGCCGTCCAAATGATACCTCGGTCGGGGCACTTTTGCTCGCTAACACTACACGGCGTCTTCCTACTGAAAAAAGAAAAAGAAAACCTAGTGGGCAACACTTTACAAAAAAACCCAAAACAAACAAAACGGTTTGTCTCGAGACCACGTGATTCTGAAATATATATACAAAGCGGATTCAAATAGACTCTGTATCCGTAAAAAATAATTCGGACCGATTTCTAAGTTATCTAAACAGCCCTGATTGGTGTGGCTCTCACGAGTGTGCAAATTTGACTGTCCCTTACCAATGTACGGCTGGAGAGGGACAGGAAGGGAAATCCGGGTTAAAAATAGGATTTATCTGAAACTTTAAGCCGACTGCTCGTTGATTTTCTGCCGTTTAGTAAAAGGTTTATCCGAGTGTTTAGGCTAAACATGCTTGGAATGTGCTTGTGGCCTTCGCGTCAGACGAGCGGGTACGCGGACGCTCGACGCGGCACATCGGTGTCCGGCACGGTGTCGTTCCTTTGACCAGCATTTAGACAGTACACTCTTGTCCATACTGGGACGTTCACGGCCGCAAAAGGAGCAGCTCATGTCTCAGTAAGGCAAAAATTGTCCACTTGCTCACACACTCGCACTTCCCCTCCCCTTCCTCAACCGCGCAACAACCCAATAAAAGCAAAAACTGCCCGGCATCAAGCAGTCTGCAAGTATCCCTTACACATCCAACAACACGGTTAAAAACATAGTCGTGACGACTTTGTAACAGTAGAAACATAAAGCTTTCGGTATATTACAACGTCAGGTCGGCTTGCGTCGAGAAACGGTACAAATAGGAAATAGGATATTTGGGGGGGGGGGACCTCTGCCACGGCTACATTTCGATATAAAGTTGCATAAGACGCGTTACAACGAGAGCCACGAAGATGGAGAATAACTGTGCACCAAAGGCAAACCACAGCACAGTCTGTACGTACATAATTAGTGTGTCGTAGGCAACCTGCGGCACGACAGAGAGCGAGCAACAAACTGCCAACGCCCAGATGGTGCCGCTGACATCACAGGTGCAACTGGCATGATGATGAGAATTGTGTAAGCAGCAAGTAAAAACCGAAGTAAAAACGAAAGGGAACCGTTAACCTGAAAAGGTGCGCGTCCAGACGTAGCGTAAACCCTGTTGTGTTCATCGTAGTCATTTGTTGTAACCGAGCAGCCAGAAAAACGACGATATGTCTCTTACAAGTCAAGCGAAAAGCATGATCGCCAGCTTTTCAGGAATGCCAGCGAGTCAACCGCATGATAAAGGGCCGCAGATACTTGTGTTCCGTGTGGAGAAAGTCAAAAGGTCCCCCAATCCCCACATTTCTGATCCTGCCGATGCAAGCGTGTCTGCGACACGGGTATTTGGTCTGGCCCTTGAAGGGCATCGGCTTTTGCACCCTCCTTTTCAAACTGCTGATACCTGCTCCTCACCTGTAACACAACCACAGCACAGGCCTAAATTAATGCAAACCGAACTGAGGCCGGTGCACGGAGCCAAGGACAACGACTCGCTCCATCGTGCGCTTCCTGCTGCCACACTCTCCTTGCTTTTCATTTGAATGGTGCCCATCGTGAACACGATAACTCGACATACACACATTCGATTAAGAGAGGGGGTGGGTTGGGGAGAAAAAGCAGGTGGGACGAGGAGTAAAGGGAATGCATGTGAGATATGAAAAAGAGATCCAAATTCACTTTTGTGTACAAGATATCCTAGCACTTCCTAGCAAGTGTTACGCATGATCTCCAGACAGGCTTCGTATTCCTCAAAAAACACATTAAAGTGAATGGTGGATCAATGTAGCAGGAGAGGAGTGTTTGCACGCTTCATGAAAACCCACCGTCCGTTTCCTCGGTGCTATAGCAGCTGGAATAGCTTCGTCCACTATGCTGGAGTGCATGTGCTGCTGGAGTCCTTCGTAAATGCATGGGTGGGAGCACAGGCAAAACCTGCACTCCACGCGGATGTGTCCAGCCTGGCCTTCGAGATGTCGTAGGTCCAGGTGACTGTACATCCCAACTAGAGTTGTGAACATGCCCCAAGGCAGGTTGGTGTGCCGGTTCGTACTGGTTCCCAATGTCATGGACACCGTGCGGGCAAGACGTGATGGGCTGCAAGCAAGAGACCGGCCGAGCAGGGGATGCAGAAGCAAGTGGCCGTCCAGATACAGGTAGTTTGTGTGGGCTTCCGGTCACCTGGCCATCACGTCGTTGTTGTGGTGGGCGTCCGGAAGCAAGTAGCGGGTGTTCGCCGAGCAAGGGACGATGAACCAGCCCCAAAGCAGCATCCGGGCCACAGTTGACCAGACGGGAACGTTGCACGGCGACACTGTAGTCGGGTGGCCGGCGCTCATGACGGGACGCATGATAGCCAGGGGGTGTGGGTGGCGCGCGATGGCAGATTTCTCCAACTGCAGGGTGGTGGAATGCAAATACTAGTTATGAACACAATGCTGACAATTCAACACCTGACAATGACAAAAAAAGAAAAAAAGAACCTTTCCTTCTCCCTCATTGCTCTGGTAGTTTCTTCATCATCATCATCATCATCATCATCATCATCATCATCATCATCATCACTACTCTCATTGTGATTGCTGAAAAACGTCCCAGATAAGTTACTGTAAAACCCATCTCAAATTTCCAAGCCATTAAATCGAATAGCAAGCCACTTTCCACCATTTATCTTCTATATATTACTAAAACTCTCATCTTGTATGTATGTGTATATACATACACATATATATGTGGATGTATGTCCCCGAAATACAGCCAAAACGGAACATGATAGCGCAAACATTTTAGGGCCACCTTACTCATCATTCTCCTGCTGTGTGCAGTATCATGTTTCGTTCAAATCGGGCAACGAAAAAAATTATTAAAAAATCAATTCGCGATTCAGTCAAGTTTTGGTATGACGATCCATAAAGCGCAAGGACAAACCACGGAGAATGTGTTGATATACCTAGAGCAGTGTTTCTCAACCTTTTTTGGGCCACGCCTCACTTTGATTTTTAAAAAAAAATCGTACGCCCCACCATGATTGGAGATGCTACAGTATATACTACATATGTATTCAAAAGGCTTTCTTAAAACTTTATTGAAAATTTTATTCAATTGCTACTCACTTCAATGGGAGCCCTGCCCTTGACGCTGGCTGCAGATTTGTTTGATTCGAGGAACCAATTTTGTCAGTTTTAGCCGTAAATCACCACGTTTCGTGATTTCCAGTCGATTTCTCTTAGCTTTCTCTCTCTCTCTCTTTCTCTCGAAAGCGATCATATATTAATTCATTAATTCTGAATCCTCATGCCCCACCAAAATATTGCCACGCCCCACCGGTGGGGCGTGCGCCCCACCTTGAGAAACACTGACCTAGAGAAACCGGTTGGCCGAACGATGACTCCTGAGGTAAATGCTCAAATTTTCTTCAAGTTAAAGTTTGACCACTAAATAATATGAAATATTTGTCTTTTTTAATTTTTTAATTTTTCATCAACCGCTGTCAAAAAGGGAACCCAACGGGTTCACGGGTCATCCAGTCCTTACTAAAATTCACGGACCGGTGTTTGTTTGTTTGTTTGTCGTGCTACTCATACATTTCTGGGCTGATTAGATCCAAACTCGCTACATAGGATCAGCATGACCCCAATTAATGCACAGGGATGTTTTTATCTTTGCTGGTGGTCTTGGGGGGAGGTAGGATGAGGATTGAGGAGGGATGCAAATTCTCGATGTAAATGTGTATCGTGTAGCGCCACCTCCAGGTGGGGGAGGGTATTACAAGTCTACACCATTCACAGCACAGTATTCCTATCCCCATGTTTTCCAGCGCTATGAGGTGTTTTGAATTCCAGCACTATGAGCAGAAGGTATGGTTTTGCTTCATGCACATAACCCGGGTTATTTTTCTTTGCATATACAGAGCTGTCAGTTGCCCATACACCGCCCAAATGAAGGTATGCGTCAGAGGAACGCGTTACATGCTTGGAAAAATATCGCCCATGGGGTGAGTACTCTGCTAGTCTTACATAATCCAGGCAAACGATCAATATTCCACATGCTGTGCCTTTGGGGAAGATGCAACATTCAATACTGATCACATTGGTGCAATGTGGCGGCAGGGGTGGTGGGGAGGAGGAGGGGCCAATCTTCCAACAAGGTTAGAAACAGTACCTTTTAAACCCAAACATATCCTAACTAGAGGGGGAGCACTCGGTAGAGTGCAAAACCTCCGCCGCCAATACAGCTGGGTCACTCAAGTGAACCTTATATTCTTATTCATTAAATATGACGTCAACAGTGCTGACAGTTATAGTTCTTTTCTCCAACATTTTTTTTTTTGGGGGGGGGGGGGGGGGGTGGAAATCACTTAAACATGTAGAAATGCAAAAAAAAGAAATCGAAATTTTGTTGAAAAAAAAGTTGCAAAAATTTTTTTCTCTAACAATTTTTTTTTTGGGGGGGGGGGGGGTTGGAAATCACTTAAACATGTAGAAATGCAAAAAAAAAAAAAATTTCTCTTAATTTTTTTTGGGGGGGGGGGTTGGAAATCACTTAAAACATGAGAAATGCCCCAAAAAAAATTTCTCTCTTTTTTTTGGGGGGGGTAACAATTTTTTTTTTGGGGGGGGGGGTTGGAAATCACTTAAAACATGTAGAAATGCAAAAAAAAAAATTCTCTATTTTTTTTTGGGGGGGGGGGGGGGTTGGAAATACTTAAAACATGTAGAAATGCAAAAAAAAAATAAAAAATTCTCTAACAATTTTTTTGGGGGGGGGGGGGACCAAGTCCAAAATTTAATGGCATGATCCTTGGCATACCTAACCCCCCCACCAAGTTTCGTCGAAATCCGTCAAGGAGTTTTTCCGTTATACTGTTCACAAACAAACAACACAAACAAACAAACAAAGAAAGGGGTGAAAACAGTAACCTCCGATCTTCGATGGCGGAGGTTAATTATAGAATGCAATCTAATAATACCGCCGGACACCGAACACCCGCAACTTACTGTGGAGCTCTTGAACGAGCCTCAACCAGTATATACAAAGCAAAGAAATATCTGCAAGCAGCTCAGTTCAGCCAAATCGATTCACAACCGATGTCTTATAACAAGTTGACAAAAACGTAAAACGACCGCTAAAGGATGCATCAAAGCAGGACTTTTGGCCATTACACATCATCTCAGTGGTTAAATCAAGATTTTTAAACTGATTTTTTGTTTCAGCGGAATAAACTTGCAGGCAAAACCACGGATCAACACGGCTGGACGTGACTTCAGCAAAATCAAATGTGGCAGAGAGAGAGAGAGAGAGACAGAGAGACACAGAGATCGATCAACATAAGCTCGTATTAGACTTGTGATCACGTGCTAGCTGTGCAGTCACCGATCGACCCCGGCACTAACCGTACACCGTACACAACTGAAAACACTACTATCCAAGGAAATATTGTAACCGGGTTCAGAATGCCCTACAGCCTTCTTGAAGCCAATTTGGTATCTTTGTCGTCTTTGGCAATGAAAGGGAATCTCTCTCTCAAGATTGTAAATTCAGTTTGGTGAAGGCTTTGTGGTGTTCTGTCCATCTTTGCATCAATTGGTCAAATCCAAAGTGACGACAGAAATGAGATATGAATTTCATTGTTTCTTAACCTTGGTTGTTAAACACATGACAATAAAGTGACTTGACTTGACATCATCGATGAGATGCGATGGGTTACGCAAATAAAGCGTTCCATTTCACCTTGCTAATGGGTTCCCCTCATGTTATGCCGCACCGCACGGCATATAAGGCTCCCCGTCTTAAGGCAAAAAACCCCGCAGATCTGAGATCTATGCTTGAAATACTCAATCACACGATTCCCGGAGGAAGTTGTCATCTTTAGTAATGTAACCCAAGATCTCCCTTCTTCGATCTACTGTTCTAAAATGCTGGGATGTCACATTTTGTTCACAGTTAAATAGGGTATTTAAACTGTCTGAACTCACAAAGTTATTTGGGACTTTTTTTGTACGTACGAGTCTCTGCACAAAATGATTCACAGATATAATTTTAAGATCAACCAAACCGAAGTATTAAAACAATAAAATGCCAAGTACATCGGTGTTGTCGGTGAACCAATTTTCATACCTGTTGAGCCGCCATCTATATCGCCCCTTACATGGCTGGCCATCTCTACGGAGCGACTGTGCATTGAGCCCGGTGACAGGAAGTCGGCCCGGCGGCTAAAATCCCGCATCGCCGGTCCGTTTCCAGACAGTTCACCCATCGTATCTCCACGTAACAATGCATGCTCACCTTGTCCAGGTACCACCTCGGTCCGACAGGACTCGGACTGCTCTACAGTGTTCATGGTGAAGTGGGAGGTGCCCTCGGGACTAGGTGGTAATACACCGTACGTGTGAAGCAGCGTCCTACGAGGAAGGTTGTCCTGGTGTGTCTCAACGTGACCACCTGGACGCAACGTTCGGCTCCCTGGACTGCAAGGCCTCAAGTCGGGTGGTGCCTGGACCTCAGGATGCATGCTCATGCGCTGCCCAATTTCTTGCACAACTTCTGAAGCCCGGAATCGCTCGATATTTGTACCAGTGTGTTGCATTGCATGCAAGTTATCATTCGAGTCACTGGAGCAAGAAGTCCAGCTGCTGCGACCACTGTCCCGCACTGTTGTTGCCGACAACCGGTCTCCTGGCTCACGTCCAGGAACAAACTTTGACCCCTTTGCCGGAGATACAGACCGTGTTTGGCCAGGTACCAGGGTGGCATTGAGATCCTCTGAGCCAGGTGCCAAGGTCCCACTGGTAGAAACACAAGTTAAGCCCAAGATAAATTGACATTACAAATACACATATCGTCACCATATTACTTCGTTTATCATTCAATTCCTTTGTTTTAGCACATAATGTAATGTCAGACAACATATTGTACCGCTACTCTTTCAGGCAAACAATTACAGACTACACTAGACAAGTGGCCAAACTTTTCAAAATGCCAATCAATGCAGAGCGTTTTAACTGCATCATGTACATGAATACAAGCTCAGATCAATTACAGGTGCATTGCTAAAACGCATAAACTCATGGCATGCCCAGAGAGTTCTGCACTCCATGTGCGTTGTTCTTTTCAATCATAATGGCTGGGCGAGTTCACCCACACCAAAAATGTCCACAAGTGCAAATAATCCACACTGCATGCTTTGCGATAAACTTGGAATATATCTTTCAATCCTGACAAATCTCACACTCTCACTATCCCTCTCCAAAAGGACCATCTGGCAACCCCTCTCAACCCCAATCTACTTTCTAAACAATCCTCTTGAGGAAGTTCAATCATTCAAATTCCTGGGTCTCCCTATCAGCCATGTTCTTTCTTGGGCAAACCACATTCCAAAGTTGGTCTCCAAAACCAGCCGCCGACTGAGCAGCCTCAGTCGTACAAAGTCATTCCTTGGCATGCCTGAACTCCTATCCACCTACAAAGCCTTCATCTGCAGCTTGATGGAGTACTGTACTCCCTTCTGGGCTGGCTCCCCTGCCTCACATCGTGCTTAGCTCGACGCCGTGGAGACCAAAGCGTTCAAGATCATTGGAATCTCCCGCAATGAAGCTGAGACTATGGGTCTATCACAATCACAAGCCCATCACAGACAGGTGGTGATCTCTCTGTCTTCTAACCATCTCCTTTCTGGCTTTCATCCTCTGCTCTTTTCATGTTTGTCCCCCACAGTTTTCTGCAGGTCACACACGGTCCACCATCAACCCCTCCTGGTTAAACTGCTAAATAATAGATCTACTGTTCACCTCCACTCATTCATTCCTCTTTTTTCCTGCCTGTGGAAGCAACTTCCACGTCCTCTTCAATCTCATTCTTCCCTCTAGGTCTTCAAGACAGCTGTTCAACAACATCTCAGATCATCTCCATCCAAACCATCTTTCTACTCTCATGAACTGCCCCCACCCCACCAACCCCTCCTCCATCCAAATTTCCAGATTCCTACTGTGTCCATCTTTCCACCTACGCATCCTCTCCTACCCCCCCCCCCTTCCCCCCACCCCAACTCCTCCCCACACCATTGTTTGTCCAAGTTTGCTGTTGGCATTTTCCCCTTCTCATCAACTGTTCCTTATGTTCTGTTGTGTCCTGATTCCGTTCAGTGTACTAATTCTAGCTCTTCAACGACCTCGATATGCATACAGAAATAAAATAATATATAATCCGACGGAATGATGGACATCACAAACTTCCTTGACAATTGTCTACGTGATCACGCATCTCCATCGAGTTCACGTAGGAGCGATCTAATTGGTCGACGCAGGTTGATGAGAACTCAGGCAAGGGTCAAAAAATAGCCATGCTTTTGATAAATTAATCACACCGCACAATACTATCCATCGCCACGCTTTTTGAAGAAAAAACAAGGGGGGGGGATATTGTAATTGGCTCCGTCTGCCTGTCTATCTGCCTGTCTGTCCGTCACGCTATCTCCCTCTAAACGGTTGTGCAGAAATTCAACAAGCTTGGTAGTTATGAATGAACACAGCAAGAAGGTGCGAGAGTCGTATCGTTTTTGGCCCAGTTCCTGGGGTGGGGTCAAAGGTCAAAATAGCAAAAAAATGCAATTACAGGAACATTTCTAAACATTTTTTAAATGAAACTTTGTACATGCAATCAACATTGGACGACATATGAAACATGGAACGATTTTTTCCATGCCAGAGGGTGTGGACTTAGGTTCACAGGCATCAAAACAGATTTTTTTTATTCAACTCAAAATTTGATATTGTGTTATTCCTGGTAGAACTTTTTGCCATCTTTCAACTTTGCATTGGGTGGGAACTGGGAAGTGCGGGGATTGGCGATGGCATGCCATTGACTTTGCTCTGGTATGATTTTGATTTTTATCGTACGAGTGTATAGGCGTCAAAATGTCGTTTCCATATGCACGGCATTTTGACGCGATGGGATGCAAGCAAAATCGTGGTGGAATTTTTAATGCAGACAAGCGCAGACAGATGTGCAAGGGTAACGCTGATGCTTTTTCCGGAACAGTCAACACTCGAGGCAACGGGTACCTGGTGTGCCGTGGACAGTTGCCCGTTTGGCACTGTGAACATAACGTTGCATCGAGCAAATGGTTGCTGTCTGTCGAGTCATGACTGCTCAGCTCGTTGGCACTGCCAGTCTGTGCCATGCGCGCAACCACTGTACACACAGGTCAAGGCAAAATAAACAAGTTGCAAATGATAGCGCATCTGCATCCAAATTATAATCAGCACTAAATCACAACTACATTATAAACATAAGGACAAAATATAAACTTTACAACTTGCGTGAATACGTCTCTGATCTTTCAAACTGTGTTTACGATAATAACACAAAGAAAATTAAATCCTGGAGATATCAGCAATGTAGAAATGGATCTTCATGAAATGTCTGACAAAAGTTAATTCAAGTAAATGAACAGGTTTCAAAATAAACGATTGATTTTAAGCTGTAGTAACTGTGGGAAAGGCACTTCCTGGTGCTTTGTCAGTGGGAGTAGCAGGATAACTTGTTTTAAAGAGGCTGCGGAATCTTTCGGTTTTCAAGAAAGTGGGTCCATCTATTAAGACAAATAAATGCAGGTGTAATTTCAACTGAAGGACTTCCTCATTTAGAAATTCCTAAAACAGCTTTCCATAAAATGGTCCCAATTAATCACATCTTCTTGTCAGATCAGCTGAGGGAAGGCTTGGCCAAAGACTTCACCATCCAGCTGGCCAGGCCTGGTGTTCATTTGTAGCCGGCTTAGGCAGCAGTTTAGGATTTGCTCAGGGTGCTGGTATTAACTCACCTACTCTTGGCGAATAACACCGTGCAAACTTTAACGTCCACCAACTAATGCTGGCAGACAGGAAATATAGTTTAAGGGCTGCCCGAGGGACAGCACGCTTTGTGATAAAATGTCCTGCTTGCGAAGCACCAATTTGACCAAGTTTTATATGCGAGTTGAGAATTGAACCCAGCCTAGACAGCTTACGTTTGAATGTGCTACCATGTGCACCAGCGTCGAGGCCTTTTACCGTGAGATATCTATACTCATCCAGCCAAAGGAAGCTGCAAAAAGCAACCAAGAAAGCTACACAAGATAAGCCCTTTGCTGTTTCAAACCCAGCCCAGGTTCCTCTATAGCTGCAGACATTCACAAGTAGTACATCCATGAGAATCTCAATGCTACACGCCGCCGTCCCAATTTCATCGCCAACACACACACGGGATTAATTGGGGCCATAATTTGTTTGGGATGCAAGGTTAATTAATAGTCGTAGTAGTTATAAGAAATATACACAGTCCAACAGGATGGTGCAGAGGTAGTGCACTTGCCTTACATTTTATGGCTTCATTAAGAGTATCAACAAATTTGAATTTAAACATTTTTAGCCACCGTAAGATGCATTCATTTTCACAATAAGCAGCAAAGGTTTGTGCACAGATTACACTTTCGACAAAAGAGTAAACCAACCCCGATGAGGCGAATGTTGAGGTGAGGCAGATGGGTCGGACTGTGAGGAGGTGATAGACAACGAATCATCAGACTTTGGTTTCAACCTCTCTGAACCAACACGTTCTGCCAAAGAGAGGATTTTCTGCAGGGATTGTGGAGATGTCATGCCTGTCACGTGAGATGAGAGAGGATGTGGGCAAAGGCCGTGGAGCGCCGAGTTGTGAGCTTTGGGATGATTAGTTGTCAGAGTAATTAAAGATAGAGTAGCAGAGTAGTACGGTAGTAGTAGTACAGTCAATTAAAATAACAGGATGAGAGGTTTGCAAGACAGTAAGACAATTACAATTCGGTTGGAAAAATGGAACCATTTGTATTTATTCACAAAATTCACAAGTTACAAATGGATGTACGAGAAATTAAAAATAAATAAACAACAAGTGCAGTTAGTGCAAGGAAGTCGAGTCAAAAGGAACATCACTTACTGCCTTGGAAACATGGAACGCAACGGAACCGGCACGTGCAGATTTTACGTGTGAAGCCGTGCTCCTCATATAATCCCTGAATATCATGTATGCCATATATTTCCTTGTACGTCCTCTTGACCAAACAAAATAAAGATTTGATGACACTTAAAAAAATTCCCCGTGACTATTAGCAAATTTGAATTGACGCGTATTATGCTTCGCTCCAGAAAGGACACAATTTATACGGATGGAATGAACGAACAGGACATTGATCGAGGTGGGAAGTGAAGACAAGCTGACATTTTGCCAGAGACAGAGGGAGAGGCGAGAGAGAGCGAGAGCGAGAGCGAGAGCGAGAGCGAGAGCGAGAGCGAGAGCGAGAGCGAGAGCGAGAAGAGAGAGAGAAGAGAGAGAGAGAGAGAAGAAGAGAGAGAGGAGAGAGAGAGAGAGAGAGAGAGGAGAGAGAGAGAGCACACATCAGGATAAGGGTGAGGGTTGACCTAGGGTGGGAGTGAGTCAGAGGTGAGTGGGTCAGAGTGAGGTCAGGGAGTACATGGAAGTGCGATCGACTGGTTTTTAAAGGGAGAGTCAGAATTCAGGGGTTGAAAATCAAGGGGAGTGGGAAATTTCGTAACAGAGCATCTTGGTGAAAATCACAGGAGATTCAAAGTAGAATAAAGAACTAGTCTTCCTCGTGAAGTATCAATTTTCATCAGCGGATAAGTAGAACAATGGATGGAGTAAACGAGTGTCGATCGAGATATGCTAGGCGTCGTGGGGAAGCGAGAAGCTGGCGCAACCGGCCTCACCCATTGTTCATAGATTGTTCTCCCGATTCGCCAACACCGATCGTCACCATCACGAGCAAGACGAGTTCATTTCAAACATTGTAGGGCATTTGTATGTGCACATGAACATTACATTTGGTGTATAATGATTCTAATGGAGTAAAACACATTTAATTTGAGGATAACACGATTATAAATGTAAAAAAAAATAAACATTACTCATTGAATGACTGATTGGAACATGGGAGTATGGGACAGAAGGCAATGTATAATCAATGTCACCGGTTGTGATAGTGCATTAATCGTCTGGAAGTTTGATAATATTGAACAAGCGGTAGGAAACCTAATCAAACGCCTGGATTATCAAAAGGTCACATGACACGTTTGCAATGAAATACGGCAAACGTGCAGCCTGCTTCCCTAATGGCGTTTCCGTTCATCCAAGTTGGCCAGGAGTTCGTCAACCTATACAGGATGCTCACCCAGCATTGTCTGGGTGCCGCCTCTTCTATTTGAGGAGAAATGAAGCACAAAGCACGCGATACAGTTGGACAGGACGATACCTCAACATACTGTTGAGCTTTGCGCAATGAGCTTTGCGCACAACCAATGGCTCAGGGTTTGTCATGGTACCAGCCTTATCAAGGTGGGGAAAACACCCCCATATTGGTGAGCCGAATGCACAGCAAAAAAAAAATGGGCCAATTAAATAAATAATTTGTAAGTAATAATGTAAAGTTGAGGTTGGCAGGGTAGTTGTCGTAATTTGTATGCAGCATGTCGTTGTGAGTTAGCATCAGTTCTTGCAGGGACGTGGTAATGCCATCGATGCAGTGCCCCCTATAGGATAGGAGCGGAGAGCAGGAATTTGGAATTTGGTCAGGGTGCACACGATAGCTTGCCTACTCTTCACGAAGGACACCGTGGGGTCTTTAATGTTCACCAACTAATTCTGGCTGACGGGACATCCGTTTAACATCCATCCGAGGGACGGCACACACATTGATGCCTCACCTTACATGTGAAACACCAGGATGACAGTTTATAGCAGGTTCAAGATCGGAACCCAGGCTAGACAGCTCAGAGGTGAGTTTGCATACCTCTATGCTAACGCAGGGTCATTCAAAACAAATCTAAAGTAACTTCCTCAAAGGTCATCAGGAACAAGTTTTTCAAAAAAAAAAACAAGCAGCGCCTCGCGTTCACATCCACCCTTCCAATAACGCTGTACCACACAAAGCAATGTGTGGATTCTAGCACGCAAGTGTGAGCTAATCCGTAATCCAAAGTTGTGCAAGGAGGACAGGAAGTGGGAAAAGCATACCAAACGGAGGCAGAGAGTTGAGTGGCACCCGGCGGCCGGACGGGTGTAACGTGACTGTGGGTAAGGTTTGCTGCTTTGCAGACAATGTGCCGGAGAGCGAATCCATTGCCTTCAGCGCCTTCTTATCAGTGGCCCGAGGCACTGTGGGAAAGGAAGAACAAATGGGATGCAACATCCGTAGACACGAGTTGTAGCTGCCATGCCATAGTCTACAACAACAACAGAGGTTAGTTTGCTTTCCTGGAACTTCATTAGGCTGTGTAAAAAAAAATAATAATAAAGACACCTCAGGCACTAACTAGCAGGATGCCAAATCCTCCACCCAGTAATGCAACAAAATCAAAGGTTTGATGACAACATTCAAAACAATCCTTCCGCACCCCTCCCCAGAAGATAAAAGGATGTACAGGTAGTAGACAAAAATAAAAATAAATAAATAGAAACACCTGGGTAAATGAGTGGCACCAAGGAATGGCTTATAAACAAGTGTGGCCCATGTGTTAAGGCCCTGTCACACCTTGACGATTTAGCCAGCGTATGCCGACGTATGAAAAATTTGTCTAAAACGCTGGCACACGTCGAATACGTATGGGTAAGTTTTGTATACGTTAAGAGCACGCTGGCATACGTCGTAGTATGCTGGCATACGTCGTAGTACGCTGGCATACGTCGTAGTACGCCGAGCTGTTAGACAAATTTTCCATGCTTGAAAATTTTCGACGTATGCCAGCGTATGACTCACACGTTCCGCATAACGCTGGCCATAAGTTGTAGGCACGTTACGCGATCGTTGACACACGTCGACACACGTTACTTGTAAGTTACTCATAAGTTGAAACACGTCGAGGTAATGTTAGCGTCAGTATTCCAGACTCCCTGTTTTTTTTTTGTTTTTTTTCTTCGGTATGACGGTGATGTTAACACTTCGATTTCTAGTGCGGTTATAATATAATATAATTAATAGGCTGCCGCTCAACGATTTAAATCATAACCGCACTAGAAATCGAAGTGTCAACATCACCGTCATACCGAAGAAAAAATAATAAATAAATAAATAAAAACCAGGGAGTCTGGAACACTGACGCTAACCATTACCTCGACGTGTTTGACTTATGAGTAACTTACAAGTAACGTGTGTCAACGATTGCGTAACGTGCCTACAACTTATGGCCAGTGTATGCGGAACGTGTGTCATACGTCGAGAAATTTTCAACATGCTGAAACTTTGTCGACGTACTCGGCGTACTACGACGTATGCCAGCGTGCTCTTAACGTATACAAAACTTACCCATAA
>CM068968.1:9822299-9835116 GCA_035128595.1 Eptatretus atami
TGCAGAAAATTCAACAAGCTTGGTAGTTATGATTGAACACAGGCAAGAAGGTGCGAGTCGCATCGTTTTGGCCCAGTCTCCTGGGGTGGGGTCAAAAGGTCAAATAGCAAAAAAATGCAATTACAGGACATTTCTAAACATTTTTTAAATGAAACTTTGTACACTGCAATCAACATTGGACGACATATGAAACATGAACGATTTTTTTCCATGCCAGAGGGTTGCTGACTTAGGTCACAGGCATCAAAACAGATTTTTTTATTCAACTCAAAATTGATATTGTTGTTATTCCTGGTAGAAACTTTTGCCATCTTTAACTTTGCATGGGTGGGAACTGGGAATGCGGGATTGGCGATGGCATGCCATTGACTTTGCTCTGTAGATTTTGATTTTTATCTACGAGTGTATAGGCGTCAAAATGTCGTTTCCTATGCACGCATTTTGACCGCGATGGGATGCAAGCAAAATCGTGGTGGAATTTTTAATCAGACAAGCGCAGACAGATGTGCAAGGTAACGCTTGATGTTTTTCCGAACAGTCAACACTCGAGGCAACGGTACCTGGTGTGCCGTGGACAGTTGCCCGTTGGCACTGTAACATAACGTTGCATCGAGCAAATGGTTGCTGTCTGTCGAGTCATGACTGCTCAGCTCGTTGGCACTGCCAGTCTGTGCCATGCGCGCAACCACTGTACACACAGTCAAGGCAAAATAAACAAGTTGCAAATGATAGCGCATCTGCATCCAAATTATAATCAGCACTAAATCACAACTACATTATAAACATAAGGACAAAAATATAAACTTTACAACTTGCGTGAATACGTCTCTGATCTTTCAAACTGTGTTTACGATAATAACACAAAGAAATTAAATCCTGGAGATATCAGCAATGTAGAAATGGATCTTCATGAAATGTCTGACAAAAGTTAATTCAAGTAAATGAACAGGTTTCAAAATAAACGATTGATTTAAGCTGTAGTAACTGTGGGAAAGGCACTTCCTGGGTGCTTGTCAGTGGGAGTGCAGGAAACTTGTTTTAAAGAGGCTGCGAATCTTTCGGTTTAAGAAATGGGTCCATCTATTAAGAACAATAAATGCAGGTGTAATTTCAACTGAAGACTTCCTCATTTAAGATTCCTAAAACAGCTTTCCATAAAATGGTCCCAATTAATCACATCTTCTTGTCAGATCAGCTGAGGAAGGCTTGGCCAAAGACTTCACCATCCAGCTGGCCAGGCCTGGTGTTCATTTGTAGCCGGCTTAGGCAGAGTTTAGGATTTGCTCAGGGTGCTGGTATTAACTCACCTACTCTTGGCGAATAACACCGTGCAAACTTTAACGTCCACCAACTAATGCTGGCAGACAGGAAATATAGTTTAAGGGCTGCCCGAGGGACAGCACGCTTTGTGATAAAATGTCCTGCTGCGAAGCACCAATTTGACCAAGTTTTATATGCGAGTTGAGAATTGAACCCAGCCTAGACAGCTTACGTTTGAATGTGCTACCATGTGCACCAGCGTCGAGGCCTTTTACCGTGAGATATCTATACTCATCCAGCCAAAGGAAGCTGCAAAAAGCAACCAAGAAAGCTACACAAGATAAGCCCTTTGCTGTTTCAAACCCAGCCCAGGTTCCTCTATAGCTGCAGACATTCACAAGTAGTACATCCATGAGAATCTCAATGCTACACGCCGCCGTCCCAATTTCATCGCCAACACACACACGGGATTAATTGGGGCCATAATTTGTTTGGGATGCAAGTTAATTAATAGTCGTAGTAGTTATAAGAAATATACACAGTCCAACAGGATGGTGCAGAGGTAGTGCACTTGCCTTACATTTTATGGCTTCATTAAGAGTATCAACAAATTTGAATTTAAACATTTTTAGCCACCGTAAGATGCATTCATTTTCACAATAAGCAGCAAAGGTTTGTGCACAGATTACACTTTCGACAAAAGAGTAAACCAACCCCGATGAGGCGAATGTTGAGGTGAGGCAGATGGGTCGGACTGTGAGGAGGTGATAGACAACGAATCATCAGACTTTGGTTTCAACCTCTCTGAACCAACACGTTCTGCCAAAGAGAGGATTTTCTGCAGGGATTGTGGAGATGTCATGCCTGTCACGTGAGATGAGAGAGGATGTGGACAAGGCCGTGGAGCGCCGAGTGTGAGCTTTGGATGATTAGTTGTCAGAGTAATTAAAGATAGAGTAGCAGAGTAGTACGGTAGTAGTAGTACAGTCAATTAAAAAACAGGATAGAGGTTTGCAAGACAGTAAACAATTACAATTCGGTTGGAAAAATGGAACCATTTGTATTTATTCACAAAATTCACAAGTTACAATGGATGTACGAGAAATTAAAAATAAATAAACAACAAGTGCAGTTGTGCAAGGAAGTCGAGTCAAAAGGAACATCACTTACTGCCTTGGAAACATGGAACGCAACGGAACCGGCACGTGCAGATTTTACGTGTGAAGCCGTGCTCCTCATATAATCCCTGAATATCATGTATGCCATATATTTCCTTGTACGTCCTCTTGACCAAACAAAATAAAGATTTGATGACACTTAAAAAAATTCCCCTGACTATTAGCAAATTTGAATTATGACCGTATTATGCTTCGCTCCAGAAAGGCACACATTTTACGGATGAGAAACAGAACAGGACATTGATCGAGGTGGAAGTGAAGACAAGCTGACATTTGCCAGCAATGAGGCAGAGCGAGAGCGAGAGCGAGACGAGAGAGAGCGAGAGCGAGAGCAGAGCGGACGAGAGAGGAGAGAGAGAGAGAGAGAGAGAGAGAGAGAGAGAGAGAGAGAGAGAGAGAGAGAGAGAGAGAGAGAGAGAGAGCACATCAGGATAAGGTGAGGGTTACCTAGGGTGGGAGGGAGTCAGAGGTGAGTGGGTCAGAGTGAGGTCAGGGAGTACATGGAAGTGCGATCGACTGGTTTTTAAAGGGAGAGTCAGAATTCAGGGGTTGAAATCAAGGGAGTGGGAAATTTCGTAACAGAGCATCTTGGTGAAAATCACAGGAGATCAAAGTAGAATAAAGAACTAGTCTTCCTCGTGAAGTATCAATTTTCATCAGCGGATAAGTAGAACAATGGATGGAGTAAACGAGTGTCGATCGAGATATGCTAGCGTCGTGGGGAAGCGAGAACGCTGCAACGGCCTCACCCTTGTTCATAGATTGTTCTCCCGATTCGCCAACACCGATCGTCACCATCACGAGCAAGACGAGTTCATTTCAAACATTGTAGGCATTTGTATGTGCACATGAACATTACATTTGGTGTATAATGATTCTAATGGAGTAAAACACATTTAATTTGAGGATAACACGATTATAAATGTAAAAAAAAATAAACATTACTCATTGAATGACTGATTGGAACATGGGAGTATGGGACAGAAGGCAATGTATAATCAATGTCACCGGTTGTGATAGTGCATTAATCGTCTGGAAGTTTGATAATATGAACAAGCGGTAGGAAACCTAATCAAACGCCTGTGATTATCAAAAGGTCACATGACACGTTTGCAATGAAATACGGCAAACGTGCAGCCTGCTTCCCTAATGGCGTTTCCGTTCATCCAAGTTGGCCAGGAGTTCGTCAACCTATACAGGATGCTCACCCAGCATTGTCTGGGTGCCGCCTCTTCTATTTGAGGAGAAATGAAGCACAAAGCACGCGATACAGTTGACAGGACGATACCTCAACATACTGTTGAGCTTCCAATGGCTTCGCACAAACCAATGGCTCAGGGTTTGTCATGGTACCAGCCTTATCAGGTGGGGAAAACACCCCCATATTGAGCCGAATGCACAGCAAAAAAAAATGGGCCAATTAAATAAATAATTTGTAAGTAATAATGTAAAGTTGAGTTGGCAGGGTAGTTGTCGTAATTTGTATGCAGCATGTCGTTGTGAGTTAGCATCAGTTCTTGCAGGACGTGGTAATGCCATCGATGCAGTGCCCCCTATAGGATAGGAGCGGAGAGCAGGAATTTGGAATTTGGTCAGGGGCACACGATAGCTTGCCTACTCTTCACGAAGGACACCGTGGGGTCTTTAATGTTCACCAACTAATTCTGGCTGACGGGACATCCGTTTAACATCCATCCGAGGGACGGCACACACATTGATGCCTCACCTTACATGTGAAACACCAGGATGACAGTTTATAGCAGGTTCAAGATCGGAACCCAGGCTAGACAGCTCAGAGGTGAGTTTGCATACCTCTATGCTAACGCAGGGTCATTCAAAACAAATCTAAAGTAACTTCCTCAAAGGTCATCAGGAACAAGTTTTCAAAAAAAAAAAACAAGCAGCGCCTCGCGTTCACATCCACCCTTCCAATAACGCTGTACCACACAAAACAATGTGTGGATTCTAGCACGCAAGTGTGAGCTAATCCGTAATCCAAAGTTGTGCAAGAGGACAGGAAGTGGGAAAAGCATACCAAACGGAGCAGAGAGTTGAGTGGCACCCGGCGGCCGGACGGTGTAACGTGACTGTGGTAAGGTTTGCTGCTTTGCAGACAATGTGCCGGAGAGCGAATCCATTGCCTTCAGCGCCTTCTTATCAGTGGCCGAGCACTGTGGGAAAGGAAGAACAAATGGGATGCAACATCCGTAGACACGAGTTGTAGCTGCCATGCCATAGTCTACAACAACAACAGAGGTTAGTTTGCTTCCTGGAACTTCATTAGGCTGTGTAAAAAAAAATTAATAAAGACACCTCAGGCACTAACTAGCAGGATGCCAAATCCTCCCACCCAGTAATGCAACAAAATCAAAGGTTTGATGACAACATTCAAAACAATCCTTCCGCACCCCTCCCAGAAGATAAAAGAGTAACAGGTAGGTAGACAAAAATAAAAATAAATAAATAGAAACACCTGGGTAAATGAGTGGCACCAAGGAATGGCTTATAAACAAGTGTGGCCCATGTGTTAAGGCCCTGTCACACCTTGACGATTTAGCCAGCGTATGCCGACGTATGAAAAATTGTCTAAAACGCTGGCACACGTCGAATACGTATGGGTAAGTTTTGTATACGTTAAGAGCACGCTGGCATACGTCGTAGTATGCTGCATACGTCGTAGTACGCTGGCATACGTCGTAGTACGCCGAGCTGTTAGACAAATTTTCCATGCTTGAAAATTTTCGACGTATGCCAGCGTATGACTCACACGTTCCGCATAACGCTGGCCATAAGTTGTAGGCACGTTACGCGATCGTTGACACACGTGCACACACGTTACTTGTAAGTTACTCATAAGTTGAAACACGTCGAGGTAATGTTAGCGTCAGTATTCCAGACTCCCTGTTTTTTTTTTGTTTTTTTTCTTCGGTATGACGGTGATGTTAACACTTCGATTTCTAGTGCGGTTATAATATAATATAATTAATAGGCTGCCGCTCAACGATTTAAATCATAACCGCACTAGAAATCGAAGTGTCAACATCACCGTCATACCGAAGAAAAAATAAATAAATAATAAATAAAAACCAGGGAGTCTGGAACACTTACGCTAACCATTACCTCGACGTGTTTCGACTTATGATACGTACAAGAGTAACGTGTGTCGACGTGTTGTCAACGATTGCGTAACGTGCCTACAACTTATGGCCAGTGTATGCGGAACGTGTGTCATACGTCGAGAAATTTTCAACATGCTGAAACTTTGTCGACGTACTCGGCGTACTACGACGTATGCCAGCGTGCTCTTAACGTATACAAAACTTACCCATAACGTATTCGACGTGTGCCAGCGTATTCGGCAAATTTTCATACGTTGGATACGCTGGCTAAAACGTCAAGGTGTGATAGCGGCTTGACACTTCGATGTCTAGTGCGGTTATGATTTGAATCGTCGATCCGCAGCCTATTAATAGTCTACGCCACGTGATCGTCGGCGATACGCTGCCGCGCTATGCATAAGTTAGACTATCGTTGGGCATAGGTTGTGAACGCTGACAACACTCTCAGCATTCGTTGATATAAGTTATCTAGATGTTATCGAAACGTTCTGTGTACGTTACTAATATGTTATGCATATGTCCAACTCGTTATGAATACGTCCAAAACTGGAAAAAAACATCAATAGTTCAGCGTACGCCAGCGTTTTACATACATTTTGATACCTTGCCATACGCTGGCTAAAACGTCAAGGTGTGACAGGGCCCTTAATGAAGCAAATAACATCCCAGCATGCTTCGGGTCATGTATAAAAATGCTGCACAGGCCTGGTTGCCTATAATTATGGTGATCATGGCTGCAAGAGGAGACCTCCCAATGCCACCATCCACAGAGCACATGTTGTCGCCCAATGGTTTGATGAGCATGACACTGATGTTATCCATATGTCATGACCTTCTCAGTCACCAGATCTGAACCCAATCGAGCATTTATGGGATATTCTGGAATGACACTTGAGACAGCGTTTTTCACCTCCAACAAACAGGTGTGAGTTGATTGACTTTCTCGTGGAAGAATAGTGACACATCCCTCCTACAGAATCCCAGACGCTGGAGGACTCTATGCCACTGTGCATACAGGCCGTACTGGCTACACCTTGTAACCCATCGCTCTATTAAGTGACTTTACATTGGCGTTTCCATATTTTAGCCACTACCTGCAAGCATGACTACGAAAGCAGCTCTCCCTCTGTGCAAAATTAAAGATAAACAGAAAATATTTTCTTACAACTTTATCAGAACATTTAAATAATGTGAGTTCCCTTAAAATGAAGCCATGTGGCCCATAAAGCTGGGCGATGGTTGTCAACCTATAGTCGTTTGTCTGTGCTCTGTCCTTTTCAAGTGCTGAGTGTAAAGCAACTAAGCAGCACGTACCATTTTAAACGACCTTGGTATGACTCGGCCGTGGTTTGAACTGCCGACCTCCCAGACTCAGAACGGATGATCTAAGCATTACGCCAACGAGTCTCGTGATGACGTTCGTGATGGCGGACAAACGACGCACTCCATCAACCACCGATAAACATCGACAACATCAAACGGCAATCGTATTTTCTTACATGTATTCGCTGCTGGCTCGCACTGCAGTGAAAGCGAAAGCAGCTGATCTTCGTCGCGCTCCACAGAAAGTCCGGCCAAGTATTGGCGTACACGGCGAGCCATCAGCGCCTCTTCGTAGAGCTTCTTGGGATTGAGGAAGGAGGAGCGCCGATGCCGTTTCTTGTGTCCTCCGCCAAGTGAGGGGTCCAAGGAGCCAACGCCCGCACTGCCTTGACTCAAGGACCTGCACATTTGCACGCACCACAAAAAGCAGTTAGGTCGTGCCCATGGTGTGTGAAACAAAGGCTGGTTATTGTTCAAGGGAAATGAAAAAATAAATAAAATAAATAAAAATCAGGAAATTAATTGCAAAATCCCAAAGCTCATCTTTTTAAGGATCCAGAAAATTATTCAAGTGTTTGACTAAGCTCTTTGCAACGTGTCCTGTGCGCATTCGGATGACACCAGTTCACAAAGAATAGGAAAGGAAAGGAAAGGAAAATTATGAGCTAAAGGAAAAGAGCTGCTTGTTCACAATCCCAAACTCGTTAATTAGACCTTCTGCTCACACAGGAGGAGACACAGTTTTGTAATCGCTGTGGTGTGTCCGTATGTCCAGGCCATAACTCCCCCCCCCTCCCCATTTGAGCTTTTGTCTTCAAATTTTCAACAAACCTTTATTATAAGAATATGGAGTAATATCAAGTAATGATTGGTCAAAATGTTAAAGGGCAAAGTCACAGTGAGTACAAATTGGTCTATTAGCCCCACCGCCGAGCGTCAGTGTGAGACGACCGAGTTGTGTCATCACTTCCATGTATGTTCATTTATTATTTACCACTTGAGCCTCAGAGTGTCTGTCCAGGCCATAACTTTTCATTTGAGCCTCAGTGTGTCTGTCCAGCCATAACTTTACCATTTGAGCCTCAGTGTGTCTGTCCAGGCCATAACTTTACCATTTGAGCCTCAGTGTGTCTGTCCAGGCCATAACTTTACCACTTTGAGCCTCAGTGTGTCTGTCCAGGCCATAACTTTACCACTTGAGCCTCAGTGTGTCTGTCCAGGCCATAACTTTATCATTTGAGCCTCAGTGTGTCTGTCCAGGCCATAACTTTACCATTTGAGCCTCAGTGTGTCTGTCCAGGCCATAACTTTACCATTTGAGCTTTTGTCATTAAATTTTCAACAAGTCTAAATAATGACAATATGGAGAACATGAATAAATAACTTTTACATATTTTTAAATTTTTTTTTGAAAGCTGTCGGTTTCATCAAGTTTGAGTACAAAGCGGAGGCAGACGAGTTTTTCATTTCGAGATGCTTTCTCGTTTTATCTGTGCTGAGATGGCATTGGATGGCATCACAAAATGCCAAAATGGAGGCAACTGTGCTGGAAAGCCCACTCACCCCAGCCGTTTCCACTTTCCCTTCCTGATGAGTAATGGTGCAAGGAAGGGCCAAAGAAAGACCAAGTAAAGAAGGAAAAAAAGAAAGAATAATAAGCAGAAAGTCAAAAAGGCAGGAAAATTAGTGATAGTCCAGAGAGGTAAAAGGAAATTAACTTTCATGCAAACATTATCACCACTGGTTAAAAACATTTACTTTTACAGGACAGGGTCTAAGGATCAGAACGGATGGACACACACACACACACACAACACACACACACACACACACACACACACACACACACGTTTAATCATGAGGCAAACAACCATCGACCTTTGGGGGAAGTAACTTCCCAGAGCATTCTGGGTACCAGTGATGCCATCTTGTGGTGGTAGCTTTTTTTCTCCGTAGTCAGCGGTAACGTAAGGAGAAAGAACTCAAGGATTTGCCTGTGCTCTATCCTCTAAATGCTGGCCATCAAGCGAGGAAGCAGCACATCCCATCTTTAAAGTCTTATGTATGACTCGGCCGGGGACCGAGTCGAACCACCAACATCCCAGACCGAACAGACGATCGAACAATGCCGTCGAGTCCACTTTGATTTTGACCAACGTTTACCTGATGTTATACAAAAGTAATAATGATTTTGTTCTTCCAAATCAGAATACGAATTACTCTCAAAGACAGCAAGTGAAACAATTGCAGGAAGTATTTTGCAAAAGTGCTCATGCCATTCGTTCAAATTGGTCCGAGAGCAATCAAAATGTGAGAACATGAGAAGTCAGAGCAAAACCTGATTTGACTTCTGAGAGGATATTTCATATGCCTGGGCTTCGGATATTGCTGCGCATACCTGGCAAGGATATTTGCAGAATGCCTGGAAACTACAAACAAGGCACGGATCATCCTGAAATCTTTGAAAACGATTCCTACCTTGGATGGATGTACGATGGGGGGAAAAATAACAATCTGATGTGAAAAAAGTACTTTCAATGCAAATCCTTTTAGTGTACTAGTGCTAGCTCTTGCACGAGGCTCGAGTATGCATACAAACAAATAAATAAGCAAACGAGAGAGAATTGGAAAGCAAATAAAACAACACGTTCAAGTTTGAGAAAGTCGGGAAAGGCCATTGAGAAGCTGAAAAGGCAAATCATCAAGTTTGCGCAGCATCAGCTGCGATCCTTCTCCGAGGAGATCTTTTGCACCAAAATGATCCCGAGGCCGTTTGGGGTATCTTCATATCGGGTGGTGTACTGTGTGCTGTGCGGTGATTGGTGCAGAGTGTCATTGAACTCCAGTCACTGGAGATTGTTATTTAACAAATGTGCTGTGTGTATATATTGTTGCGAATTCGCGCCCGTCGGCGTGCGATCGGCCACGCGACTCGAACCGCGACCGCCTCGCCCACCGGACGGACAATTCAGTCGTGACCCTCCCGGCTAACGCCGGGATCCAGTCACGGGTGGGCCTTTCGACCTCACCACAATCGTGCCAATCGGCCACCCGCGTAGGATAGGGTTGTTCGCCAAACTCGACTACTAAGTACCCACGCGGATGGTAAACCGGGCGATCGTACCTCGCCGCAGGTCGACTCTGACACGAGCCGCTTGGGTGGCCGTTCCGTACTATCGGGATAACCGAGCGGTGTTATCGTCGACCTCGACGGTTCAGATTATTTACCGGGCGTTTTGCACCCACTACGAACCCTTTACGTGAAGCAGGATGGAGGGTCAATGAAGAAATGACGAAGCGAAACGGAAAACAGTTCACAACATGCACATTTATTTCGCGGCACACGGAGCACACCTATAGCACGTATTTACACCCACAATTAGCGATTGCACATATATCACATAGAACAAAAGAAATGCACATATAAAAGAAGGAGTTAAAACCGACTACACGACACACGGACCACTTATACAGTTACTACCTTACAAGACACGGCGCCACAACACGCATTCACACCGAAGCAAAGAAAAGACCCCCTCACAGGCAAGGGAGTCAGACTGGGCCCGTGGGCCTAATGCGCGTGGAACCTGGATGAGCGGCCAGCCACGAGACCGAAGGGTCCTACCCGCGCCCTCGTGGCGAGCCGCAGAATGTCGCTGCACGGCGGTTTCGTGGGCACCTGCTGGTGTAAGTGGGAACGGGGCCCCTTGTCGCACTCTCTCAGCGCGGGGGAAAGGGGGAATTGTTGATGCTCTGGGGAGGAGTATGGCTGGCTTGCTCGAGTCCCGCGACGCGCGACTCAACGCGACCTCGTCGTCCCGGACCCGAGCCTCCAGGTCTCCTCAGCCGATCGCCCTCCGCTGCCGTTCGCCTCCGCAGCCGTCTGCCCCACCTCTGCTTCGAGCTCCGTCTCCCGACTCCGCCCCACCGACACTGCTCGAGCTCCGTCTCCCGAATCTGCCCCACCGATCTGCCCCACCGATCTGCTCCGAGCTCCGTTCCCGAATCTGCCCACCGATCTGCTAACTCGACTCACTCGCTCGCCTTTTTATCGGCTTCAGGAAACCACCATATGCAAATTCTGATCCAAACGACCTCAGGGGCGGAGCCACGCTCGCCGATTGGACGGAGAAAAAGGGGGCGTGTATCATTCCTGATCCTCAAATTTGCATATGCCGATTTTCGTCAGGCGCGTCTGGAGGCGGGGCCAAGCCCGCCCCGCGCTTCCTGATTGGGTGGATCAGATGTGGGCGTGTACATTCCTGATCCGAATTCTCCTCAGAAAACCCGCCATCTGCACTCGCGTCTCGCGTGTATCGCTGAAGACAGCCCGACGCTCGGCGTCCACAGGTGGTGGCGGAATGGCCATAGGAGAAGGTGGTGGAGGGTTTTCGGCGGTGTCCGATGGCCATGGCGCTGTTTGGAATGGCGGTGATGTGAGGTTTGCGGTAGCGAGTGGTGAAGGTAGGTTATGGCTGCTGGCGTTGTTGTTGTTGTTGTTGTATCAAAACAAAGGTAGAACAGAAAAACGCCTAACTCAAAGGATCGCAGCCCGAATGAATCACATTAATTCCCTCTATACAATGGGTTTGGGCTAACTACACATGTACTTAAGAAATATATCTCACCTACGGGACCTTTATGGTGTTTGCGAATTTCCAGAGCCGTAACAATATATATATATATATTTCTGCCAGGCCCAGAAGAAGAGAGAGAGCAACAAGGATGACCGCCGTTACCAGCACGTCATAAGGAGAAAGGACAAGCTGACATTTCAGGTGTCAACCCCTGTTTTGTTATGGCGAAGGGGTCAACACCCCCAAATGTCGGCCTTTCCTTGCTTCCCACGGCGGTTGGCATTCCTCGATCAATTTCTCCCGATTCCATCCCAACTCTCCTCATGTTTCAAAGGAAAATACAAGTTATAATTATAATTTAGCACCGAGGGCTGACAGGATGGCCTAGACCCTAGAGGTAGGCACACTCGCCTCTAAACGGTGTAGCCTTGATTTGAATCCCGGCCAACCTATAAACTGCCATCCAGGTGATTCACAGGCAGGGCGATTCATCAACGTGGGTGCTATCGCTCGGGTGGACGTTAAACTGGTGTCCTGTCTGCCAGCATTAGTTTATGGACGTTAAAGATCCGACGGTGAACTTCGCGAAGAGTAAGCGAGCTATCGTCGGCACCGTGAACAAATGACAAATTCCTGCCTTAACCAGCAGAGGGCACTGCATCAGAGGCACAGCTGCACCCACAGCCAATGATCCTACCCTGCAGCCTTATGCTGCATACAAACGGAGAAGAGAAAGAATCAGAACCTTGGATAAAATTACAAATTTGACGGCGATGCTGAAAGATTGATATTTTCTTTCACCAAGTTTGATTTCCTCGGCAAGTTGGCGCATGTGGAATCCATTTGGTGACTCACACAACTTCTGCACTTGTACTGGCAACATGAGGATATACTCGAAGGAAGCAAACCTTGTCATTTGAGGCACGAAGAAGCCTGAAAGGAGGTCGATGATGCATCCGAAGGTAACCTCGCCAGCCCGGAAGGATATCAAGCAGCAACATCCTCTCTAAGCTATCTCAGATGTATCCTGCGTTTTATCCAGACAGTGAGCCTGGTGTTGGCTCAGTGGTTAGGGTGGCGGCTTGGGATCCTAGGGTCCTGAGTTCAAGCCCCGCGGCCGCTGAATTAATACACGAGGGGGTTGACTCAGCCTGTCATCCTTCCGAGGTCGGCGAAATGAGTACCAGTTCCAGTGTGTGTACTGGTAGAGGGGCACTGCAGCGACACAGTCGCGCTTCAAGAAATGATAGCTACCCTGGCAGCTAAGCTGCCATACGACCACCAACACCCAGACAGTAACACAGCTCCTTGCGTTTTGGCCACGGTACCAGTAAGTTTCGCTGTGGCAGAAAGACCTTTT
>CM068968.1:9835126-9851180 GCA_035128595.1 Eptatretus atami
TTTTCCGATGATTTAGATAATCATCGAGTTGACTTTGTAGCAGTCCAATACCATAACAATGGAGCTAGTTTTGCGATGTTTACATGTAATTTAAATTTTAGAGTCCATGTGCTGGGAGGGGTGGGGAAGTGTGTACAAAGTGGAAATTCCTAGCTACGTTCCTGTGCCCAATACATCGTTTCCTTATCAGAACAGGATGAGCAGGATGAGAAATGGAGAACAAAATTATGGTTTGAAAGAAGTCCCGAGTACTGGTGGTCAAAACACGCTCACCGTTGCCGAAACATGAATGCAGGTTCCTGAGTTGCCGCCGCCAGGCGCCCGACGCCACGCACCTCCTTGGCAATCATTCTCAGCTTCTCAAAATTAACAAGACCATCCACGTACGAGTCGTTGCCTGCAAATAATATGCACAAAACAGTTATCAGCATCGGTGAATGGAGTAAGCTTCATTTTCCGTCAACCGCGAAAGTGCACGACCTCTGAACACACGTCGTACGAACAAGAATAGAGGAAGCATTGTACTGGTTGAGCCAACAAGCTCATCCGCACGGACATTTAATTTACCAAGCAGACTGTCTACTTCGAGCTCCATTTTTGAAAAAAAATTAATAAAAACAGGTCCAAGCTGTGCGTATATAATTATGACATCATTGTACATTCCCTTTTGTTACCTTTCTCTTCAAAGATGTAAAAAAAAACAAACCCCAAAAGAACACAGCTCTTGCACCTTCTTTCCATGTGGTGATCATAGTTACCAAGTTTGGAGAATTTCTGCCCAACCGTTTAGGAGGAGATAGTGTGATAGACAGACAGAGCAGATTACAATACCACCACCCCTCCCCCCCCGGTTTTTTTCAAAAAGCATGCGGACAAAGAAGAAAAAGAACATCAAGTTCAGTTCAAGGGCTCCCCCAACTACACAGACCCACCCGCAAACCCCAATAGAGAACACAATTATCTTTATTTTTAAATTACATATTTCCATTAGTACAGAGTCCATTTGTACAAAGATGTGAGGCTCACCTTCATGGATGAATGTAAGGTCTTTTTTTACGACTGGGAACAGCGGAATTACGGGTGGCTGTAGGTTAGAGCTGCTCAACTCCGCACGGTACTTTGCCATGTTCCGAGATGGGTCAAAGAGGCCTTGGAGGTCCTGAAATAGCTTTTCGTACTTCGACGGCAGCTTGTCCCACGTGTGCCGCAGCCGTGTAACCGAAGAGTGACTCAGGCCACTAGAGAGCATGAAGAACGACACTGTATTAGCATAGCCATGAGACGCAAAGCGTTCTCTGGAAAGCATGGGAGTTCTGGAAATGCTGGAAGTCGAAATACATTAATCACATTCACTGAAGTTGCAAATCTGCAACAAGGGACTGCAGTACATATTTCCCTGTGTTGTCCCATTACTCACCTGATGATGGCGAACATGGAGTTGAAGTTCTTGTTTTCACGGCAGTACATTGCGACCTTAAGGAAGTGTTTGACCACCTTGGCCCTTTTCACAGCACTCCCTTCGCACAGCAAGGCCGACGGCACCCAGAAGGTCTCCTGGTTGAGAAGCTGCTCAAAGTGCCGCAGGTGAGGTGTGGTGGCATTAGACAACCGAAAAACATCCTCGACGTATTCGGTAGTAGGGATGGCGGCAAATGACTGAAAATCGCGCACAGAGAGCTGTGCCGCTAGCTCAGCGCTGCTCAAGTGCAGCAGCGATGTCTGCGCTTCCTTCTGTAATTCCTGCGCGTCCTCATCAGAGCACAGCGTCTCTGTCTGACGGACATTCTTCAGGTAGTACCTGGTGAGGAGAAACAACGGATCATCCAGTCTTTGAAAATAATTACATGGATGATGGATAATTTTTTTATTTTATTGAAATGAAGACTCAACTGCTGAAAATTATTTATGACCTTAGATAAATGTAGGTAATGCTCCTTCAACCAGCATTCCACTAACATGTACCAGCCACGTGACGTCTCTGATGATAAGAAACACAAGCTTAACAAACAGCACGAGTTTCATGCTGATACAGCCTTATTATCGGGCAGCCGTACCGTGCATTTAGTTGGATCTTCTCTGCCAGGCGTACCATGGAATCTGGCAACCGACTTTGCTTGATGAGGCCCGCTGGAGTAACGGATACCTCACAAAGGCAGTATCCATCAGGTGGTTCCTGCAACTGGAACTCACGCAGTGCAGCAACTACCACTTCACGCGCCGTGCTTTCTCGACTCATGAGCACGTAGCGACTGCTCTGATCAGCACGATATACTCGTACTACTTGGTCAGCAAACTCTGAGATGGTGGGTAGTGCAAAGATGTTGTCAGACATTTCATATTGATTTGCTCCCAAACTTTATTCTATAATAATACGTGACTTTTCAAATGATGTAATCCGCCCCAGAATGCTCGGTGAGTATGCGCAGAAACCCCAGGAAACTCATGTGTTTGGGGCGAAAGAATGTCATGTGTGCGAGATAAGGAATGTTACCTGAAATGGCTCACAAAGCTCTAAAATAAGTCAAAAATAATTGGAAAAGTACCCGAGAGAAAGGGCTGTGCCTCTGCACAACGTAAGACTTGGAGAACTTTCTCAGCTCGCTGAATGGGAAGCTACTCATCCTGCAAACTGCCGATAATGTGGGTCGGTGCAAGACCTGAGTGGACGGGTGTGTATTACACAACCCCCCCCCCCACCCCTCCGACAGATCACTACCAGTGAATGGACTGTGTAATCTGGATTAGGTGCTTTTGAACACTGATGGGAAGGATATATCTGGTGCTTGTGAATGTATAGGTTAAGTTTAAAATGATGATATTTACAATTAATCATGTTGGGCTGGGGGTGGTGGGAGCTAATGGGAGCAGTGAGGGCTGTTGTAAATACATTGTTTCGTTCCAGAAACACAAGAGAAATTATGCTACATTTTTGTATCTATTGGTAAAAGGAGAAGTGTGTGTGCATGTGTGTGTGTGTGTGTGTGTGTGTGTGTGTGTGTGTGTGTGTGTGTGTGTGTGTGTGTGTGTGTGTGTGTGTGTGTGTGTGTGTGTGTGTGTGGTGTCTGCGAGCTTGTACCACCAGGAAATTATGGGAACCCGACACCTCTCGTCCATAGATATTTCTTGTATTTCCCAAATTCTCGTGAGTCCGATTTGCATTCAGGAACACAACAATTATGGTTAACCATTTTGAAATTGCCACTCTTTCTTCTACATGCTGAAAATTATGTTTAAAAGACTAGTTGAATTATGTGCTGGCAATGGCAGGTTAAAAGTGTGCGTCATTGTAGAAATGAGTCACTAAAAACCAAAACACACACACACACACCCGCATGCGAAAAGGCCTCATTTAGCATTTAAATGTGATTTTGAAAGTCGCGTATTAGTCAAAAAAACAAAAAACAAAAACAAAAATAAATAAATAAATAAATATAACACCATCACCATCACTGATGACAAAAGACATCTCAAAATGATGTTTGAAGGCACAGCAGAATTGTGGCCAATCTGGGCTTATTACCAGGAGAAGAGCCAGGCACTGAATGATGGCATTGGACTAGGTCCGGATTGCTGGAGGAAAGGCCTGCGGTTGGGGGCTGTGGCATGGGCCCATGCTTTGTGGCCTTCATGGCCAAAATGCTGTCATCTTGGGTCACCGGCACATCACTAGATGACAAAGAGGTGTAAAAAAAAACAAAAATAAAAAACAGCATGTGTTACCATCTCTCAGGAATTAGTTCAACAGTTTAGATGTTTTGTTTTTTTTAAACCACCATTCATCAGCTGTTTTTTCAAAAATAGAGTAGGATTGTTAAACTTCATGGTAACACAATTTTCCTCCAATATAATACTGTTTTATAACATTAAAGAGAATGTGCCGAGTAAACAAACAAGTATGCAATGTAATGAAAAATATGTATGCACTTTTTGTAGGTTGACAAAGCCGAGCAACCATTAACCATTTTCATTATTATGCAGCAGCCATTTTGTCAGCCCATTCTCCGTCCAGCGGTGATGGCTTTACTGATCCCAGTGGGGATTCGAAGCTCGTCTGGTGGTGGTTTCCAATTTCCGAGACTCTTTGATGCAGTGAAAGTCCAGTAAGAATCAACTGCAGCCTAACTACTTGCACCATCCATATCCCTTTGCACCGGAGTAACTGCCTCTTGGTGCTCAAGACGTTCGAGCAAGCTGTGAGGAACAGTTTTGCGAGGGTTTTTTTTTTTTTTTTTAACACTGATTCACCCTAAATCAATATCACTGTGAAAGTAAAAGTGCTTTCCATTGTGAGGCTACAGCTGTTTCGAAGCATCGAATCACGCAGGTCAATGGGTCGTTCATTAAACTGGGCGTCTCGACACGTTGGTGGGGGGGGGGAGGTGTTAAAGATCCCACAGTATCTGTCGTGAAGAGTTGGCGAGTTATCGCTGGCACACCTAATAAATTACAAATTCCTTCTCTAATCTACAAGGGGCACTGCGTCACTGGCACAACTGCTCCAACTCCCCCGCCACACCGATAAATGATGCTACCTGCAGCCATGTGCTGCGTTCGAAAGAAGGCTTCGGTTTGCCATCGATTTGCTGCGAGCATGGTCGAGCCACTGATGCAGTGCCTCCTCGTAGGTTTGCGCAGGAATTTGTAATTTGTTCATCATGCTAGCGATAGCTCACCTACTGTTCATGAAAGACGGTGGGATCTTTAACGTCTACCACCTAATGCTGGTAGACGGAACGCCCGGTTTGACGTCCATCCGAGGGACAGCGCACACATTATTGAATCAGCCTGGATGTGAAACACCAGGATGACCGTTTATAGCTGTGTCGGTATTCAAACCCAGGCTAAACAGCTCGGAGTTGAGTGCGCATACCTCAAGGCTATCCAGGCTGCTGTTCTGCTCACAAAATCGGTGCGTACATTACTCTTGAAACTGGTGTCACTGTGAAAATGCCCACATCCCATCGTAACAAATTCCAGCGGCGAAACAGTGCATGTAAGGTGCGACAGTTGTACTTGGGCTTCGGAGGTAGCAGGTTGATGCGCGATTTGGCCATGAGTTTGAACAGTTTATTCTTGGTCAAGGAGTTGGACTTTCGCTCTGTGTCTGCACAAGGTAACGGCTCCACAGCGGTCAGGTCTGGGATTGAGTAACGCTTGCTGTTGATACGTGGTTTGTGTACGGGAGACGTGTTGTTGCATTCCTCTTGTCGGTAGCACATGGTCTTGTAGCCTGGAAGCAAACATGACAAATAAATTTGCATTACTCACACGAGTCAATCGGTTCATGAGTGGTTTCCATATTTCTTTGAAATTTATCTCAAAGCACAGACGTCTCGTCCATTGCCTTAAAAAACAAAAAAACGGAAAGAACACCAAGCAGTACAATTATACGAAAATGGGAAACTCAACATATAGAGCCATTTTCTTTACGAAGCAACCGATATGCACCTTGTTCGACTCTGGATGCCAGTTGATTTAACAACCTGCGTGATCTCAGCAACAATCATCTCATCGCCATGAACAAATTCCACCACACGAACAACATCCAACACCGTCACCGATACAACGAATCGGTGCCGCGTTTAGAAACGTTCGTCGAGATGACGTGTCAGAAATCTGCACATTGAAGTTCCGGTCGCAAACCATGGATGCCGAAGTTCATAGTGAAGGGTGCATGGAGATTACCTGAGAAACAAAGGCTGTGTTTATAGAATCAAGGTGATGCCGGGGAGCCCCTGTAATCGGAGTTCCGAGATCAGCCTTGGCCGTAACAGCGAGCGTTTATCGAACGGTGATTTGACCTTGCTGTGACCTTATCTTCGGCACTATTTCAGTTTCATGGGTAAATCTTTCTTGTAATCGAACCCACATCATCATATCAATGAATCGTAAGGACCAACATATATATATATATATATATTATATATATATACATATATATATTTATTTCACTTTGGATTTGTGATTATTGCGTCTGGAAGGCGTGAAAATTGGTCTTGAGA
Source organism: Eptatretus atami (assembly GCA_035128595.1). Classification (NCBI taxonomy): domain Eukaryota; kingdom Metazoa; phylum Chordata; class Myxini; order Myxiniformes; family Myxinidae; genus Eptatretus; species Eptatretus atami. The sequence goes on from CM068968.1 coordinate 9,841,129, forward strand.
GTAATGAAAATCTCGCAAATGAAACGACCGACAGGAGAAAAAATAAATAAATAAAAACGGTGATGCAACTTCACCGGAAGTTCCGGCGTAAATTTCTGATGAAAAGACACCCCAGCAAACGTTTGCATTTATAGACCGAAATTGGTGATTGTGGGTGCCGCAAAAACACAACGAAAGGTGGACCAAACCGGGGACCACGAGTTTTGGTTTACGTTCCAAACAGCCAATTCAAGGTGATCTCGGGTCACCCCATATATTGTTCTTGAAACTGGTGTCACTGAGAATATATATATATATATATATATATATATATATATATATATATATATATATATATATATATATATACTGTATATATATTTTTGGCTTAGCAATCAGTACTCAGAACCGTGGAGGAGGTGCAGTCCCTAAAGTAACCAACGGATGATGAGATAGGAGAGTGGTGGAGGGGAACAGATGGAGAAAAACATGCAAGTGCACTGCGTGTATAAAGAGGAATGACACAAAGAAAATGAGGCAGGGGATGTAAAAAAAAAAATCCATCAGATTTAGTTGGGGATATGGAGAGATTGAGGACTTTGGCCTTTACAACAAGGCCGTGTTAAGTTATTTGACCTTATTAGGAGCAGCTTCTCAGGGGCATTCTTCATGAGTGCAGAAATTAGGGCGAGTGCATACTTGGGATGGACTTCATAATTAACCACGAGGCGTTGGAGGTTCGTGATCGATATGAACGGTCGGACATCGGTTGAACCCAATGTCGAGCACAGTGGCTTGTTTCCGGAAAACCCAACACTGGCTGAAAGTTTAAACGATCGACTGCAGGTCGGGTGGAGGAAACAAGTTGGTTTCTTGTGAAGGCCTCAACACGTTTCAGTATACCAGGGGCGGGTTATAGGTGGACATGTGAGGGTAAGAATGCATGCTTAGTGAAGAGGTAGTGGATAACAGAGGCACTGTAACTGGAGCTGAAGAGATAGAAGGCCAGTTTGAGAGAAACAGCACAAAGGATTTGAATGGAACACTAAGCTCCTTAAAAGGTGTTCCTTGGTGCATTATCGCTTCCAATATCTTTCAAAATTCGACTCGACTACGATTTACATCAACACGTACGTTGCTTGTGCGTCGAGACAAAAATGCCAATATAGTGCTTGCACGGGGCGGACAGGATGGCCGAGAGGTACACACACTCGCTTCTACACCGTTCAAATCCTGACCCTGCTATAAACTGTCACCGTGGTGTCTCACAGGTTGGGTGATTCATCCATGTGCGTGCCATCCCTCGTATGGACGTTAAACTGCTGTCAGCATTAGTGAGTGAACGTTAAAGATCACACGGTGCCTTCACAAAGAGTACGCGAGCTATCGCCATGAACAAATTTCAAATTCCTGCCCTAACCTACAGAGGGCACTGCATCAGCAGCACAGCCGCACCCTCAACCAATTATGTCACCCCACGGCCTTGTGCTGCGTACGAAAGAAGAAGTGCGCTTGCACAGTGGCACAGAGTAACGGCTTTACTTTTCAACCCACGCAGCACCCAGGTGTAAGAAATCTAGAACAATTAGCATCCCTTGCTTCGACAAATGAACCGGTTCCTCTGTGCTTTCATCAAGTGGGGCTTTGACCCTTGAGGAAGGCCGCCAAAAGAGCTCCAACGTGGTATCCATTCGGCCGAAACAGTCGGCGTTTCTCCCGAATGTTGTGACCGTTCCTGAAAGCATACAGTATCTATTTCAATGTTTAAATTATGCATTCATAAGAAACGGCCTTTTCGACGAAGTCTGATGAAATAACAGTAAAAACGACGACGATGCTCATTGGAGCGCATACCTCTGCCAGGCTCAACAGTTTACCTTTTGTATCCCACTGATAGGCCAGATCTGCAATCCTTAACCAAAACCTAATTGACTTGTTCTTCTCATCTACCTAACTCATCCACCAAGTTTTGTCATAACTCGTCCACAACTTTTTGAGATTTCCTGCTCACAAACAGACAGACAAACAGACAAACAAATAAAAAAGGGGTTAAAAAAAGCAGAAAAAAAATACATGAAATGAATGAACGTTAACAGGAACACTTGTGGACGGGGCAAGAAACAGGGTCACATCATGTACATAGCAAATGATAAACGGGCAAAATGCATAAAGAACAGGAACTGACTAAAAAAGGATGTTTAACGAAGTAGGACGCAGAGAACAGCAGCTGGACAAGAAACAAAAGAAAGAAAGAAAAGAAACAAAACTTTAAGCTTTGGATGAAATCTCTTTGGTCAAGTGGACAGTTCATATAACGAGGTTGAACACAATCGTAGAAACAAGTGATCCGATGAGGTTCCCACAGGTAGAACATGCTTACTCAGGAGGCTGTTCTTCACGCTGATAGAGAGGTGGGTGCTCTTCTTAAGGAGGTCCTCCGCCTTGTTCACGGAAATGTTCACAAAGCTGTGCCCATTCACTTCAATAATCTGTCGGAGAGAATGTGAGCAGACCCTCAGGGACGGACGGATTTCAATTTGATGGCCACAAGAGGGCCGCCGAAGCATCGTCGGCAAACGTGACATGTATTCGCGGAATGCAACATCAAATCTATGAGCATAGGCGATCGATCACAGCGATTATGGATAAACGTGAACGAAGCACCGCCAAATCAAAGAGGAATCGTAAAGCAGTAGTTACGTTACCGAGCACCCAGAGAATACATGCTTTTCTGTGTGCTAAAAGAGTGCAAACAACCCAAATTGTACATTACGACTAAAAAGAAAAAGCAACGCCAAATCTCTCACATTTAGCAAAATGGGAGCAAACTGTTACGGCGATCGGCACATCAACAGTTCAAAGCAAGGTGCCTGACTTGATCTCACTGGAGACTGGTGATGTTTTCTTGCGACTACCAATTGGTCCTGCACGCTTTGCCAAACAGTCCGTCCGTTCATCCATCGATCCATTCACCTCCTAAACGAATGTGCAGAAATTGACCGAACACCAGTGGAGGAACGAGGGCCAACAAGCCCGAAACACGTGTCCGTGGATGTTCCATGTTCCCTCTCAGGGGTGGACTGGTCCATAAAATTTGAGAATTAAATTCTCATCCCGGTATTGGCTACAGCACAATCCTACGAAGAGGTAGGGGGCTGCAGCTCTGCTCAGCTCACGCCTCATCGGCAGAAGCCTACGAAACTGTTTCGCCGAAGAAACTTCATTATAATACTTGGACCAAGTTTGATTGAAACCACTTCAGCTATTCTGAAGTATCACATTTTGACCTGACATGACCTTCGACCTCTTGATGCCAAAATCTAATCAGTTCATCTTTACATCATAATATATACTTATTCCAAGATTGGTCAAAATCCCATCACTGGTTCACAAGTTAATGCGGTAACAGAATTTTTACCCAACATGACCTCTGACCTCTTGACCCCAAAATCTAATCAGTTCATCTTTGCATCATCATACATACTTGTAACAAGTTTGACTTGGATGCCATCAGCTGTTCTTAAGTTATCGCAGCAACGAAAACCTATCACGGACGGATGGATGGACAACCCGAAAACATGATGCCTCCAGCGGCGGAGGCATAACAATTTGCACAGATGAAACGCAAAAGAAACTGGAGTTGATGGTGAGCCATCGCAAATCCACACACTCCCCATCTCAAGCAAAGTTGACAGATGGCAAAAAATCTCCACCAGGATTGACCCAATATCAAATTTTGAGTTAATTTTTTGTTTTTCCATTTTGACCCGTGACCACAAGTCTCCACCCCTGGGGCATGAGCTGGGGGTGAAATGCAAAAAAAATCGTTAAATATTTCATGCGTCTCCCAATGTTGATTGCATAAACAAAGTTTCACGAAAAAATTAATTTTTTTAATGTGCCTGTAATTGCATTTTACGGTATTTAACCCTTAGACCGCACCGGGGCGGGTCCAAAATTAGACTGCCCTTGCACCTTCTTGCCATGTGGTTATCAGAACTACCAAGTTTGGTGAATTTCAGCAGAACCGTTTAGAAGGAGATAGCGTGCCAGACACAGACAGACAGACAGAGCCGATGACAATATCCTCCTGTTTTTTTTCAAAAAGCGTAGGGATAATGAGGATTAACGTCGGTCCCATGAAACAGATTTTCAGTCCAGAGCAGATTCCATACAAGAACTTCACAAAGGAGCATTGTCAAAGATGCTGAACCTTTGATGAACGTTTATTGTTGATTGTTCACGCCCTTGGTGAGTTTTAGAGTGAGTAGCAGGTATGCTGGAGTATTTCGTGAGCCAGAAGATGTGACTCAATATTGAGTGCCTCTATTCTTCCCTGGAGGTGATGTGGTAAGTACGAGCATCGCATGATCACCTGCTGGGTGCTCCATTGCAAAGGCAAGCCTCCATTAACTAAAGTGAGAGTTACCATAAGCTAAACAAGAGAAGTGAGTGAGGGCTGTCCCACTACAGCACACCATGCACAGCATATTATAGTATCAGCGAATCAGCTGCCACCACTAAACAGGGTCCATCAAAACCTCGGTACTCAACACCATGTTCCCGTTAAAATCAGGGATTTCCAGGTTTGTGTTGGCATGGTGCTCGGTTCCGAGAATGTAAACATTGCACACCACACTCCCACGTTCCCAGCTAACGAGTTATGCATATTTGTGTGTTGTAACACGCTGTGGTCTTGTTATTATGACTAATGTGTATAGTGAGGTGTGGAAGAGGTTACCCTGCCCAGAATCTAAAATTCTTAAGGTTTTTTAAAATCGAAAATTGGATTTTTCTGTTTTGCGGTCACAAATACTTCGATGGCATCTTGAATCTACAGCTTGGCTTTGGAGTGTCGTGTTCCTTTAAAAAGCAGCTCGCACATAGTCTGCTCACTCAAATAGAGTTTGTTCATCTCGTAGAGTAAACCGAGGTGAAGCCGGATTAGTGTTTCATAAAACACAAGTGGTCGAAGCAACGTTGTGTAAATATGGCCTGAGAAATGCATATCATGAAGTTTTGTCCGAATTCGTCCATAACTTTTTGAGATATGCTGCTCACATGCAGGTAAACAGACAAAAAGACAAACAGACAGGGGTGAAAATACAACCTCCATCCACCTTCGGTGGCAGAAGTAATGACAAAAAATATGTAATAATAATAATAATAATAATAATAATAATGCTCTGATGCAATATTAACAAAATTATTTATGATAAAGAGCAACATTGAAGTTGTTTAATCAAAGTTTTGCCCAGCGCAGTGATGTTACCTGATCCCCTCGTTGTAAGCCACACTCGTCGGCCTTACTGCCCGGCTTTAGCTTTGATACGTATATTGCGTCAAGTCCCCCTGCAAGCTCAAACTCGAGGGGCGATTCACGTGACGAGCGCAAGAGTGTGACATTCCGAAGACGAGCCTTGGTCGAGCAAGCAATGTTGAGAAGCTGCAAGTGTCCGATCATTTTCTGTGGACAGAGTTACGGAGAAGGGAGTCAGAATATTATTAATAATAGGGATGCAACAACAAATCAAGTTAGGTTGGTGTACCGAAAGGCATGCAAATCAAGAGCGAAGTAATTGCCATAATGCAACGCATACAATACAATGCGACAGACGTACTCTAGAGCTGTCACCATATGCTACACGAGCTGAGTCACCCGATCAAAGTCGGGTTCCTTACACTTCACTAAACCATCAAGAAGATTGATGGATAAAGCTGGAGCAAAAATTAACCCGAGAGTGCACCACGGCAATGGTGGGCCAAATGGCCTCATTTCCTTGCTCGAGGTCGTACAGGATCTTGCGATGACTGCTTATGTGTAGCTGCCTTAGAGACTGTTGACCCTTTGTATATTGATTTCCATTCTGCATACGGAATACGAATACAGTACTTCAATGCTTAAATGCAATTGGTTCGATTCTTGACAAAATTCACCTTCGAAAACAAGGTGGAAGGGTCAAAGCGCAAGCCAAGCTCTCACCGCCGAGGACGTTCACATGTGAATAAGTACATGTGATTTGTGAGTGGGGGAAGGACACTTATGACAGGACAACCTACGGACACAATCCAGAGGCCGAACTTCAAACTTATTCATCGAAGAACCCCGTCTGTTGGAATTAGCTGGTGGACGTTAAAGACCTCACGGTGTCCTTCAGGAAGAATAGGTGAGCCATCGCCGGCACCATGAACAAATTACAAATTCCTGTACCAACCTACAGAGGGCACTGCATCAGCAGCACAGCCATGCTCTCAGCCGGTGATGCTACCCCGTAACCTTGTGCTGACTACAAAAGAAAAGGAAGATCGAAGAGCATCGGTAAACGCCTTCAAGTTTTCTTCGTTTTAACGGTTGAAACACACGCCGAGTTCATCATTATTGGTACTGCACGTTCAATTGAACAATTTGAAGCAGCTCGTCTTGCATTATATCTTGCACAAAATACGGACCAAGTTCATCCTGAGTGTATCCTGCGCTATAGTAAATACCTCACCTCCGAGCCATCTACCGTGGATTCAAAATCCAGACCCAGCTGTAAACTCTCATCCTGGTGTTTCGCATGAAGGGCAAGGCGTTAATGTGTGTGCCGTCCCTCGGATGGACGTTATTCAAAGACAAATACGTGTTCGATGTACCGCGTACCTCGAATAACAATAACAGAGAACACATCTCGTCAATATCTTCAACCTCCGAGATTGTAACGGGTGGCATTTTATAAAGTGATGCCAGTTATGTACACCATGACGTGGGAGATGGAGGCTCATTTTCAGGTGTGCGCACAACTTTTATCGCTCGGTATGCACCTCTGGCGATGAAATCAGCCACACTTTCATTCCGTTATTTCAATCATTATTGTAAGGGGCGGGGGAGAGGTAGTTTACCTCACGTCCGAGGCAAGTCTCAAAGTTCTCCAAAAGGCACATGAGCTTCGGGTCTGACTCAAAGTCACTGAAATGGTTGCAGACCCACAGCAAAACGACCCGCGTCACCTGCCAGGAAGCACTCAAGTAAGTTCCAGAAACATCCCTATTTTATATTTTTCATTTAAAAACAAAGATATCATTCCATGCACAAAATAAATGTTTGTTTTTTTTCTTAATCAGTTCTTGAGCTAGTGGAGAATAAAAATTTGACTTGAAAAAGCTTTTTTATTAATTGTATTTCAAAATATTGGAGCAATTAAATTAATCTTTTTGCTGAACAATATTTAACTTCATCAATGAGCCCCCGATGCTCTACGGTGGAATTTTGGTACAAAAAAAGTAAAAAAAGACAGTGAACTCTCTCTGGCTGATCGCAGATAAACTCACTCCACAAGCATACAAGGAAACACCACGATATGCCCATTACACCTGTATCACAGCACTCCCGCACACCCCCACCGACAAGCTAAAACCAACCACTCATTCATTGTGACTTCCTTGCTCCACATCACTCTCCATTTTTGAACTACTCTCAACGTGTGGCGCACAGATTATTACACGGTGTTTGGTTTGTAATAATAACAGTTATCCTTCAAGGAACTTCAACCTAGGAGGAGGTGATTAGAACCATGAATCCTGCGCAATAGTTGCCAAATGATGGTTGTTTGTCCGTACTCTATTCTTTTTAAATGCTGTGCGTCAAGCAAGTAAGCAGCACGTACCCTCACATCAAATTCCTTTTACAATAACATTTTAAAGTCTTTGGTACGACTTGGTCAGGGTGGGATTTGAACCGCTAACCTCCCAGACTCAGAGCTCTAACCATAACGCCACAGAGTCTGGTTTTCAGGTCGTGTCTTCGAGAAAGCCTCGATTGCTTTTCTAAAGTGAAAATATAAAAGCGTGAATGAGCTATCACTTCTAACCCCCATCTCACTACCACCCCTCTGCACCCTCGACCAATCAATTCATTAACAATCGACCATTTCAAAGCACAGTAATATAATGTGCCAGTACATTTTAATTTTCACCAACAGAGCAGTGCATATAGAGAGAGGAGGAAGAGGAAAAGGAAAAGGGGGGGGGCGAGGATGGAGGGGGAGTGAGGAGGGAAGGGGAGTGAGGAGGGGTGGGGAAAGAGGGGAGCTAGAAAGGGGGAAGAGGAAGGAAGTGGGGGCAGAGAGAGCGATGCCTCAACAAATGTCGCTATACACTCTGGGAGGGGGGGGGGGGATGCGAGGAGGTGGGGGAAAGAGAAGGGGGAGAGTGGGGAGGGAGAGGAGATTTGGGAGGGGTAAGCGTGAGGGAGGGGGTTCTGGACTTGCATTTGGTAGTGGGTCTTGTGGAGAAGGGGTGGAGGGGGACAGAGTGGAAGAGGAACAGAGGTATATCTGGCAACATCGCAACGTCAGTCGAAGAATGCTCTTCTCGTTTTTATATGTATCGATGTTGAAGTAATGGGTGGGAAATAAAACAAGATTGTACAAATAGGGGAAACGCTCAATAAAATTGCACATTTTCAGCGACCGAGCCACCGCCGAGGCACCGCACAACAGTGGCGCCAAACACAGGCGGGTAGGGCCTGAACTTTGTTCAAGTCGATCGATATATTCAGTGACAGCGCAAATACTTTTGCTGTATGGCCATGGTTTGGAAACAAACACCCAAGCAGCTTGGATGGCCTTGCCAAGCAGCTTAAGCACTCAAGCAAGCCTCCAACAAACGGTTGATAAAGGGCAGGCTTGGCAAGCGATTAGGATCGCCGATGGTCATATGAACACCATGGACCCGGAGATGTCCGGAATGTCAAGCAATGTCCGAATCAGATGAATGAACTCATCGGAACTACCGATGAAGTCGATTAAGATTTTGAAATTCAGCTGAGATCAACATATTTGAGAGGTTATGGCACGTGCGGAAATGAAATAAAGCCACGAACGAGCATTTATAAGCATTGCAATGTACATAGCGATTCGTAGGTATGATAAAAAGGCATTCGATGATATGAGTAAGGAAAGTAGAAAAAAAAATTATCGTTAGGTTTTGGAGTTATAGACGACACACACAAACTGACTGACTGACAGACATTTATTATTATAGGTAGAAAAGAAATGAAAATTCAAAAATGGAAGAAAGTAAAAACAGAGCTTTTTATTCTATTGAAAAACAAGTAATGGCTCCAATCTCGAGTCCAACCGCCTTGTAGGAGGAAACTGCCTACCCTACACCAATACAACTGCCATTCGGTACAATTCTAGCTCATCGTGACAATATGATGCAATACTCAGGTGACCAAAAATCAGAGAAAGAAGGCCCAGTGAGGATTCCTCCCCTCACACCTTGTCGCGAAGGCTGGTGTCGTGAAACCACGTGAGCAGTTTGCGTCCAACGGGCAAGCCGTTCGGCAGGAATGTTCGCCAGGTGAGCAAAAAGTCCTCCACATATGTGGGATCAACCACCGAGTGTTCCTCCACAAGGTGGTTGATCAAGCGTTCTGGGGTTCCCTGGTAACACAATTGAAGTTTGTTAGTACGATCATATAAGCTAACGTTTCAACTTACACTTGCGATTGTTCAATTAATACACGATTGAGCAAATTTTATTTCATGAAATGAATCAACGCATTTGACGTCGATTTAGTTTAGCCTTCTGTTGTGCTGAAGGCCCGTGCAAGACATCGCGAGATATATGACCAAGTGAGGCGCGGAAATGAGGCGACACGGCATCGTAAGAAACGTGCTAAGATGGCCGATACAGCGCTATTATGGACCATTTGACTTCGAAGTCTAACATTGAGGTTTAACATCTGAAAATGGAATGTTTGACCAAGCCATGTAAAGCTACTTGAGCTTCAAAATGCAGAATTACCATCAGTTTATGCCACGAGTGATCCGATCCAAACCGAGGTTTGCACATGCCTCGTATGGGTCACGTAAGCTCAATGGTTGAGAGACCAAAGTCGAAAAAGGAATTGTAGCATGCGATTCGAAATGACGTGTCAACTAGACAATGAAAGTATGAGATTCAAATTGAAAACCAGGTTTGCGGTGTGTAAGGATGCATATAAAAGTCTGGCATTTGCCATCGAGTCTGGCATTTCACTCAAGCCGACTGGCAGGGTCTCCAAGCAGCCATCAAACTTATAGACT
>CM068968.1:9859104-9870971 GCA_035128595.1 Eptatretus atami
ATATATATAAAAAATGTAATTCATATTCACTTGTGTTCTCCATGTGCTCATAATAAAAGGTTTGTTGAAAATTTGATGAGAAAAGGTGAAATGGTAAAATAAAAAGTCATGGCCTGGACAGACAGACAGACGCAAGTGATTGCAAAACCCTGTCTCAAAAAAAACCTGCGCACGAGGATCAAATTCTGAGTGAGGCACTATTATACGCAGGCGTGCAAAGGCCTTAAACACCCAACTTTTTCATCGGTTTCATCATCTGATTCAAACTGCTTTCTGTATAATCTTTCCTTCAGTGAAGAACAAGGAGCAGACAGCAACAATCCAAAGACACATTGCTCCGAAATACATCTCGAGACAAGTCTGACGTCAGACTCTTGGTGAGCAATATTATTACATCGACAAATGTTGAGTCAGCACCTCTTTGTTGTGACTAGACACAGTCCCTTAAACTCTGCGCTACACAACGAAGACTGTGTCAGTAATTTTACTACTTGTTTAATTGTAGTGTGTGACACAACATTGTCCCACAATTGTCACCATCTCAGTTAAGATTTCCTTTGACCTTATATTTTCCAGATAGATTAGAATTATTAAAAAAAACAAATTATTTAAATAATAATTCTAAAAACTCAGATGATTGTTCAGTGAATAATAATTGGAGATTAAACATTAATCTGTAAACAAAAGGCATACTGGACTTGAACACAGCTCACCTCTTCCTCATTTCGAAGCACCGTTGTGCCAGCTTGGTCCACGACGGCAAAGACCATAACGGAGCACAACTCGCGGCGTACCGACATCGTCATGTTGGCGAATGCTGGGAACTGTTGCATGAAATCCAGGAGCTGCTCTGTTTGGGCAGGAGAAATTGGTCGAAGAGGATGAAGGATGATATTAAACAAAAATACATGAGTTGTCCAACTGCCACTCAACTCCTCACTGGCATTGTATTGTGCTTTTGATGCCTGTTCCCCTTTTTCATGATCTTCTTCTTTCATGTGCAGCACAAGGTTGCGGGGCAGCATCATTGGCTGAGGGGGTGGCTGTGCTGCTAATGCAGTGCCCTCTGCTGGTTAGAGCAGGAATTTGGGCCAGGGTACCAGTGACAGCTCGCCCACTCTTCGCGTGGGACACTGTTGGATCTTTCATATTCACTAACGAATGCTGGCAGATGGGACGCCCGTTTAACGTCCATCCAGGGGACGGCACACACATTTATGAATCACCCTACCTGTGAAACACCAGAATGATAGTTTATAGCTGGGTCAGGACTCAAATCCAGGCTAGACAGAGTATAGGCGAGTGTGTGTACCTCTCGGCCATCCTGTCAGCCCTATTTCACACGATGGCAGCCTGTTATGTGGCTGCTCTCTCAATCGTTTTGCTCAATGAGTCTATATAACAAAACAACAACCTCAAGGCCACTAATTGTCAACACTTTCACTCTTTTCAACTTTTCAAGAAGATGTTCCACCAACAAGACAATCACCATACACTATATTTAGCTATTACTGTGATGTTATACGTGAAAAATACTCCAATGAGCCAGGTCAATGACACCTCTCAATGAGTTGCACAACTCAGTTGCATGCAACTGAATTGTTTACATGTGGATGTTTTTGCAACCGGTTGCGAGCAGTTACGCAACGAGTTGCTTCCAATAATGACAAGCTCCAATTCAAAGCGATATGCTGAGCGAATAGTCGTGATGCATTTTATCAGACGCACGTTTGAAAACCACGATTGGTCGTTGCAATCCTGGTTGCACGCACAGTGCCAAATGCAGGAACCTTGTTGCACGACGACTTGCTCGGATATGGACAAAGCCGTCGCAACTGATTAAGTTGTGTGAATTTGAGGGCGGATTTGGTCGCACAAATGATGACTCAGGTGTTGCCCCAAATTTACAAACAAACACGATCAAAATATCTGTATGGTACAAAGAACAAAACCTGAAAAACATACGGTACATTTTTTTGAGCGAGTCAAAGCAATTTTACTTCACAACAGCCCTCACCGATGTCATCATCTGTACGGTCAACAGGGTCCTTCTCCATACAATCCCGTATGAGGTCTCGGCTAGACAGCGACACCGATGTTTGTTCTCCATCTTCCTCGTCGTCTTCGTCAGAGTCCACCACGGTCTCCGTCAGGCCTGACAGGTCCATGTCACTTGCCTCACTTCCTGCCTGCACATACAAACACAACACATCATGATTCTCATTATCTATCCATCCACTGAGCTTTTCTCATATTGAATAGTTCAATAGGCATGAAAGTTGAAAACACGGAGGGCACAAAGTTGGTCGCTAGGTGTACCTGGAATATGTCCGAAAGGCTGCTACTCTCAGTCTCACTGGCTAAGCTGCCCGCCGTACGGTGACGACCCTCCCCGAGGTGCAGCTTGCTCAACTCCTCCGGCAGCTGTGCAGGACAAGACATACAGATCAAAGAGGCTCACAAAGGCATCACAAGACTGTAAGATAGCCGGTCACAAAGGAGGATCACTTGCGAACATTACTCCATCTGAACATTATCATGACGGTTGCAACTCAGCTTTTATGCCACGAGTCATCAAGGGTTCTTCCAGCAAAGCAAATGTTTGGATGTGAAAATTTGAATACAGCCCTAAAACTTGGACTCAAATGATCAATGATACAATTCTTCTATAAGAAAGAAAGAATACTTTTCTGGCATTATGCCACTCACCAAGCAATTAAAAATTTAAATTGCAAACATGACACACCAGTTGAGTTTCAAGGTTTCACGACAAATGCCCAAAGTAAAACAGACATGACAGTGCTGTTGACCTTGGGAATCGAGTCTCGTATTATTATAAAAATGGCAAGTTCTAACACACCAGGGAAAAGGCAAATAAAAAGATCAGTCGAAATAAATGTACTATATTTTTATATTCAGGAGGGTCAGGGGGCTAGACGTGACAGTCAGGGAATTCCTTATTACCTCTGGCACCGAAGGTGGAAGGGGGTTAGGTATTCACCCGTTTGTTTGTCTGTCTGTGAGCAGGATGTCTTAAACAGTTATGCATGGATTTGGACGAAACTTGATGGACAGGTTGGGTGTGCGACAAGGACGAATTAATTTGATTTTGATGAAGATCGGGATCTTCATTCGGACACGAGAATTTTTTTAATCTTTCAGGTGATTCTTCACCATTAAAAGACGGGGCCAAAAACGACATACAGTACTGTATAGAATTATATTTCAAAATGTTGTGGACGGATTATGACAAATATTGGTGGATGAGTCGGGTAGGTGACAAGACCAAGCTGATTCGATTTTGGTTCAGGTCCGGATGCAGATCCAGCCTATCAGTGGGATACAAAAACGTGAACAACCTGGTGGACGTATGCGCTCTACCGAGTGCCGTTCCAGTCTTTGTCATTTAACTATATGTGCTTCATGCGCAAGAACAGTGGCATCATATAACGATGCAGAAGCAGAGGGAAAAGAAAAGTTGACAAGGATAGCTTAATGTAAATGGTCGAACAGAAAGCTGAACGGGTAGACGTTTTGATTATCATTTTACCAGGGCAAAGGTAATGAGTTGAACTTAGAGAAGGGGGTTCAGGGAGGGGAGGGGGGGTTCAAGGCATGCTTATGATTCTGAAAAGGCAAAGGGGGTGAGGATGTGCAGTTGTACAACATAACAGGTTATTCAACTTCTAATGTAGAAAGCGAAGATACATGTCCACAATATCATTTAACGTTCAAGAGAACGTTTAAAAATAAAGTATGGCAAAATATCAAACCTTACCTCCAGAAATTTAAAACGCCATTCACATTCAGTGCACCGGCTTGGTCCTCTGGTCAGGGGGCTTATTTCCCAGCGTTGCCCAGTTTACCGTTTCAGCAATGTCATTCTCATTCTGATGTACTATACTCTGTTACAGAGCGTTGGTGCTGCTGAAGCTGTTTCTTGGCAAGGGTTATACTGGGTGGTTTGCCATTGCCCTTTGCAGCAGTAGTTGAGGCAGGCATTTGTAATTTGTTCCATGGTACCGGTGATAGCTGGCCTACTCTTCGTGAACTACACCGTGGGATTTTTAACGTCCACCGACTAATGCCGGCAGATGGGACGACCAGTTTAACGTTGAGCCGAGGGACTGCCGTGAGGTTTTTCCAAGCTTGATGATACAACTATAACGTCCTGCCCGATATTGTCAATGTGTGTTTTCTTAATCCTCGACTTTGACAAGAGCTCACAAGTCCCGATTTACGCACACTCGGAGTTTGCTGGGTTTCACAAGTTCCAAAATGTAGAAAGCACTATTGCTTGTGGCAATCCTCGCTCGCCTCTGCCCTAAAAATATCATTTTGGTAAGTGCCGTATGAATGACATGCATTGAGAGTACAATGACACCAAAGCGAACATTTTGTCATCTCAGCAACTCTGACCAATGATTGCAGCGAGGAAGGCAGAGGGGTTGGTAATGGCGATGGAAGGCTTGAGTTGGTGATGGAGCCGAGACCCGGTGTTGGACTGGGTCCGTCTCCAATGTCATCGATGATGGTATGTCGCTCACCGTGAGGGGTTATCATACGAAACCTGCGACGGGATTGGCGCAGGGAAATGGGCCAATTCAACGTATCTTCACCGTCCTCTGCGTAATCCACCTGCAGGGGCCAGAATGTCATGTGATGCTCCAGTTAACCCTTAAAATAACAAACTGAATATGCTTAACACGACATGCCACATTACCCCCGGACCAGAAAACACAAGACTTTATTAATAGAGAAAATAAATCATCATGCAACACCGAATCAAAGTTATACTCTTTCGACATGGTGGATTCACAGCACGGCATAAATATTTAATTTTTCTTCCACGCAAACGCACAGCATTGTCCTGAATGGAACTCGTACTCCGGGCTCTTCCTTTGGAGACTGGTGATCCTCAAGGTAAACCTCCTCGACCCTCTGCTATCTCTCATTTACGTCAATAGGCATACACGGTCCACCATCAACCCCCACTGATGAAACTATCTAAATCCAGGATCACTGTTCACCTCCACTCATTCGTTCCTCTTTTTTTTTTCCCCCACCTGTGGAACAAACTTCCACATTCTTCCAATTCTTTTATTCTTCCATCCAGATATTCAAGACAGCTGTTCACCACCATTTCAGAGAGTCCCAATCCAAAACCATGATCTTCACGACCCTCATTAACCCCCTACCCACTCCATCCCAATCCCTCCCCCTTCCAAATCTCCTTCTTTCTAGTTTTCCTTCCTTTAAGTTTCCTTCTGTATCCATCTTGTCCACATATGTACATGTATATTTACATATATATATATGTATATATATATATAGGTATATATATATATATATATATATTGTTACGGTTGGAAATTCACAAACCACCATTCAGGTCCCGTAGGTGAGATATCTCTAAGTACATGTGTAGTTAGCCCAAACCCGTTGTCTAAAGGGAATTTATGTGATTCATTCGGGCTGCGACGCTTTGAGATAGCCGTTTTTCTGTTCTATCTTTATTTTGAACCAGCCACGTCCCAACCGCCATCACACAACAACCACCGCAACCACCACGCCAGCCATCGTCACCAACTGCAACCACGCTCCAACCCTCAGACAACAACGCCAACAGCCACGACCTTTACCGTCACAACTCGCTCCCACATCAATCGCATCATGCCATTCCCACACGGCACCATGACCATTCCCGCAGCACCTGTGAACACTGAGGCGTCGGCTGTCCTGGGCTCGTTCAGCGATACGCACCGAGCCGCGAGTGCAAATAGCGGCCTTTCCGAGGGAAAATTCGGATCAGGAATGCTACACGCCCCACTTCTGATCCGTCCAATTAGCAAGCGCGGGGCGGCTTGGCCCCGCCTCCAGGCGCGTCTGTGTGGAATCGAGATATGCCAATTCTAGGATCAGGGGAGATTCACGCCCCTTTTCCTCCGTCAATCAGCGAGCGTGGCTCCGCCCCCGAGGTGATCCTGATCCGGGAATTTGCATATGGGTTCTCCTGCCGGCCTATAAAACGCCGAGCGCACGGCAGAAATGGAAGAGAGTTTTGTGGCAGAAAAGCAGGTAGAGAGAAAGCGAAGAAGAGTTTCGTGGCAGAAAAGCAGGTAGAGAGAAAGCGAAGAGAGTTTCGGCAGTCAAGTCGGGTTGGAGAGCGGAGCGGAGCGGAGTCGAGTCGGGTGGCGAAGGCATCGAGGTGGTTTCTGCAGTCGGCTGAGGAGAATTGTGGGAGGAGGCCAAGGAGCTCGGTCCGAGACAGGGAAGACGGCGGTCACGAGGACGCGGGTAGGACCTTCCTGGTCTCGCGGGCCTGGCCGCTCCTTCAGGTCACGCGCACATATTGGCCCACGGGCCCCGTCTACCCCCTTGTCTTTGAGGGTGGCCTTTTCTTTTGCTTTTGAGTAAATGTTGTCGGCGCCGTCTGTAAAGTAGAACTGTATAAGTGTTGCCGTGTGTTCGCGTATTCGGTAGTATCTCTGCGTCATTGTTTCTTTTGTTTGTACTTGATATATGTGCATTCTGATTCTGTTTGGCTGTATATGTGTGCTTTGTGTCTGTGTCTGTGTGTGAAATAAATGTGCATTATGTTGAATTGTTCCCCGTTTCGCTGCGTCCTTTCCTTCGTTTGAATCTCCATCTTGCTTCACGTAAAAGGGTTCGTAGTGGGCTTGATACGCCCGATAATTAATTGCAACCGTCGAGGCCGACGATAACACGCTCGTTATCCCGATAGCACGGAACGGACCGCTTAAGCGGCCGTGTCCGGAGTCGACCTGCGGCGAGGTGCGATCACCCGGTTTACCATCCGCGTGGGTACTTAGTAGGTCGAGTTTGGCGAACAACCCTATCCACGCGGGTGGCCGATTGGCACGATCGTGGTGAGGTCGAAAGGCCCACCCGTGACTGGCTCCGGGCGATAGTTCCGGAGGGTCACGACAGAATTGTCCGTCCGGTGGGCGAGGCGGCGCCATTCGAGTCACGTGGCCGTTCACACGCCGGCGGGGCGTGAATTCGCAACACTGGTGTCCGGGAGTGGGATTCGAATCCCTCCCCCTCCAAGCTAAATTCCCGGGAATCGTCCAGGGGTGAGAGGAGCGACCCCCGATTCCCTCCAAATTACGAGCAGGCTAAATTAACCCGTTACGAAAATAAGATGGAGTCTCAAGGCGAGCGGGAGCCGGGGTATTAGAAATGGATTTAGAATGTGTAGAATCCATGGCCCAGGATGGAGACCCCGAGCAGGAAATGTTGGTTGTGCAAGAACAATTTCCCCCCCAACCGAACCCAGAGCCCGAAATGGGTGCGGCGGCGGCCACGGTGTATGACACCTCCCCTTCCCCCCTCCGCCAAAAACCCCCCGATCCTGGCCGAATCGGCCCAGCCGAGTGCGCCCGACATGGCCCAGCTATGCGCCATGCTGGCGGCACTGAATGCGAAGATGGATGGAAACGCACTCAAAATGGAAACAAATACAAATGAAATGAAAAATGAATAAAAGGCATGAACGAAAAGATGGATACAAACACAAACAAAATGGAAGAAATGCGGGTGAGACGCAGAACATGGGCCGAAGCCTGCAGGCGGGCATGCAGGCAGTATCAGCGGAGTGCGTAATGGCGACGCCACGTGTGGGAGCGAACAGCTGGGAGGGGGTGCAACGGTTGTCAGGCCCGCAGTGGAGGCGGGTGAGGACAAAGTAATTCGGGGGACGTGTTGGCGAGAAGTGTGAAGGTGACGGAGAGAGCAACAGTGATGGTGACCGAGAGGGAAAAACTAATTGGGTGACGGAGACGTGCACGAGGGAGATAACAAGGGAAGAGACGGAAATAAAAATAGTGGAGACACGGGAGATAGAGGGTGAATTGGACGGGGTTAGAGAACGAGCACACACACACACAGAGGTAGTGGAGGACGATGAGGGGAGCTGGCGGAGTGGTTAGAGACCCGGCGTGTGAGCAGCTGGATGGCCTCCTCCAGGAACGAGGGGAGGGAGTTTTCCCCCTTGAAGCTGATCACGACCAGGTGGGTTCGGTCGTGCTTCGCGGAGTTGAGGGGACGGGTGCTGCGGACGGGTGCACGCCGAGCTTGGGGGGGTATAGAGGCCCCGGAACCCTTGTGGTGGCACGAATCCCCAGCATGTTGGTCCCGGCGTGTGTGGTGTCGAGTGTGTGTTCACGAGTGTGGCGAAATGCGTGCTGCAACGCACGCATAGCGCGGGTGCCAAGGGCGTGTGTGAGAGCGACCGGGTGGGTGACAAAGACCCCGTGTGTGGATGAGACCCCAGGTGTGAGTGCGCCCCCGTGTGTGAGTGGTGTGGTCGCGAGTGTGCCAGGATGCGTGCTTCCCAGCATACCGTGTGTACAAGAGGCACCGTGTGTGGAACAAACCACGGGTGCGAGTGAACGGCGTGTGAATGGAACCACGTGTGCGAGGGAGGTGGCATGCGTGAGTGAACGGCCGAGTGTGAGAGAGACAGTGTGTGTAAGAGAGCGGTATGTAAGGGAGATGTCGGTCGGCATGCGTGAGCATGCAGCCGCGTCTCCCGGTGTGAATGTGAGTTTAATGGAGTGGAGTCTGTGCGTCGTAACACGCAGGTGTGCGTGGGTGGAATGGCGACGGAGACTGCGACAGAGAGACAAAGGCCGGGTAGCGGCCGTAGCTGTTGTGGGGACCGCGCCGGGTTCACCCAGCTGCGAGCGTGAGGTCCGTGCTGTGCAACGCACGAGGCCGCCACGTGCTCGCTTGCGGGAGTCGAAGCCCGGTCCGGAATCGCCAGCGGTGAGTTTGCCGATCCCGCGGACGGACAAAGGTTAGGCAGGATTACGGATTTGGACTGGACGGGTTCTCCACGCGAGCTTTGTTTAAGCTCCAACGGGCAGAGCACATGTGTTCGCGTGGGGAGCCCCTCGGAGTGCGAGGTTTGCTTTTGGGGTGCGCAGGGTGACGTCATGGCTGCACGGAGGGTTGGAATCCGGCAGGAGGGTGAATCCCTGCCGGATGTACCGTCCAAGAGGGCGAGGTACACGTGCAGCTGCATGACGTCACGGGGCAGCTGCAAAGTGCGCGAGCTGTGAGTTCTGCGCGCTGGTGATGCGCGATGAAAAAAAAAAAATCGAACAAAAGCAAGCCTCGCTTTCGGGTGAACAGGATTCCCGGTAAGGGGGAAGACCCCCTTGCCTGGGCACAGGATGGAACTAGCTGGGGGAAGGGTTAGTGTTAACTAGACCGGCTTCATGGGGCAGGGGTAAGTCCTCATGGGGCCCGTGGAATGGATTAGGTAGAGGGTTTAGTTGAGATTTAGGAGGGGAAATGATTTTAGGATTTGAGGACAGTGACAGACTGTGGATGTGTAGAGGGGACGTAGCTTAGCTACGTAGTGTTAAAAGAACATGCTGTAGTTTAAGGGACGACGTGGGAGCACGAGTTAGGGAAGTAGTCAGCAGGATGGCTGAGATTCAGCCGGTGTGTGTGTTGAAGAGTTGGTGAGTTGTTGTGGAGACATGTTGAGTGAGTGAGGCCAGCGGGTCTGTGTGAGTGGAGCAAATGTGGAATGCATGGTGCGATGAGTGATTGGGGGGAGGAGTGACTCCCGCCCAAGGACCCGGGTCAGTATAGAGTGAGTTAGCTGGGTTAGTCAAATTGACAAAATGGAGGTCGTTTTGTTGTTGGTGGGAGTGCAGGCTCGATACCCATTTGGAGGGGTGCAGGAGCCCTGTTGACGGGCTGGGAGCGTTGGCTGCGAAAGTGAGTATCGCTGAGTGTGGTACCCGGGGGCACCAGGCTAGTCGGCCGTAGTAGGCCAAGGGCCCATGGGGGCCGGGATAGCGTAGTGGGCACGGTGCGCCCGCATGGTGCGGGGCCCGGGCGCCATTAGCCGCGTGGGCAGTGTTGTGGGCACGGGTGACCCTCGGAAAGGGGCCCGGGAAGCCAGCCTGCCACGTGAGCGTTTCAGGGGAGTCGCCATGGAGGGCACTCCCCGGTGTTTGGGGAGCTGGTAGCTCGGAGGCAGTGTAGTGCCCGGGGGTGCCATCGTCGGAGAATCGGCAGAGGTCGTGCCTGCCAAGGGAGCCACGCGTCCCAGCCATGAGACCGTGTGAGGGCACGGAAGGAAAAGGGGGGCGAGGCCCGAAATTTGAGAGGACACCAACACGGGCGACGGGGATCTGGTTTTTAGAACGAATAGCTTAAGCGAGAGGCGCTTGTTGAAAGCCCCGGGTAGTTTAAAGGTTAATGGTTAGGGTAGATTAGGAAGTGTACCCCTCCGCACCATCCATCCCTTCGCTCTCGTTGTGGGCCGCTGGACCCACTTTGTGTTAAGATCGCTGAAATCTGGGAGGCCATCCTGAGGCTTAGATTGGCCTCGACGCAGGACGCTAGCTCTCCCTCATTCCCTCCGGGAAGGGAACGTAGGGTGGGAGTAGGCTAGGTGACGAGATAGTTAGCCGAACAAGGACAGTAAAGGGGGTTAGACGATTTATAGAGGGGAAGTAAAAAATAAAAACAACAAAAAATAAAATTGGGGCTAAATTGGTTTTTACAAATTAAGGGAGTGGGTATGGACAGTGAGCAGCAGGAAGCAGGCGAAGGGGGAGGACGACGGGGTAGATCCGAGCCCGCTTCTGAGTGGCCAGCACCCACCGCACTCCCTCCACCAACCTGCACTGCACGGCAAGAGGCCGGCCACTTCATCGGCTGGCTGTGTTTTGCTTCAAGGCCTGTGCCGGCCAGTTCATCTGCCGGCTGTTTTTGCTACAGCGGCCCTGTTTTGCCATGCCTTGCCTGCCTGCCTTGCTTTGGCCCATGGCCACTGCCCCTGTTCACCAGCCCCGTTCAAATTTGCTTTGCCCCCTTGTTTCATTGCCATGTGCGCCAGGATCAAGGCAACAGTTTGCAAGCTGCAAGAACTGTCCTGTTAGCAGCTACAACACGGGCCTGCAGTGGCGGCCCGTGCGCCGGTTCTTCCTGTTGACTCTTCTTCTTTTTCCTGCAGAGTCCATTGATCCTGGGCCATGGAGTAGTGTAAATTTAAAGGTTAAGGTTAAGTTGTATTGTAAATATGAGTGCGCCCCGGCATGTCTGTCTAGCGCCGGCAATTTTATTTTAAGTCGTCTGTATGAGTGGTTTGTTAGTTTAGTTACTCAGCCCTCAGGTATTTATTTTGGGACACGAATACCATGAATGTGCCACTCAGGGATCCGAAGGTAAACGTACTAGGGGAGAACTACAACATGATGGCACACGAGAATTTGACGACTCGGGACGAGTCTGTAAAAAGGGAGGGGGTAGTGTTACGGCTGTGGAAAATTCGCAAACCACCATTCAGGTCCCGTAGTGAGATATCTCGAAGTACATGTGTAGTTAGCCCAAACCCGTTGTCTAAAGGGATTTAATGTGATTCATTCGGGCTTGCGACGCTTGAGATAGCGTTTTTCTGTTCTATTCTTTATTTTGAACCAGCCACGTCCCAACCGCCATCACACAACAACCACCGCAACCACCACGCCAGCCATCGTCACCAACTGCAACCACCGCTCCAACCCTCAGACAACAACGCCAACAGCCACGACCTTTACCGTCACAAACTCGCTCCCACATCATCGCATCGTTGCCATTTCCCACACGCACCATGACCATTCCCAGCACCTGTGAACACTGAGCGTCGGGCTGTCCTGGGCTCGTTCAGCATACCGCCCGAGCCGCGAGTGCAAATAGCGGCCTTTCCGAGGGAAAATTCGGATCAGGAATGCTATACGCCCACTTCTGATCCGTCCAATTAGCAAGCGCCGGGTGGCTTGGCCCCGCCTCCAGGCGCGTCTGTGTGGAATCGAGATATGCAAATTCTAGGATCAGGGGAG
>CM068968.1:9871036-9881734 GCA_035128595.1 Eptatretus atami
CCTGATCCGGGAATTTGCATATGGGTTCTCCTGCCGGCCTATAAAACGCCGAGTGCACGGCAGAGAATGGAAGAGAGTTTCGTGGCAGAAAAGCAGGTAGAGAGAAAGCGAAGAGAGTTTCGTGGCAGAAAAGCAGGTAGAGAGAAAGCGAATTTAGTGTCTTTTTTTTGTTTTATTATGATGTTTTGTACTTGTTGAAGTACAAATGTTTCTGCTTGTTCTGTTGTTCTACACCTTTTACCTTCCACGCAGGCGTGCCACCTTTGCATTCAGTTTTGCCTTTATACGATGGAGGATATGTCGTAACGGACACAGCCCGACAAGTCTCTATCCAGCGGAAACCGTATTAAAACGTTCGACAAGGCTGTGGATGAAGAAATGTCGTCGATTTGACCTTGGCAGACGGCCGGGAATTTTTTTTTTTTTCTTTTTGCGTATCTTTGTTCGGTCTTGGAACAGCGGGAACTGTTCCGTGTCGGTTGACGTCTGTGTCGTGTCGCGGTGACGGCCCCCTGAGCCAGTACTAGAGGTGAGGTCTGACGCTGCGATGGGTCTGTGCAATGTTGCTGGTTTTAATGAGGCTGTGGTGCAGAACTAGCTCTATTTGATGGCTTCCGTTTATTATTAGGTAGCGCTGTCTTCTGCCTTAACGGCAGCGGTGCTACCAATTACCTTCAGGTGACGATGCCATCTCCTCTTCCTTACTGAAATGAATTGTCTGCTTCAGTGGAAGGCCAGGATTGTTGTCATCTTTATTCACTTTGGAAAATGGCTGAAAAAATTGTCGTTTTGCAGTGAACGATTTCTCAACAAACAGCTGATATTGTCACCATGGTGGGAAAATTGACGACGGACCGTCCTGGCAAGTTAATTTTATTACCACAGAACACCTGTTTTGATGAACTTTGGCGATACAAGTTTCACCGATTATCGCCAGCAAGAGTGTTTTCGGCGAATGGAGATCCTCTCGGCCGTCGTGTTCATATGGTGCGCTTCTGGAATGTCACGGCCGATCAAATTAATATCTCGGCGTCGCTGTCAATTCCGGGGATTCTGCAGTAATATCAGACAGGTGGCATGATGAATTGGCACATCGGGCGTGGCTATTTCTGACGGGCATTTGGGAATTTGCATGCACTCGATGAACGTAGGAACTTGTATTTGTGGTTACCGTCTAGGACTTATTTGTAGCTATGTGCACCGTTTCCCACCATTGCGCTGACCCGGAGCAGACGAAGGTTGTAGGCAAATTTTCCCCCAGATTCATCAAACGATTAAAGAAGTCTTGATCTGCTCGACGCGTGAACGCTTGCTCTGGTCTCGAGGATTACGTAGCATGGGAATAGACTCTGTTTGGATTTGTCCTGCTTGGATAAACTTTGTCAAGATTGGTATTTATCTGCATAGGACTTTACCCGGGGACACATGCACACAAATATTGTGTGCATTGTTGAGTTCGGAACGTGGACTGGTGGGTGATTAGTCTCAGTCCCCGCCGTTCCACCTGCAGTGTGTAAAATCATTGCCAAAACGACCTACACTATTGAACGCTGAAGCGTTGCTCAACGAGCTCTCGTTGGGGTCACCGTCGGAGCTCTTTAAGGGGCTTGCCAGCTATGTCGCTAATGCATGTGCTGATAACATGCTTGTTGCCTTTACACCAGAACAGGAATAAATTTACATTACATGTCTTGGCAACTGTCAGTTGAATCACAGCACCGGAAACCATATCATTACTTTTCCCGCAGAAAGTCCCTTTTTTCGACAAGTGATTCCAATTTGAACGCCACGACAGTCGTGAGGTTATGTGCAGTATTGTGCAAAGGGACAATTTGGCTGAATGCTGATCTTCGTTGGAGAAGAAGGGTGCGGATGTGCAGGAAGTTTTGTTTTACCTGTGACTGTCTATATCCACTCTGACTTGCTGCTCTGTGCAGCATTACTTCGTACGCAAAACTAGGATCATGCTGTACCTGATGAGGTTCTTGATAAACTCAGCAAAACAAGTATAAGAGGAAACACCACATGTATTCTTTTTTGACCTGCGCATGCATTGTTCCATTTCTCCTGTATGTTGTTAAGGGTTTATTGAGTATGGGGAGTACTCCTGATGAAGATCAAAATAGCTTAAAAGAGTGGCGTACTTTTGATCTCTGTGAGGGAAGCACTTCATATAGTATCTGGACATATCATTACAGTTGCTTGTTGTCTTTGTGTTGACAGCCGCGGAAAGGAAGCAAGTTTATGTTGTGATTGAGGCTTCCACCATTTCCGGACTGCCAACACGCTCCTCTAAGCCCCCATATTCGTTGAAGCGCGGAGAAATGGATTGTTGGCATTTGACATTTTAACGCGACGGCGTGTTTCTTTGATTGTGGACACTAAACCACTTATCAGGAGGTCAATCTCTCATTACACTGGCACCAACATCGTTTCACAACGCTCGAAAGTCGCCTTCCACACTGGTCTGTTCTGGGTGTCGTTGAATGTACACAAGCGTTAACAGCAAATCTCTTTATCAGCAGATATTGTGAAAAAGTCAGTGATGCATAGGCACTGTATTATTTGCTGTGTATACCGGCACAAATGAAGCAAATTCGGTCTATGTTAACACGGATGGGTTTCGACTGTGATTATAATGGCTGTTACTCGTGGGAAACAGATGTAGCGTTAATAGCTCGGTTATTTAAACTCAGGAAAAAGGGCGTGATCAGGGTGTCTGAGTTGTTGCTGTATAAATTACTGGCGATATTGGGCGTAAGAGCCGGTGGTTGCAATTTGACATATTGTCAGTCGCGATGAAGTCAGCAGTTGGCGTAAAACACTGGCGGATAACTGATCTTCCACATTTACTGTCTGTGCGCTTGCTGATGTCTCCTGAGGTTGGTTGGATATCGGGCGGGCCTGTTCCACCCCTCAAGTTCGCTAATAACATTGTTCAATGCTATGTAACTCCCCTCAGTCTCGCGCGACGTTGTTTTTCAGATTGTAGTAGGGTTAAATAGCCTCCATTGGTTGCTGAATTTCGTGCTGATTCTGCTTGAATTCGTCTGATTCTGCGGCGGCCAAGGCTTCTTTTTGCGTAGTTCGCCGCTCTGGCTTGTCTCGTACTGGCAGGCCAGCTTTAGTCAGCAACGGCTTTAGCACGTTTTTTGTGCTAACATAGAACTTATGTTAGACAGTTCTGAAGATTTTGAACCAGCCTGATTGACGGGCTGATCGGTCCATTACTTCTGGTGACTTCTCTGCACATGCTTGATTGTCTGGACGATGGCGTCGCAGTGACAACTGCGGCACACTGTGTTTGGTTATGGACTGGATTCCCCTGAGCCGGCGGACCGACGATTTCTAACGCTTGCTGGTGCGTGCTTGCGCCTAGTCGTGATTACTGTTGCTTGGCCTTAGTCGATTACTGTGCTTGGCCCTAGTCGATTACTGTTCTGGCCTCTCACGGTGTGGACCGGATAGCATACAGCTAACCCCCAACGCCAATGAACTTAACGTCTACACCATGCTGAGGCTGAGTTCTTTATTCTTTGACGTTGGGCTATGATTGTGTGTAATCGCTGTAACAAAAACAAAAATAAAATGTTATAGTAAGTTGACAGATATTACGGTGATCGTTATACATGTACAAAGATCACTGATCAGCGTAACGGTTAATAACAAATTAGATCACTGGAATAGACCGCCAGAGCTTACATTTGTCTACACATCAAGTTGCAAGTTCTTTCTATAGTTGTTGTTGTAACACAATTGTCGAAGTTCGTCGGTAAAACGAGAGCATCGAACTGTCATGTCGACAATTAAAGTGACAGTACAAAATTCTGGTGTTGAACGATAAACAAAATGCATCACTCACACTGTTGTGGCCACAGTCTGGCATAAAACGCATTTTTCATCGCAGCGGGCAAAAAAGCACAAAGCAAGGCGACATTTTCTTTCTCAACAATCGTGGTCATGGCTCACCCCGTTTTTCAACAAAACGTGTCATGGCTCACGGTAGGCGGAGCCACAGGGAGCAACACAATGCCTAACAAGCATGACTAGTCAAACCGGCACAGTGTGGCGGCACAGTCAGCGATGACCGATGATGTTCATGACGTCCTTACGCCTCTCAGTGGTGACGTCACACGTCACCATTAACGAATGTAAAACGAAAAGTGTTTATTCTGCTTCAGAGTTGAAAGTTACTATTGTCACTATGTGCGATGCACTCTTACAGGTACGAAGTTTCTTTCAGTCAGGTCACATACCGAGAAAAATGTGACGCGACCGCTTGGAGGAGCACAAAATTGGTCCTTCAGTATTATATATAGATTCTTTAAAAGGAATTTAAGTGAAAAGTTCACAAAATCAATTCAAAAATATATCAATCCAGAGAGAACACAAAATGTCAGCAAACGCTTTTCACTGCTTGAAACCAACATGGAGGAACTCCGAACACGAGGAAATGGAGGTTTTTTCTTTGTTTTTTTTGTTTTTTTTATACCTTGTCGAGGCTCATGGTGAAGCTAAGTTGTCACACAGCCAAGCCATCATAGTCAAAATACTTATAAAGTTCGGACAAATATTTCTGTCCACAAGAATAGGATTGGTTGACCTGATGAATGTGGCCTCCATTGCACGAAGGTGTGAGCTTAAACTGCGTCCTCTACTCGTTACTGTTTAAAATCCCGAGTAGTATATCTTCCATCGAGAGATGACACGTTACAGTGATGAAACACCGGGAGGACAGTTTATTGCTGAGTTGGATTCCAAATCCAGGCTACACAGAGTGAGCATGCGTACCTCTCGGATTTCCTGCCGGTGATGTGGCGATTCTTCACTCAGAGAACTGAATTTTTTCTCATTGTGATCATACAATTTATTTTTGCCTTCTACCTCCAGTTTAGAACACGGTATCGCAATTGAATGTTGAAGAACACACCGAGTGGCTTACCCACACAATGCACGAAACGTTTGAAGAAACTTTTAAAAGCGAAACGTTAAATTCGTATTTTATTTGTATTTGCCGAATTGAAGAGTCGTATAACGTCGTCAAAAACGGGAACATCGTGGAAAATAAATTTCACATTTTCAGCGAGGGCAGCCACCACCTGGTGCACCGCAGAACAAAACGTGGCCAACGCAGGCGAGTAGCCCTGACTTTGTTCAAGTCGATCTTTATACAGTATCAGTGACAGTTGTAAATATTGTAGAGCGCTGCCTTAAGCACTCCAACAAACCGGTTGAGACAAACGGCTCCCTTGGCACGCATATTGGCAATCGCCTAATGTCATATACACATACACCTCCCCAGAGATTCCCGAAATTTCAAATATGTCCGAATTGGACAAATGAACACTTTTCTAAGGAGTCGGAACTGCTTGAAAGCCTCGATTCTGGAGCTTTAATTTTTTTTTTTAATCTCCTTAGTTTAGAGATACTCGTGGTGATCTCATGTGCGGAATGAACTAAAGCAATGAACGCTGGCGTCTCCAGGCATTATAGCATTACAATGTACCATCGATTCGTAGCTATGATGAACAGGCATCGATAACATGAGGAAAGTGAAAAAAAATCTTTATCGTAAAGTTTTTACGGTGTGTTCCAAGTCAAGCAGGGTTGAGCAGGCCAAAAAACATGGCGGCTTCAGACCCCAGTTGGGTAACCCAGATACGCCTTAAGACCCCAGAGAGCGAGGTGGCCGAGGATCGCCCGATGAGGATATAATTAAATCATGCCGTTAATTATCTTCAAAAAAGGGTGTTTTAATTAACCCAAACACAAATTTTCACTCTGCACTTCCTTGGAGTTTTTCTTGGTATGCATGCAAAGTTTAGGTGCTCGGTTTTTATGGTTTTGGAGTTATGGAGGAGGCCACACTGACACACACACACACACACACACACACACACACACCACACACACACACACACACACACAACACACACACTTATTGGATATATTATATATATTTTTTTTACAGGATCGAAGGATCATAGTGGAGCTTCCACACCCACACACATTCACACACATGCACATACAGATGAATACATGAGAGACAACACAGGACTTTAGATGAGACAAACATAACCACTGATCTTGAGGAAAGTGCTGTCACTTCCCGGGCACTCTGCGTACCAGCGATTGCGCCACAATGCCAACAATGCCGCACCTTTCTCACCATACTCAGCGGGGCATTTCCTCATTTCCTCCTCCCCATGATCCCAAACTTAATGGGATTGTCTGTGCTGTTAACTTTCTAAATGCTGAACGTCAAGCAAGGAAGGCAGCACGTACCAGTCTTTTGGTATGACTCGGCCAGGGTTTGAACCACCGACCTCCCGACCCAGAGCGGACGCTCTAACCATCACCACCACGAGCTGGTGTGAATTTAGCATCCTTGTGGAGCTGATGCTGTGTGCAAAATGTATTGGTGTCACGATCTGTTCATATTGCTATCGCATCGATTCCAATTTTGTTTGGATCACAATGGTGAAACCACTTTTGTTTCGGGTTACTCGACATATGATAAATCCTCTGAACCTGCATGTATTCTAGTTGGCATCTATGGTACTTCTATCTCCAATGGATGGTACCTCTATTTTTATAGGATCCATAATTGTATGGCAGCAACTTCTGGATTATTCAAAGAAACAACAAACAACGTCAAATGAACGAAACCGATGGAATATAACAAGCATATGTGTAGGTTTATAGGAGCAGAAAAAGGAAGCCTCTCTGTTGACAAAAATACCCTCGCTTTCCCCCTTTTTCCCAATAAACATCCTCGCCCGCTATTCCCAATAAACATGAACCACGTCATTTTTACACAAGACCATACCGACAAATTGTGCATGCTGAAATAGGTTCCAACAGAAAAACCTGTCATCACTGGGTCAATAAAAGCTGTTTTGTATTTTTTGGGTTCGCAGAGCAAGGTTTATGTGGAATATTTGCTCTCTTAATTATTTCCGTGCAAACTGTTAAAACAAAACTGAAGAATTGCTTGCTGTTCATTGCAGAACTTCATGGTAAAATTGCAGTTTATCCAAGTCTATCTCTACAAAGGTGTGCGTCTGTGTCGGTCTCTTCTTTTTGAACATTCTTTCAAGCGAGTGCTCGTGTGTCCTCCCCAGCTTTGCAAGCGTGCGGTGGGAAGCGTTGCAGCGAGGCACAGAATGTGTATTGCTCGAGCCGTCCGAAATGATTTTGGTAAAGTTTTGTTCTGTTCAAGTAGTGGAATTGCTCTCCTGTTTTTCCCAATGGATGTTTTGTATACTTTGATGAAGACAGACACATTTTACTCACCATTGCGATGAACGCCTCTCTTTTGGAAGGTGCACTGTATGATTTGGGTCACAATTATGCATCTTAGTGTTGTTTAAGGTGCAGTGCTACTTAAACAACGCTGGGAGATAGTCTCGAGGTGTGCGCACTCCCCTCTGAGCTGTCTAGCCTGGGTTCAAATCTCACGCATGTATTAACTGCATCCCTGGTGTTTCACAGCAGGGTGAGCGCATCAATGTGTGCACCTCTCTCGGATGGATGTTAAGCTTGAAGACCCGTCTGCCAGCACCGGTTGCTGGTGAAAGTCAAATATCCCACTACATCTTTCGTGAAGACTGGCCACCCTGGAACAAATTACAAATTTCCTGTCCAAACCCCTGCCAATCCATACTTGCGTTGCAAGTGCGGAAAGTGGGTTTATACCCCCTAACCTAAGCCTTTCCCAGATATGATATGTATGTTGTACTTGCTCGTACGCATTCATATTAACGGATATATATATATATATATATATATCTTCTTCTTCTTTTGGCTGCTCCCGTTAGGGGTCGCCACACGGTTCATCCGTTATGATCCGCATAATGATTTGGCACGGTTTTACGCCGGATGCCCTTCCTGACGCAACCCTGGTCGCCTCTTACGACACAGGGATATGGTTACACTATTTTAACCGGGGTATACATCGGCCCAGTACACTGTACTCACTTCGCCGACCTCGGAAGGATGACAGGCTGCAGATCAACCTCCTGGTGTATTAATTCAGTGGCCAAAGGGGCTTGAACTTCAGGACCTTTGGATCCCAAGCCGCTGCCCTAACCACTGCGCCAACACCAGGCTAGTATATATAATTATAATACTATATATATATATATATATATATATATATATATATATATATATATATATATTATATATATATATAATATATATATACGAATACTAACACTCGCAGGTACTGATACTGACCGTAAGCCATTTAATATTTGTCATTTTTGAAAGTAGCAGAAGGCCCGCATTAAAAACACACAGTGTAAAAAAACAACTAAAGAATGCCATCTCATTCTGCGCTGGTTGAAAGAACTCAAAAATGGGAGGGTTAATATATTTCCTAACAGCAGAGACAAAACTATTTTGGGTGCGAGAGGGCAGCGGCCTGTTGCCGACACACCGCCTGGGTTAAATTGAATATATGATTTGTGATAATTTGCCAACCTTTTACTTGATTTTTTCTTCTCCGAGGGAGTGTTCTGTGTTTCAGGGTGGGACAGACACAGACAGGGCCGGATTTAGGCATGGTCAAGTTGGGCACGTTGCCCAGGGGCCTCCACAACCAGAGGGCCTCCACATATTTCATGAAAAAAAAAAATTGTAAGGAAAAAATGTATTTGTGAGTGCCTGAATGGTAGTTGGTAGTTAGTGGAACAGATATAAGATATCATCGATAACAGAATAAACAGGATTCATCTTATCTCATTCTCTATTTTATATAGAAGTTCAGATTCTTTGTTCTTGAAAATATACTTTATTGCGATACTGTAAATATGTCTTGTCACCTTTTTAGTTATTCTAAGGTAGGGTAGGCCTCCACTACTGAAGGCTGCCCAAGGGCCACCACATGTCTAAATCCGGCCCTGGACACAGACACAGACAGACAGACACAGACAGACAGACACAGACAGACATTCAGTGTGGTGTAGATATATATATATATATATATATATATATATATATGTATGTATATATGTGTGGAAGTATTGATGTGTGTATATATGTACATGTATTGTATATGTGTGGATGTATGGATGTGTGTATATATGTATATGTATGGATATAGTATATGTATATGTATGTAATGTATGTATTATATGTTTTATTTAATATATATATGTATGTATATATATATATGTACATGTATGTATATGTGTGGATGTATGGATTGTGTGTATATATGTATATGTATGGATATATATGTATATGTATGATATATATATATATATGTACATGTATTATATGTGTGGATGTATCGATGTGTGATATATGTATATGTATGGATATATATATATATTATATATATATATATATATATATGTATATGTATGTATATATATGTAATGTATGTATATGTATGGATGTGTGTATACATGTATATGTATGTATTTATGTACATGTATGTATATGTTTGGATGTATGGATGTGAGTATATGTATATATATGTATATGTTGTATATGTATATATATATATTATATATATATATATATATATAGATATATATTGTGCGAATTCGCGGCCCGCCGGCGTTGCGAACGGCCACGTGACTCGAATGGCGGCCGCCTCGCCCACCGGACGGACAATTCTGTCGTGACCCTCCGGGAACTATTGCCCGGAGCCAGTCACGGGTGGGCCTTTCGACCTCACCCGATCGTGCCAATTCGGCCACCCGCGTGGGATAGGGTTGTTCGCCAAACTCGACCTACCTAAGTACCCACGCGGATGGTTAAACCGGGCGATCGCACCTCGCCGCAGGTCGACTCCGGACACGGGCCGCTTAAGCGGTCCGTTCCGTGCTATCGGGATAACCGAGCGGTGTTATCGCCGGCCTCGACGGTTCCAATTAATTATCGGGCGTATCAGCCCACTACGAACCTTTTACGGTGAAGCAAAGATGGAGATTCAAACGAAGGAAGGACGCAGCGAAACGGGGAACAATTCAACATATGCACATTATTTCACACACAGACACAGACACAAAGCACACATATACAGCCAAACAGAATCAGAATGCACATATATCCAAGTACAAACAAAGAAACAATGACGCAGAGATACTACCGAATACGCGAACACACGGCAGCACTTATACAGTTCTACTTTACAGACGGCCCTGACAACATTTACTCAAAAGCAAAAGAAAAGCCACCCTCAAAGACAAGGGGGCAGACGGGGCCCGTGGGCCAATATGTGCGCGTGACCTGAAGGAGCGGCCAGGCACGCGAGACCGGGGGTCCTTACCCGCGTCCTCGTGCGAGCCGCAAATGTGGCCTGCGCGGCGGTGCCCCGACTTGTGCTCCTTCGCGGGTTTCGTTGGCACACGCTTGGAAGTGGGGGGAACGGGGGCCCCCTTTTTGCACTTCTCAGCGACGCGGGGAAAAGGGGGGGAAAATTGTTGAGTGCCCTGGGAGAGAGAATGGCTGGCTTGCTTGGGTCCCGCCAAACGAAGCGATTCTCCCCGCGACCTCGTCGCCGCTTTCCCATGCCTCGGACCCGAGCTCCCTTGGCCTCCTCCCCAATTTCCTCAGCCTACTGCAAGAAACACCTCGATGCCTTCGCCACGCCGACTGACTCCGCTGCCGTCCGCCTCCAACCCGACTTGACAAGCACAAAAAAGAAAAAAACAGAAAATCGATCAAATGCCGAAATTCTCT
>CM068968.1:9896134-9916273 GCA_035128595.1 Eptatretus atami
GAGTAGCAAGCGAGATGAAGGTGCAAGCAGGCAGAGGGTACCGTGGGTCGTCGTGGATGGGATACAAGGATTTATTAATCTAACTAAAAAAACATCGCAATGCATCCCAGTGTCTTCCCACTACACAAGGAGGGGTTCTATCTGCACATATACTTAACGGAATAACTGACTTCGGGACAACTGTATGTTTGTACGCACACACCCACACACCAGAGCCTGCGCCTCCTCCTTTTATCTCAGCTCCGCCCGCCCTTGCCTCCCGCCCCTTCTTTCCAGGCAACGCGCCGGGGAAACTTCCAGAAGAAGGCATTTTTTCCTGGATCGGTGGCCTTTCTTTTTGCCTTTCATAGCTTTCGTTGCTTTTTGTTTCCTTCTTCGCAGGGTTATCGTTGGGGAGAGGGAGGCCGTCGTCCTTCTCCCTCGAATGAATACCAGGCTTTCTCGCAAACGATGTTGCCGAAGGTGGAAACGCGGTGGTGTTGTCGGTTAGGTAGTTGTGGTAATGTGGCGTGGCGGCATTTTGTGTGGTCGTTGATGGTGGTGTGGTTGGGCGGTTGTGGTGACAGGCGGTTGTGGAGAAGGTGGCTTGTGGTTGGAGATGCGGTTGGTGGTGGTGTTGGTGGTTGAAGAGGCGGTTTGGGTCCAAAATAAGATAGTAAAAGACAAAACGGCTACCTCCCAAAGATCACAGCCCTGGTTACACGAAAAATCCCGCTAGACGACGGTGGGGAAATCATCTGAAACACGAGACTTTTTGACAGTATCTGATCTAAAAGGACCTATATGGTTGCCTGTGAAATTTCCACAACCGTAACAATATTGTTCCGTGCAAGGGGGAGGGATCCCAATTGTGAGGGACTGTGGTTAAGTATAATATGGTTTGTGTGTTTCACTTAGGTTTAGATTGCCATGTAACAGGGATCTGTTGGAGTAAGTCGTGTTGTACATGATGCTGAGGGCATCGTATGTTATAATTTATGCGACAGGGTATAGATTAATTATGTACATGTAAAATATATTGTTTGTGTTGGTGGGGTTTAGGTGTGGACTCCCATAGCAGAGGCACATTGTGTCGCAGTGTTGGCAACGAGGCTTGATTACAACTCCCTGCCTGTTGTTGCCAGCCAGTTGGTGCAGTGGGGCTGTGGAGGCCAGAAGAAAAAGATGTATGTTATTACCTCCAACCACGAAAGTGAAGGAGATTAAGTTTTCAAACCCCCCCCCCCCTGTCTCATGGTTTGTCTCTTTGCTTGTCTTCTCTGTGTGCAGGATATCTCAAAAAGTTGTGGACGGTCCAGATGAAATCTTTGGTGGGCAGTTGGGTTGTGTGACGAGAACGAACTGATTAGATTTTTTGGTGAAGATCTGGATCAGATCCGACAACTATAATTTTTAGTAATTCTTCTACCATTGAGAGACAGGGCAAAAACTATATATCGCATATTATTTCAAAAATATATTAGGCCCGGATATGTTCTTGTGGTCAGGCATTACGCTTGTGGAGGTGTGCGCTTTGCCGAGTCCCTTCTAGTTTTTATAGGGCTGCCCCTGTGTGCGGGACCTGGGAGGAAAACTCTGCCGAGGAGAAGAAGACAAACATCCTGCACGGGAGTTGTGAGACTGGAGTCCGGGGAGACCAATGGGAGAGTTCGGAGACGAGAGTCACAGAAAGAGTCCATGAGAGAGGACGAGTAGAGCTCGTGATTCAGCGGAGAGAACCCAAGAGAGGCTCGTGTGCAAGAGGACGCAGACCCTCGCTTGGAGGAGGATCCTCGTGTGGTATCGACCCAGCTAAGGGATTCACCCTGTAGGTTTTTAGAGAGGCCAGAGGCCTCTACGTAAAAAGGACAAAAAGGGAACCAACTGTAGCCAAGTTTGAAGGCCTACCCATCGCTGGGCCCTGCTCATGACTGGCGCTCGTCATCCCTCCTGGTTTATCAAGTGGAGACCATAGGTCATGCGCCAAACCCTGGGCATCAAAGAATTAAGGAAGTCCCGCCTGCATTGTTGTGTTTTGGAAATTGTTGTCTGTGGTGCCTAGTGTGTTCGGATTTGAGCTTTTATTTCTCCTCATTGTGTTACAAGTTGGTGTATCCCATTCTCCTTTTTTGTGGTTTTTTTGGACTCACTTGGTTTGTTCTGTTTTTAAAGCGTCTTGTCGACCCTCTTCCTTGTGATTTTTATTATTTAAATTTAAAAATCCTTTAAAAAAGGTAAAAGCGTGTTTCAGCCATCTGCTTTCTGTGTGTGATTGCGTCGTTTCTGCTCATTGGACATCTTGGAGAAATGGTAAAGTAAAACTGAATGCAGTACATATTAAAGATCGCTTTCGGTGCGACGATATTACACACATCCAGGGTTGTCTCAAAAAGATCGTTTGCACATTTTCTAAGAAAGAAAGCTACCTGTTACACACTCTTCAGAAAGGTCGATATTTGGTGTGTGCAGAAGCAATAATTTGTGGCCACAGAGAACTTATCGGCAGATGTTCAAATTACCACCGTCAGTTTCTAGGCACTGATGAACACGGCGAAACAACTGAATGAAAAACATTCACCAACGTATCTGCTGGGATTAGCTGCACATGAACTGTGTTCCAATTTCATTCCTTAGTTGTGAACTTTGGCTGGTTTTCTTCTGTACACTAAATCCTTCAGGTTGCCCCACAAGTTAAGTCAGGTTGGAGTAAATCAAGTTAAACGTGGGGGGTATCACCACTTCCTCAACACTTATACAGAATTTCCCCCCACTGTTTGATGAGTGGTCTCCCAGATCGTGGCTTGCACAACATCTTGACCGTACTGTTGTCTCAAATTAATCACAAAATCTTGTAATTGTTCTTCGTTGATTTCGGTTCCGTTGCAAATTCACGTTTCCCACTGTCTTGCCACTTCACACGCATTTATCAAATTTCCAATACCACTTCAAAATTACTTGCATTGTTTCAACATCCAAGCGGACCTTCTGACATGTTTGTTTACGCTTTGCATTATGGGTATCGCTTTTCCAGTTTTCGTTGTCTTTTGCAAAACTATGCCATCTGTTCAGTTGCATGGCCACTAATAAGAGGCACATTAAATTGCGTTCACCATGACTCATGAATATTATATATTGTATTATACATATATTACATTATATATATAATATATAGGGATATATATATATTATTATATTTGGCTCTTATATTGGACGGTTGTCGGCCCCCGATAAATTCATGCCGGAAGTCGTTTAAACGACCACGATCCCCTTTCGTTAACGTTGACCTCGTGCGGCGGACTCCCCAAACCAGAGTCATGCTATCCTAACATGTGGAGGTTACCGTTATGAGCTGGGGTACCATGCCGACAGTCATGTACAAATCTTAATTGTGATGGGCCGAGCCGTACCAAGTCATTGCCGCAATCTTATTTACAGTGCAATCTCTTGATTATTTGATTTTTCAGTTGCCATTTGCTACCATTGGATAAACAAATCGTTGTTTAGGCATGTATTAAATTTCACACGTATTTCAGGCAAAAACATTTCCCTTACCCATGACGTGCACATAACCACCCTCGGATGTCTAAAATCAATCCAACTTATCATTGTAACATATGGGCACAGCAGTCAATCCGAAAGAAGAAAAGAAAGATAAAGCGAGCGGGAAAAAGAGAGGGTATTAGCTCGCACCCCTCTGCAACCTGGTGGACCAGCTGTGGATGAGCTGACCAAAAAGCCGAATTGTTGTCTGAAGAATGTCTCTGGTTCCTCGACTCCTTCCACCCCAGCGCACAGGCACTGGCCTCGTACAGCGTGTCCATCAACGCCGTGTCTCACTTCCACACTGGGAATGGTGACCCAGAAGCAGCACGCAGACCCGGGAAAGACGGATGTTCCAAACCCAGGAGGCCTCCACAGAAAGGATGACAAGGACGAACCCAGGACAACTACAGACTGGCCGAGATTGGGGTGAATCACTCCTTTGAGACTCTAGGCTATAAACCACCTGAGATTCCAGACGGTGGGAAACTATGAGAATACTGAGAATGACCCAGATTAGCTCGCGTGTCTCATTTTTAATTGCACCTTCTCTCTCTTCACCCTTGCACGGACCCCTCGCCCTGACTGATTAGAGGAGTTACGGGGGGTCACTGTCTTGCTTCGCCTTGGCTATGATTGTGGACAGGCCCTCGCTGCCTCTTATGGTTTGCAGTTGAGTGCCCCTTGAAAGCCAGCGGTTTTGGAAAGAGGAGGTGGGCATATCATTAATGTGGAAGAATTGGTGTTCAACCAGTGGGTCGCCCAGATAGCTGAGATGGCATTAGCAACTGGTATAGTTCACCAGAGACCCGGGTTCAATTTCCTGGTCTGGGCCTGGTAATTTTTCCACATCTACTTTCATGTTTGTTTCCTGTTCATTTGTAATTACCCTTCATGAGGCAGTACCCACATCCTGTTTCTCAGAGGTGTTTTATGAACGATTCGGTCGAAGGTGTTTCATTAACTCCAGGTTAGTGTTTGTTTGTTTTCACTTCAGCGATGGTCAGACAGGACTCAAAGGATGGACCGAGAAAGTGGAAGAGAGGAAGAGGCTGTTCGTCTTGAATTGATTGAAAACAAAATATTATTTCCTTTTTTTTGGTTTTCTCATTTTTGCTCTTGTGTATCTCTGCAGTGATGCTTTTGTGCATCTTCAAAACTGAAAACTCCTCTCTTGTGTTTTCTTTTTTTTGGGAGGGGGGGGGGGTTGCGGTGGTCAAGAACGTTTTCCAATGAGGATTGTTTTGAATTTTTATTGGCAACATTAAATTATGAACTGTAGCGAGCAATTTCATTCATTTAATGTAGCAATTTTAAAACATCAGTACTCTAATTAGATGGGCCGGTCTCCTTTGAGAAGGTCAAACAAGAAATAAGAGTGACACGGCATCTTGTAAACAAGCTAGGTACTGCTCGGAAAAGGACTTGGGATCATTATAGTTTGATCAACAATGTCAGTCACAAGTGGCACTTGCACTGTAATCTGATACCAATCATGTTGTGTGCGGAAATGGCATTGCACATTTCCATTGGCACACAAGTTTCCTGGAATTCACGCGCATGCAGTGCTCAGTGTTTCTGTTTGATCTTCCTCTGAGCTACTGGATATGTTTGTTTACCAAGTTTCAAAAATATATTGATGCCCGTGATCTGTTCTGGACTATCTCTTGATTTCCTGTTCTTTAACTGTTGGAGTGTTAATTTTTCCAGCATCCAATAGCTTCCGCTCTGGATTGCCAACTGCACGTTCCATGTGGCCCAAATCATGGCTAACGGCACGCAAACAGTTAATGACAAAGGAAACCTGAATGTCAAGTAATTTTTTTAGCATTTAATAATTTAGCTTTACCAATTAGCCTCGACCATGTCAGGGAATTGTCAGGGGAAAAATAATAAATTATTTATATTTTAGCCTCTGTGTCAGGGGAATAATTTATTTTTTTAAAGGTATATCGAAACATTGTCCAACTTCATGCTATTTTCACACTCCACATGGGGCAATTATGACCAAGTCGATTCCATAATCCTTCATGATTTCCCTTTGGTTGAACTTGTTCTTCCTTTGATTATTTTTTTCTTTTTTTCCTATTCACCATTACTTCCTCACTAAACGATGATCCAGTTCCCAGAAAAGGGGTTTAACGGCGAACCACTTTAACATAGGTACAAGGGGAGATCCGGTTCCAGACGCTGTCCAAGGAACCCAATAGTTCACTTTTCCATTGAACTGATATCGCAAACACAAATAAAACATCAATATTCGTGACATAATTAAATACAAATACAGTATAAACGAGATGAGCACTCTGTAGAGCGATACCTGTGGCCACACAATGCCTGTCCGGTGGAACAATATTCGGGCCCAATTTAATTTTTGAGTTGTTGTCTTCATAAATCGTTTTCGGCCCTATCTCTCATAGTACTTTGCACATAGCGAACCAATTGTTCGACATTTCATAAAGCACCAAAAAAATTGGATACAATATGTTGACGTAATGTATTCTGAACAATTCTGGATATGGAGCCACTCGAGATTTTGGCCTTGGTCAGCTTGGTGGCCATTTTTCCAAAAATGGCCGCCATTCTACTTTAAACAACAATGGAATCTGTCATTGTTATTATCTTTTGTAGGTTTCTCAGAGGTGATAAATACTCCATGTGATGGTGCATTTACAAAGGAAAAACAATACAAATGTCTTGTGTTTGATTTATTATATTTCCAACAATTGTATTGGGGAAGAAAATGGTCATTTTTATGGGAAAATTCCATTTTCGCACAACAGCATTCAGTTGAACAGGCTTCTGGAGTATTTTTGTTGTGGTGGTGGTGGTGGTAGTGGTTGGAAGTGGTGTGTAATTTGGTTAATATTGGGGTATAGTAAGTAGTAAGTAAGTATTAGTGTGGTAACAAGGTGTTTGTGTGGTAACTTAGTATTAAGTAGTACTAGCGATACCCGTGGCACATGCCACGGGATAGCAGTACAACATAGCTGGTGCAGACGACAACCGTACACGGGGAATGACAAAAATACGCATTGTGCAAAATGCAAGTGGTACTATGGAATGCAAGACTTCCCAAAACATGTCGCATGGTCCACTAAGTGCCACAGCAATTTCATAGGGATGATTGTGTACGGCGAGCCGAGTTTTTAGTGTGCAAGCTTGGTTATATAATAGAGATTAGTGTAGTAACTTGAAATTGGCGCCGTCATCATTCAAGATGTGAGAAGCCTGGCACTGCCAAGAAACATTTGAAGAATATGCCACCAAGTCTTCATCCCATACATTGAGGGGCAGCTGCGACGTGCTTCACGTCTCGACCTCATTTGGGATAGCTACCAAAAGATGGCTCCTTGAAGACGGCGAACAAGGGAGAAACGAGGAAAAGGGGTTGACGACGCACGTGGTGAAGCACCGCAGCCATACAGGAAACTGCCAGAGTTTCCTACGTGTCGACGCAAACAAGGTGAGTCTTCACCTTCCTGTCCGATTGGTGCTGGTGCGTCCTTCCATGACGAGGCAAAGGAGCTGGCGTAGTCACTGATGGTGAAGAGTCATCTGCCCTTCCAAGGCAGGGGAGATGAAAAGCCTCTGGCTCCATGCTGTCAAGAAGACAGGCGGACACTCGCATCATTTGCACATGGGGCCCATGCTGCAGAACATGAACCACCGTTCAGATTCAAGTTCGAACCGTAGACACCAACGTACGTCGTCTTTGGCGGTGATGGTAGCCAGCAACCTCCATGCGTGGATGAACTCTGGAATTGCCTTTTGGGACAGGCAAGAACTACCGCTGCATCCCTGCCCATTAAATAGCTGCCTCCCTGGTCCAACAGAAGGCACGTGGCCCTCCCTGTCTTCCACGCCATGACCGGATTTTCGACACACGGTATCAGCATTCGTTGGGCATGGGAAGGAATCGCCTGGGCCGCATAGGAAACTCGTTTCCAGGAAACTGACAGGATTCTCATTTGACCCTGACCACCACGCCAGTCTCCACATCCAGGATGGAACACAGTGCACTGCATTGAAAGGTTTGTGGTGCTCCTGTATGACCGCACCAGTCCATATACGGACCGTCAACCGAGGCCAGAAAGAAACTTCTTCGCCAAGAGGAACTCCGTCCAGCGCATCCACCTACCTTACGATGCTTTTGGAACCAGCATTGTGAGAGATCAGTCTTCCAGGGTTGACTATGATC
The DNA here is from genome assembly GCA_035128595.1 of Eptatretus atami. Taxonomy (NCBI): domain Eukaryota; kingdom Metazoa; phylum Chordata; class Myxini; order Myxiniformes; family Myxinidae; genus Eptatretus; species Eptatretus atami. Next base: position 9,903,855 of record CM068968.1, read on the forward strand.
TGGGGCAGGTCTTGGATCCCTCAACCCGTGCTTCATCACCAAACAAGTGGAGGCTAGCGGCAAACAGAGGAAATTTGGGGGGGTCCTACGAACCGCTCTGGACCACACTCCCTGAGGCTTCAAAAGCTGCTTCGAGCTGGTTCGTGCGCTGCAAAAAAGGCTGTAGAAAACCGCATGCAAATGCAAGGGGAGGGTGGGGGCCTTTTTTAATTTTTTTTTTCTGCAATGGCACTGGACTGTGTGCTTGTGAAGGAGAAATGCCAGTAGACAGACGCAGTAGACACAGACTGATGGATATCGGCCTCGCCTTAAAATGTGGCAAATGCAAAGTCGCATTGCTTGTAAAAGTGTTGACTTCTTGATTCCAGAAGCCAGTACACTTGAGCTCAGAAAGGACTATATGTACTAGGACTGATGTGTACCATTGTGTCCTGGTTAGAATGTAGTAGGACAGTAAACCGTAGCCGTTCAAAGTGAAGTGTGAATAATTTGACTACATTCTGAGTTTGTCATTATCCGATTATATTCCCTATTCAAAAATAGAAGTAAAGTAGTATCTATAAATGCAATTTTTGTTGATTCCAAAACCCATTGAATGTGATGAAATATCATTTGACTCTTGTTCTCCAAGGCAATTTAATGGGTTAATTTTCAGCGAAAAAGTTTCAGGAGAGCAGCAATTTACAAATCAAATAATGGCTTTTTTACCGAAAATAGCTTCATATATTTGAATACGAATTTTTACATTTCCTATATATCTACACCAATACAATAAGAAAATAAGAGCATATAGCCATTCGCTAAAGTAGAATGGGTGGCCATTTTGGAAAATGGTCGCGAAGTGACAAAGCACAATCTCGGGTGGCTCCATATCTAGATGTTCGGGAATACATTATTCTACATGTGTTACCAATTTTGGTGCTTTTTAATGCAAATTTTGAACAATTGATCTGAAATATCAGTGACTACGCTGCTGGACTATCATGAGTGAAGAATCGCTTTAAATTCCTCGTATCCGGACCTTCACAAATCTGTCTCATCAGTCGTCCCTTGTCAGTCCCACAACAACCAACCTGCACAAATTTTCATCCGAATCTGATCCACAACTTTTTTTCAAAATCCTGCACACAAAGCAGACAAACAAACGAAAAACAAAACAGACAAAGAAAAAGACATCACAGAGGACGAATACTACAGATCCACATCCCCTCTCCAAAGGTTTGCTATGAATACATCAATTGTTCCATTTCATTCAGATTAAAATTGACAATCTTAATCAAAAAGCTTCAGGGTCAATCGGATGAAAATTGATTCTCAGAATTGAAATGATGATTTTAGAAGTTTGACCTTGAGTTGACCTTTTGACCTCAAATAGTTGGCTTTCCCATCCAGTGATGCGACCATTCAAATCCTGTTCAACTTTCAAGTCAATCGGCATGAAAATTTGACGTTTTTCAGATAAAAAAAAAAGGTTGACCTTTGAACCTTTTATAGTCAAAAATAGGTCGGTTTCCACAATTCAGTGGACGCAATATTTGCAAAATCCTGATTCAAAATTTTTCAAGGTCGATCGGTATGAAAAATGATGATTTAAGAAATCTGCCCTCAAGATGACCTTTTGATCTCAAAAAATTCAACAGGCTTCTTCAGTTGAGACTACCTCTGCAAAACTTGGTTCAAGTTTCATGATTCAGTTTAGAATTGTACCTGTTGCGATTGACAAACAAACAGCCCGAATAACAAAGTTAACTGACCAATACTTGAAAAATTTGTTCCATTTTGCAAGTAACAAACCAACAGGACAGACAGGGGTGAAAACATAACCCTCCTCCACCTTCCGGTTTGGAGGTAATGAAAATACTCTCCAATACAGGCTGGTTTTTATGCACCACTGGGAAGATGGTGGGAGGTTGTCGACTATATGGAGGCATTACTTTGGTGTGCAGGTCGAGGGTCATCAGCCTTCTTCTGGGGCTACCCAGGCGAACTACTCACAAAGGTTGCAGGTTTCTGGTGTGTCAGGGTCATCAGAAGATGAACCGCTTGTCAGACGGTGGTGGGGCCATGATGTAAACGAGTATTGCAGTGAGCATTCGGACAAACTTTCTCTGGTAAACAAGACATTACACTTGAAGCGTCACTTCGTGTTTTGGCTGGGATTTCCTATAATGCACTGCGATTAAGGGCAGTCGCGTGAAGTGCACAATTTGAAATTGAAGGTGCTACCTTGTTCTCACCCTTTCACTATTTTTACAAATTGTTTTATCTACCTATTACCACAAAAATTTGATATAAACGGTCTGTGGTTCAGAATTTGATCTCGTTTAACGTTCAAAACCATTCAAAATCACAATAAAGAACCAATTACGCACAAGTCGTCCCAAGAAGAAAAGCTCGACAAACAAGACCACACACACACACACACACACACACACACACACACACCAACATTATATAATGTACGGCAAGTTTATTACAAAAGCTATTTTTTTGAAATTATAAAACCTTAACTTATAAACAATTTACTGATTTCCCAACTGCCCAGATCATCAGCCGGGCATTGTTTTTCATCGAAGTTCGATCCTTTCAGGCCAGAAACCTCCTCCAAACTGCAGATCCAACCCCGGTTTGCAGGTCAACATCAGTTAGAATTACTCAACATCAATGGACGCACAACCTCAAGTTTGTATCCATAGTCATCAACACAGCAATGCAATATCCTCATTCCAAAAGTGAGGGAACGCTGCCACTTGCTTCTTTTTTTTCTTCCTCCCTTTCTCGCAGGTAAAGCCTTTCTTAATTTTGCACCCCCACTACGGTATATCTGTTGTTCATTCATCAAGGTTGGAAGCTCTGCGTAATTGCCGGGTTTTTTTCATGATAGCTGAAGACATGTTGGACTTCACTCGCCATTTTACAATGAAAACGGGGCTGACATATAATGACACATCTTGAGTGTTTTGATGCCAAAATAAGCAAACCAAAGAGATGCAGGGTTTTTGTTTTTAATTTCAGGGCAATGCAGCTATTTCACGTTATGTCCTCCAATACTTCCAGTGAATGTTGTTTAATTTAAAAGAGCAATGGAAAGTAACAAAACCCAATGAAATAATGTTGGATGCATCTATTACAGCCTGTTACGGATTTAGATTTGTGGGTCCAAAATTGATTGCTCAGCATTGGTGCATAAACCTGATATCACACGAATAGACGGAATCTTCAAGCTGTGGAATAATTTCAGGAGTCGGCAATCTTAATCTGAACTTTACGAGCTCATTTCGTCTTTGTTGTACTTTTATTTGCCGACGTTTTTTGTACTTTAATGTTTGTACTGTATAATGTAATTTAGTACCTTCGTTAAAATGTCGTATTCATATTTAAAATCACTTTGAATGATGAAGGGTAAATGTCTAACGAACAGACGTAGAGTTGTGTAAAGTGCACGGCCTTGATTTAATGACTTTGGACACGATATAGGTTGTGACTGCCACTTTGAGTGGTTCTGGGATTAAAAGTGTCGACAAACCTTTCAAGTGTATGAAGGTTTCCCAACTGATTATCCGAAGACCCATTGAATCGGTCAGTCAATCGATTGTTTTCACTTAGTTTTTTTAAATCCTGGTAGAATTGGCAAGTTTTGCCTCAAGAATCCGTTGTTTGGTGTTTGGTGTTTGCGTTGGTTGTTTGAGTGGTGTTGTGCGAAGAGCTTGTTTGAATTCTTGTCCGTCTAAAAGTGTCGTACAAGTTGAAGGAATTATCAGATCTCTGTAAACCTTGGTTTTTATTCCAGAACTTTCACAAAAACTTGGAGCATTGCTTTAATCTCATTTCAGTATGCACTGAATGGCAGATAAAAAAAAGTAAGATATCTGTGATCACAAGCGATCACCAGGTCAGCCTCACCCGGCCTCCCCCAGAGCAATCGCCCACGACTTACCCTTGCGGCCACAGACCCAATGATAGCATATTATTCTTCCAAAACCGCCATTTATGCTTGATTCTCAACATTTTAGTGAAAGAATGTGAATTAGGAAAATGTTTCCTCATCTACACTCTATCCATAAAAACTCAACATCATTGAAAATCGGAGAAATTTTCAAGTTATGATCAAAAAAGGTGTTTTGTTTTTTTGTTAATTACGTCACAATCCGAAAAAAGTAGGTCAAGGATCTAATCAAATATCAGTGACAACTTCAGGCGCTCGCGATTATGATCAAACATCTTGGAAGGACCAAAGCGGTCTGACATTCTTATTGGCAAAATTGAGTGACGACAAAAACAAGTGTTAATTTTTGCAGCCACCATTTGCCTTGGACCATGTGATTTTTAGTCTGACTGCTATTTGACCTTGAACTTGACCTTTGAACTCAGAAGGGTTATGATGGGTAAAGCTCCTGCACTCGAAGCATTATCATTTATAGAGGGAAATTTCCCATTCCCGAATTGACAAACCTTATGTCGGAGTTTTTGGTGAAAAATGTTTAAAATGTCTATAATTGGTTCATGCTTTAAAATCAGTTTACGATCATAATTATGTCAACCCCACCCAACTTTGTATTCCCATTATTGATGTAAAATTTTATTCCAAAAAGTCCTTCTACATTTGACAGAAAAAAAAAAGGAGAAAAAACCCTAAATGGTGGATTATACTCTGAGGGTGTTATGTAAGACCTATGGACCTTAACCCGAGAGGGGTATGATGGAAAAATAATAGTAAATGTGTTTGCTTTAGTCTGGCTAACTAAGGAGGGAAATTTGTTCTGATGGAATTAAACGTAAGGTCAGTTACGGTGAAATAATGTTTAAAATGGTTTAAAAAATTAATTGACCTTAAAAATGAGGTCAAGGTCAAAAAAATTCCAGGCCCCAAACATTTTTGGACCTTGACCTTAAAATGAGGTCAAGGTCAAAAAAAGAAAGAAAGGCAGTGCCACAACAATGGTGCTGCCTTTCTAATCGGGAAATTTCCTCAGGAGGAGTTTCCTGGGATTGTTGTGCTCTTATTCCTTTTAAATGTGAGTGTCAAGCAAGAGCAGCACGTACCATTTAAAGTCCACGGTATGACTTGGCCGGGTTTTGAACTGCCGACCTCCCAGATTCGGAGAGGAGATGTCGACCATAACACCACAGAATGTGGGTCATGAAAATCTTTCGATTGTTTCTTCTGTTGATGAATATACTTTTTTTATACTTGAATATTTTTTATGAAAAGTTTATGATTATTTTTTTTTTCATTAAATCAAAGCTCTTGCAAAAGACATGCTCACATGTTGAGGCATTAAAGGCCGGTTGCGGGCACCAAACATGTTCTGCAAAATTATCAATATGATATATTGTGCATTAAATAGTTCGATGCAAACTTTGTGGTTGTCAATATTGGGAAATTGATGAAATTTAACTCCGAAGTTGTTATTCTCGAGGCTTTGAAAAAAACAGCCGGCGCAAAATGTGCCATTATGGTGGTACGTCACGTTTCTCCCAAAGCAAAGCAGAAGCTCACTCGCTCAATTGAAGAAGTGTCCAGTTGAGCGGCCGATTCTTTCGCTTTTTTTGAGCTTGCAACGTCTCTATATCCTTTATTTGAATTATCTGTAAGAACAAAGTTATTTGATATTTGTACATCATGCCTCGTCGTGTGTCGTCATGTTTTTGCGGAATGGCTGGGAAAACGGGTAATCGCTCCCACCCGATTCCCGAAGGAAATCAAAACATTCGCGCGGCAGTGGATAAGATTTGTTACAAACAAAACGGGCGAATTTTCCCCCAAAGAAACGGTGTAAAGGACCCTTTGGAGACTTGTTTATTTGTGGGACCATTTACCAGCGGGATTACGAAGGCAACGCACATGAGTGAGCTCGGTTTCAAAAACAACTGCCTCAAGTGAGACTGAAGCTGACGCTGTTTGCCCACCATTAGCCTTTTTCTCACTTTCCTCAGCTGGCTCCTGCTTCATCTCTCACACTGTGTCACCACGAATTTATTAGTAATTTAGTTTAATGCCAATTATCAATCAGCGCTAACGTATTTACCTTTTCACAATGTCATCGCAAGGAAAAACACTAAGAGAAGGAGAGAGAGAAAAAAAACCTCCCCCAAAAAACAAAAAAACTTTCAAACAAACCACCACAGGCCGTCTCCTTCGCTCTCGTAAACGATGACTGGATTGGGGCATTGTGTTTATCTATAAAATGCGCATAGAATCGAGGAAATTATTAGAATACACTAACCCGTACGTCCGTACGTTTGTACCGTAACGAGGAACGTGGCTGAGAATCACTTCCCCATCGCCCACGCCTACGCAGCAACGTGTTCCTGTCATGCGTTGTGTAAATAAATCGCTGTTAACTTGGAAGCACTTGTCCGAATTTTAATATCAAACCTTGAAAAAAGGCACATACTCAGATCCCCAGCAATATACCTGGCAAGTTTCAATTAGATCGGACCAGTGGTTGTCGAAGAACAGCGGTCACAGGCAGACCCACACACACAGGACACAACAAGACACAGACACACACAGAGATGGCTGAATTATAGATAGATATCCCACAACAGTGATATCTTCAGTGACTACGAGGGTTAAAAATGATTATATCAAGTCAACAGACGGAAAATCAACTTTACATTATTATGCATCGAACAAGAAAATGAAAATTACAAACCAATCTGTCTGGTGAGTCTGTCAGTGTGACTGCCGGCAGTCAGTCCTGGCCACTTGTACATTGAAATAGGCCGTTTTCTGGCACTTTGCAAGTGGCTCAAATTATTATGTCTCAGGCCAGAAAACTCCATCGTATGAAAATTCCCATCATCCTCCGACTCGTCCCTCGGCAATATCGAATGAAAACACTCAATTTCATCGCCGCTGAAATCACTCTCTGATTGCATCTCGCAGTCAACGCTCCGAAGCAGAAGCGAAGAATTGTGACGTCAAGCATCTAACCGGTTCTGTTCGATCACTGACAAGTTTTGACTTAAAAGTTAATAGCATATTTGAGTTTCAAATGTTAAGAAAATAATTGCCAACGATTATTAATGTCTTACAACTTCAAATCACGCCGAAAGTCATCAGTGACCCAAAACCTGCTCTTTAACATAATGTGTTTTCCAGGTCGGTCTCGCTGTAATGGTCTGCGCCTTTTTCTTGTCAGGCATCTGTAACCTTTCCTGCTTTTGTATTTGGTTTGACTACAGGAGAGTAGGAATGCACCATGCTTTGGATGTCTTGGCTGGAGCACTTGGCTGGATGGAGACTGTGTCACCATTGGATTGTGGGATCCCCAAAAATGACATTTATTATTATCCCAGGGGGAACGAGAGTGGAAGGGGTGTTTTTCGATTGTTTCAGGTTCTTGGCAAAAAAAATGTAACAATCATTCCATCCTTGTCTAAATTGCTCTCGATGCTTCTCTTTTCTGTTCACATAAGAGTTTCCATTCTTCTGGCTCTTCTTCGTTATCTTGCGGATTAGCATGATGTCATATTCAATGTTTTCAAATCTGATTGTAAAGTATTTTTTTAAATTATGTATGTTGAATGTTGCATTTGCCTTTAAGACATGTTGTTATTTTCGTAATGTGTCTTGTTTAGTTTAGTTTTGAACATTGTTCTTCTTTGCGTACCTTTCTGTTTGTAATCTCACCAGTTGACAAGCTCTGTTGTAGTTCGCTTGATATTTACCAAAAAAAAAAAAAGCAAACCAACCTGTTGATGCCATTTGTCTTTAATACATGATGAGGATAAAGGGTTGGGGAAGCACGCATCGATGACACCCAGAAAGCTGCGAACATGTCAGCAAAGATTGATTCTTTTCGTTTCTGTTGGGAGAATTTGTGTGATGTGCTCTGGCATAAAGTTACAGATTTTCTTGAGGCGTAATACATGTGAGTGTTGGGGTGGTATGGATGTTTGTATGCTGCTGGTTTAAAAGCTATATAAAAGACCCATCTTCACAAAAAAACGATGAAAAAAATACCTCCTCCCAAACTATCTGTCGTGCGGAGAGCAGAAGAGACCTGCGTTGGCATTTGTCCGTTTTTGATCCGACAAACGGAAATGTCACTCGCTTTTATATTTGAGACAAGATTTGGTGAGTTGTGTGTCCCGGACAGCTTCCAGGTGCTTTTCCCTTGTGTTCATAACAAAATTGCTCGTCATGCTGGACTTTTGTGATGAGAGCTTGCGGCTGTTCCAATCTGTATCCATCTCCCCTGCCCTCATTCTCCCCCATTCCCTTGTTTTCTCTTCTCCAAGTTTCCCTCTATTTTGTCCGCAAACTGCTGTTGGTGTGTTCCCTCCTCCCCTCACCCCTCTGCTGTTCTTTATGTTATATGCATCCCAATCCGTTATGTTCTAGCTTGCTCCATGGAGCCCTCGACACTGTATTATAAAAATTGATGCGTCATGGGCCTTCCACATCTGTGGATCAATTGATTTGTGATGATGATGATGTTGTGCTATGACTTGACTGGGCTACCATCGCATAAAGGTTGAGAAACTGGCATTAACAGGGGGAAATTCCCCCCCCTTTGCCTTTAATCAAAGTTTATCACAATTTGACTTGACAAACATGGCTTTCTTGGCTGCCGGATGGTGTTTGGGTGTGAACAGCTGTCTTTCACTTTGGCCTTTTGGTGTGTTGCGAGAGCTTGGTGAGCTGCAGGTGTACATTTGATGTTTTCCTCGGTTTCATCTTGAAGTTATTCTTTATGCCAGCCTCAATTTTTTCGCTCTGTTTCATTATGTTATTGATGAGGACATTATGAAGTTGATCCAGCAGTTCCTGTCTGTGTAAACATACAAGGAAAGACTATGAATGTACGATTGTGTATTTTAATAGGATGTTAAGTCCCTTTACCAAGGGACAAAGGTAAAAAGTACCCAGCATGGTGGTACTATGGTGCGTTCGTTGATTTATTTATTTTATTTTTTTTTTTTTACATCAGTCACAGCATTTGCTTTCATGACCTCGTTTACGTATTACCGATCTTCAAACCGAGAATAAGTTAAAAAAAAATTCTCAATTGATGTTTTATTATTCGCTTTGCAAGGAGAAATTGATACATGCAACAGATTATTCCCCATTTTGAGATTTTGAGAAAGAATTCTTTTATACCAGTATTGAACAAGAAAATTGAATCTGTTCACAAGTTCCACAGTGAAAAGGTTACATACGCGTCATCGTTAAAATGTCATGTATTCTTGTAACCTTATGATGTTGCACTTTAATGTCGTCCTTTGTTGATGTTTTAACTCAACATTCGGAATCCATATAAAATTTACTTTCCTGATTTTGAGGTGAAGTTTTTTACTTTGTGTGGGTTTGGATGTTGGTTTATGAGTCTTGTTTCTGTTGTCATTCACTAAATTATTGGCTCTAATTTTGATTTAATCAGCAATGCTGCATTGGTGTTTTTAATACTCCAGTTTATTTGTTTTTCCATCCATGTTCCTTTTAGCAGGGGCTATTCAGCACTGCACAGGTGAGGGGAGGGGGGTTGGGTGGGTGGTGAGCTTTCCTTGGTGATGGTTTCGCGGACGTGTTGGAACATTGAAAAGCTTTGGTTGTTGGCCTCTTCTTTGGTTACCTTTTCCTGTGGTTAGCGGCAGCACTGCCTGACCACTCCCATATATACTTTATAGCGCCTTTGGGCTCACAGTAGCGTTCAAGGTCCAAGGTGTAAGTCGGCTTAAAAACCTTTTCCCAGATTCTGAAAAGTACCGACACCCAAAGTTTGAGGGCCTCTCAGTGCTAGGATTCAGCCATGAAAAATAATGTAGAAATGCCCAAACACACCAAGTGTGTGTGTGTGTGTTGTGTGGGTGTGTGTGTGTGTGTGTGTGTGTGTGTGTGTGTGTGTGTGTGTGTGTTGTGTGTGTGGGATTATATTATATATATATATATATATATATATATATATATATTAATACACAATAATACACACCAGGAGGTTTGAATAATAGTGGATAATTTAATAATTATAACACCAGGAGGTTGACTCAGCCTCATCCTTCGAGGTCGGCGATAGTGAGTAGAGTGTACTTGGCCCGGTGTATGCCCCGGTTAGAATTAGGTTGTACCATATCCCTGTGTCGTAAGAGGCGACCAGGGTTGCGTTTCAGGAAGGGCATCCGGCGTAAAAACCTTTTTGTGCAATCATTATGCGATCATAACGGATGTTCCGCTGTTGGCGCCCAACGGGAGCAGCAAAGGAAGAAAGAAGAGAAGATATTTTATATATATATATATATATATATATATATATTATTATATATTATATACAGATATATATATATATATATATATATATATACTCTATATAAGCCTTGGTATTGGCGTAGTGTATAGATGGCAGCGCTTGGATCCAAAAGGTCCTGAGTTCAAGACCCGTTGGGGCCACTGAATTAATACACCAGGGTTGTTGACCTCAGCCTGTCATCCTTTCGAAAGGTCGGCGATGGTGAGACCAGTGTACTGGGCCGGTGTATACCCCGGTTAGAATAGGCTGTACAGATCCCTGTGTCGTATGAGGCGATCAGGAGCGTCAGGAAGGGCATCGGCGTAAACCTTGTGCCAAATTCATTATGCGGATCATAACGGTTGATCCGCTTGTGGCGACCCCTAACCGGGAGCAGCCGAAGAAGAAGAAGATATATATAGATATATTATGTATATATACATATATTACATACAGTGGGGAGAACAATATTTGATACCTGGCCGATTTTACAGGGTTTTCCACTTACAAAGGCACGTAGAGAGTCTGTAATTTTATTCATAGTTACACTTCAACTGTGAAAGACGGAATCTAAAACAAAATCCTGAAAAATCACATTGTATTGATTTTTAAATAATTAATTTGCATTTTATATAGACATAGATGATATAATTGAATACAATCAGAAAAAAAACAGAACTTAAAATATTTGGTACAGAAACCTGTGTTTGCAATTACCAGAGATCAGGACGTTTCCTGTTAGTTCTTAACCAGGTTTGCACAGACTGCAGCAAGGGATTTTTGGCCCACTCCTCCATACAGATCTCTCCAGATCTTTCAGGTTTTGGCTGTACGCTGGGCAACACAGACTTTCAGCTTCCCTCCAAAGATTTTCTATTGGGTTCAGTCTGGAGACTGGCTAGGCCACCCCAGGCCTTGAGATGCTTAACGGAGCCACTCCTAGTTGCCCTGTGTGTGTTTGGGCAGTTGTCATGCTGGAAGACCCAGCCACGCCCTTCTTCAATGCTCTTGTGGGAAGGAGGTTGTTGGCAAGATCTCGCGATATATGGCCCCATCCATCCTCCCCTCAATACGTGCAGTCGTTCCTGTCCCCTTTGCAGAAAAGCATCCCCAAAGAATGATTGTTTCCACCTCCATGAGCTTCACGGTATGGGATGGTGTTCTTGGGGTTTGTACTCATCCTGTCTTCTTTCTCCAACACGCGCGAGTGGAGTTTAAACCAAAAAGCCTCTATTTTGGTTCTCATCGACACATGACTTCTCCCATTCTCCTCTGGACATCCAGATGGTCATTGGCAAACTTCAGACGGGCCTGGACATGCGTGGCATTGAGCAGAGGACCTTGCGTTGCGCTGCAGGATTTTAATCCATGACGGCTTAGTTGATTACTTTATGGTTTTCTTCATACTGTGGTCCCCATCTCTCTTCAGGTCATGACCAGGTCCTGCCGTGTAGTTCTGGGCTTGATCCCTCACCTTTCTTCATGATCATTGAGGCGTCCACGAGTGCAGATCTTGCATGGAGGCCCAGACCGAGGAATTTTGACTGTTATCTGAACTTCTTCCATTTTTCTATAATTTGCTGCACAGTTATTGCCTCTCACCAAACTGCTTGCCTTGTCCTGTAGCCCAATTCCCAGCCTTGTGCAAGTATACAATTTTTGTCCCTGATGTCCTTAACAGCTCTCTGGTCTTGCCCATTGTGAGAGGGTTGGAGTCTGATTGATTGATTGTGGACAGCTGTCTTTTTGCAGATAAACGAGTTCAAACAGGTGCAGTTAATACAGGTAATGAGTGGAGAATGGGAGGGCTTCTTAAGACAAAACTAACAGGTCTTGTGAGAGCGGAATTTCTTTATTGGTTGGTTAGGTGATCAAATACTTATTTCATGCAATAAAATGCAAATTAATTATTTAAAATCATACAATGTGATTTTCAGGATTTTTGTTTTAGATTCCCGTCTTTCACAGTTGGAGTGTACCTATGATAAAAAATTACAGACCTCTACGTGCTTTTGTAAGTGGGGAAAACCTGCAAAATCGGCCAGTGTTTATCAAATACTTGTTTTCCTTCCCCACTGTATATTACATATATACATATATATAGTATACATATATAAATATATACATACGTATACGTATATATATATATATATATTGTTACGGTTCTACGACCATTGTGCATAC
>CM068968.1:9944900-9971387 GCA_035128595.1 Eptatretus atami
CTTCCTAAAAACAAATGTTTTACTTGTTTGGTATCAACTGCCATCCCATGACATCTTCTGCATTTACATATGATACCCAAAAATGGCTGTTAAGAGCAAAGCTCCAAAACAAGATGGACATGACGATGCATTAGAAGACGTCCTGTGCTTGATGGGCAGTCAAAAATTATTTTCCCGACTAGAAGGAGTGAAGGCAAAGTAGAAGGGAACTTAGTGAGAAGCTGAGGCGTGTGGGGGGGGGGGATAGAAAAACAGGTATGCTGGATGAAGGAAATAGCCAAGGTAGTTTGGTGAAAAGTCGTTTGGAAAGAGGACAGAGAGGATCAAGGATAGAGGGGATAACCGGATCAGGGTTACTGCACTTGCATGGGCAGAATACGAAAGCAGCAAAGAGCTTGAATGAGACGAGGAATGATGTAGAAACAGATGTGTAAGAAATTAGATAGATGGTGGAGGAGATGGTCTATGAATTGGCCCGAGACAAGACGCGGATGGTAAGATGTGAAAGAGGTGGGGAAGGGGCGGATTAATCAAGGATGGAGCGGGAAGTTGGTGACGAAAAGGGAGGTAGCAATGAAGGTATGGAAGGCTATTTCAAGGTCAATGGACCTGGCGTTCATTACACTGGCAGAAGCATCAGGATGATACGTTCCCAAATGTAAGGGCAGCCGTGCTACACTCCAAAATGCTCTTCAACACCCCCGACAACCTGGACCTTTCCTCCATCCCACCATGGCTTGCTAACATAACTATCTCTTTCACTGACGATGAATGAGCTTAAATCACCAAGAGGACGAGTTGGATAGAAATGCAGCGCAATCTGACACTTAATACGGGTGATGGAATGCTCGAAATGTGACCCAGCGTTTGTGAAACGTTGAACTTGATGACACGTTTTTGGAGCAGCGTACCAGTAAATTTAACATAACAAGGAAGGGGAAAAAATAATTCTTTCCATACACATGGGAAACAGATAACGTGTGGATTGAATGCACTCGCTTCTCCAAATACAGGTAAACGGAAATTAATTTTTTATCTTTTGCCTAACATTATGACTGCTTGCTTTTCTCTCCTTTACAGGTTAGAAGTGTACAGATTTTATCACGTCTATTTGCCAATACGGGACTTCAAAATGATGTTAGCGCCCCCAGAATGCTCGGCGCGCAAGCGGCAGAATCAAGCCCCGGGAAGCAGCGGTGCTTCGGGGCACGGTAGAGTATGCCGTGTGTGTGTGTCCGAGATAAGTAATGTACCTAAAATGGCTCACAAGGGTTCTAAAAGAAGCCGAAAAATACTTTGTAAAGCACCTGAGAGAAAGGACTGTGCCTCTACACAACCAAAGATTGCAAAACTTTCTCTGCCACAAAAAGGCAGCTGCCGATACTGCAAACCCCTTGATGACGTGTTGGTGCAGGCCCGAGTGGACGGGCGGTGCTACCCAAACCACCGATGGATCGCTACCAGTGAGTGGACCTGAACCTTTGCGAGAATGCCTCGTGTGAACGTAGCAGGCTTGGCGATTTATTTATAGACATCTGCAATGGGAAAGATGATGCCGTGGTCATTACCGAGTAATGGTGACAATCTTTGAAAAAGGAAATCTTCCCAACTGAGAATACACAAAGCTTGTGCCAGCTACATTATGTGTGAGCTGGATGTATCGGCTAGACGTCCCTGAGGAAGACGCCGTATCTGTTTGGATGCTTCTGACACTGATGGGGGAGGACATCTCTGGGCTTGTGATTGTAACAAGCTGAGTTTTAAAAATCAGCTGTTAAATGATATTTACTATTAATCATATTGGGTGCACGGGAGGGGGGATGGTAGTGGAAGTTGTGAGGGTCGTTATAAATATAATTACACCTCTGCTGACGAAGTCGCCAGAAGCATTACGTTTTGGGGTTGCCGTCCGTCCGTACATACACACGTCCGCCCGTGCTTAATTTACCGTTTTCTTTGCAACAACTGATCGATTGACACAAAATTTTCACCATAGGTGCAACGACTCATGAAGAAAGTTTTAATATAATTATGACATCATAGGTCATGTGGTGTGCCAGCCCTGTTGGAAAAAAAAAGGAAAAAAACTTTGTACCTCTGTATCTCCAAAACCACTCCATGGAAAAAATGAACTTGGCACGGTGAAGTACTCCTCATGGGGATAAGTGTGATTTTTTGGATGATGTCATAGTGGGCTCGTTATGACGTCATAACTGCATACATCGAACGCTTTACCGATCAGTATGAAACTTTTGAGGGTCATTCGAGCTGAATTGTTTGGGGGTGAAAGAAACTGATGACGTCATCGGACACGTGGTTTGGCAGCTGATTTTTTTTAGAAGGATAAACCTTAAAAAAACAAAAACCTTCTCTTCAGAATGGCTTGACAGATCAAGGGGAAGCTTCACCCACATGCTCCCAAGCCTTGGGGATACCAGGGTGGTCACAAATGATTAATAGGTCACACGATCCAGCAGCCATATGGATTGAAGAAAAATCTTTAAAAAAATTATTCTCTTGAAATGCTTCATCAATCGAGTGAAACTGTCAGAGAGTGATCCAGTAGTCATGGGCGAATACGTTTTAAAATTTCAACCTGATCGGACGCATGACTGGCAGCCAGAATCCTTTAATATTTTGAATCTGTTTTCAGGGATTCAATCAAACTGGTACAGGATGTAATGAGTTGTAATAATGTGGCGGAGGCAAATGCTGCGACTCCGCAACGTCAGAGAGCACCCTTAAAGTTTTGTTTGGTTCCGGGCCAACAAGAGAAAATATATGAGATTTATGCATCTGTTGCTAAAGGAGATGTGTGTGTGTGTGTGTGTTGTGTGGTGTGTGTTGTGTGTGTGTGTGTGTGTGTGTGTGTGTGTGTGTGTGTGTGTGTGCGTGCATGTGTGCGTGTGCTCCACCGTCACTGTTCCTTGAATTAACAGGAAATGGAAGGAACTCACACCTCTCATCCAGTGATATTTCTCGTATTTCTCTTTTCTCATGAGTCTGATTACGTCCAGGAACAAAACAAATTTATGGTTAACCATTTTGAAGTCAAACCCATGAACGTGTTACATGTATACGAATAAAATTATAAACGTTTACAAAAATCTGTAAACGTGTACACATTCCGAACATTGCTAAATCTAAACGATAAAAGGAGCAGCCTCAAATCCAATCCACCCATACATTCAGGGCGGGTTGCTGCAAGCAGCCTATCAGATCAGTTCCTCTTGCAACTGGGTCAGATGAAGAGAGGTGGACCTACAAATATATATGTATATATATATATATATATATATATATATATATTATATAATATATATAATATACACACCACACACACACACACACACACACACTACATGGCCAAAAGTATGCGGACACCCTTCTCATTCGTGAATTCGGCAATTTCAGACACACCCATTGCTGACGGTGATAAAAATCAAGCATACACCATACCATCTCCATAGACAAACATTGGCAGTTAATGGGCCGTACTGAGTGTTCAGTGACTTCAACGTGGCACCGTCATAAGATGCACCTTTCCAACAAGTCAGTATCATCAAATTTCTGCCCTGCTAGACTGCCCCGGTCAACTGTAAGTGCTGTGTTGTGAAGTGGAAACGTCTAGGAGGAGCAACAACAATCAGCCATGAAGTGGTAGACGCACAAGCTCACAGAATGGGACCGCTGAGTGCTGAGCGAGTAGCATGGAAAAATCGTCTGTCGTTGGTTGCCTCAACTCACTACGAGTTCCAAACTGACTCTGGAAGCAACGTCAGCACAAGCACTGTTCGTCAAGAGCTTCACGAAATGGTTCCATGGCCAGCAGCCGCTCACAAGCCTAATATGTTGCGGAAATGGGCCCTTAGTGGGTTATTAAATATAGGATTAGCCCAGATCCCCCCTTAAATGCATGTTTAGCCAGGTTGTGTGGTAATCGGACCTTACATGTGTTCGGAGGTGTAGCAGGCTGTCCAGTGTTCGTACAGTGTTGGGTACCGAGAGGCGCCTTGCTTCTTTTCCTTCCCTCCTTCTAACTAGCCCGCCCAGCGCTTGAGAGTGTCGGTCGGCGAGACGTGTCGCAGCCCATTGGTGGAGAGCGGCTGCGGACTCGAGGGATGGACCAATCACGTATCCCCGGAGGCGTTCCAGAAGAGCGAGCCCCGGGAAGCAGGAAGAAACGGCTAGTGGAGAGTCTGCGATCGGCTGTAAAAAGAAACTGGCTGCTTTGTAGAGTCAGGATCGGCTTTCGTGAGAAGAGCGAGCTCCAGGAAGGCAGGAGAACTGCATGAGGGAGTCGCCAATCGACTTTTATGAAGGATCATCGACAGGTTCATCCGGAGTCCAGCGACGAGCCTCTGACTGTGCCTACTCACTGCACTGCTCGACACGTCTGTTAATCCCATCGATCCGCCTGCGGAGCCCAACACCCCGATTGGCCGAGTCTGGTGAAACAGGCCAGGCCTGGATTTGTATACTGGACCTTGAGAGAAACCAACTGGAACCACCATTGATCTGACTGTCTGTGCGTCGACCTTACGGGGGCTGGACGCGCCGAGGCTGCGTCGCAAGCGTGCCGATAGAGAACGAGCACGATCTGCACGTCTGTGCGCAAGCGTGCGGAGAAGGGACGAGGCTATCTTGCCACATGGCGTGCTCGAGCTTGGGCGCTCAATCTGTTGACATCGCTTCTCACGAGCCGCATTCGCTGCCTTTGACACTTCCCCTCGTCCATGAGGCATACCAAGTACTCTGTGTCTTGTTGCATGTTGTCCAGGCCTAAAGTTTATCTCGCTAGGCCCTCGAAACCCGTATCCACAGCTCCCTAGTTAAAGCGGGTTATAGATGAATTATAACATTGTCGTGAATGCTTTGCTTGTGTCGTGTTCCCCCGATGTGTCCCCAATAAATCTGGCTGATTCATATGAAAGTTGCCGCATTGAGTTTATTCGTGCCGTGCTGAGGAACAATCGCCTCGATTTGTATATAAAACCAAAACGGGCCACAGACTGGCAGACTTCACTCGGTCTCTGACAAACCCAGTCTGTGGCCGGGGTCTATTTCCCCAACTGGTAAGGCCCAGGTGTACTTTTATATCGCGATCCGAGGTGCGTGACCCGGAACCTGTGACGAGCCAGCCGGCGTTATAACCCCGGAGACGGCGGTGCCGTTAAGTGACGCCGAATCTTCAACATTTGGCTGTCAAGAGTAGGGTGCGAATCCCGCCACCGCCGAATCCTTTACAATATCACCATGTGCAAGCAAGCGTCGGCTGGAGTGGTGTGAAGCTCACCGCCATTGGACTCTGGAGCAGTGGAAACACGTTCTCTGGAGTGATGAATCACGCTTCACCACCTGGCAGTTGACGGATAATCTGGGTTTGGATGATACCAGGAGAACTTTACCTGCCGAATGCATAGTGCCAACTGTAAAGTTTTGTGCAGGATGAATAATGGTCTGGGGGATTTTTCATGGTTCGGGCGAGACCCCTTAGTTGCAGTAAAGGGAAATCTTACCGCTACAGCATAACAATGACATTCTAGATGAATTCTGTGCTTCCAACTTTGTGGAAACAGATTGGGAAGGCCCTTTCCTGTTTCAGCATGCCAATTCCCCGGCACAAAGCGAGATCCAAACAGAAATGGTTTGTTGAATCGTGTGAAGAACTTGACCGCCTGCACAGAGCCCTGATCTCAACCCCATCGAACACCTTTGGATGAATTGGAACGCCGACTGCGAGCAGACCTAATCGCCCAACATCAGTGTCCGACCTCACGAATGCTCTTGTGGCTGAATGGAAGCAAATCCCCGCAGCAATGTTCCAAATCTGTGGAAGCCTTCCAGAAGAGTGGAGGGGGCTGTATACAGCAAGGGGGGGGGAACCAACTCCTATTAATGACCATGATTTTGGAATGAGATGTGGATGAGCAGGTGTCCACATACTTTTGGCCATGTAGTGTATATAGGATGTGTATTTTTTTTATATATATATTTTAAAATCGACGTCACGTTGTATATAGACTTTTTTTAACACATATGGAATGGTGGCTCCATTCATTAGCCGTCGCTGTTAAGTTACTTTGACTTGAATCAAAACTTCATGTGTTGTGAGAGAGACTAAAGAATTATGAGAATAAACAGCCGGTGGAGGTAGGGAGGGATGGGGGAGTGGGGGGAGGTAGGGATGGGGTTGCGGAAGGGAAGTAGAAATGGTGGGGGGGGGGAAGCAGATGAATACAACGTTATAGTTGAGGCTTAATGACTTGGTAGTAGATGTTAACGTTTACACTGTGCAGATCAACAAACAGACTGTGTACACGTTTTGCAAAATACACAGATAAGCACAGGCTTATTTGAAATTGCCACCATCGTTTAAGTGGTGGAAAATTATGTTTAAAAGACTAATAACTATGTGCTGGCAATGGCAGGTTAAAAGTGTGTGTGCTTGCAGAAATGAGTCACTAAAAACCAACACACACACACACACACACACACAAATGTTTCATGATATATAAATAATACAAGTTAACCTGTGTAATTAATTTCATTTAAACGTGAACTCGGCGGATACTCGTCGCACACAGACAAGCCGACTCCATAAGCAGGAGAGATGAGTAAAATATGGTCCACGAGGACAACAGACACAGGGTGAAGAGGCGGCACAAATTACAAAATACAGGATTAACAGTCTCCAACTTGCACACAATGCACATCATAAAGGAGTTCCCTTCTTGTTTGTTCATACGCAGCACAAGGTTGTGGGGTAGCATCATTGGCCGAGGACGTGGCTGTGACACCTATGCAATTCCACAGCATCCTTTCTACCGCTTCGGAAAAGAATTTGTAATTTGTTCAGAGTGCCGGCGATAGGTCGCCTACTCTTTGCAGAGGACACTGTGTGATCTTTAACGTCCACCGACTAATGCCGACAGACGGGACGCCCGGTTTTATAACGTCCACCTGAGGGACGGCACACACAACGATGAATCAACCTGCCTCTAAAACACCGGGATGACAGTTTATGGCTGGGTCGGGACTCAAACCCAAGCGAGACAGCCCCGAGGCGAATGTGCGCACCTCTGGGCCATCCTGTCAGCCCAATGAGTTCACTTATAAGGAACTTCAACGAAGACGCCATGATAAGCCCATCAAGCTTACGAAACGGTTGCCAACCTATCGTCGTTTGTCCGTGCTCTATTATTTTTTTTATCTGTGACGTACTGTATGTATCACAGGTCTACAAGAGCTCCGCATGGTTGTTGTTAGTGTTGTTGGGGTTCGATTTTTGAAATGTGCACAGCTGCGGGACTCCACCCACCACGGCACCAGATGAAATATGGCCACCATCTTGGTTTTCTGATGGGCCTAACAGAGCAGGCTTGTAGGCCTCTGCTGATGATACACTGCCTGGGTTGATTGCGTCAGATTTCCATTGGCTTTGTTTGGGTCGAGTGTTACGATGAGGGCACAGGAAATTCACTCGACGTCTCTCAGCAGAGAAAAAACCTTTCCCATTGCTCAGATGTCCATCTCACGCAGAGTTCACATCAGATAATCTACACATGAAAAGGCCAGCCTTTGATTGTTACAGATGTCTGAAGAAGAATGTCCTGATCGCTGGGTTTATTTATTCATTTGTTTTTGAATACAAAGTCTCGGCTCGTGGAAGAGGAGGAAAGTAATACAGAGGAGAGACGAAAGGCAACGGGACAACAGATCGATGTAATGAGCAATTAATGACTGATTGATGAAAGAAACGAGAGAGAGGTGATGAGGAACAAAATAAACTGTGAGTAAGAGACCTTTGATCGAGGGAATGGTTAATGGGGGTAGAAAATGTCACTGGGAAAGATGGAGGACGAGATGGTGGTGCACTGCAACCTTGAAGGCCTGAGGGGGGGAAATAGTAAGATTGTACCACCTCAGGAATGTAGTTCTGTGAGATATTTCACAAACAAGTGTAAGAGGAAGCAGGTACATATTGCTGATCACATTTTACGAACGTTAGAGGCAAAACTTCTGCTAAATGGCCGTGTTGATCCTCACAATTCAGTTTATTGGGGAGATACAATCCACGAGTCCTCATCAGTGCCCAGTTAAATCCACATGGTGTTATGACATGCGTATGTGTGTCGTCGACTGCCATGTTCACATGAAGGTCGAGCCTCAGAAAGTGGAACGGAGCACCCCCCCCCCCCTCAGGTCAATATATATATATATATATGAGGTCGTGTGTGTATGTGTGTAAGTTGCTGTTGCTGTTGTTGACTGCCATCTCCACACGTGAGTGGGTTTCAGGAGATGGAACGGAGACCTTCGCACACACGACTCAATTTCCATCTCTCCCATAAACTCTCAGATTTGTGTTTTGCGTTGCATCAATGAGCGAGCTCTCACATGAACATGAAGCCGGATGTCCCGTCTACGAGCATTAATTGATAGATGTTCATGATCCTGTGGTCTATTTCACCGAAGGGTATAGCGAGTTATCGCCGGCACCGTGGACAAATTCCAAATTCCTTCCCAAAATTAGCACTTCCTCTGGAAAGAACTGGGGACCAGGCAGCCAAAGGATTTTTGGATGACACTTGGCATCAGAGGAGGAAATAATTTTTTGTCCATTCCATAAGGACATGCTTTCCAAGATCTCCTACTGCTACTACTTTAATGGACCCGATTGATTCCACCTTCTTCTGCGGTCAACCACACGAGTTTTCCTTTTCCCTCTATACACCTCTATCCCGAGTATCCTTTGCGAATCTTCATCCATTCCAATTTTGATCCTATATATATATATATGATGCACGCACGCACGCAACAGTAAGTGTCAAAATTAATTCATGGAAACAAAACAAACGTATCATGAAACATCTCCATCATGAAAAAGTTTAAATCTCTAAACTTCTTACCTGGTATTTTGCATTTCAATCACAAGTCAAAGAAAACTGCATCTAAAATAGTGTTCAAGCAAAAAATATGCTTTTGTGACCAAGCTATTAAACAATGCATTGTTCTCCTTTCAGAGGTTTCTTACGAACATGTCGACTCGACCGAATGACGAGCACGTTAAAGAGCCAGTTATTCAAGCATCATGTCATGGATGCCTGTCACCGAGCCAGGAATTGCCATGCGAGAATCGAACGGCTCACTCTGTCCTAAAATGGTGACAAGGGAGAGGTGGACCAGCGATTGGAACTCAAAGGAAAATAAAGGTCGGGAGATGCAAGGAATTTGACCCACTGACCCCATCTCAACCCTGAAAGGTCATTACTTCATGGAAAAGAAGAGAAATTTAAGAAATCAAAGTCATAGGATGGAGCATGGTGGGAAAATGAGGTGGTACCATGTTATGTGCAGAAAACGATTTCAGAGGCAGAAACGAACACACAGCTCAAGTGTCTCGATTTCAAATAGACGGCCAGGTGATGGAGACATCAGTCTCGGCAGTTGACGTCTCTCTGAGCCACGGGTGAAAGGCAAAAATGTATGGAAAGTACATCCCGTGATTGTACGACGTGAATCCTTCGGCAGATGAAGGATACAGAAGGTTGAAAGGTCAAACCATTTGTGGGACAGAATGCAGAAATATTTCCATCTTCAAGCATGTGAGTAGAGGCAACTTACTTTAGAAATGCACGTGGGATGGAGGGGAGGGGTAAATTAACTGGAACCTCGTGGTTCAACTACAAACTTCACATCTCGTAACTCGGTGGTCTGAGGAAGTTCATGCACGTATCTGCATTGACAGTGATAACTATTTCAAAGAAAGGAAAAAAAAAAAAAAACTGAGCTGTTAACTAGGCCAGTTGCCTGCTCCTCTTTAATTGCCCACCTTCAACAACTTAACAACCTTGTTTCCCAATTTATAGGTAAAAACAATACTGACGACAGGTGTCTAAAGAGAAGAGTTATGACACGGTTCAAAGTGAACAGGAGCTTGGTGGCCTCACTGTTACAAGGGGTATTCCACAAAAGAGGGGTCAAATAGTTTCTCCTCCCTCCGAACATCCAATTCCAAAAGGACGTGCTCGCGAGAACACGGCATACGGCTGCAATTTTCATGCCCATGGGGGGAAAAAAAGTTTTAAAGCAAGAGCAGACACCAAAGGGAAAGGATATATACGAGAATGTTGTAAAATGGCACAATGATATAGTGTGTGAGCTCAGAGTTTGACAGAAACAAGTGCAAGCTGTTCAAAAGGGTCACAATATGGAAACATGGAACTCGGTCTCCTTCCCACAGGGCAGGCGGTAGAGTTATTTTTTATTGAAAATATTACAAACTATTGCCCATGTTATATGGGATATGGGCTTTGCAAGTTTCAGCACAACGGAGCCAATCCCCGATGCCCTTGTAAGTCAATACGAGTAGAGGAAATGGACGGGCAAAGCTGTGGGGGGTTGGGGAGAGGTTTGGGGGTGGGTTGGGGGGGGGGGGTTGAAGCAGTAAAGAATTGTGCTGGCATTTACAACGCTCCATGCACAATTTTTTTTCCCCCTTCAAACCTTACAGACCGTTTCGGCATTTCCCAGCGAGCCGGTCACACAGCTGTGTCAATAGGTAGAATGCGCATTCCTCGGCAATTTAACCCCCACGTTTCCCCTCCTCCACCTTCTCATCTTCCTTTCCCCTGATGTGCCTTCCCGGAAGTTTGAAAATGACCTCAAATTTTCACAGAGGGAAATCTCAAAGATAATGGCGAGACCAATTCCAGTGGTGTCGGCCTGCACTTTTCCGAAGTGAAATGCCAAACGCGAGGCTCTCAAACTACGCATAGTAATTACGTGTAATGAAATATAATTTGAAGTCTTGGTAGGGAGAGGGAGGGAGGCAGGCAGGGGGAGTCTTTCATTACAATCGGGGTTCAACTGGCACTACTGCAGAAATGAACTTGAAACAACTTGGTCGCAGGGAGAAAACCCACCAGCAGGGTTGAGCCAGCTGACCAACGAGGTGCTGTTTAAAGCACCTTTGAGATGACAAGGAAAAGCAGAATCTGCTCCAAATAAACAATCGGACTATATTCAAATTAGTCAGCTTTACATTAAGATACAAAAAGGAAACCCAAAACTTTGTGAATGCAAACATCGTTTCACATTAACGTCTTCAGAGGAAAGGTTTCTTTGTGCCATTTGATGGAATTGATGGAGTGTAACAAACTACGGCAACAACAAAGTTCCATGGCATGGGAAAGGCAGCAGGCCAACTGGTCTAAAAGTAAAACACAAAAAGCTTTTCTATGTTTTAATCAACAAACTAAATTTGAACATTCAGGTATTTCGTCTTGAGGAAAATATAAACAGGTGTGTAACCGCTGGCCGCATCATGAAGAGCCGTGCAAGAAGCAATTGTAGGAAGCGTGTCTTACCCAGATGTTCAGGGTTATTTTTGATTAGTCACATATTTCATTAATTCGAGGATATTTAAAAGATATAAAACAAGTAAAAGACGTCTAATAAAAGCTGTCTCTAGAGAAGGTAGCGACGCAAACCAGAAGTTTCTACGATGATTCTGTACCAAACCATCAAAAATCGAATGTTTGACCTCACTGTGACCTTGACCTTTGACCGATTTTGACCAAAATCTAATCAGCGCTAGCCATCACCCTCCTGAATCACGTGGTGTAATTTGACATTGGTAGCTTCTTCCGTTCTCGAGTTATCGTGCCTACAAACAAACAAACACACACACAAACACACACACAAACAAACAAACACACAAACAGATGACGGAAGTCACCAATATACTTACGAAATCTTTAGATTTCGTAAGTAACAAAGACGGGTGAAAACATAACCGCCGTCCACCACCGGTGGTGGAGGTAAAAAAGTATTAATGACAGCAATCAGCAGGAGCGAAATGTTGGCTTACGTCCTGTTGACCCTAACCCTCAAGTGGCATTCCAAGACATCCCAAAGCAGATCAATTGGGTGAAAGTTGGAACTCCAGGATGGCCAGGACAGATATTTAGCATTCTCAAATAAACCCTGAACTCTCTCGAGCAATGTATCACAGCTAGTAGTGAAGTGTTGTCCAAAATATCACAAAAAGAAAAAGCAAAAACAAACAAGCAAAGACGGCCTTCATTGTTAACGGACTCCAACCAATAGACCGTTCTTTAAATTCAAGCAGCTTGCATTACCTCCATGATCATTAAACATTTGAACAACATTCACAGCACATGCCAGGGCGATGTCAAACCAAAACTCCTCGATTGGATACAAACGCGCACTGCTATTCATCACTCCGGATGAATAGTTTGCTTCAACAATTCAACACCACCTTTTGACATTCTCGGCCACATTCGAATCCAAAGTGTTACGAGTTTTGGGGTGTCGCATCATGGAGCGCAATATCACTGCCAAAAATGATTTTCTCATTCCAAGAAACAAATTCAAAATCACGAATACTCTCTTTGGCAGTGACAAGGAAATTCTGGATGATTAATTTTCTGAAAATAAAAATAAAAAAAACCTGGAGAAAGTTTTCCAAAAACAAGAAGTAATTTTTTCAAACAAGACTTTTTGCTTTTCTTCTTCCAACAATAGATAGAGGCCCTCAAATATCAGATGGGAGAACGGGGCCATCTCTCTGGAAAAAAATCTTGTGCTTTCGATACAGTCTAGCATCCTGCCTAACTCTCCAAACTCGATGCCTATGGCATCCAAGGACAACTACACACGTGAGCGAGTTACTAACTGCACACTCTCATCGCAACGTGTGCCTCTCGACGGGATCCTCACAGCTCCTTTCCCATCAAAACTCGAATGCCCCAAGGCAGTATCTTGGGCCCATTCTGTTCCACATCTTCATCAACGATCTTTCCGATTCTCTGTAAATCCTCTTTATCTTTTGCTGATGACTCCACCCTCTGCCGTGACATCCTTCAGCTAGACGGTAGCAGCCTCTTCCCTCTTCAAAACTTTACAAAACCATAAATTGGTCAGACACTTGGAATGTCTTTCAATCACGACAAAAAATATATATATATATATATTACTATATATATTATATATATAATATATATATATATCTGTCTCTCTCTTGTTCTCTCTCTGTCGCTCTCTCTCTCTCTCTGGACCGTCAGGCAACACCCCCCCCCCAATCTACTTTCTCAACAATCCTCTTGAAGATATCAGTCACTCAAATGCCTGGTCTCACTATCAGCCACCATGATCTTTGTTGGGCAAACCACACATCTAAGTTGGCCTCCAAAGCCAGCTGAGCATCTGAGCATTCTTCGTCGTTTCTCATCAAATTTGGCACATTTGTTCTCCAGGGTTCTAATCAAATCTGCCTGATTGGCCAATTGAAAATCCAAATTTGAAAAAAAAAAAAAAAAAACTTCAAAAAGTCAACATCACGAATCAATGTTGGATGCTGGCTGAGATTGGTGAATGTTTCAGAAACATCATCAAAGACGTTCCAAGTCTGTCATGCAGTTTTCTTCCTTTACGCGGAAGGCAGACACGACGTCACATCCAGTGAACGCATGGAAGTATGGGATCCCTCTAGCTTTATCAGGCGCCTATTGCAGAAACTACCTCATGGACTGGAATCCATCGCGCCTTGGCTCCTTGGCCAAAGGCAATCACATGTTCTCAAGACTAGTTCCTGTAAGGATGGCAGTACAGATATTGCTATGACTAGTACGTCCGTGTCATTAGCCTTAATGATAATGGACTTGCCTACCATCCGTCGTTGCATCCCTGGCGTGTACAAATATTCGAGTGTCAGCTTCTTCATGACAACATGGAGACACAGCATACAGTGATTCCTTGTGTTGCTAATGGCATCTTCTCCTTTGTGACAATGACTGTGCTTGTCGTCTGTGCTCCACACATCTTTTCCACAAGGAAGTGAACAGCTCAGTCTTGTTGCTGTCATCTCGAAGAAAGCTTCTCCAGTTACTTGGGTCTTACTGGTTCCTGTCACTCTTCTTTCTGATTCCTTGCCCCTTTTCGACCTTGCCTCGGACTTCAGACTTGACTTCTTGTACACATCAAACACTACGTCCACCCTCTCGTACCTGGCACCATAGGATTCCACCTTTGGGATGATGTCTTCTTTAGCATAGTCATCAAATATCTTTGAAGTGCGTGGAGGTAGGGCATTGATAAGTGCTGAGCCATCAATGATGACTGGCATCTCCCCTTGGTTCTCTGTCTGGGATGTTCACTTGCGCTTCAAGAATTTCAGCCAGCTGTGACTTCAATTTTTTTTGAAGTTTTTTTTTTTTTTTCAAATTTTTCAAAATTTGGATTTTCAAATGGCCAATCGCAGCAGATTTGATCAGAAAGCCCTGCAGAACAGAAATGCCAAATTTGATGCTTGTATCATAATTTGCACGATTTTTCTACTATCTACTACACTAATAGTGGTCACCACCTCAGGTCACCCCTCCCCCCCCTTCCATACTCATGATCTTTTCTACTTTCATCAATCCTCCCAAGCACATCGCTTCCTTCTGGATTATTGTTTCCCCACCCCTCCCTCCATTCAGTATTTTTGTTCAATTTCTGTTTCGTACCCAGATTCATCCTTCTCCCTCACTGCATGTAAACTTGGACCCATCTTGTTCACCCCATGTGTCCTCTTCTCGCTCACCTAATCTCATTCTTCCCCATGTCCATTCTTCATCCAAATGTCCCTCTAAACTGCTTTGGTACGTTCCCCCCCCCACCCATTCCATTGTAATTCTCCTTGTTCTGGTATTTTCTGGTCCATTCTGTGTTCTACTCGTCTGAACCTCAAATTCTATTTTTTATTTTGTTTTTAAACCAGGACATATATCTTCTTCAAACAAAACACATTTCATCAAAAAGGATGTTTAAAATAACCCAGTCCTTCTCAAAATGGGATAAACCAGAGAGTTCACAGAACACGCTTACCCCACACAGTGTTTAAGTATATAATTAAAATGAAATAAAATAATGATTTTAAAGGTCGTATAAACAAAAATAGGACCACTGGACCTGTAGCTTATCTGGGCCTGGCCTAATGTAACGCAAATTTGGCAGCATTCCGGCGTGTGATCTGGAGAAGAAGATTTTTGAAGAATTTACGACATTTTCCCACAAAATTGACCGAGCCGGCCATTTCGACACTTCTGGCCACGTGATCGGCATGACCTCCACAATTTAACATCCCACCTTGGCCTAATGTTGCAATCCAAATTTGGTAGCATTCTGACTGGTGGGTCTGGAGAAGAAGATTTTTGAAGAAATTTACTAAGTCGGCCATTTTGAACCTACTTAAAGTCATGTGACCGGAACGAGCTTTGTCATCCCCGTCACCAGTCAGGATCGAACTTGCTGCCAAATTTCAGCCGCGTGGATCTGCCCAGCGGTTTGGCCGGAGAAGTCGAAGTAGGAGACGGACGGATGGTGCACAACGACAATACCTTATCTGGAATTCCAATTCCAGATAAGCTACACATAATGTTGTTGCTTTATTTATTTATTTTCCTTGGAAGTGACATGACAAATTTTCTGAAAACAAACACAACGTCTTCCATTAGCTGTATGAAGAACAAAATATATCACATTGTCACGTATTTAAGCATAAGAAATGTTATACCACAGCATGCACATGCAAATTAAATTGATACTGTTCAAATGAAGGAACAGCTCACCAACAATTTGCTTCGAAGTGATGGAGTGAAGCTGAATACAAACAGGAAAGAGCAGACCTCAGGGGACAATTCATTTGTGAGCCACAAACTTCCTCAAGCCTCAGTTGGCGTTCGTGATGTACGTCGAGCTTTCATTGAGAGTTGTTTACATGCTTGGAACATTGTGGAATTTGGGGCATTGAGATTCCAGTGAGGAGGAATTTGCATGGGTCAGTGGTTCACATCAATTATTCAAGGTTTGTATGTGGAAAGTGTTCTGTACCCGTGTCCTGTGCTCATGTCCTTTGCGAAAGAATGGTGACCTTCAGCAGAGGGACGTGTCGACGTTCGTCAATTTAATGTTCAGGACCAGTGGTTGAGACGGTCTCTCAAGCAAGATGCAAGGCAAGCAATTAAAACTGTTAAAATTAGATCTACTCGCAAATAGAAGAGCAAGAGGAGCAGAACTTTGTAATTTCCCCGCTGTGGGGGAAAAAGAAATGCATCTGGTCCCCAACTCAGGGACAGGCGAGCGTATAATCGAGCTAGCTCTTGGAAAGGAACAGGCTAAAAGATGATCGGAACTGGTAAAGGGAGCCTGAAGGCACAAACTGGTTCATAATAATAATAATTTTAAAAGTACAGGCGATATGAGAGGGACAGGGCCAGGGAGGAGGGGGCAGAGGTCGGGGAGGTGCAGAACCCGGGTGGAGGAGTTGCAGCGATCAAAGTCAAAGGCATGTGGCACTGCCGCTGGAAGTGAATTTGTGCACCGTGAGTGATCCTTTTGCCACAGAGAGTGCCCATGCATCAGGCCTTACTGCAAATGACTGCAAACCGTAGCCTAATGTGCTTACAAGAGATGTCGCTGAAAACGCCTACTGTGTGAACGAGCACCGTTTAGCACCAGACATTCCGATGCATATGCTGGATAAACCACAAAGCGCATATCGAGTGTGTGGCCGTCTGTCTCTGTGTATCACTCTCTGTGTGTGTCTGTTTATTGTACCTGTGTGTTAAATTACGTATTTCTGGTCACGTTTTTTATGGACTTGAATATACGGTACAGGTATAACTTGTGTTCGATCTACAGTAAAAGGCACAGCTTATTCATCAAATTAACATTTAAACTAGAAATCACTCAGAGCGACACTTGGTGAAACAGAACGAACTACAACGGCACTCGGTAGAGCGCCTACCTCCGCCCGGCTGAACAGTTTAAGTTTTGTATCCACCTAGAGGCCGGATCTGAATCCGGACCTGAACCAACATCGAATCTGCTTGTTCTGGTCACCGAACCAACTCATTCACCTAGTTTTGTCCAAACTAGTCTCCAACTTTTTGAAACATCATGCTATGTATTGTTTTTGGCCGCATTTCTCAATGGTGAAGAACCACGTAAAAAAATTTTTTTTTTTTTTAATTCTTGCGTCCAGATTCGGCTCTTCACCAAAATCAATCAAATTCTTCCTTGTCACACACCCAGCCTATCCACTGAGTTTCATCAAGAATCCGTCCCTAACTTTTTGAGATATCATGCTATATATCATTTTTGGCCCTATCTCTCAATGGTGAAGAATTACTAAAAAAAACAAAACATTCGAGCATCTGGATCCACATCCTGATCAAAAATTTGTGTGTTGCTGTCCTTGGCCGGTCACCTACATACACAAACAAGAAAAAGAGCAATCAGAGATTGCAGAGCCTCACCAGGATTTTTGGGTAGTGTATTTTGTGTGGCGTTTATGTACTGGTGCGTTAAATGATTAATAACATAATTAGAACTGACACTTTATAACTGCTGGTAATGATGACCGGGTACCAAGACATCCCGCTTTGATTGGACACTTGACCCTGACCAATGACGTTTATTATTATTATCCAATTGAATTCAGAATGGGATTAAAACAAATTCAATTCAAATCAAATCAAATGGAAGATCAAATAGGTGCAGTCCTTCATTGGAGTCATCAGAAGGAACCCGAACAAGCAAAAAGCAAAGATGAAGTCATCAGTAGGAACCTGGACAGCATTCTCATTTCAGCTGCTACTCCGCTACCCTCAAACCCATCCACGCACAGCCAAGTGAGCCTTTTTCAAAAAACAAAAACCACAAACAGAACCGACAGTAGATCAAAAAAAATAAAATAATTCTGGCTGCCAGACCATGTATCCGATCAAGTTCAAATTAAAAAATATATTCCCCATCACCACTAGATTCCAGAGAAAACATTGTTCAATATTTTTCATCAATCCAATATGGCTACCAAACCATGTGACCAATGACATCATACGTGTGAACCTTTTGTTCCTCATATGTAAAGTTTTGCCTCGATACCGGGCGTAGTGGCGTGCGCCTGTAATCCGGCTACTCGGAGGCTTGGGTTGGAGGATCGCTTGAGGACGGGAGCTCTGCGCTGGGCCACGCTATGAGAGGGTGTAGGGCAGCCCGGAATCATGGCGAAACCCAATCCTTATCCCTGTATCGTAAGAGGCGACCAGGGTTGCGTCAAGAAGGGCATCCGGCGTAAAACCTGTGCCAAATCAGTATGCGGATCATAATGGATGATCCGCTGTGGCGACCCCTAACGGGAGCAGCTGAAAGAAGAACAACATGTAAAGTTTTGCCTCGATCTGTTCAGCCACTTCAGGAAAGAAGATTTTTGAACGTTTTAAATATATATAAAAATATGGCTGCCGAATCACATGACCGATGACATCATCAATTTTTTTTAGATGTCCCGCCCTACATGTGAAACACTGGGATAACGGTCTGTAGCTGTGCAGAAATTCAAATCCAGGCTTGACGTCTTGGAGGTGAGTGTGCGTACCTCGTCTATCCTGCTAGCTCATATATCGTGTCTGATACTGAATTTAGCTTCTCACGTTAGTTGTTATCCCCATTTGCGAGTTTCAGAAGGTGGGAAGAAGTTCTCCCAGAACTCAAAATCTCTACCTCCTTTTTCGGTAAAAGATCACTATTCTTGAACCAAATTGTCAACCGGTTCATGGAACTTTCTCCTTCACCGTTCATCCCACGTGCTTCATGTGCAGAATACGCTTTGAAGTGGAGGATAACTTCCTTCTCCTCTAAGCTCCAGTTCTGTTCATTTAATCTTCTGTGATTCATCTGGAACTTAGTAGTTGTGCTAGGACAGAGCTCTACAACAAAGCTAAAAAGGTGTCACCTGTTCAACAATCAACAAGGCAGGGATCCCCTACCTCACTGGAGAAGGTAGTCATTATCCTTTTCAGCACAAATTCCAGCGACTCGGTGTGGCCGCACAGACTTAGGATCTTCCCCACACCAAGAAACCACGATTTATGGACCAAGCGGTCTCCTTATCGGTGATGCACCACACCCCTCCCCCCTCCATCCCTGAAGCGGCAATCATACAGACCCCAGCTACTTTCGGTGTGGACTCCAGGGCATGCCCGGTCTCAGGTGTGTGTGTGTGTGTGTGTGTGTTTCTAAACTAATGCTACTCCCCCTTTTAACAAAAATCTCATGCTACTACCCGCTTCTGAGGCTACTGCTCCTGTGCCCCATTATCATTATGGATGATATTATTCGCCATTATGTATGATGTTGTACTTACTTATGCTGAGTTGTTATAATATGTTGATAAAATTACCCTTTACGGTTTTCCCAATTCTGCACACCATACCCACAATCTCCACTCCACCCCTCCCCCACACCCACCCTGGCCCAACCCCCCCTCTCCACCACTCTCTCCTCCTTGCGTTAAAACTTAAATGTTGGAATAACTCTTCAACTAATTTTTTTTTAATGTTTTCTTTGCTATTGCCTTTTGATTGCCTGTACGTCCTCTTTTCAACAGCCTGTTCCTTTACATTACCAAGTGCATCAACCATAGCTGATGCGGGAACACCCAATGTGATGGAAACATCGTGAACACTCGTACCGCCAGAATGGTGACCGGTAACCCATTACACATGAAGGTCACTCAGCTGCACCTCACGGCATCTTGATTACGTCTGAGTTTCAATATCCCACCGCACCACACAAATTTTCTGAAAGATGCATTCTTTCTTGTCCCCCAGTACATTCCTGCGCATCCACAACTGCCTCGCTCAGTTTTCACACTTCGGTTCACAGATTCCTGTAACGAAGCTGTTGCCAACAAGCAACTTGCAATTTCAATTCAAAATCACAAGATCGAACGAAGGCAATCGGTCTCGAATCTGTAGCGTTGACATCCAAAATCCAAATCCATTGGGACCATACTCTGTACCGACTGTACAGAACTCTGGTGCTGCCGAAGCAGTCTCCTGGGATGTTGGGCAGGATGACAGGCTGTCAAACCCACATGGTATTAATTCAATGGCAAAGTAAGATTTCAACTCAGTACCCTCGGATCCCAAGTCCACCACCCTAACCATTAAGCCAACACCAGGCATGTTGACATCAGAAGACGAGCCAAATCTCACCACCGTGGGCCTCAAAAGCTGACCTCTCTTCTCTGTTACCGTACGCTTCGACCTGGCAGCAACTTGTTCAGCAGGTCTCTTGTGCTCGCTTAGTTTAGTCAGTCCATTTGATTTCCTTCATCCATTAAGGATCGGTCCACAATCCATGCTTCCCTCTACAAAAGCCCAAACTTTTTTTTTTTTTTTAAATTGAAAAGGTCACATCCAAAATCTGTCATTTTCAACACCTGCTCCACTCCCACATTACTCACAGAATGCACCCGTTCACAAGTGAAAGCCTTCAATCGCAAGAGGCTTTAACACCTCATCGACACCAGGATGTGATGGCATCCTCAAGGTCTGGTCTACTTCTTGTTCTTTTGTGTGCAGCAGAAGGCTGTGGGGTAGCATCAATGGCTGAGGGCGTGGCTGTACCTTCTGGAAGTTAAGGGAGGAATTTGTAATTTGTACAGAGTGCGGGCGATAGCTCACCTACTCTTTGCGAACGACACCGTGGGATCTTTAAAGTCCACTAACTAATACCAGCAGATGGGATGCCGTTTAACATCCATGTGAGGGACGGTACACACATTGATGAATCACCCTGCCTGTGAAACACCGGTATGACAGTTTAAAGCTGGGTTGGGATGCTTGCTTTACTGAACTCTGGCTGACATCCTCAAGGCCTGTTCTATGGCATTGTTGAATTTCAACGTTCGGGTAAACGTTATCGTTCCATCAAGACCAACTGTAATTGCTTGCATGACAGCTTTTACCCAACTGCAATCCGCAACCTGAATTAATCTGTCTCAAGTGTTGTGAGGATCTAAAGAATGGTTATGGATATTTTAAACCATGCCACTCATTTCATTTCAACACCAAAATGGTGTTCATGGCTGTCTATTCACAATCAATCCATCTCTATCTGTCTGAATCAACTCCCTAGGCACGGTCGTATATCTTATACCAATAAGTGTGTGTGTGTGTGTGTGTGTGTGTGTGTGTGTGTGTGTCTCCTCCACAACTCCAAAACCATAAAACCTAGCAGCCTGAAACTTTGCATGCATACCAAGAAAACTCCATGGAAGTGCAAGAGTGAAAATTGGGTGTTTGGGTTAATTAAAACACCTCTTTTGAAGATAATCAACGTCATTATTTAATTATATCCTAAATCAGAAGATCCTCGGCCACCTCACTCGCTGGGGTGTGAAGCTGCCATGTTTTTTGGCCTGCTCGACCATGCCTTGACTTGGAACAGGCCGCAACGATTTCTTCCCAATAAAGATTTGTTTTCACTTTCCTCATATTATCGAATGCCTGTTCATCATAGCTACGAATCGCTGGGTACATTGCAATGCTTATAAACATCCGGAGACGCCAGCGTTCGTTGCTTTCGTTCATTTCCGCACATGAGATCACCGCGAGTATCTCTTAAACTAAGAAGAATTACAAAAATTTAGCTCCAGAATCGAACTTACACGCAGTTCCGACTCCGAGAAAAGCGTTCATTTTTCCAATTATTTGACATTTTAGGCGTCTCCGGGGACGTTTGTCTTTTTTTTCTCTGTCTGTCTGTCTGTCTCTCCCCCACCCCCCCTTCCAACCCACAGTAAGCAAGTTTGGTGAGGCGTAGCTCTCTCACCCACCACCCTTTCTCCTCTTCTCCCTCCCTCCTCTTCTCTCAACTACCTACCCAAAGCGATGGGTTGTATTTGCTTGTGTATATCTATGTGTAGATTTGTTTTTTTTTAAAGAAGAAGAAGAAGGCGCTTACAACCAAAAGTTAAAAAACAAGGACAAATGTGTCCAAGAGCCGCGTCCTAAAGGTTTTGTCTTCACCAGAAGAAGAAGAACAACAAGAACAAGAACAAGAAGAAGAAGAAAACAACGCGGAGCTCTCTTAGAGCCAGCGTTCGCAACGCGGCAAAAAATTCATTACAGAAAGTCGAAACATCAGCATTTTTATTTAATTTACACAAACAATATACAAACTTCCGATATTTCGTCACGTGCCTTGTTGGAGCCAATAGCGAGACCCGTCATGGAGGCTCCTCGTTCATGACAAGAAAATAGTGCATTTACGAAATTACAACACATTAAATGGAATAATCTTTAAATAGTAACGTGAACTTTTCGAAACTTTAAAGCAAATGACCGAATATATTTAAAAGTTCATGATAGACGCTCTCAAAAGGCACCGTCAATGCGAGGATGTGTACAGGTGTTTAGTATTTAAGGAGATCCGGATCCTGTATATAAAAGAGCCGAGTCCTAAAGGTTTTGTCTTCACAAGAAGAAGAAGAAGAACAACAACAACAACAACAAAAACAACGCGGAGCTCTCTTAGAGCCAGCGTTCGCTACATGAGACGCGGCTAAAAACTAGATTGACTCCACTAATTTGAGCAAAAAAAAGACTATATATATATATACATATACATATACACACATATGTGCGTGTGTGTGCACCTCACATTATTCCCAAAGTCCTTTGACCAATGTCGACGACATTAATTACGGCAGGTGGCTAATATTATTCCAATTCTTAAAAATAGGACAGCGCGTCCTGAAGCTCACCTGGATCAGGAGCAACAATCATTTAAACCCCCCGCACACCCTCTTCGACCCTTATTTTTTTTTTAATGCCGTCAACAAACTTTGGTACATCACGTGTGATGAAGGTTGTGTTCAAGTTTCATTGAAATTGTGCGTATCGTTGCAGAGAAGAGAGCAAATACCTATTTTGGGGGGCCAACCCCCCACCCCCCAATCGACCCATTTTAACGAGTACAGATTTGATGTGGTCGATACACTTTCGTACATCACGGGTTATGAAGGTTGTGGTTAAGTTTCATCGAAATTGTGTGTGTAGTTTTGGAGAAGAGAGCAAATACCAATTTTGGGGGTCAAACACTCTCTCCCCAGGTCAGGTCAGGTATGGGAGCATGCCCCAGAGCAGCACGTCGCTAAGTCCACTTTCTGCTGGTACTCCAGGGGCCTCCATATAGCCATCCCCCAGGCAGATGCCTGGCCCATCCCCATTCCCCATCTCCTTGAGATGCTGATCAACCTGCTGCAACCACGAGATAGTGTAAAGTTTTTTTCCTCATCCAATCAACTTGTCACTGGATGTCGACAATAAATACGTCTAGCATCGTAACCGCTCATTTTTGCTTGTAGGTGCCACCCCATCTCGAGCCACCCCGAGGGTGGATACTCTGCTAGTTATGTAGAAACGGGGAGGGCAGAGGCTGCAGAGAGGAAATGGGGAAGGTGGTGATAAATTGGGAATATAATTTTTGCAAATTATAATCCCACTGAAATGGCTGTTTATTTTTGTTGCTCACACGAATGCCATTTTGGGCCTTGAAATTCTGCATTTGAACTTCGTGACGAAAGGGCCCTTGAGGATTCCGGGTTGAGACGCCGGCATTAGAGCCACCGTTTGATTTCTTTGGAGAGCACCATGGCCACATATTCGTGCATTCCACCAGACTTTTGAAAGTGAAAGGATGTGAGTGATCTTTGGTTTGTTTTGCAGCTTCTCTAAAAGGTGGTGCCTCAAAGAGGCGGAACGGAAGTGTGGTGGTCGGCACAGGGTCTGGACTTTGCGAACTTAGCCAGGAGGGTTAAACTGATTTAGTTGAGAAGGTATATTTTTCAGTTGAGTTGATTTTGTTGAGAAGGTATGTTCAGCCAGGAGGGTTAAAACCATCTCCCCCACCCCTCGCCCCCCCAAATAGACCCCTTTAATGAGCGCAGATTTTGATGCGATTGATACACTTTGGTACATCAAGGGTGATGAAGGTTGTCGTCAAGTTTCATCGAAATCATGTGTGTAGTTTTGGCCGGAGAAGAGAGCAAATACCCATTTTGGGGGATCAAACTCCCTCCCTGTAAACCCCCTGAATGAGTGCAGATTTTGATGCGGTCAATAAACCTTCGTTAGACATCAGATATGAAGCTTGTGGCAAAGTTTCATCAAAATCGTGTGTTTGGTTCAAGTGATAATGACTGAAGTGTTTCCGAACTGACTGACTTACTGACTCACTCACTCACCCACCTACAGATACTGCTCAATCGCATAAGCTGACCTGGCTAAAGTCCAGGTGAGCTAAAATGGTAGAAAAATATACCTTCTCAACTAAATCAGCTTAACCCTCCTGGCTAAGTTCCCAAAGTCCAGACCCTGTGCCGACCACCACACTTCCGTTCCACCTCTTTGAGGCACCACCTTTTAGAGAAGCTGCAAACCAAACCAAAGATCACTCACATCCTTTCACTTTCAAAAGTTTGGTGGAATGCACGAATATGTGGCCATGGTGCTCTCCAAAGAAATCAAACGGTGGCTCTAATGCCGGCGTCTCAACCCGGAATCCTCAAGGGCCCTTTCGTCACGACGTTCAAATGCAGAATTTCAAGGCCCAAAATGGCATTCGTGTGAGCAACAAAAATAAACAGCCGTTTGAGTGGGATTATAATTTGCAAAAAATAACTACAACCAAAAATGAGCGGTTACAATGCTGGACGTATTTATGGTCGACATCCAGTGACAAGCTGATCGGATGACGAGGCCCTGGTAAAATAAACTTCAGAGTGCAGTTCTGTTGCATCTCGTCTTGAGAGATTACCCACCTCTCACTATCAATGAAAATCAGGCCTAACCTTGGAAGACACCTCACACAAGCCGATTACATATCGCTCACTGCCTCGACACATTGCATCTTGTCACAAGGAGATCAATTATGTTTCTATTCATGTCTGTCTGTCTGTCGACCATAAAAAGCCATTCATGTCTGTCTGTCGGTCTATCTATGGAAAAAGTTACACGATGTACTTACGCCATTTCATTAAGTACTGTTTGAACATCAGTTGCACCATGACTGAATCAATTACAATGTTCCTTTCAAGCCATTATACACCTTAAGCCTTTTAAGACACTTTAAATATTTTTGACCCCTTTGACCTCTCTCAACCTTCAGACCCTGTACACCCAACAAACCCATTTGACCCTTAAGACCCCTAAGACCTTTTCATCCCCTTTAAAGACTCCGTAGACCTTTTCAGACCTTTACACCCGTTAGGCCATTCAAACCCCTTACACTCGTTAAACCCCAAAGAGCCCCAAGTACCTTTAGACCTTTTAGATCTTAACTACTATTGGAACATACCCTTTAGAGTTTAGACACTCAGTACCCTTTTGACCTCTGAGGCCCTTTGGACCTTTACACCCTTTCCACACCTTATGGCTTAGACCCTTTACACACACACCACGCAAACATCAAGAGTCTTCTTGCAATATACAGACTATACTTTTCTTTTCAGCAAGTAATGCGCAATCTCTAGCCACCCCGAGGGTGGATACTCTGCTAGTTATGTAGAAACGGGGAGGGCAGAGGCTGCAGAGAGGAAATGGGGAAGGTGGTGATAAATTGGGAATATTTAAAGTGGAAAGAAAGAATGTGGCAGAAGAGGAAAAAGAATGAAGGTGAGGGGAATGAGTAAGGAGATAGAAGAATGCAAGGCACATGGGGGGAGGTGGGGAGAGAGAAAAAAAAAAGAATGCACAAATTTTGTTTCGAAAAAAGAAAAGAAAGAAAGAAAGAAGGTCTCTCAAGCCATGAAACAAAGGGTTGCAGCTTTACGATGACAACTTCGTCATGTGCGATTTCCTGCCACTGGGGTCACATTATTTAGTGCACATTTTACAGTTACAAATTCAAAACACCCATCATCAGAACTGAACGGCATGAAAGCAGGAAAATAACTGAAAAGTACGTCGTGCTTAGAAAACGCACTTTGCAAGTTCCCAGGTAAATGCATGTTGGAGAATGTACAACTGCAGGATCCCAAGATCGGTTCCATTAACTGCCAACACACGAGACGTCAAGGGAGGAATAGAAGGAAAGAAATCAAATGCTGTGCTACCCACCTGCTCCGAGGCAAGAACATGGAACCATCAATGAAGACAGACCCGGACAGCAGGATGTACCAGCAGGAGCTTGGCTTGTCATGACTGTGTGGTGGCAAAGGGAAGTGAATCAGATGCGTCTGATGATAAAAGGTTATTTACAATTTTCAGCGACACTGACTGGGTGAACAAAGGTTTCATTAGCCCTATAATGCAAGAGAAAAAAAAAACGTTTATCTTTTCCTCTAAAACAACTTCAAAACCAAAACATTAAGATTCCTATTCAAAGATAAATGATGGCTTGTATAAAAGATTCAAAAGTGGCATCCTCCATTCATCAATAACTCTGAGATTACAACATATGAGGACGTAAGAGGGAAGATTACTAACTTGGAACTAACAACAATGGAAGCTTACACCAAATTCGACACTTGCACTCCAAGTGATAATTAATGGAATTCTATGTTCTCTGTGTGTATGTATGTATATATATATTGTTACGGCTGTGGAAATTCGCATTACACCATAA
>CM068968.1:9971645-9989730 GCA_035128595.1 Eptatretus atami
CACGTACGGGACGGAGATTTCCTTCACCTCAGATCGAGACTCCGCCCAGAAGGGCAGGGGCATGCTCCTTGTCCAACCAAGAAGCTCAGCACCTCAGGCTGGCTCCGCCTTAGCCAGACAGAGTGTTCGACCCCGGCCAATCAGAATCCGCGACAGGAGGAAAGGGCTCCGCGTGACGTCACCACGCCCCCGGGCCAATCAAGGAGCTTGCCGCCCGTTTTGCCCAGTGAGAGAGACGAAGAGCGATTTGCGCGCCAAAACCAGCCAGTGAGAGAGGGAGGGTCGCGAGGAGCCCCCCCCCCCCTCTGAAGAGGTGGGTATAATTAGAGGCGCGGTCTGCACGTTCAGGGGTACTGGTTCTGGCAAGAAGTGCGCGCATGGGTTCTGAGAGTTCTGGCAAGGAAGTGAGCATCTGTGCGCAAGGTGGTTGAGTGTGAAAGCGTCTGCGCACTGAGTGGTCGGAGCAACGGAGTCTTCTCCTGCCAGCCTTCGCCCTGCCGACTTCCGTTCGCCTGGAGCCCGGTCGTGAGGGCGTCTGGATCGTGATGGGGGTCCAGGTCTGCCCCGAGGACCTGGTCCTTGAAGACCGCACGAGGCGGACATGTCCGAGATAGGCCTCAATAAAGACCATTTTGGTCCGATTATTTTGGGTGTGTGCGTATGTGTGTTTGTGGCGCCAGTCAATTAAGTAGGAAATTGTATAAGTGCCGTGCTGTACATACGTGCATTTCTTTTAATCGGTTTAACGCTGCTCTTGCATGCTTCCCTCGTTCCCAATTATTATTGTAAAATAAACATCCCCATTTGTGAAATGTATCCGCTCGTTCGTGTCTTTTCCTCCATTGGCTTAGCGTGCTGCGTGTTGGAAAATTAGCCAGGCTATTGCCGCTGTAACGGGACATTTGGACCAACGGATCTTGGCGATAAACCGCTCGGGTCGCACACGGTTCGAGTAAGCTAAGCGGCTCGTTCCATACGGGTGCAGTCGAGGGTGTGGAGACTCGGTAAATCGCCACGTGGAGCTCGAGGTATTTTGAAATTGCCAAATAACCCTGTACCACGTGGCAGAAATATTGACGCTTCACGGTCCGATAAGGGACACGTACTTTTTCGGAGTTTTCCGAAAAGATACGATCTAAATTTCGGGCGATCGGTCGAGCCGACTCTACTGCTCCATCTAACGGTCGTGCTCACAGCCGACACCCGGCCCTGCAACAATATATGTACATATATATTATATATATATACATATATATATATATTGTTACGGCTGGAAATTCGCATAACATCATTCAGGTCCCGTAGATGAGGTATTTCTGAAGTACATGTGTTAGTTAGCCCAAACCCACTGTTTAGAGGGAATTAATGTGATTCATTCGGGCTGCGATACTTTGAGTTAGGCGTTTTTTCTGTTCTGCTTTATTTTCGAACCAACAACGCCAACCACACTTCAACGCCAACAACGCCAACCACACTTCAACGCCAACAACGCCAACCACACTTCAACGCCAACGACGCCAACAACAACAACGCCAACCAAGCCACGACTCCAACAACGCCAGCACCGCCACCCTCACAACCACGCCACCATCTCAACCACGCTACCCACAGCAACGAACGCCATCCTCAGCGTTCTACGTGCGACGGTTTGCGCGTTGCAAACCGTCGAACGCGAGACGGGGAAGGGAGAAGTCCCCAAAGCGAGGACGCGCGTTTCCCGCTATTTTCTTCCCTTGGCCCGGCGCCAGAATGAATTCGCCTCGTCTCCCACAAGCCGCAGGTGGGAGGGAACGACAGGAAACGCCCCCCTTCTCGAAGCGCCTCGAAGGAAGGTGGAGCGAGAACGGGGCGTGGCGCCGGGTGTGTATAAGAAGCGGAGGCGAATGAGGTTCTTGTTCTTTGGTTTCTCTCTTGGTTCGGCGCCCTTTCTCTCTTGTCTTCTCTTCGTCGTCGATTCTCTCTGCTCGCTTCCCGGGTTTCGGCACGGAGAGAGCTCGCGGGCCACGGCGAGTGACGGTCGCCGAGGACTCAACCACCTCAGGAAAGTCGACTTCCATTTCTTTTGGGTTTTGTGTGAGCGTGTGTGTGTGGCGCCGTGTCTCGCGAAGTAGAATTGTGTAAGTGGTCCGTGTGTCGCGTATTCGGTTGTAGCTCTGCATTGTGGGTTTGTCTTTTATTTGAATATGTGCAATTGCTTATTTCTGACTGTTTGCTTTATGTGTGCTATTCGTTGTCGTGTTGTAAAAAAAATGTGCTTCTGTTGAATTCTTCCCCGTGTCGCTGCGTCCTTCCTTCGTTGGGTCTCCATCTTGTTTCACGTAAAGGGTTTGAGTGGGCGCGGGACGCCCGATAATTAATCTGAACCGTCAAGGCCGACCGATTAACATCGCTCGGTT
This sequence comes from Eptatretus atami, assembly GCA_035128595.1. Lineage (NCBI taxonomy): Eukaryota > Metazoa > Chordata > Myxini > Myxiniformes > Myxinidae > Eptatretus > Eptatretus atami. The sequence goes on from CM068968.1 coordinate 9,974,042, forward strand.
ATCCCGTTAGCATGGAACGGGTCGCTTAAGCGGCCCGTATCCGAAGTCGGCCTGTGGCGAGGTACAACCCTCGGTAGGTTACCCGTGCGGGTACTTAGGTATATCGACTTTCGGCGATTTACCCTATTCCGCGCGGGTTAGAATTCGGACTGGGTTGTGGTGAGGCCGAAAGGTCCACCCGTGACTGGATCCCGGCGTTAGCCGGGAGGGTCACGACTGAATTGTCCGTCCGGTGGGCGAAGCGGCCGCGATTCGAGTCACGTGGCCGATCGCACGCCGACGGGCGCGAATTCGCAACACTGGTGTCAGAGAGCGGGAAAACGAACTCTCCTGGCTCCAGCTAAATTCACGGGAATCGGTTCAGGGGTGAGAGGAGCGACCCCCGATTTCCTCTAAATTACGAGCGAGCTAAATTAACCCCTTACGTGGAATAGATGGCGTCTCAAGGCGAGCGGGAGCCGCGGGGTAATAGAAATGGGATGTAGAGTGTTTAGAATCCATGGTCCAGGATGTAGACCCCGAGCAGGACATTGGTGTGCAGGAACAGTTTCCCCCCAACTGAACCCAGAGCCCGAAATGGGCACGGCAGCGCAGAGGCCGCGGCGTATGACACCCCCTCCCCACCTCCGTCAAATCCCCTCCCAGCTCCAGCGAAACCGGGACCGATGGTGGCGGATCGGCCCTGCTTTCGCCATTAGTCATCACACAAATGATGGAGATGATCACACAAGCAATGAGGGGGGAGATGCAAGAAATGAAAAACGAAATGAAAACGGAAAAGAAATCGAATATGCAACAAATGGGAAGCAAAATGGATGGAATGAACGAAAAAATGGATGGAAACGCACTCAGAATGGAAACAAACACAAACGAAATGAAAAGCGAAATGAAGGAAGAAATAAAGAAATGCGGGGCGAGATGCAGCAAATGGGCCGAAGCCTGCAGGCGGGCATGATAGGCAATAACAGGGGAGTGCGTAATGGCGACGCCACGTGTGGGAGCGAACGAGCTTGGGAGGGGTGCAACCGTTGCCAGGCCCGCGGTGAAGGCGGGTGAGGAGAAAATAATTCGCGGAGACATGTTGGGCGAGGGTCGTGACAAAGAAAGTGACGGTGACCGAGAGGGAAAATTAAATGGGTGACCGAAACGTGTGAGACGAGACACGAGGTGACGACAAAGGGAAAATAAAAATAGTGGAGACAAGGGAGGTAATGGGTGAAGAGTTGGCAGAGACACGGGAGATAGAGGGTGAATTGGACGGGGTTAAAGACGCACACACACACACGGAGTTAGTGGAGGACCATGAGGGGGAGCTGGTGGACTGTGTTGTGACCCGTGCGAGCAGCGGGATGGCCCTCCAGGAACGAGGGGAGGGAGTTTGCCCTCTGAGGCGAGTCACGACCAGGTGAGTTCGGTCGTGTCGAGCGAGTTCGAGGGGATGAGTGCTGTGGACGGTGCACGGAGAGCTTGGGGGGTATAGAGGCCCCGGAACCCTTGTGGTGGCACGAATCCCCAGCGTGTTGGTCCCGGCGTGTGTGGTGTCGAGGTGGGTGTACACGAGCGTGGCGAAATGCGTGCTGCAACGCACGCAAAGCGTGGGTGAAAGGCGTTGTGTGACAAAAACCCGTGTGTGGATGAGAACCCAGGTGTGAGTGCGACCCCGTGTGTGATGGTGTGTGTCGCGAGTGTGCCAGGATGCGTGCTTCCCAGCACGCCGTGTGTGGATGAGCCACCGCGGGCGATGCCCCCGCGTCTGTGAGTGGTATGGTTTGTGTGAGGGAAATGGCACGAGGGAGTGAGCGGCGAGTGTAAGGAGAGGAACAGCGTGTGTAAGGTCGCTGTGTGTAAGGGAGATGTCGGTCGGCAATGCGTGAGCATGCAGCCGCGTCTCCCAGTGTGAATGTGAGTGTGTTGGAGTGGAGTCTGTGCGTCGTAACACGCAGGTGTGCGTGGTAGAACGGAGACGACGGCGACAGAGAGAGAAAGGCCGGGTAGCGGCTGTAGCTATTGTGGGGACCGTGCCGGGTTCAACCCCGCGGCGAGCGCGAGGTCCGTGCTGTGCAACGCACGAGGCCGCCACTGCTCGCTTGCGGGAGTGAAGCCCGGTCCGGAAACGCCAGCGGTGGATTTGCCGATCCCGCGGACGGACAAAGGTTAGGCAGGATGACGGATTTGGACCGGATGGGTTCTCCACGCGAGCTTGTGTTAAGCTCCAACGGGCAGAGCACATGTGTTCGCGTGGGAGCCCCTCGGAGTGCGAGGTTTGCTTTTTGGGGTGCGCAGGGTGACGTCATGGCTGCACGTGGGGTTGGGATCCGGCAGGAGGGTGAATCCCTGCCGGATGGTACCGTCCAAGAGGGATGGTACCGTCCAAGAGGGACGAGGTACACGTGCAGCTGCATGAAGTCACGGGCAAGGTGCAAAGTGCGCGAGCTGTGAGTGCCGCGCTGGTGCTGCGCATAATTGGAAAAACAAAATTAACAAAAGCAAGCCTCGCTTTCGGGACAGGATTCCCTGGGCAAGGGTGGATGATCCCCTTACCAGGGCACAGGATGGACACTAGCTAGGGGAAGGGTTAGCTTAGCTAGACCGGCTCCATGGGCAGGGGTAAGTCCTCATGGGGCCCGTGAATGGATTAGTTAGAGGGATTGTAGTGAGCTTTAGGTGGAAAAATGATTTTTTTTTATTTTGAGGACAGGGACAGACTGTGGATGTGTAGCGGGGACGTAGCTTAGCTACGTAGTGTTAAATGGAACGTGCTGTAGTGTAAGGGATGACGTGGGAGCACAAGGTAGATAAGGGAGGTAGATATCAGGATGCAGAGATTCAGCGGTATGAGTTGAGAGGTGTGGAAGGAGCATGTAATTGATGAGTGAGTGAGGCCAGCGGGTCTGTGAGTGGAGCGAATGTGGAATGCATGGTGCGATGAGTGATTGGGGGGGGAGTGACTCCCGCCCAAGGGACCCCGGGGTCAGAAGTAAAGTGAGTTAGCTGGGTTAGTTAAATTGAAAAATGGAGGTCGTTTTGCTGTTGGTGGGAATGTAGGCTCGAAACCGTTTGGAGGGGTGCAGGAGCCCTGTTGACGGGCTCGGGAGCGTGGCTGCGAACGGTGAGTATCGCTGAGTGGGTTACCCCGCGGCACCGGGCTAGTCGGCCGTGGTAGGCCAAGGGCCATGGGGGCCGGGTTAGCGTAGTGGGCACGGGTGCCGCCCGCTTGGGCGGGGGCCCGGAGCGCCGTTAGCCGCGTGGGCAGTGTCGTGGGCACGGGTGACCCTCAGAAAGGGGCCCGGGGCGCCAGCCTGCCACGTGTGCGTTTCAGGGGAGTTTGCCATGGGGGCACTCCCCGGTGTTTAGGGAGCTGGTAGGCTCGGAGGCAGTGTAGTGCCCGGGGGGCCATCGTAGGGGATTCGGCAGAGGGTCGTGCCTGCCAAAGGGAGCCACGCGTCCCAGCCACGAAAACCGTGCAAGGGCACGAGGGAAAATTTGAGGGCGAGGCCCGAAATGAGAGGACACCAACACAGGCGACGGGAATCTGGGTTGTTAGAACCAATAGCTTAAGCGAGAGCGCTTGTTGAAGCCCCGGGGTAGTTTAAAGTTAAATGGATAGGGTAGATTATGAAGTGTACCCCTGCGCACCAACCATCCCTTCGCTCTCGAGTGGGCCGCTGGACCCACCTTGGGTTGTAGATCGCTGAAAACTGGGGAGGCATCCTGAGGCTGAATTGGGCCTCGACGCAGGACGCTAGCTCTCCCTTATTCCCTCCGGGAAGGGAACGTAGGGTTGGGAGTAGGCTAGGGGACGATAGGTTAGCCGAACAAGGACGATAAAGGGGGTTAGGGGACGATTTATAGTGGGGAAGAGGGTGAAAATAAAAACAAACAAAAAAATAAAGTTGGGGCTAAATTGGGTTGTTACAAATTAGGAGTGGGGTAGGGACAGTGCAGGCAAAGGCGATAGGTTGGGAGGGAGACAGTAGGTAGGTCCGAGCCCGCCTTCTGCGAGTGGCCAGCACCACCGCACTCCCTCCACAACCTGCACTGCATGGCCAGAGGCCGGCCAACTCCATCGGCAGCTGTTGTTTTGCTGCAAGGCCTGTGCCGGCCGGAGTCTCCGACGGCTGTTTTTACTGCAAGGCCTGTGCCGGCCAGTTCGCCTGCCGGCTGTGTTCGCCTGCCGGCTCTGTTTGCTTTGCCTTTGCCATGCTCATGCCCACTGCCCATGTCATCCGCCCCGTTCTATTTTGCTTTGCCCCCCCTTGTTCATTGCCATGTGCGCCAGGATCAAGCAACAGTTTGCAAGCTGCAGGAAACTGTCCTGTTGGCAGCTGCAACACGGGCCTGCAGTGGCGGCCCGTGCACCGGTCCTCTTTTGACTCACCTTTTTCCTGCAGAGTCCATTGATCCTGGGCCATGGAGTAGTGTAAATTATAAGGTTAAGTTGTATTGTACTTGTAAATATGAGTGCGCCCCCGGCATGTCTGTCTAGCGCCGGCAATTTTATTTAAGTCGTCCGTATGAGTGAGTTTGTTTAGTTAGTTACTCAGCCCTCAGGTTATTTATTTTGGGACACGTAATACCATGAATGTCGCACTCAGGGATCGAAGGTTAAAACGTTACTAGGGGAGAACTACACATGATGGCACACGATAATTTGACGACTCGGGACGAGTCTGTAAAAAGGGGAGGGGTAGTTGTTACGGCTGGTGGAAATTCGCATAACATCATTCAGGTCCCGTAGATGAGTATTTCTGAAGTACATGTGTAGTAGCCAAACCCATTGTTTAGAGGGAATTAATGTGATTCATTCGGGCTGCGATACTTTGAGTTAGGCGTTTTTCTGTTCTGCTTTATTTTCGAACCAAACAACGCCAACCACACTTCAACGCCAACAACGCCAACCACACGTCAACGCCAACAACGCCAACCACACTTCAACGCCAACGACGCCAACAAACAACAACGCCAACAACGCCAGCACCGCCACCCTCACAACCACGCCACCATCTCAACCACACTACCCACAGCAACGAACGCCATCCTCATTCGTTCTACGTGCGACGGTTTGCACGTTGCAAACCGATTCGAACGCCGAGACGGGGAAGGGAGAAGTCCCAAAGCGAGACGCGCGTTTTCCCGCTATTTTCTTCCCTTGGCCGGCGCCAGAATGAATTCGCCTCGTCCCCACAAAAGCCGCAGGTTGGGAGGGAACGACAGGAAACGCCCCCCTTCTCGAAGCGCCTCGACGGAAGGTGGAGCCGCGGAAAACCGTGGGGCGTGGTGCCGGGCGTAAAAGAAGCGGAGGCGAATGAGGGTTTCTTGTTCTTTTGGTTTCATTTTCCTTCTTGGTCCGGGCCCTTTTCTCTCTTGTCTTCTCTTCGTCGTCGATTCTCTCTGCTCGCTTCCCGGGTTTCGGCACGGAGAGAGCTCGCGGGCCACGGCGGAGTGACGGTCGCCGAGGACTCAACACCTCAGGAAAGTCGACTTCCATTTCTTTTGGGTTTTGTCATTTGGAGCGGTGTGTGTGTGGCGGCCGTGCCTCGCGAAGTAGAATTGTGTAAGTGTCCGCTGTGTCGCGTATTCGGTTGAGCTCTGCATTGTGGGTTGTCTTTTATTTGATATATGTGCAATTGCTTATTCTGACTGGTTTGCTTTATGTTGTGCTATTCGTTGTCGTGTTGGTAATAAAATGTGCTTCTGTTGAATTCTCCCCCGTGTCGCTGCGTCCTTCCTTCGTTGCGGTCTCCATCTTGTTTCAACGTAAAGGGTTTTGAGTGGCGCGGGACGCCCGATAATTAATCTGAACCGTCCAAGCGCCGACGATAACACCGCGTCTCGTTATCCCGTTGCTGCAAAGCGGGTCGCCTTAAGCGCCCGTATACGAGTCGGCCTGGTGGCGAGTACACACCTCGGGTAGGTTACCCGTGCGGGTACTTAGTATATCGACTTTCGGCGATTTACCCTATTCTCCGCTGCGGCGTATAGAATGCGGACTGGGTTGTGGTGAGGGCCGAAAGGTCCACCCGTGACTGATCCGGCGTTAGCCGGGAGGGTCAACGACTGAATTGTCCGTCCGGTGGGCGAAGCGGCCGCGATTCGAGTCACGTGGCCGATCGCACGCCGACGGGCGCGAATTCGCAACAATATATATATATATACCGGGCGTTAGTGGCGTGCGCCTGTAATCCGGCACTTCGGAGCTTGGGTGTGGAGGATCGTTGAGGACCGGGTTCTCTGCGCTGGCCACGCATATGAGAGGGTGTAGGGCAGCCCGGAATCATGGCGAAACCCAATCCCTTATTCCCTGTGTCGTAAGAGGTGACCAGGGTTGCGTCAGGAAGGGCATCCGGCGTAAAACCTGTGCCAAATCAGTGTGCGGATCATAAACGGATGATCCGCATGTGCGACCCCTAACGAGAGCAGCCCGAAAGAAGAACAAACATGCTACATATATATATATAATATATAATATTATTATATATATATAGTATAATATATATATATAACACACACACACACACACACACACACACCTCAGAGTTCAGCATTCAAGAGGTCAAAAATTTAATCAGACCTGTATACCAAGTTTAGTCAAAATCCCATTCACTGACTGGTTCACAAGTTAGTGCGATAACAGAATTTTACCTAACATGGCCTCTGACCTTTGACCTATTGAGCCCATTAATCTAATTACTTCATCTTTACATCATTATAAAAACTTGTACAAGTTTGACTTAGATCCGTTCAGCCGCTCTTAAGTAATCACCGTAACGAAAATCTATCACGGGACACACAGCAACGGACAACCCGAAAACATCATGCCTCTGCAACTTCGTCGCGCAGAAGCATAAAAAAGACTAGAAGCGAAAGTTCGGTAGAGCACACACCTCCGCCATGTAATGCCCTGATCCACGAGGAAACATAAAGGCCCAATACATTTGAAGATATCGTGCTATGCAAGTACTATATCGTTTTTTGACCCAAACCTCTCAATGGTGAAGAATCACTTTAAAAATTAAATAATTCTCGTATCCAGATCCGGATTCGATCTTCACCGAAATCGAATTGATTCGTTCTTGTACACACCCAACCTGTCCACCAAGTTTCATCCGGATCGGCCACAATATTTGAGATATCCTGCACACACAAAAAAAAACAAGACAGACAGACAGACAAACAGAAAGAGGTGGAAATCATAACTCTTTACCTTCGGTTGTGGCGGAGTAATAACATGCGCCACAAAACAATTAACCAAGGAATACCTGCAGAGAACGAGGCTGATCCTGAAACATACCTCTCCCCATGAAAACAAATCATGCCGATGAACTTACGGTGCCTTCATAAAGTATTCACAACTCCTTCACTCTCACATCTTGCTGTGTTTCAGCCTGAATTTAAAATGCATTGTATTTAAATTTTTGTCACCGATCTACACCAAAAGTTACCCAATCAAGGACAAGTGGCAATTTTTTATTTTAGAATTTTTGACAAGTTAATTAAAAATAAAAGCAGAAAATCGGTCAGCGTCATAAGTGTTCAACCCTTGCTTGTGACACTCCAAATTGAGCTCAGACGTTGCATTCCAATTGTCCTTGATCGTCATTGAGATGTTTTCTACAAACTTGTATTGGAGTCTACCTGTCGCAAATTCAATGATTGACATGATTAGAAAGAAACACACCTTCTCTATTGAGGTCCCACAGTGGACAGTGCATGTCAGAGCAGAAACTGCCCCAAGAAGACCAGAAACACTGTCGGTAGAATCAGAGATAAAAATTGTGAGAAGGCAAGATCTGGGAAGGGTATAAAACAATTTCTAGATTGTTGAAAGTTCCCAAGAAGCACAGTGAGCTCCATCATTAGAAATATAAAGAGGTATGTAACACACAGACTCTCATAGAGAGGCCGTCAAACCAAAAAAAGCACGTGAAAGACATCTGAGAGCGATTAGGCAAAATATTCTGTGGTCTGATTGAGACGAAAATATGAACCGCTTTGGCCAAATACAAGAGTGCTTACGTCTGGCTGGAAACCAAGGCAAGCTCATCACCCATGGAACACCATTCGTACGATGAAGCATGGTGGTGGCAGCATCATGCTGATGGGGATGCTTTTCAGCGTGCAGTGACTGGGAGATTTGTAAAGGTTAGAGATAACATGAATGGAGCCCAATACAGCCAATCCTTGAAGAGAACCTGCTTCAGAGTGCAAAAGACGAAGACTGCGACGAAGATGTATTGTCCAACATTGACAAGGCCCCAACATAAGCCAAAGCAACACGAGAATGGCTTTCAGAACAAGAAGTGAAAGCTTTGAGTGACCCAGCCCAAGCCCAGACTTGAATCCCATTGAGAACTCTTTGGAAATACTTGAGCGTTGCTGTTTTCACTGATGGCTTCATCATCCAACTCGACAGAGCTTGAGCACAGATCTGCAAATAAGAATGGAGAAAATCCCCAAATCCAGGATGATGTATAAAGTGACACAACATACAAAAGAAGACTCGAAGCTGTTAACCACTGCCAAAGGCCTCTACGAAGTCATGACTCAGGGGGCCGAATACTTATGTCAAGTTAAATGTTTCTAGTATTTTATTTTAATTAACTCATAAAAATTTATAAAAACACGTTCATTTTGTCATTAAGGGGTATTTGTGTAGCATCAGGTGGACCAAAAAATATAAATCCGTTTTTAAATTCAGGCCTTTGTAAAACAAAATGTGACAAAAGTCTAAGGGGCTGGGAAGTTGAATACTTTTCTGAAAGCTGGGATTGATCAGAAAGCCGAACAACCGCTGTCGTTTGGCACCACATTTTCATTAACCTGGTTGTCATGATTGGGCTCATGGAACGCGAATCCGTCTGTGAGCGGTCGTCTTGGCTCGATCGCCTGGGAATATATACTGCAAACAATTGTTCGTTGGAAGTTGTCCGGGCTCAGTGACGATTCCTGAAAAGAGCCCTCAGAACAAAATTTGAGAACAGGAAAAATTCACAACTTGATCGCATGAATCATGAACCCCCCTCCCTGACAAACCAATTGGATACTTCTGAGACCTGGGCAGGACTGGTTTCCACCTTCTGAAACCAGCATATGGACATAACACCCAATTCACGCACGCACACCACACACACGCGAGGATCTCTGTGCAGCAGTTCCCTCACAGCAGCGCCGCATGCACGGTCTCCATGCAGCCCCACCTGGACAGCGAAGGTGCCACGTGGCTGATTGTACCTCAGGAAATAATTAGACGAAAGAAGAGGTAGGGGACGAATTAACTCAGGAAAATTGATTCAAGCAACCCTAGCTATAGATCATTTTGAAACCCTCCCTTTTGTCCCGCTATAATAAAAGGAAAGGGACGATCTACTGTATAATAAAGAGATAACGTCTTGGGACACCTATCTGTTGTATGATATGCAGTTCCCGGAACCGCAACAATATATATATTATATATATATATCGTAGTAACTATTATATATTACTATTATATACACTGCAGATTTTATACAAATATTATACATATCATATCATGGGTACAAAACGATTATAGTGACATGCGCGTGACACGGCGCGATGGACCGTAAACTCCAGCTGAGTTACAGATCTGAGAAATATAATATATCGCCAGGGCCGTGTCACGCCGGATGTGTGGATGAGGCCCACTTCAGGGCACCAGGAGCCTGGCAGGGTGGGGCCATGACTCAATGGGAAGGCACGATTCGGATGACGGCTGCGTTCCCTTCAGGTCATCGCTCCACCCTTCACCTGGGCTTTTGGAGGGCGGATCGCGCGGTTCCGTCCTCGTCTCCGTTCCTCTCTCTCTCTCTCCTCTTCGTCTGCCTGCCTGCCATGTTGTCTCCCACCCTCCTTTACTCTCTGCTCCACCCTCTCTTTCACTGCACTTCGCTGTTCTGCCTGTTGCTGCATCTACACTTGGCGTTGGTGTGTGACAGACGTTCTTTGGAGCAGTGTGGAGCAACATGTCCACAGCCCCGGCAAATATAAGCAGAGATAACGCATGCCAACTCTTAAGGTGGATCGCTCAAGCGGAGCGGTCTCCCAAAGTCGTACTGGTTGCGTTGGTTGCGGCCGACCGCACCAGGTATTGAGAGGCCGTTTAAGTCTCATCTGCTCTCCTTTCCATTCTGGCTAACTAATCTCATCGAGTTTGTTTGTTTGTGCATGTGATGGCCACCTGTTCGTAACATAGTTAAGATTGTAGAAGATATAACGGGGATAAGTCTTGCTCTGTCTGCTTGTAAATGCTTGCCTTTTGTCGCACCACACGAATTCCTTGCATGTCCCGTGCTGATACATACCAATAACCCAATTTCTGTGCCACATACCTTTCCTCGCCTGATTGTATAAATGTTTTGTGTAGAAATGTCCCAGCTCGTTTTCGTCTTTTCCTTCATTAGCCAGATGGTCCGTATTCCTAGCCTAAGCCGGGACGTTATCCCCCAACGATCTGTTTTTTTTCTAGCCGGTCCGTCCCTTGGCAGTTACGCCTTAGCTGCCAACCTGATCCAGTGAGGTGATCCGGTTTGAACAAGGCGTACCCGAGGGCATGACTCCCCTGCTAATTTAGATCACATGAACATTTTAGGTAACGGTTTTCAATGGAAGGGAGACCCCAAGTCCACATGGGTTAATTATGGCGTTCAACGGTCGACTAGCAACCCGCCGTGTCAAGGGAGCTATCCGTGTGCGACGGCCTGCGATTTCCGGAAAGTCTGGTGGAACCGAGGTAGCTTCCCTCCCCCCCACCTCCCTCGTGGTCTTCTCGTCTCGACCCCCAGGTCCGCAACATATATATATATATATAAAACATATATATATATATATTGTTGCAGAAATAGCCCGTAGTGTGTTTAATATGGATTAGCCCCAGATCCCCCATTTAAATGCATGTGAGCCAAGGTTGTCGGTAAATGGACGTTACTTTGTTGTGTTTGGAGGTGTAAGAGGCTGTTTTTGTTCGTACATTGGTGGTGGACCGAAGGTTCTTCTTTTCGTTCCCCCTCTCCGAAGGAGACTCCGTCCAGTGCTCTGGGAGGGGAGAGTCTGTCGCTTCGTAAAGGGGCCGCGCCCCAAAAGAAAGAGGAAGTGAAATGAGAGGCGACAGCGAGCGCCGGAGGCTTGTGGTGAAACCGAGCGCGACGGTGGCGCGATCGGTTTTTCGTGGAAGTAGCGAGCCAAAAAGGAAAGGCAAGGAAAAGAGGCAAGGAGGTCTGTTGCCATCGGCTGGAGGAGAGACTCGCGGTGCGTTGGTCGGCGATCCGTTAGGAGAGAACGGCCTGAACCTGCAGGGTCGAGTCTGCCATCAGCCGAGGGATTACTGAGCCTGAGTGTCGACTGTGAGGATTTCTTGCAGTTAGGTAGGAAACGACTATGTGGGAGGCTTGCAATCTGCATGAGAGGAACTGGCTGCTGTCGTGAGTCGCGATTGACTTTATGAGGAGGTGATCGACAGGTTCAACGCTGCATCTAACCACGGAGCCTCTGGTCCTTACCACCTCACGGCTCGACATGTTGTCGATCCGCCTGCAGAACCCAACACCCCTGATTTGGCCTCGTCTGTTGAACAGGCCAGGGCCTGGATTGTATTTGCTGGACTTTTGGGAAAAAGCCAGCTGGAGCCATACCATTAGATCTTTCGTCGTTGGGCGCCGTCACCTTACGGGGGCTGAACACGCTAGGCGCGTGCGTGTAGGCGGTGCGAACAAAAGGACGCCGCCGCCATTTTTCACGCGGCCGTGTTGAGCTTGGGTGCCTCGGAATCCGTGGGGACATCGGCTTGTCACGAGCCACATTCGGCCTTTGACACTTTTCCTCTTGTCCATGAAGCATCACCAAGTACTCCGTGTTCTTGGTCTGTATTGCTGGTCCGTGTCTTGTCTGGCATGTTGTCTGGAGGTATCTCGCTAGGCGTCCCCTTCGAAACCGTAGCTCCCTAGTTAATGAACGGGTTATAGATTAATTATAACATTGTCGTGCATGCTTTGCTTAGTGTTGTGTTCCCTTTGATGTGTCCCCAATAAATCTGGTGATTCGCTATGAAGTTGCCGCTTTGGGTTTTGTTCGTGCCGTTGTCTGAGAACGATTCGCTCGATTGCGTATATAAACCAAATTGGTTACAGACTGGCAGAATTCGCTCGGTCGCTGACCAAAAAACCAGTCTGTAACCGGATGGCTATTCCCCCAGCTGCAAGGCCACAGGGCTGTATTTTTGGTCTCGTGATCTGAGGCGCGTAACCGAGAATTGTGCCGGAACCAGCCGGCGTTATAAACCCCGGAGGACGGCGTGCTGTTAAGTGACGTCCGAATCCTTAACACTGGGTCAAGAGTTGGGTGCGAATCCCGCCACGCTGAATCCTTAACAATATATTATATTTATATATTTTACCATTATTTATATTATCTATATATAAATATATTATACATACACATTACATTAAACACTCAGTGTAGATGTGGTGTGTGTGTGTTGTTGTGCCTCAACAATATGGATGCCAAAATTAAGACGTCAAAAACATAACTATTGATGCCATTCTTGGTATGCCTTATGAGTAACAGCTGCTGATGACGTGCAATCATTACGTCACATTGTAAAGCCTTCAATTGGAGTATCCGAACACTAAGCACCGGCCCGGCATCCCCTACTTATTAATTAAATTTTCTGATATATTAAAGTTTGTATACCATTTTGAGACACTATGTACACACACGCACACACAACCTGACAAGGCAGGAGCCACTGATATCCTCGTAGTTAAGTTTGCAGGCCTCCTCCTCTTATTCATTCCCCAAAGAACCTGACAAGGCAGGAAGCAGTCCACTGCCACCCCCTAAAGGCAACAACCAACATACTACAACTGTGAAGTCAACAAATAATGATATCCACACACACAATATATATTATATATATATATATATATATATATATATATATATATATATATATACATATACATATTTGATTGAAGTGGTTGTGAAAGAGCTTTATATTCAAAGAGGCACGAGGTTACAATTGACATGCAAACTGGAAGAGAAAAACTAAACATGTTGCCATATTCATAATTAACTTTAAAAAATTGGGAAGTCAATGTGAACCCAAAATCCAATATAATTTTATATGGCAATATTTAAGAGTGTGCTTTCATTATTATGATTAACTTAGTCATCAATAAATTCTATTTATTAATAAACTTGGTAATTAACATTATTTAAAACTTATTCAATACCTATGCCATCATAGATCTGAGACACAGAGTGTAGAATCACTTTTGAGATTTCCCTTCTAACGCTATAAAAGTCCGGTTCCTTCGACTGTTTTAAAAGCCCATTGCTGCTTGCATTTTGTCAACAGCTTAAAAAACTCAAGTGAACAACAACAACAACAATAATAATAATAATAAGTAATAATAATAATGATAGCGATACTGTCGCTGTGAGTCAACAGGAAAATACAAAAATTCGGCCAAAATATAGGCAAAATCTGTTTTTGGTTTCATGACCGAAAGTGTACAACGTTTCTAAAAACTGCGCAAATATACATGGTAATTGCTGACAATGTTAATATCAAAACCTTTCCCACTTCCTTTCTGAACAAAACACCACAATAGTTGGTAAATGGATTCAACCTCATTTTATTAATAACACAGGATAATGTTACCCCCAATATTTTGTATGGCTGTCAGAAAGCGAACAATCGCTGTCGTTTGGCATTCACATTTTGAGTAACCTGGCTTAACAATGTGATATTGAAAATCCTTCATTGGAAACTGAAATTGACTCGGGTTTACGATTAATATTCACCAGTCGATTCATTAAAACTGGCACAGAATAGGACGTGCCTTGCCACATCCTTGCCTTATCACGTCCGGCGGTACCGTTAATGACGGCATATTACTGGTCGATGCTTTGGCGTCCAACACAATTTCCTGGGCAACATTTTATTTCCACACACGGGGACACGTGCCACAGAAAAATTAGTTCTCGATGTCCCATCCATCCATCGTGTTTTTGAATGAGTTTCGGCAAGGATGGCCTATTGAACTTTAACCGCTTGGTTTTTGCAGGTACATCTTGCAGTTGCACAGTTTCTACATTTACAGTACCACAACGGTCCATGGATCCTTGTTAGGGGTCATCTACGAACGATTCAATTGTGGGTGCCAATTTACCATTTGATAGGACCATGTGTACCATCCATTATCAATGGGCAAAGTCGGTGATCAGCGAGAAGCATTGTTCATCAAATACCAAATCTGGCTCTGGTAGTGGACACGTTTTTGGTGTGTGGGTAGACATTCCTGGGTTGGAGGAAGCTTTTCTCTATTTCTTTGGTGTTTTTCTGAAACATACATGTATCGCACATCATTGATTGGCTGTAGTATTCGTTATTGGCCAAGGAGACTCGGCAAGTGAACTCCACACATTGTTTTTTTTTTCTCTGTGGCCTCAGAAAGAGCTCCACATTCAGATTGTTCAATGGAGCTGCCATGCTTCTGAATGTCTTCCATGTGGAATTTTTGCCATGCCCACTCAGTTGCCCGACAGTTCACATCCTGTAAAGGCATGACATGCTGGGATGTTCCTTTGGAGAGTTTTAGTTTAAACTGGATGGCACGGACAGCCAATAACATCGTCGCTGTAATGCAGTGCCTGTTCTCATCCTTATTCTTGACTCATTTGTGCTACCAAGTGAACCAATAGCACCAACACACTGCGTCTCTCCATGAGATTGATGAGATGTTTCGAACCCTGCTTGGCAAGCTACCTCAGCAGGTCATACAATGACGTTGTATCAGCCTCCTCGTTGAAGGTTGATTAAAATTGATGGACAACTGATCTTTGGGATAATTCTGCAGTGTTCATCAGCAAAGCCTCCAGGATGTGATTAACTCACAATTTTGCAAAGTGTTCTGCAAAAAAGATCAGAATGTCAACATTCAGAAGAAATTTCACTCAGATTCGATTTGTTGTCTTGGTGAGGTCGTTAATTGTTTACAGCTCACAGGTAAAGGAACGTTCTCTGCCATCAATGTAATGGCATATAGGATCTGCTTATCCTATCGGTTTTGCCGGTACCAAATTTGATTGGCTCTTTCCCTTTATCAATCAGAGACAACACCTACCTGATCATCCCTGACGAAATTGACTGAAATACTGATTAACGAATGCATCAGAAAGACCCCCCAAATGCTGTTTGACCAGTTGGTTTGCAATTTCTTGCTACCAAGGCTTGACCATCAATAATGGTGGCAAGTTTTAAGTTCTGAGTTGGGAAGGGTCCGATTGCTCACACCTTCCTCAGGTCTCCAAGGATAATTCCAAGTGCAGCCGAGTTGCGTGGATCGTGGATTTTCAGCTGCTGACTTGCTATGGAGAGTGGGACTGCGTGATAGTTCATGGACACAAAAGCTTTTTTGGAAGAGATCTATGTTCACATCTGGCTCTTTGGCCACCAAGGAAGCGCTGAAAGAGCAAATCTCTCTCTTTTTTACATGTCCGAGATAGGCCTCAATAAAGACCATTTTGGTCCGATTATTTTGGGTGTGTGCGTATGTGTGTTTGTGGCGCCAGTCAATTAAGTAGGAAATTGTATAAGTGCCGTGCTGTACATACGTGCATTTCTTTTAATCGGTTTAACGCTGCTCTTGCATGCTTCCCTCGTTCCCCAATTA
>CM068968.1:9989924-10007628 GCA_035128595.1 Eptatretus atami
CAAGTTATAGCAACGTTTGGTGGGCGTAGCTCTCCTCACCCCACCACCCTTTCTCCTCTTTCTCCCTCCCCTCCTCTCTCTCAACCTACCTACCCAAAGCGATGGGTTGTATTTTGCTTGTGTATATCTATGTGTAGATTTGTTTTTTTTTTAAAGAAGAAGAAGAAGGCGCTTACAACCAAAAGTTAAAAAACAAGGACAAATGTGTCCAAGAGCCGCCGTCCTAAAGGTTTTGTCTTCACCAGAAGAAGAAGAACACAGAACAAGAACAGAAGAAGAAGAAAAACAACGCGGAGCTCTCTTAGAGCCAGCCGTTCGCAACGCGGCAAAAAATTCATTACAGAAAGTCGAAACATCAGCATTTTTATCACAATAACAATAACAACAACTTCCGATATTTCGTCACGTGCCTTGTTGGAGCCAATAGCGAGACCCGTCATGGAGGCTCCTCGTTCATGACAAGAAAATAGTGCATTACGAAATTACAACACATTAATGGAATAATCTTTAAATAGTAACGTGAACTTTTCGAAACTTTAAAGCAAATGACCGAATATATTTAAAAGTTCATGATAGACGCTCTCAAAAGGCACCGTCAATGCGAGGATGTGTACAGGTGTTTAGTATTTAAGGAGATCCGGATCCTGTATATAAAAGAGCCGAGTCCTAAAGGTTTTGTCTTCACAAGAAGAAGAAGAAGAACAACAACAACAACAACAAAAACAACCGCGGAGCTCTCTTAGAGCCAGCGTTCGCCTACATGAGACGCGGCAAAACTAGATTGACTCCACTAATTTGAGCAAAAAAAAAGCTATATATATATATACATATACATATACACACATATGTGCGTGTGTGTGACCTCACATTATTCCCAAAGTCCTTTGACCAATGTCGACGACATTAATTACGGCAGGTGGCTAATATTATTCCAATTCTTAAAAATAGGACAGCGCGTCTGAAGCTCACCTGGATCAGGAGCAAAATCATTTAAAACCCCCGCACACCCTCTTCGACCCTTATTTTTTTTTAATGCCGTCAACAAACTTTGGTACATCACGTGTGATGAAGGTTGTGTTCAAGTTTCATTGAAATTGTGCGTATCGTTGCAGAGAAGAGAGCAAATACCTATTTTGGGGGGCCAACCCCCCACCCCCAATCGACCCATTTTAACGAGTACAGATTTGATGTGGTCGATACACTTTCGTACATCACGGGTTATGAAGGTTGTGGTTAAGTTTCATCGAAATGTGTGTTGTAGTTTTGGAGAAGAGAGCAAATACCAATTTGGGGGTCAAACACTCTCTCCCCAGGTCAGGTCAGGTATGGGAGCATGCCCAGAGCAGCACGTCGCTAAGTCCACTTTCTGCTGGTACTCCAGGGGCCTCCAATAGCCATCCCCCAGGCAGATGCCTGGCCCATCCCCATTCCCCATCTCCTTGAGATGCTGATCAACCTGCTGCAACACGAGATAGTGTAAAAGTTTTTTTCCTCATCCAATCAACTTGTCACTGGATGTCGACAATAAATACGTCTAGCATCGTAACCGCTCATTTTTGCTTGTAGGTGCCACCCATCTCGAGCCACCCCGAGGGTGGATACTTCTGCTAGTTATGTAGAAACGGGGAGGGCAGAGGCTGCAGAGAGGAAATGGGAAGGTGGTGATAAATTGGGGAATATAATTTTTGCAAATTATAATCCCACTGAAATGGCTGTTTATTTTTGTTGCTCACACGAATGCCATTTTGGCCTTGAAATTCTGCATTTGAACTTCGTGACGAAAGGGCCCTTGAGGATTCCGGGTTGAGACGCCGGCATTAGAGCCACCGTTTGATTTCTTTGGAGAGCACCATGGCCACATATTCGTGCATTCCACCAGACTTTTGAAAGTGAAAGGATGTGAGTGATCTTTGGTTTGTTTTGCAGCTTCTCTAAAGGTGGTGCCTCAAGAGGCGGAACGGAAGTGTGGTGGTCGGCACAGGGTCTGGACTTTGCGAACTTAGCCAGGAGGGTTAAACTGATTTAGTTGAGAAGGTATTATTTTTCAGTTGAGTTGATTTTGTTGAGAAGGTATGTTCAGCCAGGAGGGTTAAAACCATCTCCCCCACCCTCGCCCCCCAAATAGACCCCTTTAATGAGCGCAGATTTTGATGCGATTGATACACTTTGGTACATCAAGGGTGTATGAAGGTTGTCGTCAAGTTTCATCGAAATCATGTGTGTAGTTTTGGCCGGAGAAGAGAGCAAATACCCATTTTGGGGGATCAAACTCCCTCCCTGTAAACCCCCTGAATGAGTGCAGATTTTGATGCGGTCAATAAACCTTCGTTAGACATCAGATATGAAGCTTGTGGCAAAGTTTCATCAAAATCGTGTGTTTGGTTCAAAGTGATATGACTGAAGTGTTTCCGAACTGACTGACTTACTGACTCACTCACTCACCCACCTACAGATACTGCTCAATCGCATTAGCTGACCTGGCTAAAGTCCAGGTGAGCTAAAATGGTAAAAAATATTACCTTCTCAACTAAATCAGCTTAACCCTCCTGGCTAAGTTCCAAAGTCCAGACCCTGTGCCGACCACCACACTTCCGTTCCACCTCTTTGAGGCACCACCTTTTAGAGAAGCTGCAAACCAAACCAAAGATCACTCACATCCTTTCACTTTCAAAAGTTTGGTGGAATGCACGAATATGTGGCCATGGTGCTCTCCAAAGAAATCAACAGGTGGCTCTAATGCCGGCGTCTCAACCCGGAATCTCAAGGGCCCTTTCGTCACGACGTTCAAATGCAGAATTTCAAGGCCCAAAATGGCATTCGTGTGAGCAACAAAAATAAACAGCCGTTTAGTGGGATTATAATTTGCAAAAATAACTACAACCAAAAATGAGCGGTTACAATGCTGGACGTATTTTTGGTCGACATCCAGTGACAAGCTGATCGGATGACGAGGCCCTGGTAAAATAAACTTCAGAGTGCAGTTCTGTTGCATCTCGTCTTGAGAGATTACCCACCTCTCACTATCAATGAAAATCAGGCCTAACCTTGGAAGACACCTCACACAAGCCGATTACATATCGCTCACTGCCTCGACACATTGCATCTTGTCACAAGGAGATCAATTATGTTTCTATTCATGTCTGTCTGTCTGTCGACCATAAAAAGCCATTCATGTCTGTCTGTCGGTCTATCTATGGAAAAAGTTACACGATGTACTTACGCCATTTCATTAAGTACTGTTTTGAACATCAGTTGCACCATGACTGAATCAATTACAATGTTCCTTTCAAGCCATTAATACACCTTAAGCCTTTTAAGACACTTTAAATATTTTGACCCCTTTGACCTCTCTCAACCTTCAGACCCTGTACACCCAACAAACCCATTTGACCCTTAAGACCCCTAAGACCTTTTCATCCCCTTTAAAGACTCCGTAGACCTTTTCAGACCTTTACACCCGTTAGGCCATTCAAACCCCTTACACTCGTTAAACCCCAAAGAGCCCCAAGTACCTTTAGACCTTTTAGATCTTAACTACTATTGGAACATACCCTTTAGAGTTTAGACACTCAGTACCCTTTTGACCTCTGAGGCCCTTTGGACCTTTACACCCTTTCCACACCTTATGGCTTAGACCCTTTACACACACACCACGCAAACATCAAGAGTCTTCTTGCAATATACAGACTATACTTTTCTTTCAGCAAGTAATGCGCAATCTCTAGCCACCCCGAGGGTGGATACTCTGCTAGTTATGTAGAAACGGGGAGGCAGAGGCTGCAGAGAGGAAATGGGGAAGGTGGTGATAAATTGGGAATATTTAAAGTGGAAAGAAAGAATGTGGCAGAAGAGGAAAAAGAATGAAGGTGAGGGGAATGAGTAAGGAGATAGAAGAATGCAAGGCACATGGGGGAGGTGGGAGAGAGAAAAAAAAAAAGAATGCACAAATTTTGTTTCGAAAAAAGAAAAGAAAGAAAGAAAGAAGGTCTCTCAAGCCATGAAACAAAGGGTTGCAGCTTTACGATGACAACTTCGTCATGTGCGATTTCCTGCCACTGGGTCACATTATTTAGTGCACATTTTACAGTTACAAATTCAAAACACCCATCATCAGAACTGAACGGCATGAAAGCAGGAAAATAACTGAAAAGTACGTCGTGCTTAGAAACGCACTTTGGCAAGTCCCAGGTAATGCATGTTGGAGAATGTACAACTGCAGGATCCCAAGATCGGTTCCATTAACTGCCAACACACGAGACGTCAAGGGAGGAATAGAAGGAAAGAAATCAAATGCTGTGCTACCCACCTGCTCCGAGGCAAGAACATGGAACCATCAATGAAGACAGACCCGGACAGCAGGATGTACCAGCAGGAGCTTGGCTTGTCATGACGTGTGGTGGCAAAGGGAAGTGAATCAGATGCGTCTGATGATAAAAGGTTATTTACAATTTTCAGCGACACTGACTGGGTGAACAAAGGTTTCATTAGCCCTATAATGCAAGAGAAAAAAAAAACGTTTATCTTTTCCTCTAAAACAACTTCAAAACCAAAACATTAAGATTCCTATTCAAAGATAAATGATGGCTTGTATAAAAGATTCAAAAGTGGCATCCTCCATTCATCAATAACTCTGAGATTACAACATATGAGGACGTAAGAGGGAAGATTACTAACTTGGAACTAACAACAATGGAAGCTTACACCAAATTCGACACTTGCACTCCAAGTGATAATTAATGGAATTCTATGTTCTCTGTGTGTATGTATGTATATATATATATATATATATATAATATATATATATATATATATATATATATATATATTGTTACAAATTTGGAAGTTTACTGCACTCAACATACAGGTCCTATAGATCAGTTATATCGGTAAGTACGTGTTGTCAGTTAGGGTCCCATCCCTAGTGTAATGGGTAATTAAATGTTCCTGCGCTGTGTAGTTATTTTAATAGTCAGGTTTTCTTTTTTTTTCTTTTTACACCACCACCAACGCCAGCGTCATCTTCCCTTCGCTCTGCTCAACACCATTGTCTGCGTGTGTTCGATCACGTACGGGGACGGAGATTTCCTTCACCTCAGATCGAGACTCCGCCCAGAAGGGCAGGGGCATGCTCCTTGTCCAACCAAGAAGCTCAGCACCTCAGGCTGGCTCCGCCTTAGCCAGACAGAGTGTTCGACCCCGGCCAATCAGATCCGCGACAGGAGGAAAGGGCTCCGCGTGACGTCACCACGCCCCCGGGCCAATCAAGGAGCTTGCCGCCCGTTTTGCCCAGTGAGAGAGACGAAGAGCGATTTGCGCGCCAAAACCAGCCAGTGAGAGAGGGAGGGTCGCGAGGAGCCCCCCCCCCCCTCTGAAGAGGTGGTATAATTAGAGGCGCGGTCTGCACGTTCAGGGGTACTGGTTCTGGCAAGAAGTGCGCGCATGGGTTCTGAGAGTTCTGGCAAGGAAGTGAGCATCTGTGCGCAAGGTGGTTGAGTGTGAAAGCGTCTGCGCACTGAGTGGTCGGAGCAACGGAGTCTTCTCCTGCCAGCCTTCGCCCTGCCGACTTCCGTTCGCCTGGAGCCCGGTCGTGAGGGCGTCTGGATCGTGATGGGGGTCCAAGTCTGCCCCGAGGACCTGGTCCTTGAAGACCGCACGAGGCGGACATGTCCGAGATAGGCCTCAATAAAGACCATTTTGGTCCGATTATTTTGGGTGTGTGCGTATGTGTGTTTGTGGCGCCAGTCAATTAAGTAGGAAATTGTATAAGTGCCGTGCTGTACATACGTGCATTTCTTTTAATCGGTTTAACGCTGCTCTTGCATGCTTCCTCGTTCCCAATATTATTGTAAATAAACATCCCCATTTGTGAAATGTATCCGCTCGTTCGTGTCTTTCCTCCATTGGCTTAGCGTGCTGCGTGTTGGAAAATTAGCCAGGCTATTGCCGCTGTAACGGGACATTTGGACCAACGGATCTTGGCGATAAACCGCTCGGGTCGCACACGGTTCGAGTAAGCTAAGCGGCTCGTTCCATACGGGTGCAGTCGAGGGTGTGGAGACTCGGTAAATCGCCACGTGGAGCTCGAGGTATTTTGAAATTGCCAAATAACCCTGTACCACGTGGCAGAAATATTGACGCTTCACGGTCCGATAAGGGACACGTACTTTTTCGGAGTTTTCCGAAAAGATACGATCTAAATTTCGGGCGATCGGTCGAGCCGACTCTACTGCTCCATCTAACGGTCGTGCTCACAGCCGACACCCGGCCCTGCAACAATATATGTACATATATATTATATATATATACATATATATATATATTGTTACGGCTGGAAATTTCGCATAACATCATTCAGGTCCCGTAGATGAGGTATTTCTGAAGTACATGTGTAGTTAGCCCAAACCCACTGTTTAGAGGGAATTAATGTGATTCATTCGGGCTGCGATACTTTGAGTTAGGCGTTTTTTCTGTTCTGCTTTATTTTCGAACCAACAACGCCAACCACACTTCAACGCCAACAACGCCAACCACACTTCAACGCCAACAACGCCAACCACACTTCAACGCCAACGACGCCAACAACAACAACGCCAACCAAGCCACGACTCCAACAACGCCAGCACCGCCACCCTCACAACCACGCCACCATCTCAACCACGCTACCCACAGCAACGAACGCCATCCTCAGCGTTCTACGTGCGACGGTTTGCGCGTTGCAAACCGTCGAACGCGAGACGGGGAAGGGAGAAGTCCCCAAAGCGAGGACGCGCGTTTCCCCTATTTTCTTCCCTTGGCCCGGCGCCAGAATGAATTCGCCTCGTCTCCCACAAGCCGCAGGTGGGAGGGAACGACAGGAAACGCCCCCCTTCTCGAAGACGCCTCGAAGGAAGGTGGAGCGAGAACGGGGCGTGGCGCCGGGGTGTATAAGAAGCGGAGGCGAATGAGGTTCTTGTTCTTTGGTTCTCTCTTGGTTCGGCGCCCTTTCTCTCTTGTCTTCTCTTCGTCGTCGATTCTCTCTGCTCGCTTCCCGGGTTTCGGCACGGAGAGAGCTCGCGGGCCACGGCGAGTGACGGTCGCCGAGGACTCAACCACCTCAGGAAAGTCGACTTCCATTTCTTTTGGGTTTTGTGTGAGCGTGTGTGTGTGGCGCCGTGTCTCGCGAAGTAGAATTGTGTAAGTGGTCCGTGTGTCGCGTATTCGGTTGTAGCTCTGCATTGTGGGTTTGTCTTTTATTTGAATATGTGCAATGCTTATTCTGACTGTTTGCTTTATGTGTGCTATTCGTTGTCGTGTTGTAAAAAAAATGTGCTTCTGTTGAATTCTTCCCCGTGTCGCTGCGTCCTTCCTTCGTTGGGTCTCCATCTTGTTTCACGTAAAGGTTTGAGTGGGCGCGGGACGCCCGATAATTAATCTGAACCGTCAAGGCCGACCGATTAACATCGCTCGGTTATCCCGTTAGCATGGAACGGGTCGCTTAAGCGGCCCGTATCCGAAGTCGGCCTGTGGCGAGGTACAACCCCTCGGTAGGTTACCCGTGCGGGTACTTAGGTATATCGACTTTCGGCGATTTACCCTATTCCGCGCGCGGTTAGAATTGCGGACTGGGTTGTGGTGAGGCCGAAAGGTCCACCCGTGACTGGATCCCGGCGTTAGCCGGGAGGGTCACGACTGAATGTTCCGTCCGGTGGGCGAAGCGGCCGCGATTCGAGTCACGTGGCCGATCGCACGCCGACGGGCGCGAATTCGCAACACTGGTGTCAGAGAGCGGGAAAACGAACTCTCCTGGCTCCAGCTAAATTCACGGGAATCGGTTCAGGGGTGAGAGGAGCGACCCCCGATTCCTCTAAATTACGAGCGAGCTAAATTAACCCCTTACGTGGAATAGATGGCGTCTCAAGGCGAGCGGGAGCCGGGGGTAATAGAAATGGAGATGTAGAGTGTTTAGAATCCATGGTCCAGGATGTAGACCCCGAGCAGGACATTGGTGTGCAGGAACAGTTTCCCCCCAACTGAACCCAGAGCCCGAAATGGGCACGGCAGCGCAGAGGCCGCGGCGTATGACACCCCCTCCCCACCTCCGTCAAATCCCCTCCCAGCTCCAGCGAAACCGGGACCGATGGTGGCGGATCGGCCCTGCTTTCGCCATTAGTCATCACACAAATGATGGAGATGATCACACAAGCAATGAGGGGGAGATGCAAGAAATGAAAAACGAAATGAAAACGGAAAAGAAATCGAATATGCAACAAATGGGAAGCAAAATGGATGGAATGAACGAAAAAATGGATGGAAACGCACTCAGAATGGAAACAAACACAAACGAAATGAAAAGCGAAATGAAGGAAGAAATAAAGAAATGCGGGGCGAGATGCAGCAAATGGGCCGAAGCCTGCAGGCGGGCATGATGGCAATAACAGGGGAGTGCGTAATGGCGACGCCACGTGTGGGAGCGAACGAGCTTGGGAGGGGTGCAACCGTTGCCAGGCCCGCGGTGAAGGCGGGTGAGGAGAAAATAATTGCGGAGACATGTTGGGCGAGGGTCGTGACAAAGAAAGTGACGGTGACGAGAGGGGAAAATTAAATGGGTGACCGAAACGTGTGAGACGAGACACGAGGTGACGACAAAGGAAATAAAAATAGTGGAGACAAGGGAGGTAATGGGTGAAGAGTTGCAGAGACACGGGAGATAGAGGGTGAATTGGACGGGGTTAAAGACGCACACACACACACGGAGTTAGTGGAGGACCATGAGGGGAGCTGGTGGACTGTGTTGTGACCCGTGGCGAGCAGCGGGATGGCTCCTCCAGAACGAGGGGAGGGAGTTTGCCCTTGAGGCGAGTCACGACCAGGTGAGTTCGGTCGTGTCGAGCGAGTTCGAGGGGATGAGTGCTGTGGACGTGCACGGAGAGCTTGGGGGGTATAGAGGCCCCGGAACCCTTGTGGTGGCACGAATCCCCAGCGTGTTGGTCCCGGCGTGTGTGGTGTCGAGGTGGGTGTACACGAGCGTGGCGAAATGCGTGCTGCAACGCACGCAAAGCGTGGGTGAAAGGCGTTGTGTGACAAAAACCCGTGTGTGGATGAGACCCAGGTGTGAGTGCGACCCCGTGTGTGATGGTGTGTGTCGCGAGTGTGCCAGGATGCGTGCTTCCCAGCACGCCGTGTGTGGATGAGCCACCGCGGGCGATGCCCCCGCGTCTGTGAGTGGTATGGTTTGTGTGAGGGAAATGGCACGAGGGAGTGAGCGGCGAGTGTAAGGAGAGGAACAGCGTGTGTAAGGTCGCTGTGTGTAAGGGAGATGTCGGTCGGCATGCGTGAGCATGCAGCCGCGTCTCCCAGTGTGAATGTGAGTGTGTTGGAGTGGAGTCTGTGCGTCGTAACACGCAGTGTGCGTGGTAGAACGGAGACGACGGCGACAGAGAGAGAAAGGCCGGGTAGCGGCTGTAGCTATTGTGGGGACCGTGCCGGGTTCACCCCGCGGCGAGCGCGAGGTCCGTGCTGTGCAACGCACGAGGCCGCCACTGCTCGCTTGCGGGAGTGAAGCCCGGTCCGGAAACGCCAGCGGTGGATTTGCCGATCCCGCGGACGGACAAAGGTTAGGCAGGATGACGGATTTGGACCGGATGGGTTCTCCACGCGAGCTTGTGTTAGCTCCAACGGGCAGAGCACATGTGTTCGCGTGGGAGCCCCTCGGAGTGCGAGGTTTGCTTTTTGGGGTGCGCAGGGTGACGTCATGGCTGCACGTGGGGTTGGGATCCGGCAGGAGGGTGAATCCCTGCCGGATGGTACCGTCCAAGAGGGATGGTACCGTCCAAGAGGGACGAGGTACACGTGCAGCTGCATGAAGTCACGGGCAAGGTGCAAAGTGCGCGAGCTGTGAGTGCCGCGCTGGTGCTGCGCATAATTGGAAAAACAAAATTAACAAAAGCAAGCCTCGCTTTCGGGACAGGATTCCCTGGGCAAGGGTGGATGATCCCCTTACCAGGGCACAGGATGGACACTAGCTAGGGGAAGGGTTAGCTTAGCTAGACCGGCTCCATGGGCAGGGGTAAGTCCTCATGGGGCCCGTGGAATGGATTAGTTAGAGGGATTGTAGTGAGCTTTAGGTGGAAAAATGATTTTTTTTTATTTTGAGGACAGGGACAGACTGGATGTGTAGCGGGGACGTAGCTTAGCTACGTAGTGTTAAATGGAACGTGCTGCTAGTGTAAGGGATGACGTGGGAGCACAAGGTAGATAAGGGAGGTAGATATCAGGATGGCAGAGATTCAGCGGTATGAGTTGAGAGGTGTGGAAGGAGCATGTAATTGATGAGTGAGTGAGGCCAGCGGGTCTGTGAGTGGAGCGAATGTGGAATGCATGGTGCGATGAGTGATTGGGGGGGGAGTGACTCCCGCCCAAGGGACCCGGGGTCAGAGTAAAGTGAGTTAGCTGGGTTAGTTAAATTGAAAAATGGAGGTCGTTTTGCTGTTGGTGGGAATGTAGGCTCGAAACCCGTTTGGAGGGGTGCAGGAGCCCTGTTGACGGGCTGGGAGCGTGGCTGCGAACGGTGAGTATGCTGAGTGGGTACCCCGCGGCACCGGGCTAGTCGGCCGTGGTAGGCCAAGGGCCCATGGGGGCCGGGTTAGCGTAGTGGGCACGGGTGCCGCCCGCTTGGGCGGGGCCCGGAGCGCCGTTAGCCGCGTGGGCAGTGTCGTGGGCACGGGTGACCCTCAGAAAGGGGCCCGGGGCGCCAGCCTGCCACGTGTGCGTTTCAGGGGAGTTTGCCATGGGGGCACTCCCCGGTGTTTAGGGAGCTGGTAGGTCGGAGGCAGTGTAGTGCCCGGGGGGCCATCGTAGGGGATTCGGCAGAGGGTCGTGCCTGCCAAAGGGAGCCACGCGTCCCAGCCACGAAAACCGTGCAAGGGCACGAGGGAAAATTTGAGGGCGAGGCCCGAAATTGAGAGGACACCAACACAGGCGACGGGAATCTGGGTTGTTAGAACCAATAGCTTAAGCGAGAGGCGCTTGTTGAAGCCCCGGGTAGTTTAAAGGTTAAATGGATAGGGTAGATTAGAAGTGTACCCCTCGCACCAACCATCCCTTCGCTCTCGAGTGGGCCGCTGGACCCACCTTGGGTTGTAGATCGCTGAAAACTGGGGAGGCTCCTGAGGCTGAATTGGGCCTCGACGCAGGACGCTAGCTCTCCCTTATTCCCTCCGGGAAGGGAACGTAGGGGTTGGGAGTAGGCTAGGGACGATAGGTTAGCCGAACAAGGACGATAAAGGGGGTTAGGGGACGATTTATAGTGGGGAAGAGGGTGAAAATAAAAACAAACAAAAAAATAAGTTGGGGCTAAATTGGGTTGTTACAAATTAGGAGTGGGTAGGACAGTGGCAGGCAAAGGCGATAGGTTGGGAGGGAGACAGTAGGTAGGTCCGAGCCCGCCTTCTGCGAGTGGCCAGCACCACCGCACTCCCTCCACCAACCTGCACTGCATGGCCAGAGGCCGGCCAACTCCATCGGCAGCTGTTGTTTTGCTGCAAGGCCTGTGCCGGCCGAGCGTCTCCGACGGCTGTTTTTACTGCAAGGCCTGTGCCGGCCAGTTCGCCTGCCGGCTGTGTTCGCCTGCACGGCTATGTTTGCCTTTGCCTTTGCCATGCTCATGCCCACTGCCCATGTCATCCGCCCCGTTCTATTTTGCTTTGCCCCCCCTTGTTCATTGCCATGTGCGCCAGGATCAAGCAACAGTTTGCAAGCTGCAGGAACTGTCCTGTTGGCAGCTGCAACACGGGCCTGCAGTGGCGGCCCGTGCACCGGTCCTCTTTTGACTCACCTTTTTCCTGCAGAGTCCATTGATCCTGGGCCATGGAGTAGTGTAAATTATAAGGTTAAGTTGTATTGTACTTGTAATATGAGTGCGCCCCCGGCATGTCTGTCTAGCGCCGGCAATTTTATTTAAGTCGTCCGTATGAGTGAGTTGTTTAGTTAGTTACTCAGCCCTCAGGTTATTATTTTGGGGACACGAATACCATGAATGTCGCACTCAGGGATCCGAAGGTAAAACGTACTAGGGGAGAACTACACATGATGGCACACGATAATTTGACGACTCGGGACGAGTCTGTAAAAGGGGAGGGGTAGTTGTTACGGCTGGTGGAAATTCGCATAACATCATTCAGGTCCCGTAGATGAGGTATTTCTGAAGTACATGTGTAGTAGCCCAAACCCATTGTTTAGAGGGAATTAATGTGATTCATTCGGGCTGCGATACTTTGAGTTAGGCGTTTTTCTGTTCTGCTTTATTTTCGAACCAACAACGCCAACCACACTTCAACGCCAACAACGCCAACCACACTTCAACGCCAACAACGCCAACCACACTTCAACGCCAACGACGCCAACAAACAACAACGCCAAACAACGCCAGCACCGCCACCCTCACAACCACGCCACCATCTCAACCACACTACCCACAGCAACGAACGCCATCCTCACGTTCTACGTGCGACGGTTTGCACGTTGCAAACCGTCGAACGCGAGACGGGGAAGGAGAAGTCCCCAAAGCGAGGACGCGCGTTTTCCCGCTATTTTCTTCCTTGGCCGGCGCCAGAATGAATTCGCCTCGTCCCCACAAGCCGCAGGTGGGAGGGAACGACAGGAAACGCCCCCCTTCTCGAAGCGCCTCGAAGGAAGGTGGAGCCGGAAACGGGGCGTGGTGCCGGGCGTAAAAGAAGCGGAGGCGAATGAGGTTCTTGTTCTTTTTTTGGTTCTCTCTTGGTCGGCGCCCTTTTCTCTCTTGTCTTCTCTTCGTCGTCGATTCTCTCTGCTCGCTTCCCGGGTTTCGGCACGGAGAGAGCTCGCGGGCCACGGCGGAGTGACGGTCGCCGAGGACTCAACCACCTCAGGAAAGTCGACTTCCATTTCTTTTGGGTTTTGTCTGGAGCGTGTGTGTGTGGCGCCGTGCTCGCGAAGTAGAATTGTGTAAGTGGTCCGTGTGTCGCGTATTCGGTTGTAGCTCTGCATTGTGGGTTGTCTTTTATTTGAATATATGTGCAATTGCTTATTCTGACTGGTTTGCTTTATGTGTGCTATTCGTTGTCGTGTTGTAAATAAAATGTGCTTCTGTTGAATTCTTCCCCCGTGTCGCTGCGTCCTTCCTTCGTTGGGTCTCCATCTTGTTTCACGTAAAGGGTTTTGAGTGGGCGCGGGACGCCCGATAATTAATCTGAACCGTCAAGGCCGACGATAACACCGCTCGGTTATCCCGTTAGCTGACAAACGGGTCGCCTTAAGCGGCCCGTATCCGAAGTCGGCCTGTGGCGGAGTACAACCCTCGGTAGGTTACCCGTGCGGGTACTTAGGTATATCGACTTTCGGCGATTTACCCTATTCCGCGCGGCGTAGAATGCGGACTGGGTTGTGGTGAGGCCGAAAGGTCCACCCGTGACTGGATCCGGCGTTAGCCGGGAGGGTCACGACTGAATTGTCCGTCCGGTGGGCGAAGCGGCCGCGATTCGAGTCACGTGGCCGATCGCACGCCGACGGGCGCGAATTCGCAACAATATATATATATATACCGGGCGTAGTGGCGTGCGCCTGTAATCGGCTACTCGGAGGCTTGGGTGTGGAGGATCGCTTGAGGACGGGTTCTCTGCGCTGGGCCACGCTATGAGAGGGTGTAGGGCAGCCCGGAATCATGGCGAAACCCAATCCTTATTCCCTGTGTCGTAAGAGGTGACCAGGGTTGCGTCAGGAAGGGCATCCGGCGTAAAACCTGTGCCAAATCAGTGTGCGGATCATAACGGATGATCCGCTGTGCGGACCCCTAACGGGAGCAGCCGAAAGAAGAACAACATGTACAATATATATATATATATAATATTATTATATATATATATATAATATATATATATAACATAACACACACACACACACACACACACACACCTCCAGAGTTCAGCATCAAGAGGTCAAAAATTAATCAGACCTATACCAAGTTTAGTCAAAATCCCATCACTGACTGGTTCACAAGTTAGTGCGATAACAGAATTTCTACCTAACATGGCCTCTGACCTTTGACCTATTGAGCCCATAATCTAATTACTTCATCTTTACATCATTATAAAAACTTGTACCAAGTTTGACTTAGATCCGTTCAGCCGCTCTTAAGTAATCACCGTAACGAAAATCTATCACGGACACACAGACGGACAACCCGAAAACATCATGCCTCTGGCAACTTCGTCGGCAGAAGCATAAAAAAAGACTAGAAGCGAAGTCGGTAGAGCACACACCTCCGCCATGTAATGCCTGATCCACGAGAACATAAAGGGCCCAATACATTTTGAAGATATCGTGCTATGCAGTACTATATCGTTTTTGACCCAACCTCTCAATGGTGAAGAATCACTTTAAAAAATTAAATAATTCTCGTATCCAGATCCGGATTCGGATCTTCACCGAAATCGAATTGATTCGTTCTTGTTACACACCCAACCTGTCCACCAAGTTTCATCCGGATCGGTCCACAATATTTTGAGATATCCTGCACACACAAAAAAAAACAAGACAGACAGACAGACAAACAGAAAGAGGTGAAATCATAACCTCTTTCACCTTCGGTGGCGGAGGTAATAACATGCGCAAAACAATTACCAAGGAATACCTGCAGAGAACGAGGCTGATCCTGAAAACATACCTCTCCCCATGAAACAAAATCAATGCCATGAACTACGGTGCCTTCATAAAGTATTCACACTCCTTCACTCTCACATCTTGCTGTGTTTCAGCCTGAATTTAAAATGCATTGTATTTAAATTTTTGTCACCGATCTACACAAAATACCCAATAAGGACAAAGTGGAATTTTTTTATTTTAGAATTTTTGACAAGTTAATTAAAAATAAAAAGCAGAAATGTCAGCGTCAATAAGTGTTCAACCCCTTTGCTGTGACACTCCAAATTGAGCTCAGGTGCATCCAATTTCCTTTGATCGTCCTTGAGATGTTTCTACAACTTGATTGGAGTCTACCTGTCGCAAATTCAATTGATTGGACATGATTTAGAAAGAACACACCTTTCTATCTGAGGTCCACAGTGGACAGTGCATGTCAGAGCAGAAACTCCACCAAGAAGACCAAGAAACTGTCGTAGAACTCAGAGATAAAATTGTGAGAAGGCATAGATCTGGGGAAGGGTATAAAACAATTTCTAGATTGTTGAAAGTTCCCAAGAGCACAGTGAGCTCCATCATTAGGAAATGGAAAGAGTATGGGAACTACACAGACTCTTCATAGAGCAGGCCGTCAAACCAAAAAAAAGGCACGTGAAAGACACCGAGAGCATTAGGCAAAATATTCTGTGGTCTGATGAGACGAAAATTGAACGCTTTGGCCAAATACAAAGTGCTACGTCTGGTGGAAACCAAGCACAGCTCATCACCCATGGAACACCATTCCTACGATGAAGCATGGTGGTGGCAGCATCATGCTATGGGGATGCTTTTCAGCGGCAGTGACTGGGAGATTTGTAAGGTTAGAGATAACAATGAATGGAGCCAAATACAGGCCAATCCTTGAAGAGAACCTGCTTCAGAGTGCAAAAGACCGAAGACTGCGACGAAGATGTATGTTCCAACAGGACAATGGCCCCAAACATACAGCCAAAGCAACACGAGAATGGCTTCAGAACAAGAACGTGAAAGTCTTTGAGTGACCCAGCCAAAGCCCAGACTTGAATCCCATTGAGAATCTGTGGAAATACTTGAAGGTTGCTGTTCACTGATGCTCATCATCCAACTCGACAGAGCTTGAGCAAATCTGCAAATAAGAATGGGAGAAAATCCCCAAATCCAGATGATGTATAAAGCTGACACAGACATACAAAAGAAGACTCGAAGCTGTAACCACTGCCAAAGGCGCTTCTACGAAGTATTGACTCAGGGGGCCGAATACTTATGTCAATTAAATGTTTCTGTATTTTATTTTTAATTAACTCATAAAAATTTATAAAAACACGTTTTCATTTTGTCATTAATGGGGTATTTTGTGTAGATCGGTGACAAAAAATATAAATCCATTTTAAATTCAGGCTGTAACAACAAAATGTGACAAAAGTCAAGGGGGGTTGAATACTTTCTGAAGCCTGATTGTCAGAAAGCGAACAACCGCTGTCGTTTGGCACCACATTTTCATTAAACCTGGTTGTCATATTGGGCTCATGGAACGGAATCCGTCTGTGACGGGGTTTCGGCTAGTCCCTGGGAATATTACTGCAACAATTGTCGTTGGAAGTTGTCCGGGGCTCAGTGACGATCCTGAAAAGAGCCCTCAGAACAAAATTTGAGAACAGGAAAACTTCACAACTTGATCCATGAATCATGAACCCCCCTCCCTGACCAAAACAGAGTTGGATACTTCGAGACCTGGGAGGACTTGGTTCCACCTTCTGAAACCAGCATATGGACATAACACCCAATCACGCACGCACACGCACACACACGCGAGGATCTCTGTGCAGCAGTTCCCTCACAGCAGCGCCGCATGCACTGGTCTCCATGAGGCCCCACCTGACAGCGAAGGTGCACGTGGCTGATTTACCTCAGGAATAATTAGACGAAAAGAAGAGTAGGGACGAAATTAACTAGAAAATGATTCAAGCAACCCTAGCTATTAGATCATTGAAACGCACTCCCTTGTTGTCCCGCTAAATAAAAGGAAAGGGACGATCTACATGTATAATAAAGGAATAACTGTCTTGGGACACCTATCTGTTGTATGAATGCAGTTCCGAGAACCGCAACAATATATATATATATATATATATATATATATATATATATATATATATACACTGCATTTTATCATATTATCATATCATATCATGGGTCAAAACGATATAGTGACATGCGCGTGACACGGCGCATGACCGTAAACTCCAGCTGAGTTTACAGCTGAGAATCATAATATATCGCCAGGCCGTGTCACGCCGGATGTGTGAATGAGGCCACTTCAGGCACCAGGAGCCTGGCAGGGTGGGGCCATGACTCAATGGAAGGGCACGATTCGGATGACGGCGCGTCCCTTCAGGTCATCGCTCCACCCTTCACCTGGGGCTTTTGGAGGGCGGATCGCGGGTCCGTCCTTCGTCCTCCGTCCTCTCTCTCTCTCTCTCTTCGTCTGCCTGCCTGCCTGTCTGTCTCCCACCCTCCTTTTACTCTCTGCTCCACCCTCTCTTCACTGCACCTCGCTGTCTGCCTGTTGCTGCATCTACACTTGGCGTTGGTGTGTGACAGACGTTCTTCTGGAGCAGTGTGGAGCACATGTTTCCACAAGCCCCGGCAAAGTGATTAAGCAAGAGATAACGCGCCAACTCTTAAGGTGGGATCGCTCAAGCGGAGCGTCTCCCAAAGCGTACTGGGTTGCGTTGGTTGGCCGACCGCACCAGGTATTGAGAGGCCGTTAGTTCTCATCTGCTCTCCTTCCATCTGGCTAACTAATCTTCATCGAGTTTGTTTGTTTGTGCATGTGATGGCACCTGTCGTAACATAAGTTAAGATTGTAGAAGATATAACGGGATAAGTCTGCTCTGTCTGCTTTTGTAAAATGCTTGCCTTTTGTCGCACCACACGAATTCCTTGCTGTCCCTGCTGTACATACCAATAAACCCAATTTACTGTGCCACATACCTTTCCTCGCCTGATTGTAAATAAATGTTTTGTGTAGAAA
>CM068968.1:10007638-10018018 GCA_035128595.1 Eptatretus atami
TCGTTTTCGTCTTTTCCTTCATTAGTCCAGCATGGTCCGTATCCTAGCCTAGCCGGGACGTTATCCCCCAACGATCTGTTTTTTTCTAGCCGGTCCGTCCTTGGCAGTTACGCTTAGCTGCACCTGATCCAGTGAGGTGATCCGGTTTGAACAAGGCGTACCGAGGGCATGCTCCCCGGTAATTAGATCACATGAACATTTTAGGTAACCGGTTTCCAATGGAATGGAGGACCCCAAGTCACATGGTTGAATTATTGGCGTTCACGGTCGACTAGCAACCCGCCGTGTCAAGGAGCTATCCGTGTGCGACGGCCTGCGATTCCGGAAAGTCTGGTGGGAACCCGAGGTAGCTTCCCTCCCCCCCACCTCCCTCGTGGTCTTCTCGTCTCGACCCCAGGTCCGCAACAATATATATATATATATATATATATATTGTTGCAGAAATAGCCCTTAGTGTGTTATTAAATATAGGATTAGCCCAGATCCCCCTTAAATGCATGTTAGCCAGGTTGTTCGGTAAATGGACGTTACATGTGTGTTGGGAGGTGTAAGAGGCTGTTTATTGTTCGTACATTGGTGGTGGACCGAGAGGTTCTTCTTCTTCGTTCCCTCTCGAAGGAGACTCCGGCAGTGCTCTGGGAGGGGGAGGAGTCTGTCGGCTTCGTAAAGGGGCGCGCCCCAAAAAGAAAGAGGAAGTGAAATTGAGAGGCGAGCGAGCGCCGGGAAGGCGGTGGTGAAACCGAGCGCCGAGGTGGCGCGATCGGTTTTTCGTGAAGAGCGAGCCAAAAGAAAGGCAAGGAAGAGAGGCAAGAGGTCTGTCTGCCATCGGCTGGAGGAGAGACTCGCGGTGCGTGTGGTCGGCGATCCGTAAGAGAGGAACGGCCTGAACCTGAGGGTCGAGTCTGCCATCTGCCGAGGGAGTTACTGAGCCTGAGTGTCGAGTGAGGATTTCTGCAGTATAGAAACGACTAGTGGGAGGCTGCAATCTGCATTGAGAGGAACTGGCTGCTGTGTGAGTCGGCGATTGACTTTATGAGGAGGTGATTGACAGGTTCAACCTGCATCTAACCACGGAGCCTCTGTCCTTACTCACCTCACGGCTCGACATGTTTGTCGATCCGCCTGCAGAACCCAACACCCCGATTTGGCCTCGTCTGGTGAACAGGCCAGGCCTGGATTTGTATGCTGGACTTTGTGAAAAGCCAGCTGGAGCATACCATAGATCTTTCGTCTTGGGCCGTCGACCTTACGGGGGCTGAACACGCTGAGGCCGCGTGCGTGGGCGGTGCGACAAAAGGACGCCGCCGCCATTTTTCCACGCGGCGTGTTTGAGCTTGGGTGCTCGAATCCGTGGACATCGGCTTGTCACGAGCCACATTCGGGCCTTTGACACTTTTCCTCTTGTCCATGAAGCATCACCAAGTACTCCGTGTCTTGTCTGTATGCTGTCCGTGTCTTGTCTGCATGTTGTCTGAGGTTTATCTCGCTAGGGTCCCCTTCGAAACCCGTAGCTCCCTAGTTAAGAACGGGTTATAGATTAATTATAACATTGTCGTGCATGCTTTGCTTGTGTTGTGTTCCCTGATGTGTCCCCAATAAATCTGGTGATTCGTATGAAGTTGCCGCTTTGGGTTTGTTCGTGCCGTGCTGAGAAACGATTCGCTCGATTGGTATATAAACCAAATTGGTTACAGACTGGCAGAATTCGCTCGGTCCTGACAAAACCAGTCTGTAACCGGGGCTATTCCCCAGCTGGCAAGGCACAGGTGTATTTTGGTCTCGTGATCTGAGGCGCGTAACCCGAGAATTGTGCCGAACCAGCCGGCGTTATAACCCGGAGACGGCGGTGCTGTTAAGTGACGTCCGAATCCTTAACACTGGGTCAAGAGTTGGGTGCGAATCCCGCCACCGCTGAATCCTTAACAATATATTATATTTATATATTTTACATTATATTATATTATCTATATATAAATATATTATACATACACATACATAAACACTCAGTGTGTGTGTGTGTGTGTGTGTGTGCCTCAACAATATGGATGCAAAATTAAGACGTCAAAACATATACTATGATGCCATTCTGTATTGCCTTATGAGTAACAGCTGACTGATGACGTGCAATCATTACGTCACATTGTAAAGCCTTCAATTGAGTATTCCGAACACTAAGCACCGGCCCTCTCCCTACTATTAATTAAATTTTTCTGATATATTAAAGTTTGTATACATTTTGAGACACTATGTACACACACGCACACACAACCTGACAAGGCAGGAGCACTGATTATCCTCGTAGTAAGTTTGCAGGCCTCCTCCCTCTCTATTCATTCCCCAAAGCAACCTGACAAGGCAGGAGCAGTCACTGCCACCCCCTAAAGGCAACAACCACATACTACAATGTGAAGTCACAATAATGATATCACACACACACAATATATATATATATATATATATATATATAATATATATATATATATATACATATACATATTGATGAAGTGGTTTGTGAAAGAGCTTTATATTCAAGAGCACGAGGTTACAATGACATGCAAACTGGAAGAAAACTAAAAATGTTGCATATTCATAATTAACTTTAAAAAATGGGAAGTCATGACCCAAAATGCAATATAATTTTATATGCAATATTTAAAGTCTTTTCATTATTATG
Organism: Eptatretus atami; assembly: GCA_035128595.1. NCBI lineage: Eukaryota > Metazoa > Chordata > Myxini > Myxiniformes > Myxinidae > Eptatretus > Eptatretus atami. The sequence goes on from CM068968.1 coordinate 10,010,313, forward strand.
ATTACTTAGTCATCAATAAACTATTTATTAATATAACTTGGTAATTAACATTATTTAAAACTTATCAATACCTATGCACATCATAGATCTGAGACACAGATGTAGAAATCACTTTTGAATTTCCCTTCTAACGTATAAAGTCCGGTCTCCTTCGACTGTTTTAAAAGCCCATTGTGCTTGCATTTTGTCAACAGCTAAAAAACTCAAGTGAACAACAACAACAACAATAATAATAATAATAATAATAATAATAATGAATAGCGATACTGTCGCTGTGATCAACAGGAAAATACAAAATCGGCCAAAATATAGCAAAATCTTGTTTTGGTTTCATGACCGAAAGTGTACAAGTTTCTAAAACTTGGCAATATACATGGTAATTGCTGACAATGTTAATATCAAACCTTTCCCACTTCCTTTCTGAACAAAACACCACCAACTAGTTTGGTAAATGATTCAACCTCATTTATTAATAAACACAAGATAATGTTACCCCCAATATTTTGTATGGCTGTCAGAAAGCGAACAATCGCTGTCGTTTGGCATCACATTTTCATTAAACCTGGTTAACAATGCTGATATTGAAATCCTTCATTGGGAAACTGAAATGACTCGGGTTTCGATTAATATTCACCAGTCAATTCATTAACTGCACAGAATAGGACGTGCCTTGCCCACATCCTTGCCTTATCATCGTCCGAGGGTACCGTAATGACGGCATATTACTGGTCGATGGCTTTGGCGTTCCAACACATTCCTGGCAACATTTTATTCCACACACGGGGGACACGTGCACAGGAAAATTAGTCCGATTCCTCATCATCCATCGTGGTGAATGAGTTTCGGCAGATGGCCTATGAACTTTAACCGCTTGGATTTGCAGGTACATCTTGCAGTTGCACAGTTTCTACATTTACAGTACACAACGTCCATGGATTCCTTTGGTAGGGGGTCATCTACGAACGATCAATTGTGGGTGCAATTTACCATTGATAGGACCATTGTACCATCCATTATCAATGGGCAAAGGGTGATCAGGAGAAGGATTGTTCATCAAATACCAAATCTGGCTCTGGTAGTGGACACGTTTTGGTGTGCTGGGTAAGACATTCCTGGGTTGGAGGAAGCTTTTCTCTATCTTTGGTGTTTTTCTGAAACAACATGTATCGCACATCATTGATTGCTGTAGTATTCGTATTTGGCAAGGAGACTCGGCAAGTGAACTCCACATGTTTCTCTGTGGCCTCAGAAAGAGCTCCACATTCAAGATTGTTCAATGGAGCTGCATGCTTCTGGAATGTCTTCCATGTGGAATTTTTGCCATGCCCACTCAGTTGCCCGACAGTGTCACATCCTGTAAAGGCATGACATGCTGGGATGTTCCTTTGGAGAGTTTTAGTTAACTGGATGGCACGGACAGCAATAAATCGTCGCTGTAATGCAGTGCCTGTTCTCATCCATATCTTGACTCATTTGTGCTACCAAGTGAACCAAGAGCACCAACACATCTGCGTCTCTCCATGAGATGATGAGATGTTCGAACCCTGCTTGGCAAGCTACCTCAGCAATGTCATACAATGCGTGTATCAGCCTCCTCTTGGGTTGATTAAAATAGATGGACAACTGATCCTTGGGATAATTCTGCAGTAGTTTCATCAGCAAAGCCTCCAGATGTGATTAACTCACAATTTTGCAAAGTGTTCTTGCAAAAAGATCAGAATTTCCACATTCAGAAATTCACTCAGATTCGATTTGTTGTCTGGGAGGTCGATTAATTGTTTACAGCTCACAGGTAAAGGAACGTCTCTGCCATCAATGTAATGGCATATAGATCTGCTTAGTCCTACTCGGTTTGCCTGGGTACCAGATTTGATTGGCTCTTTCCTTTATCAATCAGAGACAACACCTACCCTTGAGCATCCCTGACGAAATGACTGAATACTGCATTAACGAATGCATCAGAAAGACCCCCAAATGTGTTTGACCATGTTGGTTTTGCAATTTCTTGTACCAAGGCTTGACCATCAATAATGGTGCAAGTTTTAAGTTCTGAAGTTGGAAGGGTCCCGATGCTCACACCTTCCTCTAGGTCTCCAAGGATAATTCCAAGTGCAGCCGAGTTGGTGGATCGTGGATTTTCAGCTGTGCTTGCTATGGAGAGTGGGACTGGTGATAGTTCATGACACAAAAGCTTTTTGAGATCTATGTCACATCTGGCATCTTTGGCCACCAGAAGCCGCTGAAAGAGCACTTTGTCCACTTTTGCTGTTTTGCCCCTTTGGGTCGGATCCTTTTTGTTCTCCACAGTGAACATAGTTTTGTGAGCAACACTTTGTGATTGTTTCAGCTTTGTGTTGAACCCCACTTTCATTCTACATATCTGGGTCTCCACAAACTCTCTCATCTGTTTTCTCCATGTGTTTACGCCGTGAGTAAAGCAGTCTTGATGTTTTTAGTGGCAATGTCCCGAGTAGCAAGGCACGTCAAGTCTTGACTGTTTGCAGTGAAGACTGAGAATCGTTCAAGTTGATCCACCAGATTTTGAACATCTTCTCTGTCTTGTTTGATCCATAAAGTACCGATATCCTTGTTGGCAGAAGGTGCATATTCCGCATCTTCTGTGGTTAAGCCGAACATGACGGACATCTCATGGACGAGACGGCGACGCTCATTGTATGTCAAGGACCATTTGTCCCTGGCACCGGCTGATCAGGTAATCCTTACTAAACCACCTGTTACCTTGCCAACTTTGTTCACATGTTCCAACAAGAAGTCAGTGCTGATTTCATTGACTGTTTTGTGTGTAGTTTTCACAACAAAATTTCCATCCTCGGACTGCTGGTACACATCTGGATTAGAAATTTCCAGCTGGTGTACATGTGCTGCAAACACTGTTCCCCATCTCATATAGTTATTATGGTTATGGTGGTCAAACCAGGGCAACATGGCAAGAAAGGCAGATTTATGCATCTGCCAATCACCTGTGCATTCCAAACGTATGAACTGCAGCAATATTACAACCATTTTCATGCAACATCTCCAGTAGAGGCTTGTTGGTGACAATGAATCATCATACTGCTTCAGTCGTTGCAGGATATGCACATTTTTCACTTCATCTGCTCGCTCTTGCATTACTTCAGATGGGTATCCTGCTCCTCACTGTCATCCAAGGAATTCGCCAGTTGCTCAGATATTCTTTGGATATCTGCATCATAAAGTCCTTGGTCTTTAGCCCACCCGAGGAAGCCATATACAGTGCCCTTCAGAAAGTATTCACACCCCTCGACTTTTTCACATTTTGTTGTTCCAGCCTGAATTTAAAATGGCTTAAACTTAAATTCTGTTTTTGTCACCAATCCACACAAAATACCCCATAATGACAAAGTGAAAGCATGTTTCGAGAAAATTTTAAAAATTAATTAAAAATGAAAAGCTGAAATGTTTTGTATCAATGTTTTCAACCCCTTTCCTACAACACTCCAAATTGAGCTCAGGTTCATCCAATTTTCTTTGATCATCCATGAGATGTCTCCACAACTTCATTGGAGTCCAACTGTGGCCAATTCAAATGATTGGACACTATTTAGAAAGAAACACACCTTTCCATATAAGGTCCCACAGTTGACAGTGTATGTTGGTGCAGAAACTCTTCCACGAAGTCCAAGGAACTGTCCGTCGAGCTCCGACATAGAATTGTGAGGAGGTGCAGATCTGGGGAAGGGTTCAAAACAATTTCTAGATTGTTGAAAGTTCCCAAGAGCACAGTGAGTTCCATCATTAGGAAATGGAAAGAATATGGAACGACCCAGACTCTTCCTAGAGCTGGCTGTCTGAACAAAGTGAGCAACCAGGCAAGAAGGACCTTGGTCAAGGAGGTGAGCAAGAACCCAATGACCACTCTGACAGAACCAAAGAGTTCCTTGGCTGAGATGGGAGAACCTGCCAGAAGGACAAGTCTCTGCAGCACTTCACAAATCCAGGCTTTATAGGAGCGTGGCCAGACGGAAGCCACTCTTGAGGAAAAAGGAACATGACAGCATGCCTAGAGTTTGCAAAAAGGCATATGAGAGACTCTGAGAGCATGAGGCAAAATATTCTGTGGTCTGATGAGATGAGAATTTAACTCTTTTTGCCTGAATGCAAAGCGCTACGTATGGCATAAACAGAGCACAGCTCATCACCCAGCTAATACCATCCCTGCCGTGAGGCATGGTAGTGGCAGCATCATGCTATGGTGATGTTTTTCAGTGGCAGGGACTGGGAGACTTGTAAAGATAGAGGGAACAATGAATGGAGCCAAATACAGGCAAAAAAGAGAGACGATTGGTGTACATGTGCTGCAAACACTGTTCCCATCTCATATAGTTATTATGGTTATGGTGGTCAAACCAGGGCAACATGGCAAGAAAGGCAGATTTATGCATCTGCCAATCACCTGCTGCATTCCAAACGTATGAACTGCAGCAATATTACAACCATTTTCATGCAACATCTCCAGTAGAGGCTGTTGGTGACAATGAATCATCATACTGCTTCAGTCGTTGCAGGATATGCACATTTTTCACTTCATCTGCTCGCTCTTGCATTACTTCAGATGGTATCCTGCTCCTCACTGTCATCCAAGGAATTCGCCAGTTGCTCAGATATTCTTTGGATATCTGCATCATAAAGTCCTTGGTCTTTAGCCCACCCGAGGAAGCCATATACAGTGCCCTTCAGAAAGTATTCACACCCCTCGACTTTTTCACATTTTGTTGTTCCAGCCTGAATTTAAAATGGCTTAACTTAAATTCTGTTTTTGTCACCAATCCACACAAAAATACCCCATAATGACAAAGTGAAAGCATGTTTCGAGAAATTTTAAAAATTAATTAAAAATGAAAAGCTGAAATGTTTTGTATCAATGTTTTCAACCCCTTTCCTACAACACTCCAAATTGAGCTCAGGTTCATCCAATTTTCTTTGATCATCCATGAGATGTCTCCACAACTTCATTGGAGTCCAACTGTGGCCAATTCAAATGATTGACACTATTTAGAAAGAAACACACCTTTCCATATAAGGTCCCACAGTTGACAGTGTATGTTGGTGCAGAAACTCTTCCACGAAGTCCAAGGAACTGTCCGTCGAGCTCCGACATAGAATTGTGAGGAGGTGCAGATCTGGGGAAGGGTTCAAAACAATTTCTAGATTGTTGAAAGTTCCCAAGAGCACAGTGAGTTCCATCATTAGGAAATGGAAAGAATATGGAACGACCCAGACTCTTCCTAGAGCTGGCTGTCTGAACAAAGTGAGCAACCGGCAAGAAGGACCTTGGTCAAGGAGGTGAGCAAGAACCCATGACCACTCTGACAGAACCAAAGAGTTCCTTGGCTGAGATGGGAGAACCTGCCAGAAGGACAAGTCTCTGCAGCACTTCACAAATCCAGGCTTTATAGGAGCGTGCCAGACGGAAGCCACTCTTGAGGAAAAAGGAACATGACAGCATGCCTAGAGTTTGCAAAAAGGCATATGAGAGACTCTGAGAGCATGAGGCAAAATATTCTGTGGTCTGATGAGATGAGAATTTAACTCTTTTTGCCTGAATGCAAAGCGCTACGTATGGCATAAACAGAGCACAGCTCATCACCCAGCTAATACCATCCCTGCCGTGAGGCATGGTAGTGGCAGCATCATGCTATGGTGATGTTTTTCAGTGGCAGGGACTGGGAGACTTGTAAAGATAGAGGAACAATGAATGGAGCCAAATACAGGCAAATCCTTGAGGAGAACCTGCTTCAGAGTGCAAAAGTCCTCAGACTGCGGCAAAGATTTACATTCCAACAGGACAATGACCCCAAGCATACAGCCAAACCAACACTGGAATGGTTCAGAACAAGAACGTGAAAGTCATTGAATGGCCCAGTCAAAGACCAGACTTGAATCCCATTGAGAATTTGTGGAAAGACTTGAAAATTGATGTTAATCGACACTCCCCATCCAACTTGACAGAGCTTGAGTAGATCTACGAGGAAGAATTGGAGAAAATCCCCAAAACCAGATGTGCAAAGCTGATACAAGACATCCCCAAGAAGACTCTAAGCTGTAATCACCGCCAAAGGAGCTTCACAAAGTATTGACTCAGGGGGTTGAATACTTATTGACGCAAAACATTTCAGCTTTTATTTTTAATTAATTTTGTAAAAATTTCCAAAAACTTGTTTTCACTTTTTCATTCTGGGTATTTTGTGTAGATCAGTGACAAAGAAATTAATGTTTAATCCATTTTAAATTCAGGCTGTAACACAACAAAATGTGACAAAAGTGGAGGGTGTGAATATTTCTGAAGGCACTGTAATTAGCCAAAGAGCCTCCAGTTAAAGGCCCTGTCACACCTTGACGATTTAGCCAGCGTATGCCTGACGTATGCAAAATTTGGCTAAAACGCTGGCACACGTCGAATACGTTATGGGTAAGTTTGTATACGTTAAGAGCACGCTGGCATACGTCGTAGTACGCTGGCTTTTATCATAGTACGCTGGCATACGTCGTAGTAAGCCGAGGTGTTAGACAAATTTTCCATGCTTGAAATTTTTCGACGTATGCCAGCGTATGGCTCACACGTTCCGCATACGCTTGGCCATAAGTTGTAGGCACGTTACGCGATCATTGACACAAGTCGACACACGTTACTTGTACGTTACTCATAAGTCGAAACACGTCAAGGTAATGGTTAGCGTCAGTGTTCCAGACTCCCTGGTTTTTTTTTCTTCGGTATGACGGTGATGTTGACACTTCGATTTCTAGTGCGGTTATGATATAATATAAGTAATAAGCTGCCGCTCAACGATTTAAATCATAACCACACTAGAAATTGAAGTGTCAACATCACCGTCATACCGAAGAAGAAAAAAAAAAACCAGGGAGTCTGGAACACTGACGCTAACCATTACGTCGACGTGTTTCGACTTATGAGTAACGTACAAGTAACGTGTGTCGACGTGTGTCAACGATCGCGTAACGTGCCTACAACTTATGCCAGCGTATGCGGAACGTGTGTCATCCGCCGAGTACGTCGAGAAATTTTCAACATGCTGAAATTTCTCGACGGACTCGGCGTATGACGACGTATGCCAGCATACTACGATGTCTGCCAGCGTACTACGACGTATGCCAGCGTGCTCTTAACGTATACAAAACTTACCATAACGTATTCGACGTGTGCCAGCTTGGTTCGGCAAATTTTTCATACGTCGGCATACGCTGGCTAAAAGGTCAAGGTGTGACAGCGGCTTCACTACTTCGATGTCTAGTGCGGTTATGATTTGAATCGTCGAGCCGCAGCCTATGAATAGCCTACGCCACGTGATCGTCGCGATACGCTGCCGCGCGCTATGCATAAGTTAGACTAACGTGGGGCATAGGTTGTGAACGCCGACAACACGCTCAGCATTCGTTGGTATAAGTTATCTATATGTGATTGAAACGTTCTTGTGTACGTTACCAATATGTTATGCATACGTCCAACACTTTAAAAAAACATCAATAGTTCAGCGTACACCAGTGTTTTACATACATTTTGATATCTTGCCATACGCTGGCTAAAACGTCAAGGTGTGACAGGGCCCTAAGCTTGTGTGCTCGGATTGTTGGGTTGTATGATTTGGCTGACGTGTTGTTACAAGCTGTGTATTCCGAAAGACGCACTCTTTCCTGCTCGCTACGTC
>CM068968.1:10018043-10028455 GCA_035128595.1 Eptatretus atami
TCCGTTGAGGAGAACCTGCTTCAGAGTGCAAAAGTCCTCAGACTGCGGCAAAGATTTACATTCCAACAGAGACAATGACCCCAAGCATACAGCCAAACCAACACTGGAATGGCTTCAGAACAAGAACGTGAAAGTCATTGAATGCCCAGTCAAAGACCAGACTTGAATCCCATTGAGAATTTGTGGAAAGACTTGAAAATTGATGTTAATCGACACTCCCCATCCAACTTGACAGGCTTGAGTAGATCTACGAGGAAGAATTGGAGAAAATCCCCAAAACCAGATGTGCAAAGCTGATACAGAATCCCCAAGAAGACTCTAAGCTGTAATCACCCGCCAAAGGAGCTTCTACAAAGTATTGACTCAGGGGTTGAATACTTATTGACGCAAAACATTTCAGCTTTCATTTTTAATTAATTTGTGAAAAATTTCCAAAAACTTGTTTTCACTTTTTCATTCTGGGTATTTTGTGTAGATCAGTGACAAAGAAATTAATGTTTAATCCATTTTAAATTCAGGCTGTAACACAACAAAATGTGACAAAAGTGGAGGGTGTGAATACTTTCTGAAGGCACTGTAATTAGCCAAAGAGCCTCCAGTGTAAAGGCCCTGTCACACCTTGACGATTTAGCCAGCGTATGCCTGACGTATGCAAAAAAATTGGCTAAAACGCTGGCACACGTCGAATACGTTATGGGTAAGTTTGTATACGTTAAGAGCACGCTGGCATACGTCGTATACGCTGGCTTTTTATCATAGTACGCTGGCATACGTCGTAGTAAGCCGAGGTGTTAGACAAATTTTCCATGCTTGAAATTTTTCGACGTATGCCAGCGTATGGCTCACACGTTCGCATACGCTTGGCCATAAGTTGTAGGCACGTTACGCGATCATTGACACAAGTCGACACACGTTACTTGTACGTTACTCATAAGTCGAAACACGTCAAGGTAATGGTTAGCGTCAGTGTTCCAGACTCCTGGTTTTTTTTTTCTTTCGGTATGACGGTGATGTTGACACTTCGATTCTAGTGCGGTTATGATATAATATAAGTAATAAGCTGCCGCTCAACGATTTAAATCATAACCACACTAGAAATTGAAGTGTCAACATCACCGTCATACCGAAGAAGAAAAAAAAAACCAGGGAGTCTGGAACACTGACGCTAACCATTACGTCGACGTGTTTCGACTTATGAGTAACGTACAAGTAACGTGTGTCGACGTGTGTCAACGATCGCTAACGTGCCTACAACTTATGCCAGCGTATGCGGAACGTGTGTCATACGCCGAGTACGTCGAGAAATTTTCAACATGCTGAAAATTTCTCGACGGACTCGGCGTATGACGACGTATGCCAGCATACTACGATGTCTGCCAGCGTACTACGACGTATGCCAGCGTGCTCTTAACGTATACAAAACTTCCCATAACGTATTCGACGTGTGCCAGCTTGGTTCGGCAAATTTTTCATACGTCGGCATACGCTGGCTAAAAGGTCAAGGTGTGACAGCGGCTTCACTACTTCGATGTCTAGTGCGGTTATGATTTGAATCGTCGAGCCGCAGCCTATGAATAGCCTACGCCACGTGATCGTCGCGATACGCTGCCGCGCGCTATGCATAAGTTAGACTAACGTTGGGCATAGGTTGTGAACGCCGACAACACGCTCAGCATTCGTTGGTATAAGTTATTATATGTGATTGAAACGTTCTGTGTACGTTACCAATATGTTATGCATACGTCCAACACTTTAAAAAAACATCAATAGTTCAGCGTACACCAGTGTTTTACATACATTTTGATATCTTGCCATACGCTGGCTAAAACGTCAAGGTGTGACAGGGCCCTAAGCTTGTGTGCTCGGATTGTTGGGTTGTATGATTTGGCTGACGTGTTGTTACAAGCTGTGTATCCCGAAAGACGCACTCTTTCTGCTCGCACGTCTTGAAGACAGAATCTGTGTAGTGCTGTTCAATAGGTTTCATGAGGTTTTTGCAATGTGGAAGCTCCCAAGATGAAGAAAGATCTTACTGCAAACGTCTGACTGATAACTGTATGCTGTTATTTTGTTCGAAATGAACTGGGAAAGTTTTGTTTTAAACATTTTTCAGATTACCATGTATATAACAAAGTTTAAGAAACTATTGCACCCTTTCAGTCATGAACCAAAACAAGATTTTGCTATATTTTAGCCTATTTTGCATTTTCCTGTCAACCACAGCTACAGAATTGATTAATTATTTGATATATTATGTATTGATTAATAATGCAGGCCTCATTCATCCAGTCATTTTGATACCAAATTTAGGGATGCAGCACTATAATTAATGGATTTATGGCCGATCGTGCATATTTTTGCAAAATTGTATAGCACGCTGACACCTTATTTTGCAAAACATGTCACTACTTGGAAAATAATAATAATAAATAAATAAAAATCACAATATGAAGTGTCATCCAGGCGGTGTGTATGGATATAGGTCAAAGATAAACCCTGGCCTGGAGGACAGCTTGTAACATTTAGGTACCCCGATGTGATTCTTCGAGCTCTTTGAGACTATTCCTCTGGACTATCAATGGTGAAGAATGACTTTTAAAAATTCCCAGATGCGAATCCAGAATTGCTTCTTCACCAAAATTGAATCAGTTCTTCCTCGTCACACACCCAACCTGTCCAGCAAGTTTTGTTCGAATGCGTCCGCAACTTTTTAGACATTCTCTTCACAGGAAAACAGACAGACAGACAGGGGAGAAAACAACCTCCGTCCACCTTCGGTGGCGGAGGTAACAAACACCCTTTTGGACATTTGTGAGGGTCTTATACTGCTTGTGCAGACGGCCTACGTAACGGCCAAAACAGAAAACACTTATGGTATGACCATACTTATTGGCCCTGAGGGTCAGCATGTATGTGTTTTGTTTGACTATGAGTTTAGTCCTTCTCATCAAGGTGCGCATCTGCTTGCTTGCACCAGTGTTTGTATACACTGTTAAGAAAATGACTTGGGGGTGATTAGTTAATGAGGTGTTAATTATTAGTAGTGTTATATCGTCGGAATGTCAGCACAAGTGAGTGTAAACCCCAATTTGAATAGACCAGAATTGTATGTATCGTAAAGATCTCGATCAGCCTTTATCCTCGTGTCTGTCTCTTTTCCAACAACCATCCATGTTTTATCCTCAATCACCCCATTGTACTTTCAAACCACACACACAACACACACACAATTTTTGAATCAGACCGCCTCATAGATAGTATGCAATACACAATACCGTACGTCACTTCCGCTGGGAGAACGAGGCTGCATAATTCTGCCGCCATTATGGAAGACAAAATAAGGTGTTCATAACGAGAGGTATAAATGAGCTGTGCGATTTCAAAGTGAAAACGACTGCGTTGTTGCAGTCTTCGGATGCTCTGATGGTGCCAACAAGAAAAGTGTCTCGATCGTTTATCGGATCTAAGATAATTGTAACAAATCGAGCAACTCAAACTGTAGAATTATCAAGAAAACGGTGGGCAAGGTGGCTCAACAACGTTTCACACGGCGAACTCGTTGACGGCAAGAGGGAAATTTGTATGTGGAGCGACCACTTCATCAGTAGTATTTCCCCGTGCTGCACTTCGGATTAATTCATGTATTTTAGTCTTGATCTGTGCTTTGCCGTGGCGAAACATCTAGCATTACAAAATCAAAGCGAGCTACGGAAGTAACTTCAGTGTGCAGGCCACCAATTAATATGTACCATCGTCTACACCACCAATGTAACAGCAAGACTTCCTGTACCTTATGCAGTGCTATATATCGGAATACTTCAATTCAATTCCAATTTTTTTTTTCGTTCATTCAAGTTGTGAATGCCTGGTGTTAGCTTAATGGTTAGGCTAGTGGGCTTTGGATCCTTGGATCCTGAGTTCAAATCCCGCTCGGCTGTTGAATTAATACCAGGTGGGGTTGACTCTGCCTGTCATCTTTCCGAGGTCGGCAAAATGAGTGCCAGCTTGCTGGTATCCTGTGTCAGAGTGGCGACCTGTCCAGGATTGTGCCCAATAGCCAAGGAGTCTGCTTAGACAGCACCAACGCTCTCACAGAGGATGGTCCCAATGGATGATTGATGTTCCAGGGTCCCTGCTAGTATGGCAATTATATTCCATGTGATCCAAGCATCATGAGTTGCGATCTCCAATGGGAATAATAAAGGGACCAACATTATTTTTACATCAAATAAGTTATACAATGCACACTCTGCCATGCAGTGCTTTTGTCAATCCTTAAAATGAAATAAAATTAAATTTTTTTAAAAATCCACTGAAGCCACAACGGCCATTGTCATTCAGGGAAAGATCCTCTCCAGGAACACATCATTAAAATAAATTGTACCGCATTCATGATGATTGTCCCTTTCTGTTTTTATACCACCAATTTGAACCTCCAGTTATTGATGAGCCCGTCCATGTTGGTCGCATAGCACAAAGGAACTCACAATAGGCAATCTACCCCATTCAAAAGGGAGGAAGGAGAAAGTGGGTATGCATGGTTGGGTTGTATGATGGGCAGATTCTTACTCGTAGGGGACATGGTTGGCATCGTTTTGCTCATATCGAACACGCTTGCACAACGACCTGCAAAGAAAAAGGGCCAAACACAAAAGTCAGCACAAAAGAAAACCAAATTATGGTGAAAGATAAATAAAGTAATAATATATAGAGCATTTTACTAAAACTAAAAAGCAAACACACAAAATAATTACCATTAAAAAAAAACATGAATTCCAAAAATGTGTACACACACGTACACACACACGATTGAAAAGAGGGAGAAGCAAGGTATTAGTGGGGGAGGGGGAGGTTCAAAATGACAATCAACTTATATCAGAGAAAACTGATTATTTCATCAACTGTATCTATTTCCACAATTATTTTAATGTGATGAAAATATTCTCAGCTGGTGGTCCTGAAAAAACAAACGTCGAGTCAACTTGAGTCATTGGCTCTGTTGACGGGAGCCGAGGTTATGCCTGCATTCGCTGACTCAAGTAACAAGGAAGGGTGAATCGTCTGACAAGGGAGAATATTTTATCTCGACGATGACAACGAGGCCTTTCCAGCACAGACGGCAGAACTCCAGATGTGTTTCGGTGTATAGAAACACAGTAGCTTTATACGTAGTAGGTAAATGGTTTTGGTGTTGCCCCTAAAAGGCTTTGGCTCAACCATTCTTAAGGCCAGAGGTCAAAAGGTAAGTATCGGTGAAGGTCAAAAATTGAGATCATTTGGGGTCAACCTCAGATGATTAGCTACAAATCGAATTTTGTAAGTGCAGAGTTACGTTTTTCACGCTCCAAACACCTTCAAGCTCACGGTCAACCATTAGAGGGCAATATATATTTTTAAAAAATAAAATAAATAAAGACCATCAATATCAATTTTAGACCCTTATCTGTGTGCTGTACCAAATGTTTGTCACTCCAACATTAACCATTTTTACGTGAAGGATGGCAAAATTTGTTGAAACGATAATCATGATAATCATAATAATAGCAATATAACTTTCCTTCCAAAAACAACTTTTTGGGGGTAGGCCATGTAACACAAATGTTCCCAAAGGGGGTTCCCACTATGCTGACCAAAAAGAGTTCACCAAAAGACCACAGGTATCAATCATCATCATATCATCATCATCCAAGACGTATGGCTGGCAGGATGTCCTTGAGTACGCACATTCTCCTCTGAGCTGTCCAGCCTAGATTCGACTCCCGACCCAACCAAAAACTGTTTCACAGGCATCAATCAATGTGTGTGCCGTCCCTCAGATGGATGTTGAAGTAGGCATCCCGTGTGCCAGGATGAGTAGGTGGGCGTGTTGAAGATCCCACGTGTCTTTTGCGAAGGTGGCAAATCACCGGATTTAACTCCAGCTTTAGCAGCGGAACATTGCCACAGTCCAAGCGATGATGCACATGAGAGAAGAAGAAGAATATACAAGAGGTATTTCACCTCGAGGGGATCATCAAATGTCACAAGAACACAAGAAGCATTCCACTCCTTCATGCTTCGACACCCTTACACCGTTTGCGGTTTTCCAAAATCACGAACGATATTTGGCAAAAAAAAAAAAAAAAAAAAGTCATGCAGCATGCTTTCCCAGCCGAGTTCCCAGGAAAACAAGAAGGGCACTCGGTAGAGCGCACACCTCCGCCACGCAATGCCTGATCCACGAGCTTGAAGACCAGAATCTGTGTAGTGCTGTTCAATAGGTTTCATGAGGTTTTTGGCAATGTGGAAGCTCCCAAGATGAAGAAAGATCTTACTGCAAACGTCTGACTGATATACTGTATGCTGTTATTTTGTTCGGAAATGAACTGGGAAAGTTTTGTTTTAAACATTTTTCAGCATTTACCATGTATATAACAAAGTTTAAGAAACTATTGCACCCTTTCAGTCATGAACCAAAACAAGATTTTGCTATATTTTAGCCTATTTTGCATTTTCCTGTCAACCACAGCTACAGAATTGATTAATTATTATTGATATATTATGTATTGATTAATAATGCAGGCCTCATTCATCCAGTCATTTTGATACCAAATTTAGGGATGCAGCACTATAATTAATGGATTTATGGCCGATCGTGCATATTTTTGCAAAATTGGTATAGCACGCTGACACCTTATTTTGCAAAACATGTCACTACTTGGAAAATAATAATAATAAATAAATAAAAATCACAATATGAAGTGTCATCCAGGCTGGTTGTGATGGATATAGGTCAAAGATAAACCCTGGCCTGGAGGACAGCTTGTAACATTTAGGTACCCCGATGTGATTCTTCGAGCTCTTTTGAGACTATTCCTCTGGACTATCAATGGTGAAGAATGACTTTTAAAAATTCCCAGATGCGAATCCAGAATTGCTTCTTCACCAAAATTGAATCAGTTCTTCCTCGTCACACACCCAACCTGTCCAGCAAGTTTTGTCCGAATGCGTCCGCAACTTTTTGAGACATTCTCTTCACAGGAAAACAGACAGACAGACAGGGGAGAAAACAACCTCCGTCCACCTTCGGTGGCGGAGGTAACAAACACCCTTTTGGACATTTGTGAGGGTCTTATACTGCTTGTGCAGACGGCCTACGTTAACGGCCAAAACAGAAAACACTTATGGTATGACCATACTTATTGGCCCTGAGGGTCAGCATGTATGTGTTTTTGTTTGACTATGAGTTTAGTCCTTCTCATCAAGGTGCGCATCTGCTTGCTTGCACCAGTGTTTGTATACACTGTTAAGAAAATGACTTGGGGGTGATTAGTTAATGAGGTGTTAATTATTCAGTAGTTATATCGTCGGGAATGTCAGCACAAGTGAGTGTAAACCCCAATTTGAATAGACCAGAATTGTATGTATCGTAAAGATTCTCGATCAGCCTTTATCCTCGTGTCTGTCTCTTTTCCAACAACCATCCATGTTTTATCCTCAATCACCCCCATTGTACTTTCAAACCACACACACACACACACAATTTTTGAATCAGACCGCCTCATAGATAGTATGCAATACACAATACCGTACGTCACTTCCGCTGGGAGAACGAGGCTGCATAATGCTGCCGCCATTATGGAAGACAAAATAAGGTGTTCATAACGAGAGGTATAAATGAGCTGGTGCGATTTCAAAGTGAAAACGACGTGCGTTTGTGCAGTCTTCGGATGCTCTGATGGTGCCAACAAAGAAAAGTGTCTCGATCGTTTTATCGAGTCTAAGATAATTGTAACAAATCGAGCAACTCAAACTGTAGAATTATCAAGAAAACGGTGGGCAAGGTGGCTCAACAACGTTTCACACGGCGAACTCGTTGACGGCAAGAGGGAAATTTGTATGTGGAGCGACCACTTCATCAGTAGTATTTCCCCGTGCTGCACTTCGGATTAATTCATGTATTTTAGTCTTGATCTGTGCTTTGCCGTGGCGAAACATCTAGCATTACAAAATCAAAGCGAGCTACGGAAGTAACTTCAGTGTGCAGGCCACCAATTAATATGTACCATCGTCTACACCACCAATGTAACAGCAAGACTTCCTGTACCTTATGCAGTGCTATATATCGGAATACTTCAATTCAATTCCAATTTTTTTTTTCGTTCATTCAAGTTGTGAATGCCTGGTGTTAGCTTAATGGTTAGGCTAGTGGGCTTTGGATCCTTGGATCCTGAGTTCAAATCCCGCTCGGCTGTTGAATTAATACCAGGTGGGGTTGACTCTGCCTGTCATCTTTCCGAGGTCGGCAAAATGAGTGCCAGCTTGCTGGTATCCTGTGTCAGAGTGGCGACCTGTCCAGGATTGTGCCCAATAGCCAAGGAGTCTGCTTAGACAGCACCAACGCTCTGCACAGAGGATGGTCCCAATGGATGGATTGATGTTCCAGGGGTCCCTGCTAGTATGGCAATTATATTTGCCATGTGATCCAAGCATCATGAGTTGCGATCTCCAATGGGAATAATAAAGGGGACCAACATTTATTTTTACATCAAATAAGTTATACAATGCACACTCTGCCATGCAGTGCTTTTGTCAATCCTTAAAATGAAATAAAAATTAAATTTTTTTTAAAAAATCCACTGAAGCCACAACGGCCATTGTCATTCAGGGGAAAGATCCTCTCCAGGAACACATCATTAAAATAAATTGTACCGCATTCATGATGATTGTCCCTTTCTGTTTTATTACCACCAATTTGAACCTCCAGTTATTGATGAGCCTGTCCATGTTTGGTCGCATAGCACAAAGGAACTCACAATAGGCAATCTACCCCATTCAAAAGGGAGGAAGGAGAAAGTGGGTATGCATGGTTGGGGTTGTATGATGGGCAGATTCTTACTCGTAGAGGACATGGTTGGCATCGTTTTGCTCATATCGAACACGCTTGCACAACGACCTGCAAAGAAAAAGGGCCAAACACAAAAGTCAGCACAAAAGAAAACCAAATTATGGTGAAAGATAAATAAAGTAATAATATATAGAGCATTTTACTAAAACTAAAAAGCAAACACACAAAATAATTACCATTAAAAAAAAACATGAATTCCAAAAATGTGTACACACACGTACACACACACGATTGAAAAGAGGGAGAAGGCAAGGTATTAGTGGGGGGAGGGGGGAGGTTCAAAATGACAATCAACTTATATCAGAGAAAACTGATTATTTCATCAACTGTATCTATTTCCACAATTATTTTAATGTGATGAAAATATTCTCAGCTGGGTGGTCCTGAAAAACAAAACGTCGAGTCAACTTGAGTCATTGGCTCTGTTGACGGGAGCCGAGGTTATGCCTGCATTCGCTGACTCAAGTAACAAGGAAGGGTGAATCGTCTGACAAGGGAGAATATTTTATCTCGACGATGACAACGAGGCCTTTCCAGCACAGACGGCAGAACTCCAGATGTGTTTCGGTGTATAGAAACACAGTAGCTTTATACGTAGTAGGTTAAATGGTTTTGGTGTTGCCCCTAAAAGGCTTTGGCTCAACCATTCTTAAGGCCAGAGGTCAAAAGGTAAGTATCGGTGAAGGTCAAAAATTGAGATCATTTGGGGTCAACCTCAGATGATTAGCTACAAATCGAATTTTGTAAGTGCAGAGTTACGTTTTTCACGCTCCAAACACCTTCAAGCTCACGGTCAACCATTAGAGGGCAATATATATTTTTAAAAAATAAAATAAATAAAGACCATCAATATCAATTTTAGACCCTTATCTGTGTGCTGTACCAAATGTTGTCACTCCAACATTAACCATTTTTACGTGAAGGATGGCAAAATTTGTTGAAACGATAATCATGATAATCATAATAATAGCAATATAACTTTCCTTCCAAAAACAACTTTTTGGGGGTAGGCCATGTAACACAAATGTTCCCAAAGGGGGTTCCCACTATGCTGACCAAAAAGAGTTCACCAAAAGACCACAGGTATCAATCATCATCATAATCATCATCATCCAAGACGTATGGCTGGCAGGATGTCCTTGAGGTACGCACATTCTCCTCTGAGCTGTCCAGCCTAGATTCGACTCCCGACCCAACCAAAAACTGTTTCACAGGCATCAATCAATGTGTGTGCCGTCCCTCAGATGGATGTTGAAGTAGGCATCCCGTGTGCCAGGATTAGTAGGTGGGCGTTGAAGATCCCACGGTGTCTTTTGCGAAGAGTGGGCAAATCACCGGATTTAACTCCAGCTTTAGCAGCGGAACATTGCCACAGTCCAAGCGATGATGCACATGAGAGAAGAAGAAGAATATACAAGAGGTATTTCACCTCGAGGGGATCATCAAATGTCACAAAGAACACAAGAAGCATTCCACTCCTTCATGCTTCGACACCCTTACACCGTTTGCGGTTTTCCAAAATCAC
>CM068968.1:10028465-10049745 GCA_035128595.1 Eptatretus atami
CAGCATGCTTTCCCAGCCGAGTTCCCAGGAAAAACAAGAAGGGCACTCGGTAGAGCGCACACCTCCGCCACGCAATGCCTGATCCACGAGAACATATATGGCCCATTACATTTTTTGCAATATCGTGCTATATATCGTTTTCAGCCCGATCTCTCAATGGTGAAGAACCACTTTAAAAATTCTCGTAGTCGGATCCAGATTTGGATCTTCACCAAAATCGAATCGATTTGTCGTGGTCACACACCCAACCTGTCCACCAAGTTTCATCCAAATCCGTCTACAACTTTTTGAGATATCCTGCACCCAAAGACAGACAGACAGACAGACAAACAAACAAAAAGGGGTGAAATCATAACCTCCTTGACCTTCAGTGGTGAAACCTCAGAATATTGGAAACCTCAGAAAAATCGACTTTCATGGAAACTCACCTGAATGTACTTTCCATGCATCCCATTGCAATTAAATTCCAGAAATACGATAAAAGCATTCCGTAATACAAAGCACGTGATTTTCTGCACAATACCAGCTGAATAGATCACGATAATCGTCGTACTTGCATCCACGTGTGTAGCGGTAACCAAATTGATCATTGTATCACATGTATAGTGGGCCGGGAGGCAATTACGACATCAGTCCGCAGGGATCGTCATTTCTAGGGGGCACGACCATTCCGACGATGCAGTACCCTTCTATAGGTTAGGTTCGGTGAGAACAGGAAATTGGAATTTGTTCAGGGTCCCAGAAATAACTCACCTACTATTTGTAGAAAAATACCATGGGATATTTAATGTCCATCAACTAATGCTGGCAGATGGGACAACTGCCTAGACGTCCATCAGAGGGACGGCATCCTCTGTGACGCAGAGCCCTGCATGCGAAACAGCAATCAGTTTACATTTGGGTCAGGAATCAAACCCAGAATTAGAGAGCTCAAAGGTGAGTGCGCTACCTCCGCCCCATTCTGTTAAGCAGAGTGACATTCACACACGTCGATGGCTCACTGACTGACTAATGCACCATACTCTGTGTTACGGAGTGTTGGTTCCTCTGAAGCAATTTCTTGGCAAGCGTCATGCTGGGTGGTTTTCCATCCCTCTCCCAGCAGTAGTTAGGGACAGGAATTTGGAATTTGTTCAGGGTGCCAACTCATGCCGGCAGACGGGCCACCTGTTTAACGTCCATCCGAGGGACGGCAGACCGGGTGTGACAATTTATAGCTGGGTCAGGATTCAAACCAAGGTTAGACGGCTTTGAATCGAGTGTGCCTACCTCTATGCCATCCTGTCAGGCCACACGTAGATGCCGTTAGCTTATTTGGTAGTTATACATTTAAAATGAGCATGATGTTCCCATCCACACAATCAACATCTGAACAATGGTCTGTAAATAGCACCACCAATGACTGAAAAGAATGCGAACAATGAATCTTGCTTTATCTGAAGAATGTCTTTCCCAACTAACTTAAAGTGGCGAATATGACGTCAGGGGGTCATTGGCATGCAATAGCTTTGACAAGGATGGCGAGTATTGGTAACCAACGGATCTACCCATCAAGGACAGCTGATGGGATAGAGTACAGCATTCTGTAGGACGACAGGGCCACAGAACAAGACACAAACAGTGCTCAAGCAAACAGAATATCTATTCCCAGGAGGAAAATCGACTTGGCAGAGAATCACGGCCTCAAACAACACAGCCTCTAGGGGGAGCACAAAGAGAAATGCATGCTTTCGGAGATTTCTGAGAGAACAAGCAAACAAAAAGAGATGAGGACACGGGGACTGAGATGTCTTTGAAGACCACTGGGCTGTGTTCGGGGTGCAGTAATGGACGCAAGATGGTAATGCGAGAGAAAAATGTCAAGGATCGAGCTTGCGACATTTCCCGATAAAAGTACATTGAACACGCGGTACGCTACATAACAACAATAAAAATGAATCCTTTGAGTCGGATTACCAAAACAATATCCAATAAACAATGTGACGCTTTTTCCTATTGCTACTGCGATCAAGGTTCGTGGGTTTTTTTTTTTTTTGGTAATTTTAATTTTTTTTTAATCACCAAGGCAACCAAGATTATTTATTTCTCAAGGTAACCTTGTAACCCTGGAAGTGGAAGGTATTTTATCAACTGTAGGTGAAGCTGATCTTCGCTCCAGGTCCCCCTCCGCAATCCCAGCCCTGTAATTACCATTTCTGCAGCTCATTACACCAAGCGTTTGATCACCCTTCGTCACCAGAATCATGTCATGCATCTCATATCATACAACGTCGAGGCCAATTCCCTCCCTCATCCTCACGTCTCCCACGAGAGTGTAATGCGACGTCGATTCGTCGTTTCGGCGTGTGTTCGTCGTCCTTAACGCCTCGTCGTCATGGCGTGACATTGTGGTGGAGGTAAGGGGTGGAACATGGCCATTATGATCGCAAAACGTCTTTCACGGACCTCGATGTCTTTGTCAACAAAATAAGTTGCATTTTCTGTGCACCGTTCTGCTTGCATGTCCCATGATTATGGCTTTGAACGTGGAAGAAGTGGAAAGAAGGAAGAAGAAGTGGAAGAAGGAGGAGAAGACGTGGAAGAGGAAGAAGACGTGGAAGAGGAAGAGACGAGGAAGGAAGAGAAGGAAGAGGAAGAAGGAAGGGAAGAGGGAAGAAGAAGAAGAAGAAGTGGAAGAAGAAGAAGAAGTGAAGAAGAAGAAGAAGAAGTGAAAGAGAAGAAGAAGTGAAGGAAGAAAATGGAAAGAGGAAGAAGAAGTGGAAGAGGAAGAGAAGTGGAAGAGGAAGAAGAAGTGGAAGAGGAGAAGAAGTGGAAGTGGAAGAGGAAGAAGAAAGAAGAAGTGAAAGAAGAAGAAGTGGAAGAAGAAGAAGAGTGGAAGATGAAGAAGAAGTGGAAGAGAAGAAGAAGTGAAGAGGAAGAAGTGGAAGAAGTGGAAGAAGAAGAGGAAGAAGAAGAAGAAGAAGTAGTACCGTTAAAAGGAGGCCACCAATCGTGTTCTCTCGACTTAATCAATGCCTACGGAGTTGACCCGCATGTTGGTTCAGCAAGCCAAATTAACGAGCTCGGAGTCCTCGTCCATCCACGGTGGTGGTTCACTCAATGCCGTGCAGTTCTCGACGTTGACCAAAGGACGCTCCGTGCACCGACGTCACTCGAGAAAGAAAATAAGACTTCAATAAAGGCTGCATATAAAAGGCCCCGTCACGGTGAGCCACTGACAACACCGGCTGATCCGAAATGGGCCAACGTACTTTGCCATAGCTTGTCGTTCCAAAATCGAGCTGCAACCAAGGCGGCACAATCCAATGTCCATTGCTGTGATCGACTATTAGTAAGACAATACATACAAGCAAAACGATCACTTGGTAAACACACTTGACTAAATCGCAGCCACAGACGTACATACTAGTCCGAGCACAAAAGTAACAACAAACCCAAAACAGTGGCGCAAGTTGGTGCCATCGAGCAACTTCACTTTGAGCTGCTTGTGTTGAAGAGATGCTCGGCTCGCAGGCAAGGTTGTTTCACAAAGTGCAACATTTTTTGGAACAAAGGCAAATGAATGCACGATCTAGTGGGAATACGCTCCGATTGTGCTGCGCTGATGGCCAAGCTGGGAGTGCTGTGTTCAGAACAAAGGTGAACGGATACACGATATGATACGTGGATAAGGACTCTGATCGGTGCAAATGTGGGGAGTAGAGCTCAGCAATGAAAATCCCTTTTCGTTGTTGGCGTTTCCACCTTATCAAGTTGGAAGCGACGAGCGTGGTATGCAACTGCAGCACGACGACTTCATTCGGCTGTTTTCCACAGGAGTGCCTTCAAGATTCAGACTTACAGCCAGTCGAGGGCTTTATGGCTGTCCGCTGCCCGTGGCATTGGCATAGTTGGCCGAAAAAAATAAAATAATTGAATTTCTTTTTTTGCTTTTTAAAGAAAAAAATCAATGTTAAAATGTAAACATGCGAGAAAGCAGCCTTCCCACTTTACAAGCTCACACACTCATCACGCAACATTCAAATGTTAGCAAGGCGGGAGAGAAAACAAAGTGCTATTTTGAGAAAATGACTTGGAAGCTCGATCTCAATAGCTTTACAATATGGATTGACGGAAGACAAAAATAAATAAACAAATAAATAAATAAATTAAACAATCAAGCTAAGTTCAAGTTTCTTCAACACCATGGAGTGTAGCCTGTACACAAATCGCACGCAGGACAAATACACGTTGGATATGAAATTTGAACCCGAGTGCCGAGCATCAGAGTTCAGATTGGAATGCAAAACAGGCCAACACAATCATTGTGATTGCACACAAAATAGCTGTCTTCAGCCAATGAAAAGGACAGTGTCGTGTGTGATGGGTGGGTTATATCGGACTTGTGTTTTTGCAGGAATAACTAACTGGTATGCCCTGTGAGTTAAGTGTCTAGAAGGAGGGGCGAGCTGAAGAGGCGGGGCAAAACGAGGCGGCAGAGCATGTGCACCGAATGCAAAACAGAGCATGCACCTCAACCTCTGTGGCATGTGCCTTGTGTGGGCTGCCTTTGCCCTCATGGGTTATGCGTACATCACCTCTGGCCTGACTTGGTGTTGAATTACACAAGCACGAGGAAGAGGGGGGAGGGGGGGTGTTAGATCCTCCAGGTCATTTAAAGACTCATTTTCCAGCGACAGACATATGAAGGAAAGACATGAAAGAAGGATGTGTTTGTCCTTGATCCTCACCTTCCAGCCAAAGGATTAATTTATGGGTGGATAAGGACAAGTTAAATATATCGTTTGGTCATTGTTGTGGGGTTTCTGTGGCCTCAGCTAAACGTAAGGTTCTTGATGTTCTTGATTTTCTTTGTAATTTAACGTATTTGTGCATGGTGTTTTCAACAAAATCCCTTTACTTCATAAACTGGTTTATTGTGTTCATAAATTTTGGTGCAAACTTTCCTTCTGTACAATAGCGTTAAAAGAGCCCTTTAAATAAACAATTAATTACTTGGCCATCCGAGCTGACCTCGCAAGCTCCTGTGTCTGCTGAGCTACGTTCGGTTGGCGGACAAGTGACGACACACTTCCAGATCCTAATGATGCAAGCGCCTCCAAAAAGAGAATGGAATTATATTTTGTTTTGAGAGTTACACGATTCCTTCCTTCATCATTTCATATCTTGCAAATCTTCATCAATTATCAGGACATCATATGGAAAGAAAATGCTGTACAATGACAAACTAGTAATGTTTGGGTGAATGTCGAGTCGTATGACGAATCAAAGTTTCATCGCAACTTCTCCAACCTGTCAAGCCCGACGATGACCGTTCTCCTCATCGGAAGTGGAGCATGCACATGCAAACCTCCTGTCCAATGCATACAAACTCCACCTTGTCAGGTGATTTCTGATGCTGTGGGTCATCAAATCATAGCCAGCATCTCGGTGAAGGTTCTCGATAATGATTTAATGCACTTCTAAGATGAGTTGCACAGCCACAATGGTTTCTCTGGGGGTAAATAAACGAGTCTTCTTCCCCATATGCCAACAGTCACTTGGGAAGCCCCTCATCCCCCTTTTTTTCTTTTCTTTTTCTTTAGTATACCATGAGATGGTCGTGAACGGCTGTTTTGAAGACCCGGAGGGAAGAGTGGGATTGAAGAGTGTGTGGGAGTTTGTTCCAGAGGCAGGAAAAAAGAGGAACGAAAGAGTGAAGGTGAGCAGTGATTCTTGATTTTGGCACTTTCACCAGAAGGGGATTTTTGACAGACCTTGAGCGCCCTGCGGAAATATAGGAGGGACAGATCACAGACAGAGCAGGGAGGGGCAAGGCCAGAGAAGAAACAGTAGAAGACAGAAAGACCACCGGCCTGCCTCCGTTGAGTGAGGGAGGGGCCCAAAGACTCGGCTTCGTCGAGGGAGATACCGATGATCTGAAAAGCCTTGGTTTCCCCAACGTGAAGTCGAGCTAAGTGTGAGGCAGGAGCACCACCCCAGAGGGGAGAGCAGTACGCCATCAGACAGCGGATGAAAGCTTTGTAAGTGGTTTGAATTCACGGGCTATTGACTGTCCTGATCCATCTTTCCGTACTTCACCCACCATTTGCTTGCTGACCATATAATACCTAACAACAGGCTACCTAGTGCCAATTTCCTAAACCGAGACCACTTGCATTCGGAGTCTCCTTCACCAACTATTTTTGAGTTGTGATGTCAGAAATTAACAGAACATGGGGTTGAAAGGACAAAGTGGGAGAGATTGTCAAAAGGTGTCCCATGAGCCCGAATCAAGATGATGAAAAGTTTACTCAGAGAGATGGATATCACGATCACCATAAACTCTAAAGGTTAGACGATCAAGAACATATTCCATCTTAGGATCTGACTGATCGAGGAGTCAAGATGCAAAATAAAATATAGCACGATAGCTATATCAGGAAAGCAAGTAGTATTCTTTTTGGGGGATGGGTGGGGGAGGAGGGGGAGGAGATTGGGACATACTCTGTGCAGAGCGTTGGTGCTGCTTAAGCAGTCTCCTTGGCTATTGGGCACAATCCTGGACGGGTCGCCACTCCGACACAGTATACCAGCATGCTCGCACTCATTTTGCCACCTCGGAAGGATGACAGGCCAAGTTAACTCCACCAGGTATTAATTCAACAGCTGAGCGGGATTTGAACTCAGGACCCTAGGATCCAAAGCCCGCCACCCTAACCGTTTAAGTCTTTCCCAACACCAGGGCGAGGGAGACGATCCAAAAGTGACTTTAATCAGCCTTTGCTTCATTCTGATTTTTTTTCCCCTGAAGTCCTAAAAGTGGGTCATGCTTGTGCCAATGTAACTTGCCTGAGCTGAGGTTCACGCAAGTTGGAGAGCGCCTCCATGCCATGTAGATAGAAGTAGATGAGCTCCAGGTCCTGTGGACAGATGGCACATCCAAAATCAGAATGACACTTTATTTAAAAATGGGGGATGAAGGGGCAGAGTTGGAGGGAGAGGGGGTTAAAATAACAATAAAATAACTAGAACGGCACTCGGTAGAGCCTCCGCAACGCTGAACAGCATGTTTTGCATCCCACTGATAGGCCGGATCTGGATCCGGTCCAGAACCAAAATGTAATTGGCTTGTCCTTGTCACCTAACCAACTCATCTTCCTAAATTTGTCATAATCTGTCTGTAACTTTTTGAGATATCATGCTGTATACCGCTTTATCCGAATCACTCAATGGTGAAGAATCACTGAAAAAAAAATTTCTTGGATCCGGATTCGGATTCGGATCTTCACCAAAATTGAATCAATTCTTCCTAGTCACCCAACCAACCTCTCCACCAAATTTCGTCCAAACCGGTCTACGACTTCTTGAGAATCCTCCTCACAGACAAACAGATAGGAGTGAAAACATAACCTGCGTCAACCTTCGGTGGCGTTGATAACTCAACAGTTCATAGAACACCTCACCACAGACTGTGTTGAGAAAAAAACAGGACACGGACGGGGTCTCCGGGCGGCAAATTTGATTGGTCAGATGATGTAAAATGCCGTATTATTTTGTCCAATACTGCTAAACGGAAGGTTTTGAAAGTGCCAAAAAGGTGCTTTGTGTTCTACTGTGTTCAAGTATATAGACAAAAGTATGTTCAAAAAGACAAAAGACAAAAGTTCAAGTGTGGACAGACAAAAGTGAACCAGTTTCTTAACTCCGCTTTTCGCTTTTCGCTTTTCGTGTGCGGGGTAAAAATAATAAATCATAACAATAATAAAAATCATAAACAGAAGGGAAAAATTCAACAAACTAATAATTCAATTTCCTCTCAAAATAAGTCGGTGAATATGGAATAGATGTTAAACAACGCAATGCAAACACGACGGCAGGCCAGCATCGAAGTTTATATGGGCTCTAGGCCCAGAGGGTTGGGCGTCTGCACTTCCTCCCACTGGTCATCATTATAAATAGTGATCCAAGCAGGAAAACCATTGACGATAGGACATCCGATAGGGGGTGCCTGTGTCGTTTTCAGCTCCAGCCCGTTACATTCACATTTCAAATTGTGTCACCTGCAACCACAGCTGCATCATTCCATCGTTAATATCGTAAACAAGATCGATGCAACCCTTTGTGAATCATTGTTCACTTATCTTCCTTCATTTCTGCAATCTTAAAACTGCCCAAATTCTTCTTTAACAAATCAACCCATCACTCCTCGAAACTGCTCACGTTTCAGACAAAAACGCTGCAAGTCAACAGGATGTTGATCGAGGTATGCTAACCGCCGTGGGAAATCAAGGAGAAGCTGACGTTTCAGACTTTAAGCCTTCGTCGGAGAAAAAGTGGGCAGACACACTGAAAGCCAGCTTCTCCTCACTTAGCGTACTTCGATCGACGTTCTGTCGATTCCATCAATCGTTGTAGCTCGTCTCCGGCGCAGATCGACACGAGCCTTGAGCACGAGCAGCGGGCAGTTCCTCGTTGTACAACTTGAAAATATGAGGTGAATGGGGGCCTTGCAGCCTTCAAGAAAACGAATGACCAAATTACCAGTCATGAAACCAATGCAGGACTTGCTTTGAGGACCTCTACTCAGCAATTTTGCCGCAAAAAAAATAAAAATAAAAAAACCCAGCAGTGATGTTAAGCAAACAGCAACAACGAACTGTATTTTTAGTAGCAGCCTAATAAACTGTTGGTTACCAAAAATAATATCAATGAGTCTGATACAAAATACAATGATGCTTGCAGTTGTGCACACACGTGTAAACGATGGACAAAAATAGACGATTCATTTGGTCCCTTTTGATTGTACACACGGGCATTGCAAAGCACACTTGCAATGCCATCCCAACGGCCATTTGCACTGCAAAAACTCATTTAGGTACACTCTTACAATCAGAAACCGGCGGCTATGCGGTGCTGTGGCCGAACTGGCTCGGGATTGCACGGAAGCACGGCATTCGGAATCGAAACGTGCAACTGACGGTTGTGAGGTCAACAGAGATTTCTGTACAACAGGAATAAGGAATTCACAGTGCAGTACTGCAGACACATCCCTGGAGGGTAATTGCAAGATGCCATGAGGGGAGGGGCAGAGGTGGCCGGGGGTGTACAGGCAGACATACACCATCATGCACGTCTGGGAGACGGTTTCCAACACCCGGAGGACGGACGGAGCAACCTATCGATTATGGGCCTTGACAGCCAAACCGGATGGGCAGATACCCATATTCTTAAACCCCCAAAATAGTTGAGCCAAATCAGCAATATCCCAAAGTGGCTGGACTGGGATGAAGTCAAGGCTATTGGCTGCCCACGACACATCGTTGACAATGACCTCAAGCTAATTCCAAACAGACAGAGTAGTGTGACAATTCTGAGAGATCCTAAATCCCTAGTCGTGGAAGTGGTTGCCCTTTGCTGTTCACATGAAACATGCAAACTACCTGGGGAATTTGTTTATAGTGCAGAAGCTGCTTCCCAGATGGCAACCACCCCCGAATATAGCAAGCAGTGTCACCTGCTGCCGATTGGCAAAGAACAGACCACTTGCTACCTACAGTTTCGGCAGGAATTTGAAATTTGGCAAGGGTGCCCGTGACAACTCGCCTCCTCTTCACGAAAGACGACACAAGAGCATTAACTTCTCCCAAGCAGCGCTGGAAGACGTGGCCTCCGGCTTAACGTTCGTGCGAGGGACGGCACACACGCATCGATGCCTCGCCTTGCATGCGTAAACACCAGGGCAACAGTTTATAGCCGGGTCAAGGTTCAGAAACCCAGGCAAGACGGCTCGACGTCGGCCCAAAAATATACCTCTTGGCTATCCTGCCAGCACAAAAGCCCTCGTAACAATATGGAAAAATTAAATGTGCAGTGTTGTCCACAATATCACAATGGGGGACCTCCTCTAAAGCCCATGATGCTTTGCAGTCTGGGAGAGGGGTGGAGAGAGATTGAAGCACATTCAAGCGCAAGAGTAGGCCTCTGGACCGCAACTCTAACAAATTCACAATTTATGCTTCGTTAATCCTCTCGGGTGAGGAAAGCAACTGCAGGCCTTGTCCCAATGAACCATCTCTTGGGATTTCATCTCGATAGCAAACAAACATGAAACTTTGTCTTGCTACTCCATATTAACATGCATCTCCATTTGTTCATCGAGGACGATTCATGGGCACACTTCATAGGTCGGAGGGGTCAAGACGAATCAAACTGACACACAACTGGTTTGAAATAAATGAGGAAGCTGGATTGATGAGCCAAGGTTTCAAGATGAGAAACACGACGAGCTCGAAAATTACACGATCTTCTTGCTTACATGCTGCATGGTGCAAGAGGTCACAATAATTGTAATGAAGGCTACATGCATGCTTTGTCACAATGATGGTGGGGACTGGGCAGGATGGCCGAAGAGGTATGCACACTCGCCTCAAAGCTATAAAGCCAGGGTTCGAATCTCGGGCTGGCTATAAACCGTCGTCCTCGCGTTTCACAGGTGGGGAAATTCATCAATGTGCGTGCAGTCGTTCGGATGGACGTTAAACCGGGCGTCCCACCTGCCGGCATTAGTTGGTGGATGTTAAAGATCCCACGGTGTCCTTCACAAAGAGTAGGCGAGCTATCAGCATCCAGAAATAATTACCAATTCCTGCCCTGACCTACAGGGGGCACTGCATCAGTGGTCCAGCCACCCCACAGCCTTGCGCTGCATATGGAAGAATAAGAAGAAGCCGAGACAATGACGGAAAGTACAACCATCGGTCATATTCTGACGTTGTTGAATGTCCGAAGATGCGCACGGCATTCTAAATCTTCAGACATCGCCGACGACGAGCTACGTGGACAAAGTGAGAGAGGGGTGGATAGCATCCACTGCAGCAAACTCCACTGCAGTCTTCAAAAACGTCTTTGCACCTCTTGCAACAGCTGGCCTCAAAGAACCGAATCGACGGCCACGGTAACCCGACGCACACATGGTTACCAACGGTCCGTCAAGTACAACGCTTAGCAATCTCCCTGTACCATGCCGGGAATAAATGCCCATGAGGGGTTTGGCAAGAGAACTTAATTATAGCCGTTACACCATGCCCACGTCAGCTGACCTTCTGTTTCCTCCCAAGTGTTTACGCCGGTCCGATCCGAGGCTGCCTATTCCCAGGCACAGTAGGCTGCAGAGCAAAAAAGTCTTCAAAACATCTTTTCCGCATCATCAACACCGTCGAAGTGAAAACAAACGACGCAAAACAACAAAAACACGACTCGCTGAAACATCCGGCCATGCCTCGCCGATAAAGTAATTTCCAGAGAGAAATTTCATGAGCGAGATCACGGACTTGTCTTCCATTCCAATAAGAAGAAGGGGAAATAAATAAATAAACCCAACTATCCATCTTTCATGATGGCCTTGATTAAAAACCATCATTTCAGGTGCAGTACTTGATGTGCCAACTCATATCCTGACCTCCGAATACAGTATCAAGTTTCCTGTAGCAAATATTTGTTGTTGCTGTTGTTGTTGTTACACAGGGGTCAGGTATCATAGAAGAGTGGTAGGGTGGTGGGTGGGGGGGAACACAGGGCAAAGGGTCACTGGACACAAAGTGGGGCACAGGAGACACAGGAGGACAAGAATGTATGGATACACCGCAAAAGGGAGCTGAGGGCAGACTGTCAAAGGGAGCAGGGGTTTCAAAGGGTGTAGTAAACTTCAAAGGGAGACATAGGAGAGCACGCAAGCTGGCAGTGGGGGCAGCGACTTGAAGTCCTGGAGAAAAGACCATGAGAAAGACCAAAAGACAAGTCTGAGACACAATGTTCGTCTTGCTTCGTCGAGAGAACACATGATCCCTTTTTGGGGTTGGCATTGCAAGAGGAAAAGCTTGGGTGGTTAGGTTGTACACATGTGCGTGAGAGTGAGGGGGCGCGGTGGTGGAGTGAGAGGAGGGTTAAAAGCTTTAAGAGGGAAGTGCAGGCGAGATGGGATCGAAAGGGAAGACGGAGCCATGGGTCTGAATTTATAGCAAGTCAATTTCCGATTCAGAGTCGAGATGTTGGCAATCTGCACACAGACATTAAGAGCAGGGGTGAAGATGAGGGTCAATGAGTTTTGAGGCAGGTGCTGTTGCTTAACCTCCATGATAGAATCTATACAGTACTGTAAAAACACATTTGTCGGCCAACTTCGCATCCCCCCCCCCATCCCCCCACGGTTTAAAACCAATCTCATCCAAAAGTGACAATCATACTCAAGGACCCGCAAGGGGAGCACAAAGAAGGACGATGTCAAAATCCCCCAAAGGATATTCATGATGAAGGCTCAGACTGTCACTGAAAGTTACAAGGTTATAATTCGCATCGGTAAAACTATTTGGGGGAGGGGGGAGGGGGATAACGCAACTTCCCACTTCCCAATGCACTTTGGGTGCCAGCAATGCCATTCGTGACATCGTTTTTCTCTCTTCAGTGAGCTTAGAAACTAAACCCGAACACCCACATCCCCTAACCCACTCCAAATTGATGCCAACCAATGGAGTTTATCCATGCTCTATCCTCCAAATACTAGACGTGCCATTTTGTGAGTCTTTAGTACAACTCAGTCAGGGTCAGAGTCGAACTGACGACCTCCCAGACCTAGAGCAGATGCTCCAACCACAACGCCACAGAGTTACAAAGTTTGAAAGTGACGCGAATCGGGTGCAGCACCCCATTTACCAAAGCTTCCTTGAGAAGAGCTCCAATATATAGTCCACTTGAATACATTTATCCCACTATCCTCCTAATTCATCCTCATCTCCTACATGGCATACAGGTATAAAAATAAAGGACTACCAACAGAACATACAAGGGTCGTCGCACACTAGTCAACGCAATGCAACAAGATTGTTGGCGACAGCTTAGTCGGTGACAGTTTTTGAGAATCGTGTAATGCATTGCGGTCGACGGGCCATGTGAACTAAGACTTTCAGGTGCATCGGTGACGAGTTGTATGTTCAACTTTTTCGCCGGCAACGATCGTGATTCACGGTGTAGTGTGCAGCAGTCACCGACGGGGTTCCAGGAGCTTCCAGCCGTAGCGTCATATCACCTACAGCGTGCGGCATTGTTGTTTTTAAATAATTGTAGTTTTTGTGAACTTTGAAGCCCAAAAAGGTACAATGAAAGTTTGATATAGTAGCCTGAGTCTGCTCTTTGTTTCCTGGATATTTAAAACAAACCTTCAGAAACAATAAAATTGTGTTGTTCTCGATACATTGGGTTATAAAAACATTTAATGACAAAGTCTCTCCTTTTCAATTACATTGACATATACCAACTAGTGTGTGTGTGTGTCATATCAGTAATGGCCCAGCACTCATGCCTCAGAGCCTTCGGTCCTCCTCAACCTCTCCTTGTACATCTTCATTGCCATTTTGTTTACCAAAAATAGTGACATTGATAATATAATCGCATCGTGTGTCAGGTGTGCGGTAATTTCCATCAAAACAAGGCTGCACAAGATTTGTCAATGACAAAGACAATGTTGTGTCGAATCGGCGAACATTGGTTCGTGTAAGACAGTCTTTATGGTAAAGAATAGGACGGCGATTATCTATACTGCAAGAGATATGTTTGTCTGTCTATCTGTCTGTGTGTGTGTGTCGCCATTTTTCAAAGACATGGCCAAATGGATCTTCATCAAACTTTCAGAGATTCATCAGTGAGTGCCGGGGAGTGTTTTAGTAAAAACAATTTTTTCCCCAATTTTGAAGAAAGGAAATTTTTATGTATTTTTTTTAAACACTCTATAGAGTCTATGCTTGGTGTTGGCTTAATGGTTAGGGTGGTGAGCTTGGGATCCGAGAATCCTGAGTTCAAATCCCACTCGGCTGTTGAATTAATACCAGGTGGGGTTGACTCTGCCTGTCATCCTTCCGAGGTTGGCAAAAAGAGTGCCAGCTTGCTGCTATCCTGTGTCGGAGTGGCGATTGTATCCTGTGTCCAGGATTGTATCCAATAGCCATGGAGACTGCTTAGGTAGCACCAACGCTCCGCACAGCGTATGGTCCCAGTGGATGGATCTATAGAGTCTCAGCCTTTGTAGCTATGTGAAAGGTAATATTAAATGATTCTCGACCTCATTTCTTCATGGGTGTAGGGAAGGGTTTTAAGCCCCCACAAAAAAAAATTTTTGAAAAAAAAAACTGTTTTTTTCAAAATGCCAACAGGGTAAAACAGCACTGGGCAGCAGCACCAGGATCCCTGCTAGTATATGATAAAAAGAAAAAGAAAGATATTTTCAGGACAGTACAATTTTTTAAAAGGAACAAATCCCCCCCCCCCCAACCTTCCACATCGACTCCCACCCCTCTTTGTCTTTAATGTTTGAAAAGTCAGATATACCTTGCGTTTCAGTCCATTATAAAATAAATAAATAAATAAATAAATAAAAGGAATGAGGGAGAACAGAGGGTTTAACAAAGCACAACATCCATCTCGTTAATTAGCACGCATCAGAAACTTCTGGAATTGGAGGAAACAGGATGACCGGTTAGTGTTCCCATCTGAACCCCCGACTCGTGATGCAGGGAACCCCAGGTTCAACTCCAATAGTTTCCATCGTCTGTTAATTTCCTTCCACGCAAGTAAAACTACACCGATGTCGACTAATGTCGAATGTACAAGCTCCTCCGTCAGCTTCAGATCACTGTAAATTTCTAAACATAATGTCCACATGTACTCGGGAAAACAGAGTGGTGTGTGTTGTGTGTGTTGTGTGTGTGTGTGTGTGTGTGTGTGTGTGTGTGTGTGGTGTGTGGTGTGTGTGTGTGTGTGTGTGCAAGACAGATGTTCATAGACAAGGCAGGCAGACATTCCAATCCAATTCTTGTTGGAGCAAAACACATCCTGCGAACCCAACTGCCAAGTAAAACAAACGTGATGAACAAACGACATTCATCATTATCAATCAAATAAATAAATAAATAAGCTTTGCTTATAAAATAAGGGGCAGCAAAAAATAAAAATTAATTAATTAATCAAACTCTCAGCCAGATTATTACGAGTCTTTAAATATATACATATACATATATATATATATATATATATTAGAGTCGATGCAATCCATTGGAAGCGCAGACACCTCGCTTGGTCATGTCAAGTAGCAAATGCATTTCGGCAAATTGATCGTAGCGCCTGGAATTTTCTGGAATCGTGCTTGTACAAACTTGCGACGAAGTGACCTTTGCTATGTTTTCTCAACACCGCGAGTTTGGTACAGCGTGCTGTCAGGATGTGTCTGTCGTTCTCGATACATCTTGGAGCCATTTCACACCGCTCTCGATACAACACCAAACATCGACGCAATCGATCCGACACACTACTCACATAAATTCCACGTATTCCAATCCGATAACTTTTTAAATAAATATTTGCCCCACTCCACCCGCTCCTGCCCACACAGCAGGAGACGTGCTTTTTCCAATTGCGTGCGTGTGCCTGTCTCTGTCCAGGCCATAACTTTTTCAGTGTCATCTTTTGAGCTTTTGTCATCAAATTTTCAACAAAGCTTTATCATGAGAATGTGGAGAAAATAATTAAAAATTGGGTCAAAATGTAGAAGGGCAAAGTCATAGGAACTACAAGCCGGTAGGCGGCGATGGGTCGCCGAGCATGGAAACTATAAGATATAGAGCAAAATGGATGTCATATAGCAGATAGGGAATCACCTTAAGATTATGCATATCAAATCTCATCCAGTTCCATCTACTGATAACTACTCGGTATCTATTTGAATGAAAAGTACCGAAAATGCGGTTTGAAATCGGAAATCCCCAAAGTTCGATGGGGTGCTGTGGGTGAACAAAGATCTAAATCGAAAATCCGGCTCGATCGTTTGTGCACAATGTATTCCAGACGATTAGTGTGAATTTTCATGACCATCCGATCATAACCCGAGGAGGAGTAGCATTTCGCGCGAAGGCACCTCCAGCTCTCGCATATTATCGATTTTTGCACTAATTGACCTTTGACCCCTGACCTAAGCGAAATCAGTCAATATGTCCTGAGGCAAAGTTGGAGTACTCATTGAGTACCATGAACCTGCAAAGTTTCATTCGTATCGATGCACTCACCTGGTCACTAGGGGGCCTTCAATTTTCGTGCATACCCTAATTGTAGGGGGCGCTGAGGGTAAAGTATTCCATATATCACAAAAATCAAATATATTTGATAGCGCATCACCTGTAGATCATTCGTGCCAAATTTCATAACCATACGTGGGATAATGGCTTTCGGAATTGATTTCGCGTGAACGGTACTGATTTTGAAGGTTTTTCGGTTGTTGCTAGGGAACCAAAGCGTCCCTAGCAACCATCACAATTTCCAAAGCACTAGGTCATAAGATGTACCTACCACCCGAGTTTGGTCAAAATCCGCCCACGTTTACTACCAATTATGCTGATGACAAACGAACAAACATCCAAACAAACAGACAGAATTACTGACAATAAGGGTCACCTATTTCGGCGACCCAATAAATAGCCCTCATTAGCCCCCCTTCCACGTCGCATCAAGCGTGAGATGCCCATTCTTTTTCAATCGCTTCCACGTTTTTATATTCATTTATCATTGAGCTTCAGTGTGTCTGTCCAATCCATAAATTTTTTTATGAATTGAGCATTTGTTATCAAATCTTCAAGAAACCTTTATTATGAGAATATGGAGAACACTAATAAATAAAACAAGAAACAGCGGCTCCCTAAGGGAGCAGCAACGGGGGTAATGTTATTATCCTTATTTAACGTGCAATTCAAAACACCTCTCCGCACTGGAAAACGGTACTGTAAAGGGTGGGGACTTGCAATACTCTCTCCGACCTGTAGGGGCACTTCATGATACACATTTACATTCATAATTTGCGCACCCCACCCCACTGCCTCAAGACCACCGGCAAAAGTAAAAACACCCCAATGCATGAATTGGGGTCAGGCTAATTCTATGCAGCAAGTCTGGATGTAATCGGCCCAGAACTATAGGCGGAGTAGCACGAGAAAAACACATGCACGCACGCACACTAGTAACAATGTTCTTTTATTTATTTTTTTAACTATCATCTTCTTCAACTTTAGTTTGAGAACAAAGGGACGCGGATGGGCTTTGCATTTTGAGACGCTTTCTCGTGAGCCTCGCCAGAGGGAGAGGGTATTGCATTTGGGGCCATTTGGCTGTTTGTCCGCACAGAACGCGAGTAAGGTTTTTCTCCGTAACCGCTTGTCGGATTGACACACAATTTTCACCATGGAAGCGACTACTCATGTAGAATATATTAATGATAACTATGACGTCATAGGTCAGGTGGTGTGGCAGCCATATTGGAAAAGAGGAAAAAAACTTTGGGCCTCGAGATCTCCGAAACGGCACCATGGACAAAATTGAAGCTTGGCACGTGGCAAGTACGCCGCATGGGGAATGAGTATGATTTTTGTATGACGTCATAGGTGCCTTCATTAGGACATCATGATTGCAAAAATAGAATGCTACATTCGATCAGTATGAACATTTTTGAAGGTCGTATCGGGATAATATAGAAAAAAAAATTGATGACGTCATCGGTCACGTGGTTCGGCAGCCATATTTTTTGTAAAAAAAAAAAGAACCTTCACAAAAATCTCAGAAACGGCTGAACAGATCGAGGGAACGCTTTACAGCTATGACCACCTATCCATGAGGAACTAAACGTTTCCGGCTATGATGTCATAGGTCACATGGTTTGACAGCCATATTAGATTTGCCCTATAACCTTTAGAAATCTTCTTCTCCAGAACGGCTGGACAGATCGAGCGAGGGGGACTTCACACACGTTCCCCCCAAGTCTTCGGGATGGCAGGGTGGATTGAACGAAAATCCTAAAAAAATATATACTTCTCTTGAACCGCTTCATCGATAGACATGAAACTTCACAATTATGATCTAGTCATGATGGGGGATACATGTTTTAAATTTCATCCTGATCAGAGGCATAGTCTGTCAGCCAGAATTATTATTATTTTTTCAATCTGGGTTCTTTTTTTTGTTGTTGTTCTTTTTTTGAATAAGGCTCACTTGGCTGTGCATGGATGGGTTTGATGATAGAGGAGCAGCAGCTGAAACCCGAATCCTATCCAGGTTCCTCCTGATGACGTCATCTTGGCTTGTTGCTCGTTTGGGTTCCTTCTGATGACTCCAATACAATACTGTACATACAGTGCTTGGTCCTCCATTTATTTGAATTTAATTTATTTTAAAGCCATTCTGAATTCAACTGAATAACAATAATAAACGTCATGGGTCAGGGTCAAGTGTCCGGTCAAAGCGGGATTGCATCAAAGCAGGACGTCTTGGTACCCGGTCACCACTGCCAGCAGTAATAAAAGTGTAAGTTCCAGGTATGTCTATTAAATTATTAATGACATAACACACCAGAACACAAACACCACACAAAACAAGTCCTAACAAGTCTTGCAATCTCCCATTGCTCTTTTTCTTGTTATTCTATATTTTCACGTATACTAATCCAATAAAACAATAAACGAACCCTAACATTTATTCTTTATCGATGCCGAAGGCCGTGGAAGAGCTCAATGATGGATGGTGAAACGTTTGTGCATCAAGAGTGGAGTATTGGAGAACAGATGGACATGCTGAGGCACAGATAACGATGACTGTGAACATTGGAACCAGGTTAGTGAAAGAAGAAAATGTGATCGACATCACTGTGGGGCAGCCCTCTTGAAGGCCTAGAGGGAAGAATGGGATTGCATAGGCAGGGGAAGTAATTCGAGATGTGGGAGAAAAGGGGAATGAAGCAATGCAAGAAATCAGAATGCTTGGACTGTGGAAAACTGACAAGCAGTGGATAATTTGATAAAGGATTATACGACATGTCGTTGCCGGTGGGAATAATTGTGAAAATCAAATAGATAGTATAGTTAAATGGCGTGTAGTTTTGCGACGGTGTTAATGGGCAGAAATTAGAAAGACTTGGAGATATGTCTATTATTAATGACATTTTGACCTTTTCGTCTCAATTCGACATCTCCTTCATACCTTGTCTCAAAAAAACATCCAACTGTTACAGCGTTTCTTCTCTCTGTTCTCTTAATTCGCCTTTATTGCATCCATCAATAAATGTCTTCAATCGCATTCCTGACCGAAAGATTAAAAAAAAAAAACCCAATTTTCTATGAATGTTCGCTTTCCATCAACCATTCTTTTTTTCCAACTTCAGTGCCAACTCACCCCTCTCACCCTTCCCTCTCACAAGCAACCATCACACTCTTCTCACTCCAAGCTTCCTCTCACCTTTCTCAAAAACTCCCCCCTCACCTCTCCCCACTCACCCTTCTCCCACATTCCACCCCCCTCACTCACCCTACTCAAATGTTGCCCCCCCCTCACATCCACAAAGCTGCCTTCTTCCCCTGCCCTCTCACCTCCATCTCATCACTCCACCTCCTCAAATCCTCAACTGCCTTCGGCCCCTCTCTTTCCCCCCCTCTCCCCCAGCACCACAGAGCCTTTTCTCCTAGTCATCCAGGCCCCTCCCCTACCTATTCTGCAATCCCCACACTCTTTAACAACTCTCCTTACCTCCCCCTCCTCCCTTGTCCTACCCTCCACCTCCGCTCCCTTCCCCGCACCCAAAGCCTCCTCCCCTCCCTCTTCTCTAAACCCTGTGACCTCAAATATCCGTGGCCTTCGCTCAACCTTACAGATCTTTCCATACAGGTTGCCACTGACAAACCAGACATAATCTGCCTAACAGAAACTTTCCTCCCTCAAGACGTCTCTGACTCCCAAGTATCTCTCCCTGGTTACTCTCCCCTCCTGAATGACAGACCTGAGCCTCGTCCTGGTGGAGGAGTTGCTCTCTTCATCAAAGACTCTACTCCTCACTCTCCATGCACTGCCTCACTCATCCACACCCGCGGAATACCTCTGGCTACGGCTTCCCCTCCACTCCACCTCATGTATTATGTGCACTGTACCATCCACCAAACAGTGTGACTCCATTTACACCTCATTATCGGAAAACATGGACCAACTTCTATCTTCTCATCCAAACTCTCTCTTCCTCATATGTGCTGCTTCAATGTCATCATGCTAGTTGGCTGGGTGTGGGTACCTTTCTCACCTGTCATGGCACTTCAACAAAAGACTTCTGCGACTCATTGGACTGACTCAATCGGTCAACTTCCCCACCCGGATCTCAACGAATGGTACTCTATCTCTTCTGGAATTGATTTGACAAATTTCCCTGAAAATATCTGTTCTACCTCCGCTCCAATCAGTTCTTCTGACGACGTGCTTGTCAAAGTGGACATCTCTCTCGCTGTTATCAGAGAACCACCTCAGCGCCGTCGAGTCTGGCTTTTCACTCAGGCCGACTGGCAGGGTTCCAAGCAGCCCTCAAACTTCTCGACTGGTCTCCCATCGCTACTTTCTCCAACATCAACTCATCCTGGGAATTATTTCAGAGAAACCTGCGTGCTCTCGTGCACAGATTTATCCCCTCTCATCTTCAGTTGTCCTACCCTTCCTCCAGCCAATGGTTCACTGAAGCTTGTGGTGAGGCAGTTGACCTGAAACAACATGCCTTTGCCTCATGGAAGCAAACCAAACTGAGGGTAATCTCAGTTCCTTCCATAAAGCTTGGAACAAGTGTGTATCTACCCTCAGGAGAGCCAGAAAAACAACATCTTTCTAATCTCAATTCTGAACTCTCAAACCTCTCTCCTCCTCAAAATCCTGGTGGCGTCTAATCAAATCTGTTTCTGGTGTATCCCCCTCCAACCCCTCCCTTACCTCAATGGCCGCACTGCTGACACCGCACGTGAAAAGGCTGAATGCCTAAACTCGGTTTTGCATCAAAATCTTGTGTCTGAACCCATCGCTTTCTGTACCCACCTTACCCAGTCACACCAATCTGGCCATGGACTCTGTTCCTTTTCTTCTGACAAAGTGGAGAGCTTGCTGTCAAACCTCGACCAGATTCTGCAACCTGTCCAGACAGCATCAGCCCACGTGTCCTAAAAACCTGCTCCTCTGCTCTTGCTCACCCTCTCTCTGTTCTATTCACCCTCTCATTTGCTGAACGTCATCTGCCATCTGCTTGGAAATCAGCAAACATTACTGCCCTGCATAAAAAAGGTGTAAAAACAGATCCCTGCAACCACAGACAATCAGCCTTCTCCCAATCATCAGCAAGGTTATGGAATCGATCATCGCTTCAGTCAATAAATCCTTCCTCTTCTCCAATGGCTTCATTTTCATTATCTCTCTCTTT
>CM068968.1:10051642-10070975 GCA_035128595.1 Eptatretus atami
ACACGTGGAATATGTCTTTCAATCCTGACAAATCTCACACTCTCACTATGTCTCGCCGAAAGGACCGTTTGGAACCCCACCCCATCGACTTTCTCAACAATCCTCTGGAAGAAGTCCTTTCTTTCAAGCTACTGGGTCTCACTATCTGCCCTGATCTTTCCTGGGAAAGCTACACTTCCAACCTGGCCTCCAAAGGCAGTCACCGACTGGGAATCCTCCATCGTGCA
Source organism: Eptatretus atami (assembly GCA_035128595.1). Lineage (NCBI taxonomy): Eukaryota > Metazoa > Chordata > Myxini > Myxiniformes > Myxinidae > Eptatretus > Eptatretus atami. Next base: position 10,051,870 of record CM068968.1, read on the forward strand.
AAGTTCTTCCTCAGCCCATCTGAGCTCCTGACCACATACAAAGCTTTCGGCCGCAGCCTGATGGAGTACTGCTCTCCCCTCTGGGCTGGTGCTCCTGCCTCTCACCTTTCTCGGCTTCACGCTGTGGAAATCAAGGCATTTTGGATCATTGGCATCTCCTGCGATGAGGCTGAATCTTTGGGCCTCTCACGCTCTCACCGCAGGCAGGTCGGTGGTCTTTCTGTCTACCGTCCCCTCTCCGGAGACTGACTGACTGGACTGACTAGAAACAAGACTGACTGGAAGCACCAAGGAACTGAAGATTCAGACTTTCGTCATCCTACATACGTACCGACAGTGCCACACCCCCATGATCCAGTGAATCCATGACTCCGCACCCCGACCAAGACATCTATAGACCTCTGGCTCACAGCCAGCAGAGACATGAATATCACTGCCAAGATAAGTGAATCTCTCTGTGACCTCAACTCCCTCACCACAAACAGTTACAGACAAGATAGCAGCATCCAAGATGTCATTGAAAGCCTGGATCTAAATTTTGTCCAAAGAAACCCGTAGTCCCAGCAGCTCAGATTCCTCATTCAGCGCTTCAAGGGGCCCCATTCAAGGTTATTCAACATCTCCACAAGGATGACTGCATCATGTGTGAAATCAAGGTCAGAGAACTTGACATTCCCAAGTGATGCATCGCAGGTTTATCTCTCCGACATCTTCCCCAAAATCCAGTCCATGCAAGTGTTGAAGAGTGTGGGGGCTAAGACACACCCTTGACGAACTCCAGTGTCAACTGGAAATAAGTCAGAGAGGGAACTGCCATACCTCACAGCACTCTCTGTACCAGAGTATAGTTCAGAAATCAGATCGATCAACTTTGGTGGCACCTCACGAAGACCGAGAATCCTCCAGAGGGCATGCTGATTCACTGAATGAAATATTTTGCAGACATCAACATAGGCTGCGAGCAGCCCCTTCCAAAACTCTCATCTGCGTTCATGGATGCCACACATCACAGGGGCTTTACCCCCATTCAACTGGTCCACCGCAGCTTGTGTTTCCACAAACGAAGTCGGCTCACAGTTGATTGGAGGGTCAGCAATGGAGATGCATAGTTATACCCTTGACATCCAACTCAACAGCCAGTGGGTCAGCCTGGTACAGCCGCTCAAAATAACCGGCCCAGTAGGCCTTCACTTCAGATTCCTCTGTCAAAAGCGCACTGCCCTCTGCTCTAACTGCAGCACACCAAGGAAGGGGCTTGGAGGAACGCAATGCACAAATTCTTCTGTAAGCAGGAGAAACACTCGTTCACAAGTGATGCTCTACTCCTTCGCACATTCCTCACACAGGCCACCTTGTTCGCACTCAGTGCATGTACAGTTCTATGCCTCAGCTCCCTGAACAGCTCAGCTCTGCTATTAAGCCTGGCCTTGCAACTCTGGTAAATGGTATCCAGTGTCCCATGGGAGACAAAGTTCCTCTTTGCCTCATGGTGGGTTCCAAGACATCTGCCGGCAACATCAAGGTTGGTAGTCTTGAAGGCACTCCATAACTCTACAGAATTCCCCACAACACCCAGACCCCCAAATCCCCATTCAGCCTGTTTGCAAACTCCTCAGGTACCCTCTTAAATCTGAGCTTTTCAACATCCAGCCTAGGCTGGGATGGTACCATTCTCCTAGATTTAAGTTGCAACTTTAGAGATGCTACAACAAGCCTGTGGGTGGTATTAAGGAACTGGACACTCCAGGAGACCCTGCAGTTCAGAATAATCGTCTAGCGGCCATCGACAAACACATGGTCAATCTCCTTTGCCACACCACCAGCGATGGAATACCAAGTCCAGTGATGAGGCTGTGGGCATTGAAATCATGAACCAGCCACCATAAGTCCACAACTTCTTGCAAAGTCAAGGAACTTCGTGCTATTCTGGTTCACAGTTCCAGACCCATGGGGACCAAGGCCTTAATCGGCAATGGTGCTGACGGCCTTAATCGCCACTGCCCCCAAGGATGCAACATTGCGATTCTGAATCCTCCACCAAAATGGGAAAGCTATACTCTACTGCACTACAAAATAAAGTCATGCATGTCTTGAGGAGCTTGGATATGCCAAGGAAAGACAAGCCAGTACAACATGCCCAATCAGCATATGATTTTTGAGGCCAGCATCAAAATGCTAACAGCATGGAACAGGTCATTTCTGACTCAGACAAATGAGTCAGAATAAAGCAGTTGGTCGTAAAAGAGAGGAGTTCTTTTTCCCTCCTCTCTTTTCTGGTAAGACAGATTAAGGAGAGAAGACATATCCAGATCGACAGTCCAGTTTGATATTTTCCAAATCTGTAAAAAGGTACAGCAGCAGCTTGGTCATCATAAGGGTAAAGGACATTGTGGAATGATTTCCAAAGTGAAACAGAACATTGTCCGTCAAATCAAGAAACAATGGATGCAGACCGAGAAGAGAAGTGATAGGAGGAGTTACTCACAGCCTCAATTTAAAATATATACATATATATATATATATATCAGAGAGAGGGAACAAAAAGTCATCTAATAATAAGGATACTTGGAATAATAATACTCAGAAAATCTATGTTTACCTTGATAAGTGAACTGGGATGTGGAAAACTACTTCAAACACCTCACATGACATAACTGGAGAGTTCATGGAACACCTTACCCCACAAAGTCTTGAGACACAAGGACATGGGTGGGGTCCACGAGCGGCAAATTTGATTGGTCATGATGACATAAAATTCATCAGCAGTAATTTGTCCAAGTCCTACCAAACAAAAGGGTTTTGAAAGTGCCAAAAAGGTGACGAGTATATAATTCAATCACAATAAAATAAAGATTTTTAAGGGTTGTAGAAATTGTTTTTGGAAGTTTACCACTGTTGATGCAGCATCTTTTACACCACCTGATGTAACATGTTACATTAGTTCTTTGTGCCTGTTGTTTGTGTCCTTTATAAAGTCCTTAAAAACATTACGTTATCTGGCTGGAATGATTTTCAATTTTGTTTGGATGCAAGACTTTGAGGCCGTAAAGAAATTCTCGCTCTCTCTTCTCTGCGCGATCGGGACAAATTCATAGCCAAAGTACTGTTAAACTACGGGTTCGTTTTCCAATTCATGTTCCGATTCGTGTTCAAAATATCACATTCAATTTAAATGAAGTTATTCCTTGATCATAAACTGTCGTTTGTCGACAGAGACAGACACACAAAGTGAACCAATTGCTTAACCCCGCTTTGTGTGTGAGGGTTAAAAGCTAATAAAGCATAAGCAAGGATACCAGCCAGCTATCAAAGCATTTATGAGAAGAGTCGATGTTGAGATAGACATTTTACTGACAAGAAATTGAACGTTGACAAAATCAAACCAATTTCTCGTGGCATGCCGCTGCGATATGTACATCACAATTGTCCCATCAACGTGGTGGCATCACAATTCCGCTATGGTAGAAATCTCTAATTATACGCAGCCATTTCAGGATGTGCTTTGACATCGTAATCATCCATAAACGTAATGACATCCAGGTGATCCACAGAGGAAAAATCACTGTGGTGGTGACCAAAACATCATGTGTGCAAGGATTATGTCATGAGTTGGAGTTAGGGATAGCAGAGCAAGGCTATTCAATTTTACGAAGGCAAACATTGAAGGTAGGAAGAGAGAGTTAGGCGTTCTAGATTTGGAGAAGTTAACCTGACGGCAATCGTAATCAGAGAAATGGGCAACCTTCGAGGAGCAAATATGTGCAATGTAGAGAGTTGGTCTCTTTGAGTGAGGTGTAAAGCTAGAAGCACAAAAAGACCACAGTTGTTGAGCAGAAAAATAAGGAGTGCTATTAAGGATATGCGGAAGGTATTTATTTGGAACAAAACAAAAGAATTGGAGTCAGACTAGTGTCGGTTTATAAGTTCAAAAAAACATAAAGTGGTTTAAAAATAATAATAACTCAGCAAGTCAAAAGAGAGTAGGAGAAGGATATGGCTAAGAATGGTAAACATAATAATAATAACTAGCCGAAACCCCGTCACAGATGGATTCCGTTCATTCAACCACCCTCACCAGCTCACTCACACTCGAGGGACATGGACTGGACAGGGTGTGCTTGCCCCCGCCTACTCATCCCCGCCCCTGCCCCATTCCCCCCGCCTCCCACCCCCCGCCTTCAATTTGCTTACCCCCGCCCAAAAATGTAATTACCCGGCCCCCGCCCCCGCCCCATTCCCCCCGCCCAAAAATTTAATTACCCCGGCCCCGCCCCCGCCTCTTCACTCCCTGCCCCCCCTCTTCATCCCCCGCCTCTTCATCCCCGCCCCGCCTCTTCACTCCTCGCCCCCGTCTCAACGAAAAGTGTTTATATCTGCTTCAGTTGACTATTGACTTCAGTTGACAACTTCAGTTGAAAGTTGACTATTGCCACTATGTGCGATGCACTCTTACAGGTACGAAGTTTCTTTCAGTCCAGGTCACAGTACCGAGAAAAACGTGACGCGACCGCTAGAAGGAGCACAAAATTGGTCCTTCAGTATTAATATAGAGATAAGGCAATATTTTTAAGTATGTTAGGGGTAAAAGACAGGTAAAGCCAACTGTGCAACCATCCATGGATGGCATGCCATGATACGGCGAATGATAAAAGTGATATGGCTGGGTTATTAAAGTTATTTTGTTTCAATTTTACATAAGGGCAAGTCTGGAGACGGCGATGGTTCACGAGCAATGTACATGGTTCGCCTTTTTTATTTTTTGACCTTCGAGGGGACAGCCACGGGCAAACTGGCAGGAATCGGAAAAACGTAAATGATGAAAGTTGTAGTACCCGAAGAGCACTACTTGCATACCACTTTCATTTGAAACAATTGAAAACCCTAGGAGCTCGATGCCCAATTTATTGATTTTTTTGACATTTTCTAAGTTCGTGACTTTGTGACCTTGACTTGGGACGAAATGAAAAATCGAGCTCCGTGGGGCTATGCAGGTGCCATTGGGCTAACCAAATACGAAACCCCTGCCAGATTCGACAAACCCCCTCGGAGAAGATGTAACTTGAAACCGGCTACCCCCTAAAAACACGTTTTTTGGGCGTGGCTCGCCCATAATGGGCGCAGCATGCCCATTCTCCAGAAACATAACTAGATCATGATACAAACCTCGCACCCTAATTTTATCAAGATCGGATCAAAATCCACGGAGCTATGCTCGGGACAGGCACAGACAGACAGACAGACAGACACCCATAACGAATATAGTGGTCACTTACTGACTCGTGAACCAATAGGCAGGGCAATTACCAATAACTGAGAGAATCCATCTCAGAGGTGAGGAACAGCGTTTGGAGGAGTTCTCGGTCGGAGTGTTGTTAGTAAAGGAAACAGTTAGGAAAGCCAAAAGAAGATAAATCTCCAGAAGCAGATAATATGCACCCGAGAGGTGGACGAACAGATAAGCACGATGTTAGCAGATATCTTTAACAGCTCGTTGGAGTCAGGACAGATACCAGAGTATTGGAGAGTAGCAAATCTAACCCCTTTATTTAATAAAGGATCACGAGAAGAATTCGGGAACAATAGACCTCTTTGGACTTCAGTTCTGGGGCAGATGCTCCAGACATTCATGAGAGACATCCCCAGATGGGGAACCATTTGAATAAATTAAAACTAGTTAAAGGCTCAATGTAAAGCAACTAGATCAATTCTAGGCCGAGCTCGACCAAGCTGTGAGGAGCATCTGAATGACACAGGACTTTATAGGTTTATACATTAGAAAGAAGGTGGTTATCAGGGGATCTGACCGAGATGTTGAAGATCATGAAGCGTTTCGATAAAATAAATAAATGCAGTTCAAGAGTTTTTCAGCAAAATACACAGTGACAGACCTTAAAGAGGAGAAGCGATTGGACAGTAGTAAGGCAGGAATCTTTCACTAGAGTCGTTGGAACTAGATAGGTAATTAGAAGCATTGGGGATCGAGGAGTTTCAGTATCAATGGGTGATTGTGCAATTGATAGAGGGGCACATGGATATTGGCACGTAGAAGCATCGGGGATGGAGTAGTTTTGGTATCAATGGGCAACTGTGCACATGTGTAGTGATTGGCAATTGTTGGAAAGTAGGGCGCATTACAAGGTGAATGCACTGTTGGTTTTTGTTAATTTATTTGTGTAATATATAACTGTATATATAAAACCCCTCCCCCCCCTCCCACCCCCAACTTGAGGAGGCACAGGTCAAGTCTCATAACAGCAAATGCTGTATGACCTGTTAGCAACAAGCGTCATCTGCCAGAGAAATGCATTGTCTCCGGTCCTGCTGATCACCAGATAAGCGGTGGAGCTGCGTTAGGGTGTGATCAATAAACTAAAAAAAGCCTCTAGCCTGCTGACCTAAAAGTGACATGTGCCAGTGCATCACGCGCATGTGCAAACCGCCACTTAACCTCAAATACCGGATGGCTTCTGCAGGGTTACTGGGATATTCAAAGACCAAAAGTTAAATGGTCACATGTAAAGGAATATTTATATACATGTACAGTCTGCCCAAACGCTCTCCTGCACACTTCAGCTCTCCTCCCCATCCACCCCCTCCCCAAATTTTAACGTGTAAACTGCTGGATCGGATTAATGTGGTGTTGGTGTAGCACAGGCATGTTTTGCCAAATAACCTCCTCACACGTTAAAGATCCTTGGAATGTTCCTCATTGTCACCTTGTTTGACTGGCAAAAAATTATGGATCCAGGTAACATCATATGTCAAAGTGTTATTCGACAAACCATCTCCTTCCCTTTGGTCGCATTCCAGAAACCCTGCTGTAATGACCACAAAAGTTGCCCTTTGCTCAAGCATGGGGTCCTTTAGTGTCCACCTTGCACTAATATAACTAGCCTGGTGTTGGCTTAGTGGTTAGGGTGGTGGCTTGGGATCCTAGGGTCCTGAGTTCGAGCCCCGTTTTCCACTGAATTAACACCAGGGGGTTGACAGCCTGTCATCCTTCTGAGGTCGGCGAAATGAGCACCAGTATACTGGTAATGGGGGCACTGCATCAGTGGCACAGCCACGCTCCTAACTGATGATGCAACCAGCAGCCAAAGAGGCAGCACACGATGGGAGCTAATATAACTAAACTAAATTGCCGGTGGGAATGAATGATCGTTTCCACACTGCCAACACCGCCATCAAATTCTTATGCAAGTTTCAAGTATAGCAATCTGGCAATTCTCCACAATTAGTTGTTCAACACGTTCCATGCTTGCTTGAGTGAAAGCAGTTGGCTTGTCACAGAATGATCAAGATTGTTCACCAATTGACATCTATTTTTGAACCCACTGCTCTATGTATCAACCACTATGATAGGCCTTTATTACACAGCACGCGTTCCAATGTTGGTTGCCATGTTGGTTTTATCCAAAACAGCTTTGAGTAGAATTGACGTCACTTAGTGTATGACAATGATCAGCACAGACAAGATCATTGCACAATGAAATATTTTCAGCATTTAGAATCGATTATTTTTCATATTCTACAAAAGTCCAAAACAGCCTTGAACAGTCCTTGCATATGCATCATGATGGCTTTGGTAGCCTCCGACTCATCAAGGCCGATTCAGAAAACAGAAACGTTTGCCAGGCAGTCTGGAACAGCAAATAAGGATACACATATGCAATTCAGCATAAAATTAAATTTAAAAAACAAAACTCTGCTTTAACAACTGCAGATGATGCTCTGCCAAGGTGGTACCAAATCACGGAGGTAGATCAGAATAGAGGAAAGAAACAGCAGGGTGGGGGTGGGAAATCAAGAAACCTGCTAGATTTGCAAACATAAACAGATGACCCAACTACAATACTGACTGAGGTTCTCGAGGCAGATTTTGCACAAAGGACCACCTGGTGACGTAAACAGAATTCATTATCCATCGCAAAACGCTCGAAGCACTTCAATGGCTGTGCTGGTCGAGCATGCTTGCATATTCGTCCTTTCATCAGGTTTACACATCCCCAGATGAGGATGATGATGAGTGCAAGAAGTGGACCAATGGCAAGAAGAGATCCTTCCACGAGGAACGGCAAGGAAGAGCGCGAGAGCCGAGAAAGAGCCGAAAGCTCACAATATACAGGAAGCTATTAGTTGAGCTGAATCAATCTCGGGATAATTTGGAAAGCTCCAAAGTGTGTGTTATGAACCTTCCTCATGACGTCATAGATGGCTGACTGGTGTGCGCATGGTTTGGGGGTGCACTCGTCATGTTACACAAGCAAAGGTTGAGATTCATTTTAGGACGACGCTTCCACACTTCGTTTAGCCGGAATTGAAATTCATCAACAGGTGTCGAAACAACACGCCGTGGCAGACTGTTCCGACATATCACTACTTGACGAGTAAACGAGTGCTTCCTGATGTTGAGACAAACTTTTTTCTCAAAATAATGTTTCGAATGTGTGAAAAGCCTCGACGTGCTAAAGTCCATTCAAATGAGATGTCATGGTGCTGAGATTGTCGTATGAGTGAAGAATTTTGAAAGTTTTCACCGCATCCTGCCAATGATGCCTGCAATCGAGTGTTGGAAGGCCAAGCGATCCAAGTCTTATGGGATACTCATTTCTGAGGCACAGAATCATCTTCGGTGCTGCACTACACCTGCACATTACCTCGGTGAACGGAGGTTATGCAATCTCCCCTGTTTGTCTGTCCACGAGCAGGATATTTCAAAAAGTTATGGACGAATTCAGACAAATATTTGTGAACCGTTTTGGTGCGTGACAAGGACGAATACCAGTGAAGATCCGGATCCGGGTACTATAATTAAATTTTTTAAGTGATTCTTCACAATTGAGAGGGCCAAAGACAATACGTAGCATGATATCTCAAAAGGTTGTGGACGAGTTATGACAAAACTAGGTGGATGAGTTGGTTAAGTGACAAGAACAAGCTGATTAGATTTTGGTTAAGGTCTGAATCCAGACCCGCCCCTTTAGAGGGATACGAAACGTAAACTGTTCAGCCTGGCGGAGGCATGTGCTCTACCGAGTGCTGTTCCAGTTAACAGCTGCCATCATCCTTCTACAATTTCCTCTCCTTGTGTTGTGGTGCATCCGTTTGTTGTTGGCTCACTGCTTTCCCATCTGTTGATCTGTTGCCCCCATCATTCTGCTCTTCTTACGAGCCTCGATTGCTGTAAAAATGCAATTAGAATTTTTTTTTGTTTTTTTTTAAAGAGACGATGCCCTGCATTGAACACCTTCAACTGTCTGCTGTACTTAACCAGGTAAAGGTTGTACACTGGACTATCGAGCACAACCTTACGTTGCTTTCAGCAACATTCACTAAAAATTGTGTTGTACTGCCATCATTTTTTAAAAAAGCAAAAAAACCCGTCTCTTTAAGGAGGATGTTGGCGTATGCATTCTTTGCATGTAGTGATAATTATCGGCAGACTCGACGAATCCGATCAATGGCGAGCTCCCTCATCATGACAAAAGAAAACGCCAACTCCCACCGGCTGCGTCAACCGTCACCCTCGGTGCAGCGTCAAAGATCGTTTGCTCTTTTGTGCCGTTTTCATTCGCTTTGCATGTTGGAAATTTGCATATCTTGGTGCAAAAAGAAAAGAAATTTGAGCTCTGTAAAGTATTGGACGTAAAACAGCAACAATTGACGGAGGACGAGGAAACGGTTCAGTAACAACTGTTTACTGTACGAAGTGCTCGGTGCCCATAAACACGTTAAAAACGAGGGAGAGGAAAGGGAAGAGGAAGAGGGACGAGGCAACTACACCAAAAGACAAACGAAAAGGTGAACAAAGTAGAAGTTAAAATAACAACATAAACAATACACAATTCAGCGAATAACAATAAACACGGAAAGGAAAGATGTGCAACAAGCACAGAACATGGAGAGAGAGGAGAGAGAGGAGAGAGAAGAGAGAGAGAGAGAGAGAGAGAGAGAGAGAAGAGAAGAGAGAAGAGAGAAGAAGAGAGAAGAGAGAGAGAGACAGAGAGAGAGACGACACACACACAGAGAGAGAGAGAGAGAGAGAGAGAGAGAGAGAGAGAGAGAGAGAGAGGAGAGAGAAGAGAGAGAGAGACACAGAGAGAGAGGAGAGAAGAGAGACACACAGAGAGAGAGAGAGACACAGAGACACAGAGAGAGAGAGAGAGAGAGAGAGAGAGACACAGTGAGACACAGAGAGAGACAGACAGACACAGAGAGAGGACACAGACAGACAGACAGACAGAGAGAGGAAAGAGAGAGAGAGAGAGAGAGATCGGGTTCATGAGTAATACGTGACTTGCAAAAACTGGGGCACAACCTTTACACGCAAGTCCCGTTCCTGGGAGGAAGCGACAAGCCGCACAGCAAGACACAAAGAGACTTTTCAGGGGTAGGTGGACTGTGCAGACCGGCCACATTTGATACAAGTTAAAAGAACTACCCCTCGTGGGAGGATGTTTATCTCCGCTTCCGTTCACTCCAATCACATCGCGAAAGCACACATTAGCTCCCGCACACGGTGAAAGAATGTGAAGGCATATTGCAATACATCTTATCTATAGGAGAGAGAGGAATGCAGCTTCAGTGTGGATGTAGCATTGTCTAATAGAAACAAACTCTCAAAAATATTGTCATACTGGTGGAAGCAGCCTACCTGCCGACAGGACACATCAGCGAGGTTTCCATCAAAATTAAGATTCAATTGAACAGTTCAAAGGCATTACAGTGTCATGAAAGCGTCCACTCTGAACCAAGGAGATCGGAGGTTCGAATCTCACCCGTACCAAAGACGAAATGGTGCTTCCTCACTTGATACTCAGCATTTAGAGGATAGTGCATGGACACACACCGTGGTTTGGCATCGGTTGGGGGAGAGAGAGAGAGATTTCTGCTTAATCACCTGCTGACTATAAAGAGAAAAAGAGACGTCACAATGACATAGGCCGGGTCACACATTCCAATGGGAAGATGCCACTTAACCAAGATCACTGGCTATGTTTGGCTGAAGTGAAGTCCGGTGTTGTCCAACGTGTTATGTCTGCACGTTCAAGCTGTGTGGGCGAGTTTGCCTGTCTATGACACACCGACAGACAAACACGCTCACATACACACAGACAAATGTACACACCACAGTGCCCACACACAGACAGACAGACAGACAGACAGAGACAGACAGACAAACCAATACAAGCAATGAAGAATTTGTTTTTCTGTATGAACTGGATCCAATCACTTGAATGAGTACGTACTACCGTACAAAGCATTGCATTTGATGTTGTTGTTTTTTTCATCACAAAACTCACATCTTGATTCATCATTGCTCTTACAATTCCAATCTTCACGTGGAATCAGCAATTTAAAGAGATCTGATGACAATTTGTTTTATAAGTAACGACGTTAACCTCCAATTGACTTTCCAATCCACAAATGCATAGAATTCCCAACTCTGCTGCTGCTGCTGCTGCTGCTGCTGCTGCGAAAGCTGTCTGCTCAGCGTCCTTCCATTTTGAATGTATGCAGAGACGTCAAGACAGTTGCCATGACAGTTGCTGAATGCAGTAAATGATTCATGGAAACATGGTATTTGTAAACAGGCAGGAGTGATGGTATCTGTTTAATACCTCAACTTGCCGGGAATGTGTAGGGACGTAATGGGGTTGCAAGCATGCTCACCTCATATGTTCACTCATCGGGATTTGATTACAGGAAAGAATCTGCCATTCGGATATTGTCACCAACCCCTTCCTTCACCCCTTGCCGAGTAGAGTGGTTGAGGATAAATCACAGTCGTCTTTCGGACTACTTGTAAGATCACACACCAGAGAAGAATGAATCAGGAAGGCAAGGGGTTACGTTAATGCAAAGATCGCTCACACTCAACTGCAGACCATCAGTGATCGCTTTCAGAACGTGTAGGTGCCAAAACCCGTTGGTGAAAGGTCTATTGTGATGGAAATAACAAAACGAACCGGCGACCCTTCCCGCCTTCCAACGGCCAGGCTATAATTACAGGAGCGGTGAACATCTCGAACTCCGTAGCGTCGTTCCAGAGGATCTCCCCCAAGGGTCAACGCAAGAGGGCTAAGGTTCAGGGATCTAATTATATTATAGATCAAAAGACGATCTATATTATCCCACCACTGGGGAGGGGGTCAGTATACCACCACTGGGGAAGGGGGTCAGTATACCACCACTGGGGAAGGGGGTCAGTATACCACCACTGGGAAAAGGGGGGGGTCAGTATACCACCACTGGGGAGGGGGGTCAGTATACCACCACTGGGGGGGGGGTCAGTATACCACCACTGGGGAGGGGGGTCAGTATACACCACTGGGGAGGGGGGTCAGTATACCACCACTGGGAAGGGGGGGTCAGTAACCACCACTGGGGGGGGAGGGGGGGTCAGTATACACCACTGGGGAGGGGGGGGCAGTATACCACCACTGGGGAGGGGGGGGTCAGTATACCACCACTGGGGAGGGGGGTCAGTATACCACCACTGGAAGGGGGTCAGTATACCACCACTGGGGAGGGGGGTCAGTATACCACCATTGGGGAGGAGGGGGTCAGTATACCACCATTGGGAGGGGGGTCAGTATACCACCATTGGGGAGGGGGGTCAGTATACCACCACTGGGGAGAGGGGGGGGTTCAGTATACCACCACTGGGAGGGGGGTCAGTATACCACACTGGGAGGGGGTCAGTATACCACCACTGGGGAGGGGGTCAGTAACCACCACTGGGGAGTGGGGGGTCAGTATACCACCACTGGGGAGGGGGGTCAGTATACCACCACTGGGAGGGGGGTCAGTATACCACCACTGGGGAGGGGGGTCAGTATACCACCACTGGGAAGGGGGGTCGGTCAGTATACCACCACTGGGAAGGGGGTCAGTATACCACCATGGGAGGGGTGGATCAGTATACCACCATTGGGAGGAGGGGTCAGTATACCACCATTGGGGAGGGGGGTCAGTATACCACCACTGGGGAGAGGGGTGGGTCAGTATACCACCACTGGGGAGGGGGTCAGTATACCACTACTGGGGAGGGGGGTCAGTATACCACCACTGGGGAGGGGGGTCAGTATACCACCACTGGGAGGGGGTCAGTATACCACCATGGGAGGGGGGTCAGTATACCACCATTGGGGAGAGGGGGGTCAATATACCACCACTGGGGAGAGGGGGGTCAGTATACCACCACTGGGGAGGGGGGTCAGTATACCACCACTGGGGAGGTGGGGGTCAGTGATACCACCAAGGGGGGGGGGTGGTCAGTATACCACCACTGGGGAGGGGGGGTCAGTATACCACACTGGGGAGGGGGGTCAGTATACCACTGGAGAGGGGGGTCAGTATACCACCACTGGGAGGGGGGGTCAGTATACCACCACTGGGAGGGGGGGTCAGTATACACCACTGGGGAGGGGGGGTCAGTATACACCAAAGGGGGGGGTCAGTATACCACCACTGGGGAGGGGGGGTCAGTATACCACCAAGGGGGGCCAGTATACCACCACTGGGGAGGGGGTCAGTATAGCACTGGGGAGGGGGGTCAGTATACCACCAAGGGGGAGGGCGAGTATACCACCACTGGGGAGGGGGGGTCAGTATACCACCATGGGAGGGGGGAGTATACCACCACTGGGGAGGGGGGGTCAGTATACCACCACTGGGGAGGGGGGGGTCAGTATACACCAGGGGGGGGGTCAGTATATCACCACTGGGAAGGGGGGGGTCAGTATACCACCACTGGGGAGGGGGTCAGTATACCACCACGGGGGGGGGGGGGGGGGTTCAGTATACTCGAGTAATAGATGAACGTACCTGCGTTGTGCGCTCAGCCGGCCTTTTACACAGCGCATGTCGGAACTCTGCCTCCACGTTGGAGGACATGCTGTGCTGTCCGGCAGCGCCCTCGGCCCGGCCCTGTGACGATTCAGCTGAGCCAGAGGCCCGACGATCCGCGCATTGCGTTGCTTCAGAAGAGCAATGTCAGGGCGAAATTGGTGAACGGGGGAGGAGGGGGGGGCTCAGTCGGGCAACTCTCCGTCCGGGATCGAGGAAAGGTTGCAGGTCCAGGAACCAGAAACAAGGCCAGCGACAGATCCCCGGCCCGCAACAAGTGTCTGATGGAGGCGGTCGCGGAGTGTCCCTTTAGCTGCCACTGTGCGATCCTCAGGGGCTCCGGGGGACCGAGCGGCCGAACCCCACTCTGTATCACACCCAACCCTCCCTCATAGTCTCCTTGACGTCGCTACTTCCCGCCTCACTCCGCAAAACCCCGTGTTCGGTCCCCATCACGCTCCCCACCAACGGATTCCAATCACCAGACCATTCGCTTGAACCTTTCTTTCTTTTTCTTTTTTTCCGGCCTCAAACCGCCAGGACTGCGTCGCGAACGTCAATACGTCACGAAATGTATCTACGCATCGTTACGTCATCACGCAGTCCACTCGACGCCACTCGTTAACTTTTTTTTTCTCCTCAGCTTCCTCAAGCTCACTTGTAATGACTACCTACGTACGTACTTCATTTAATTCGCACCAAATGGGAGGAAATCTCCACACAGGAGCGCAAGGTAATAAACACACCCACAATGCCGCTTTTTATTTAATTTTTCAAATGAATATACGGTATTTGCTTAAATTTCCTGCGAGTTCATCGAAATGAGCCCGGAGAGCCCGGAATTCATGAACCTCCTGGTGAATCTGTCACCCGATTCATTCCGAGTATCGCGCCGATCGCATTCGGAAAAAGAAGAAGAAGAACCCCCACCGTGTAAAGAAGAAACGTTCAATCTGACAACAGCACGAGTGACGTCATCACTGTGACTGACCGTTTGAATCGAAGCCCGTTCCCACGTGTCGATGAGACCGGGCTACATCGGGATGATTTACCGAGGTTACCAATGATGTCAAATTGACTCGGCATAGTTTACAAATGTTACTCGGTGTAACGTATCAGCATCTATCTATAATTCCAGCAATGTGTGTGTGTGTGTGTCTGTTGTGTGTGTGTGTGTGTGTGTGTGTCTGTGTGTGTGTGTGTGTCTGTGTTGTGGTGTGTCTGTGTGTGTGTGTGTGTCTGCTGTGTGTGTGTCTGTGTGTGTGTGTGTCTGTGTGTGTGTGTGTCTGTTGTGTGTGTGTCTGTGTGTGTGTGTGTGTGTGTGTGTGTGTGTGTCTGTGGTGACCGCTTTTTCTCGACAACCACTGGGCCGATCTAATTGAAACTTGCCAGGTATATTGCTGGGGCCCTGAGGATGTGCCTTTTCAAGGTTTGATATTAATCGGACAAGTGCTTCCCAAGTTATGGCCATTTATTACCAACCAATGACAGGACACGTTGCTGCGGCCATTTATTTACCAACCAATGATAGGACACGTTGCTGCGTAGGCGTGGCCAATGGGGAAGAGAACCTCAGCCGCGTTCGCCATTACGGGTTTTTCTCTTCTCCTTTTTCCTTGCGAAAAAGCAAAATACATTGGCGCTAATTGAATAATTGGCTATCAAAACGTTGTCCAGGGCAAGAATGCGGAGGCTGCTGGATCTGCCGAGGAAACAAAGAAGAAGCGCCGTTTCCTCAGCAATGTTGTTTTATGAAGAGGTGCTAACGAGATAAAGGTGTGTACATGGAGACAATTTTTTTTATTATTTCTTTATTGAAGAAAAATTGTTCCGAAAATAATTTATCAAAAAAAGTGCACAACTTTTTTTTGTTTCCAAGTGTCAAAACGGTGTGGCCTTTGGAAGTGTTAAGGAATTCAGCTCTACTCAACATGCTTGCCAACGAAATACATCTCATTTTGGTGGTATGCTTTGCAAAAAATTTTTTTTAACTATTTAAAACTAAAACAATTCGAACATGGAATACCTAATGACACTGTACTTTCAGGTCTCCTACAAATCCTACCCTGTCGCCTCACCATGGCATAGAGTGGCAATGGTCAATGGCAGTGAATGTCATGCGTAGCAAAGACAGGGAGGTAAACTTGATTTTAATTTTGATTTTAATAACTCTGTGTGTGAAGTATCACAGCAGTTGTTACTTGAATGAAAGCGATAATTCGTGGAATGATGTGAACATTCCGTACGGGCACGCACCACTTCGGGATAGTGATGACTTACTGTATTCTAATAGTTTCTCGATTTCTTATGCGCATTTATAGATAAACACAATGCCCCAATCCAGTCGTCGTTTACGAGAGCGAAGGAACGGCCTGTGTGGTTGTTTGAAAGTTTTTTGTTTTTTTTTGGTTTGCACCTACGGGCACGCACTAGTTTATCTATAATTCCAGCAATCTTTGTGTGTGTGTCTGTCTGTGTGTCTGCGACCGCTGTTTCTCAACAACCACTAGTCCAATCTCATTGAAACTTGCCAGGTATGTTGCTGGGGCCCTGTGGATGTGCCTTTTCAAGGTTTGATATTAATCGGACAAGTGGTTCCCAAGTTATGGCCATTTATTTACCAAACCAATGACAGGACACGGTGCTATGACGTCACAATTCTTCTTGTTTTTTTTTTTTGCTGTACGGCCACGCACGTACGGGCACGCACTAGTTTTAAAGCAAATTTGGGAATGAAATGTTCACACAACTATACATTTTTAGGGTCATTGGTATCTCCCGCGATGAGGCTGAGTCTTTGGGTCTCTCACTCTCTCACCGCAGGCAGGTCGGTGGTCTTTCTGTCTGTCCGGTCTCGCCCCCCCCCCTGCTCTGTCTGAAATATGTCCCCCCCCATATTTCCGCAGGGCGCTCAATGTCCGCCAGCAACCCCCTTCTGGTAAAACTACCAAAATCAAGAATCACTGTTCACCTTCACTCTTTCATTCCTCTGTTTTTCACCTCTGGAACAAACTCCCACACTCTCTTCAATCCCACTCCTCCCTCCAGGTCTTCAAAACACCTGTTCACCACCATCTCATGTCTTCCCCATCCAAAACCATGATATTTTCTACCCCCGTTAATCCACCCCAAACCACCTCCTTCAAATTCCCTGCTTTCTTTCCTGAAAGTCTCTGTCATGTCCATCTTGTCTACCCTCTCCCTTCCACAGATTCCTCATGTGTCTCTGTTCCACACTTTTTCCCTTACCTCACCACCCCCACCCCTCTTGTCTCCTGCTCCTCTTGTTCTACGTTCTGTGTGTTAGCTCTCATACGAGCCTCGACATGTGTACAAAAAATAATAATACAAGTGCCTCGTGGATTACGAGCAATGCATCACTGTCCTTGTGATGACAGAGTTATGTTTTCACCACTGTCTGCCTGTTAATTGCAAGTTGCGAAATTGAAGATTCGCAAATCTTGTATATTGGTTGGTCTGGTCTGTTATTCTGTCTCTTTGTCTGTTTTGTTTGTCTGTATGTCAATCGCCTACAGGTCACAATTTTACTCCGATCCTCACAAACTTTAACTACCTGGAAGAGGTATTAAAAAAGCTGGAAGGTCAATAGCCTAAAAAGCCTTGTTTTTGTTTTGTTTTTCAGGTCCCCATCGTGTCGCTGCCTTTTTGGCTGCTGGTTGCATCATTGGTTATGGGCGCGGCTATGCCGCTGACGCAGTGCCCCTATTACCAGTATATTTGGTCATTTCGCCGACCTCGGAAAGATGACAGGCTGAGTCAACCCCCTGGTGTTAATTCAGTGGCCAACGGGGCTCAAACTCAGGATCCTAGGATCCCAAGCCACCACCCCAACCGTTAAGCCAACACCAGACTTTTGAGGTCATTAGGTCAAAGGTCAAGGTCACATCATCAATCTTCATCTGATTCACTTGATATCTATATTTACGAGGTCCGACAATAAAGTTCCAGGATTATAGCAATAAAATTTTATTCCGAACATACCAATTGCATACGTTTAGTGGTCGCCTTCAAAGTAATCTCCCCGGGGAGTCTATAGACAATTGCCAACGTCGCCACCATGCTTCAAAGCACCCTTGGAAGTTGTTGTCTGAAAGGCCATTTCGCTCATTTGTCACGGCCCTCTGGATCTCTTCTGTTGATGCAAAATGAGATCCTTTTATTGGCGCTTCGGACGTCGGTCAGATCGAACTAACATTCCCACCTCTTGGACATTTTTGTCCGTTTTGGCAATTGATGGACGTCCCAACTGTGTGTCATCGTTCACGTCCATTCTCCCTTCTGCAAACCTCTTGGCCCACTCAAACATACGTGATCTTCACATTGCGTCTTCCCCATGCACCAGCTTCAACTGTCGAAAATATCCGTGCCACCTTCGTATCGGTTCACCAAAAACTTGATGATGATTCTCTGTTCCATAAATTTGTCGTTCGTCTTCTGATGCAACACGTTTTTTGTATGCAGTCAGAGGTCGTGGAAGAGCTACAACATAGAACGGATCAGGACGCAACACAACAAAATGAAAAGCAGAAGAAGGTGGAGACACCATCGGCAGGGTGGAGGGAGAAAATAGATGGAGACTGATGCAGGTACAAACAAGGGATGCAGCTAAGGATGAGGGGTAAGGGAGAATGCAAGTGGTGGACAAGTTGGATTTCAGAAGCAAAATTAGGGGAGGGGTGGGGGTGGTTTAACGGGTGGAGGAAAGATCATGGTTTTGGATGGGGCATGATCTGAGATGGTGGTGAGCAGCTGTCTTGAAAACTTGGAGGAAAGAATGACATTGAGGAGAGTGCGGAAGCTGGTTCCACAAGATGGGAGTAATTGAGTGTATTTTTTTCCTTTTTTGAATGCATGTCGAGGCTCGTGTAAGAGTTTACACACAGAGACATATAGCAAGGCGGGAGACAAGAGTGCCGGGAGAGGGAAGCACAAAATAGTGGGGAAGAGAGGCAATAGGAGATCTGTGGAAGGGAGAGGGATGGGGCAGGGTACATGGGCTATACAAGATGGTACAACAGGGAAGGAAACAAGAATTTGAAGGAGGTGGTTTGGAGTGGATTAACGGGGTAGTAAATATCAATATTTTGGATGGGGGAAGACAGGAGATGGTGGTGAACAGCTGTTTTGAAGACCAGGAGGGAGGAGTGGGATTGAAGAGAGTGTGGGAGTTTGTTCCAGAGGCGAAAAACAGAGGAATGAAAGAGTGAAGGTGAGCAGTGATTCTTGATTTTGGC
>CM068968.1:10092863-10110113 GCA_035128595.1 Eptatretus atami
ATATATGAAAGAACCCAGATTCAAAATAATTAAATAATTCTGGCTGCCGGACCATGCGGCCGATCAGGTTGAAATTTAAAGCAAATATTCCCCATCACTACCTGATCATTGTGAAGTTTCACGTCGATTGATTAAGCGGTTCAAGAGAAAGATTTTTTTTTAAGATTTTTTAAAAATTTTCACTCAATCCGATATGTGCTGTCAGATCATCTGACACATCAATTAATCGTGAATACCTTGGTATCCCCAAGGCTTGGGAACATTTGTGTGAAGTTTCCCCTCAATCTGTCCAGCCGTTCTGGAGAAGAAGAATTTTATAGGTTTTTAGGTAACATCCAATATGGCTGCGCCAAACCACGTGAACCTATGACGTCATAATGTGCTGAACCTTTTGCTCCTCATGGATAGGTGGTCATACGTGTTAAGTTTCACCTTGATCTGTTCAGCCATTTCAGAGGAGATTTTTGTGAAGGTTTTAAAAAAATAACAATATGGCTGCCGAATCATGTAACCAATGACATCATCAATTTTTTTTCTATGAACCATTTTATCCCGAGATGACCCTCAATTTTTCATACTGATCAGATGTAGCATTTTACAATGGAATTATGGCGTAATAATGAAGGCACCTATGACATCATAAAAAAATCCCATTCCCCATGAGGGAGTTCTTGCCATGTGCCAAGTTTCAATTTTTTCCTTGGTGTGATTTCAGAGATGGAAGTCCAAAGTTTTTCCGTTTTTCCAACATCGCTGCCACACCACGTGACCTATGATGTCATAATTATAAATAAAACATTCTACATGAGTCGTCGCTCCTGCAGTGAAAATTTCATCTCAATCCGACAATAGGTGCGGGGAAAGAACTAAAGTTCTGTGCGGACAAACAAACAAACAAACAAACAAGAAAAATATGTCGTGCAGAGCACAATACTTGTAAAATACACCCCCGTCTCCAATGGTTGCCATAGATACATCAAATTGTCAATTTCATTGACATTAAAATTGACAATCTTAATCAAAGCTCAGGTCAATCGGATGAAAATTGATAATTTTTAAGATTTAAATTGATGATTTTTGAAGTTTGACCTTGAGTTGACCTTTGACCTTTTGACCTCAAAATAGTTCTTTTCCAAAGTCAGCGATGCACGATACAATTGCTGCTTAATTTTCAAGTCGATCGGATGAAAAATGACGATTTTAGAAATTTAGACCTCAAGATGACCTTTGACCTCAAAATCAATAAGCTTCTCGGTTGAGACTATCTCGACAACTTTGGTTTTTTGGAGTTTTCGTGAAGATCGGTTTAAAATTGTGACCTGTAGGTGGATTGACAGACAGACAGACCATACAGACAAGCCGGTAGGGCGCATGGGTCGCCGAGCATGGAAACTTATAAGATATAGAGCAAAATGGATGTCATATAGCGGATAGGGAATCACATTAAGATTATGCATATCAATCTCATCCATTTCCATCTACTGATAACTACTCGGTATCCATTGAATGAAAAGTACCAAAAATGCGTTTGAAATCGGAAATCCCCAAAGTTCGAGGGGGTCGTGGGTGAAAAAGATCTAAATCGAAAATCCGGCTCGATCTTTTGTGCACAATGTATTCCAGACGTTAAGTGTGAATTTTCATGACCATCCGCGACCATAACCCTAGAGAGTAGCATTTGGCGCGAAGGCACTCCAGCTCTCGCATATTATCGATTTCTCGCACTAATTGACCTTTGACCCCTGACCTAAGCGAAATCGGTCAATATGTCCTGAGGCAAAGTTGTAGTACTCATTGAGTACCATGAACCTGCAAAGTTTCATTTGTATCGATGCCTCACCTGGTGCTAGAGGGCCTTCAATTTTCGCCAATTTTCGCGCATACCCTAATTGTAGGGGGCGCTGCGGGTAAAGTATTCCATACATCACAAAAACCGGAATAATATTTGATAGAGCATCACCTGTAATCATTCGTGCCAAATTTCATAACCCTACGTGGGATAATGGCTTTCGGAATTGATTTTCGCGTGAACGGTATCAGATTTTGAAGGTTTTTTCGGTTGTTGCTAGGGAACCAAAGCGTTCCTAGCAACCATCACAATTTCCAAAGCACGAGGTCATAAGATGGACGTACCACCCGAGTTTGGTCAAAATCCGCCCACGTTACTACCAATTATGCTGATGCCAAAAAGAAATCAACCCCAAACAAACAGACAGAATTACTGACAATAAGGGTCACCTATTTCGGCGACCCAATAACAAAATGAACTGACCAATATACTTGGAAAAAATCTTCGATTTTGCAAGTAACAAACAAAGGAACCCAAATGCAATACCTTCTCGTCCGGCGAGGGTAAAACCAGAGGAACAAACGAATGGAGGTGAACAGCGTTCCACAGACGAAAAAGCTAAACAGAAATGCAAATGTACAGAAGAACTCTCCAGCAAGCTTCCATAATGTTGAGGAATCTACTTCATTAAAACCCAAGGTTCGTCTACCCTCGTGTAGTGCTTACTCCACAATCTACACCAGTGTTTCTCAACCTTTTTTGTCCCACGCCCCACTTTGATTTTCAAAAAAATCGTACGCCCCACCATGATTGGAGATGCTACAGTATATACTACATATGTATTCAAAAGACTTTAATAAAACTTTATTGCAAATTTTATTCAATTGCTACTCACGTCAATGGGAGCCCTGCCCTTGACGCTGGTTGCAGATTTGTTTGGTTCGCGGAACCAATTTTGTCAGTTTCAGTTTTGTCAATTTTGTCAGTTGAAAATTTGAAAGTGCAAAGCTATGAAAGCGATCATATATTGATTCATTAATTCTGAGTCCTCATGCCCCACCAAAATATTGCCGCGCCCCACCTTTAGAAACACTGGTCTACACTAAAGCTACATGCTGTTCTGGACTCGAGCAACCACACTATAAAACTGTTGCAAACATTTATTATTTCATTAGTTTGAAAGCAATTATTGTTTGAAAAAGTTGACGAGTTATGACAAAACAAGCTGGATAAGTTGTCTGGGTGACATGAACAACCCGATTAGGTTTTGGTTAAGGTACGAATCCAGATCCGGCCTATTGGTGGATACAAAACGTAAACTATTCAGCCTTGCTCATCTCTTGTTTTATTAGCAAAGACTTATGGTATTCTGCATTCGTATCATTTTGTACGATTGGGATTTGGTTTATATTTGTCATTTCAATAGTGATCATGTGGGTTGATTATTTTTATGCTGTTTATTTGGGATACAATAAGTAACAAGACAGATTATTGACAGCGAATGCATATTGTTCTGGGATCTGATTCTGAATGCAGCACGATGAATGCATCATGACGGTGGCACAGATTTGCCACTGATGCAGTGCCCCCTTTTTTTTAGGTTGGAGCAGGAATTTGGAATTTGTTCAGTGCCGGCAAGAGCTGACATACACTTTGTGAAGGACGCCGTTGGGTCTTTCACGTCCACCAACTAATGACATAAAACAAACACCAGTTTAACCTTGGTGGCTCGCAGGATGGCCTGGAGGTATGCGCACTCGCCACTGAGCCATCTAGCCTGGGTTCGAATCCTGACTCAGCTATAAACTGTCATCCTGGTGTTTCACAGACAGGGTGATTCATCAATCAATCTGTGTGTCGTCCTCGGATGGGTGTTAAACGGGTGTCCGGTCTGTAAGCATTAGTTGGTGGGCATTAAAAACCCCATGGTGTCCTTCGTGAAGTCTGGGTGGCAGATGGATGCTTGTTCTTTGCGAATTATGCGTTTTACCGGGGCCTCACTGCATAACAGCAATGCATACGAAGGCTTCCAGTTGGTATGCATTTCATTTCTGGGAGCCTTGTTGGTATGCATTTCTGTCTGCGCTGTCACTGATGATTGATTCATCAATAAGCGATGAAACTGGTCCAGCAGCTGATCAGATGTGTAACATTGGGATTCTCATGTGTGTACTATTTGTGAATGTCTTTACAACTGTGGTGGAGCTCTGGGAAGGGGTTGACACAGCATTGTGCTTACCTTGGTAGCCTTTCTTGGTTGCTTTATGCAGCTTCTTCAGCTGGAAGAGCATGAGAGGAGTCTATTTATATTTATATGCATAATAACCTGGTGTCATCCTGGTTATTATGAGTACCCTGTTTTGTTAGCCGTCATCACAGGGTGTGCATGTTTTACTGCCCTGGCGGTCAACGTGTGCTACATACATCAGCATTCTGGAATGCACGCCAAATTCTCCCATTCCCCTTTATTGTTTCAATCCCCACAAAGTCTTTGTTTGTCTGTTCATCTGCATGGACATTGGACATCTACCCTGTAATGTAATTTATTGCTGTCTTCCCCTGTACTGCATTTCATTTCTCTAATCCCCGTTTATTCCCCTCCACCCAAAATGACTGGCAAATGAACCAAGACACGACTCAGCCTCCCTGAAATGATTTCCCCATTCCTGAACATGAACATTGTTGTACGTTTGGGGTTCGTCCCAAGAGCATGGATGGTGGTAGAAGCGATTCCCCCCATGTGAAGTGCGGAGCTCTGTTCATGACGACAGCCGGAAGAACCAAATGACTGAATATATCCGGCCAGGCGACAGAATGGGTGGGGCTGCAGGGGAACCCTCCAATGGCTGGCATGGGGCCGGCTCGTGGGGTCTGACGTGGCCCAATGGCAGGTCCCAGGCCGCCTCAGGGGATCTAACGTGTGGCTCTTCGGCCCCGCCTGCCCCCAGGGCTATAAAGTTGCGCTCGGCGCACTGATTCACGCTCTGTCATCGCCCCCGAGCTACCTTGGTCCTGGTTGCCGCACTCTCTTTCTTCTTTTGCCTCGAGCTATCAGGGTCCTGGTCGTGGCACACGCTCATTCTCTCTCTGTCTGGGTCATCGCACTCGTTTCTTCTCTGGTCCTGCATGTGTTGGCTCATGCTCTCAATGGAGCTGGTGGACCCTCGGTGGTGGAGAGCAGTGTCGGGGCCATTTTGGAGAGTGATACCAAGTTGGGGAGGGTGACGGTGACGTACGTACCAGCCCCGATTTGTCTCCTCGTGTGTGTGGTCTGATGAGTACCCTGTTTTGTTAGCCAGGAGGTAAAGCATAGGTTAAGTCTGCAACTTGTACATTTGCTGTCCTTTTTATAAATACATACCTTGATTACACTCTTTTTATTGTATTTCCCCTTTTCCTGCCCCGGTTTCCCTTTTACGCAATTAAAGTTCTTAAGTTCCCCTCCCTCCTTCCCGTACCCCGCATCGCTCATTGTAAACAAATTATTATTGTTATATTTCCAATCTGCCTGTGGTTGTCCTTTCTTCCATTGGTCCAGCAATGTCCGGATGTAGTTTATCCAGGAGGTTATAATTTCCCACTAATGTGCTCTCATCTCAGTCCGGCATTGTGCTCGTGGAAAGCTCGGCCACATTAATCATGATCCAATAAAGATAATAGCATAATTGCTGAGGGCGCGATTCCCCGAAAAGGAGATCACATGTTCTTCGGTAAACGGTGTCAGACGGAAGACCCTAAGTCACGTGGTCAAGCTTTTGGCGCTCGCGGTCGTTTAGCGACCCGCCACGACATGAAGTTCTTCGTGAGCGACAGCCTGCGATTCCTGCTGAGTCCAGGGAGAACCAGGAATACCCCCCACCCTGGTAGTACCCCCGTGACCCCGAGTCCGCAAAAATGTTCCAAATCATTAATCTGTAATTGTCTCGCTGTTCCATGCGAAATGCCACTGAGTTTGAAAATATCCTCCTAACTGTCTTATCCATTGTGGTCTTCTGTTGCCACTCATAATTTTAATTAAAAAAAAATCAATGTATGGAATGTAGGGGTTTGTTCAATATCAGTATAATCGTAAGATTGTTAGTCGTTGTGTCTGCTTGGATACCTTTCACCGATTTACATGATCACCTGTCTCCCACATTTATATTTCCCTGGATGTGTTATATACACTCTTGTTTCTTATTATGACTGTGTTATACAAGTGTGGTTTGGCACAATGATTGTGCTTCCTTGTATGAGGCAACAACATGACGTTAAGATGATTCATCGGTCTCACCTTGATTGTATCAATTTTCTGTTAAGACACCAATTTGTAATCCTGTACAAGTAGAGACCAAGGTATAGACCGATGGATGTGTCGCCCTGTTTCAGTTTCAGTAGAGAAACACCAGGATGACAATTTATAGCCGGGTCAGGATTTGAACTCGGGCAAGACAACTCGGTTGCGAGTAGTGAGTGCAAACCTCTACATCAAGGCTATCCTGCCAGCTTGTACGAGACATATCAGTAAATAAGGAGACAATTATTCGTGTAATTTTTCCATCGTGTAAACGTTTTTCTTAAAAAGTTACATGTCGTGTGATAGAACATTTTGGATGGCCTTCATGGTGATGTTTGTGTTATTAATGTAAAAATGCATTCTTGTCTGATAATGCTATTATTACATCCACCACTGAAGGTGCACGAAGGTTGTATTTTCACCCCTGTCTATCTGTTTGTCAGTGAGCAGGATGTCTCAAAAAGTTATGGACTGATTCAGACGAAACTTGGTGGACAGGTTGGGTGTTTGACAAGGACGAATTGATTCGGTTTTGCTGAAGATCCTGATCTGCATAAGAGTTTAAATTTTTTTTAGTGATTCTTCACCATTGAGAGATGGGGCCAAAATGATGTTCAGCTTTGCACGATATCTCAAACAGTTATGGACGGATGATGACAAAACTTGGTGGATGAGTTGGGTGGGTGACAAGAATAAGCCAATTTAGATGTTGGTGAAGGTCCGGATGCAGATCTGGCCTATCACTGGGATATTAAATAGAAGCTGTTCAGCCTGGCAGATGTCTGCGCTCTACGGAATGGCCTTCAAGTTTTTAATGTAAAGAGATGGCTGGAAAAATGGGTTCATATCTGAGCAGACTCATGGTGTCATGGAATTAGACCATCTGCTGTGAGTGCGGGTGGGCAGTGGTTCGAACCCCGGGTGAATCATACGAAAGATTAATAAAATGGTGCTTGCTTGCTTGATGCTCAACAGATAGAAAGGATTGAGTATGAACAAGCAACGATATGTTGGGAAGCATTGTAAGGCTTTATGGGCCGAATGTCCTCCTCCGTCTGCATTGAAATTCCTTGAAAGGGAACTCTTATTATTACCCCACTCTTATTATTAGCAATTTAATGTTATATTCTGAACATGAATATAGAACAATAGAATAGAAAGACATGAACAATAGAAAGACAAACCTGCCGTTGGGTCACCTACATACGGCCACCGCACTCGCCATCCTAGACGGGTCACCACTCCAAAGCAGGATATTCAAAGGGCTCACTCATCCCAGCAAGCTGGTACTCATTTTGCCAAGCTCAGAAGGATGACGGGCTGAGTCAACCCCGCCTGGTATTAATTCAACAGCCAAGCGGGATTTGAACTGAGGGCCCTGGGACCCAAAGCCTGCCACCCTAACCATTAAGCCAACAACACCAGGCATACACACACGCTAGTGCTTGGCCGATATGGGCAATTTTTCAGGAATCGGCAGATTGGAGTCAGTGTGATTACGGACAACAGTACGTACGAGAGACAACCCAAAAACCTTGTGTAGCTTGCTTTTATTGCTGGTGATCAAACATTCTGCAGTGAGTAAAATTTCCATGCCACATTGCTTGTCTAACACGATCAATGGCAAAAGTGATTTGGATTTCACAGATTCTCGGAGAGACTCATGTGATGCTGGGGCCTGAGATTGTGTAGGAAATACACATCGACTGAGAAACCTATCCTTTACGCAGCATCAGACGCCTACTTTGCTTCAAGCTCTATTGTACACCAAGACTTCTCATGTCGTCGTATTGCACCATGATAGCTCCATGCCATGTTTGGGGTCTGTGTCTACTAGACCATGTTACGTTTATTCCAAATTTGAAGAGGATTGGCTCAGAAATGAAGGAACAGTGTGCGATTTGTTCAAAAGGGAGAAGAACCATTGGAATATACATATATATATATATATATATATATATATATATATATATATATTGTTTGTAGATTCTGCCCGCCGGCGTGCGAATGACCGCGTTTAACCAATAGCAGCCGCTTCGCCACTGAACGGACAATCCAGTCGCGGCTTTCCGAATCAACGCCGAAAACCAGCCACGGGTGTGTTTTAAACCACACCACAACCTTGTCCGTACTCTACCCGCGCTACAGGGTCCGATCGCCAAATCTTCGATTTACCTAATTACTCGCGCGGGTAGATTACCGAGAGATTGTACCTCAACGGGGCCGCTTGGAAACGAGCCGCTTAAGCAGCTCGCTTCCTTTTGGGATAACCGAGCGGGGTATTATCGCGCAGCCCCGTTGGACCTGATCACTTTATCGGCTATTTAACAACCAACTATATTCCGAGTGCAATATGGCAGTTCAATTAGGGAAAAGGACGCAACGAACGGGTGACATTTAAACAAGCACATTTATTTCACAACCAAACATGCACGTATACGGTCAAAGATGCAGTATAGCAGTCATGCATGCAACAATGCATGTATTCAATCATGCAATGAATGGGGTAGGGACAAGACGCGAGCAAGACAAAGAGCTACCACCGTCTATTTATTATGTACAGTCACTTATCGACAGTTCTACTTAAAGACATGGCGCCACAACGTTCATGCAAAAGAAACAAAGGAAAAAAAAACCAGGACAGACGAGGGTAGACTGGACCCCTTGGGGTCTTTATAAACACGGAGCCGTGTAGACCGCAAAGGCTCCGAGAGACCGGGCTGGCTACCTTCACCCTCGTGGTGACTTGCTAGGCGACCCTCGACGTCCCCTCTCCGGCGATCCACGGTAAGGCAGGTACGGCAGGCCACGCGCCTTGGCTCCGCTGCGCTCCGCTCTCTCCAGCTCCCTACCGCGGCTCCACACACACTGCTCACAACTCCGACACGACACTTTTTTCTCTCCTCCACACACCTCACAACCTCCAGCAGCCGACGACCCTGACTTGCGTTCAGCGCGCCCTTTTATTTCCACGGCGCCTCGCCCCTCCCTTTCGCCCCCCTCTTCCAGCACGCGCTGTGAAAGCTTCCAGAAGCAGGGCGTTTTCCTCGCCGAATCGGGGCCTTTCTTTTGGTCTCCATAGCTTGTCTTTTCCGCACGTGTTTGTCGTTGGGGGAGGGGTGAGGCCGTCGTGCGTTCTCGCCCGATGAATGCCAGGCTTCTCGCAACCGTGCTGAGGTGGAAATGCGATGGTGGTGTGGTTGGCGTCATGGTGGCGTGGCTGGCATTTTGTGGTGGTCTTGAGGTGGTGTGCTGATTTGTGGTGGTCGTGAGGGTGGTGTGGCTGGCGTTTGTGGTGGTCGTGAGGGTGGTGTGGTTGGGCAGTGGTGGTTAAGGTGGTTGTTGTGAAGGCGGCTGTTCGTTGTCCGTGGGGATGTTGGCGGTTAACGAGAAGGTGGTTGTGGTGATCGTGGTTGTTGTGGTTGGTGGCGCTTTGTGGTGGTAGTAATGGCGGTTGGTCCAAAATAACGATAGTAAAAGAAAAACGGCTAACTCAAAGATTCACAGCCCGGTTACACGAATAAATCCCTTAGACATCGGTGGGGAAATCTATCTGAACACACACTTATCGATATAACTGATCTAAGGACCTATATGATGCTCTGCGAATTTACACAGCCGTAACAATATATATATATATATGAGGGGGAGATAAAATTATGCATGTTGGTCTTGGAGGCAGTTACCAGTTTGGTGCCAATGAAGTACCCCCTGTGTGCACTGTTCTCTAATGACCATGGTCATGCCGTCGACGGCTAAGGAAGACTTGTTAAATGTGGACAGGGTGCTGGAAATGACTCACCCGGTCTTCATTGAAAAAGACAGTGGGATTAACATGCACCAATGAATAACAACAGACAGGACAACCAGCTCAACGCCCATTCGGAATGCCATTACATTTTGTAAATTAAATAGCGAAGAGCACAACGATCTGAATCCATTTTGAGTGGGAAAGGAGGCTCAATAAATATATAATAGTGCAGGGTGATCACAATGTCTCGTCACCCCCTTGTTAAAAATTGTGACATTGAGTTATTTTATCATGTTAGCTGACAACAATGAAGGGTTGCAAAGAGTTTATGCTCCGAATGCAGAAATGTCTCTTTATTGGGAGCTTCTTGGGGGGAATCGTTGCTGGAAGTCGACGCGCACCTCTTCCATCGTCTTTCCTGTTTGTGGACCTTTGTGAACGCAGACACTGACAACAATCCGTTGTTCAATGGTGTAATTTCTTGTATCACCCAAGGTTACATTCACTCAGTCTGAAAAAAAATGGAAAAAGGAACCAAATTAACCCTCTGCACACAAAGGCAATGTCACAATATTTACACGGGGTGACCAGGCATTGTGGCCACCCTGTAGCATGGCACTGGGGAGAGCACATACCTCCGCCAGCCTCAACAGTTTACGGTTTGCATCCCACTGATGGGCCACATCTGGAACCGGATCCTCACCAAAATCGAATCTGCCTGTTCTGGTCACCTAACAAACTCATCCATTTAGTTGTGTCCGAATCCGTCCATGACTTTTTGAGAAATCCTGCTCACACACAGACAAACAGAGGTGAAAATGTAACCTTCCACCTCTGCTGCTGGAGGTAAAATTGAACGATAGTTTCTTGCTCAATGAATATCGAACGCGTGACTTGTTACATCACCTGTGCACAGGTCCTCAACAAGGTTGCCGACACGTGATTAATCCACGGCAGAAATCTCTCCCAGCACACCTTGCACGCTGCGCACCCACAATTTAAGGCTTATTATTCCGGATTTAGCCGCTATTATGTTCCATGACATCACGCCCGGGAGACGAGCCAATCCAAATTTCATGCGGCTCTCTACTGCCAATCATGGCTTCGAAATTATAGGCAGCTGCGTGCCAGCTTCTCCTCGATCTCCCTCCCAAACAGGCACCTTCATGAACAGTCTGTTTAACATCACCATTTATAAACGCTCGGTTTCAAAAGGACTACACACTCTGATTGTCTGCGTTCTGTAATTCACAGAATATACTAGTACACGCTCAGTTGGGCGCATGCCTCCGCCACGCTGAACAGTTTACGTTTTGATCCCTACCGATGGGCTGGATCCGGATTCGGACCTGAACCAAAATCTAATCCGATTGTTCTTGTCACCTAACCAATTCATCCACCAAGTTTCATCCAAATCTGTTCTTAACTTTTTGAGATGTCCTGCTCACAGCCAAACAGACAGGGGTGAAAAGATAACCTCCGTCCTCCTTTGGTGGCACAGGTAATAATTGTTGTACGAAGTAATAATACCATCCTTTATGTGATTACACACTTTGGTGTTTCTTAAAGGAAACCAAAATTCCTTTTTGTATACTTTGCACAACTTTTTCTGTCTCTTCACAAGAGCAAGACTCATGGAAGAGCAAAGTTGAACTGACGGTAGGGTAGCGGGGCAACAGTTGTGCACAACCAGCAAGGGACGCGGAGCAACAGTTGTGCACAACCAGCAAGGGACGCGGGGAAACAGTTGTGCACAACCAGCAAAGGACTGAATGAACAGGACGAGAGAGAGAGAGAGAGAGAGAGAGAGAGGGCACCACTGAAATCAACAAGGAAGAGAGTCGGCTTCGGAAGGGTGAATGGGGGTAATAAAGATCATGGGTCAAGATGGAGGATGATATGAGGTGGCGGTGCATTAATTGCCTGCTTTTGGGGCCCTAGAGGGAAGAATGTGGGTGGTGGTTCCATAGGTGGGAGAAACGAGGAATAAAGAAGTTGAGGTGTGCAGTCAGCCTGGATTTTGGAAGTTGAACCAGTAATCGTTGGACTTGTTGGTTATTTTTTTAACAGTTTTTTAACAACTTTTTTTAACCAATCTATTTTGGAAGCCATCAAGTTCAAATATGAGATAGTTTACACCACTTCCCTTCTCTGGCTTCGAATGATTCATCGATTGATTCAATGAGGGTGCTTGTGACGTGCGCTAAGATGATCTCTCCCAGTTAAAAAGGTCTCCGTTTATGATTCCAAGGGGATCTTCCGGTAGTTATAAGTAAGGAAGAATCATGTCGAGTTAGTGTGCTCGGTCGACACTCAACCCTCATGGGGAAATTTATCTCCGGGGCCTTCCGAAGGATTATCTTTCAAATAACATACTTCCGGAGATCTGAAACACCACATTGCACATAGCACAGGTGGCTGAATATCTGGAAAGGAAGACTTTGTACATGAACGAATATTTTCTCCTGATACAACATCAGATGCAGTTTTTCATTACCTCTGACGGAGCTGATGTGTTCACCTTTGTTAGTTTAACACCGCTGCCCTTCTCTCTGGATTCGTCTGATTGTGAGCTGGATATCTCAAGAAGTTATTAATGGATTTGGACGAAACTTGGTGGACAGGTTGGGTGTGTGACAATGATGAATTGATTGGATTTTGGTGAAGATCCGGAATCGGGTACTGGAGTATTTTTTTAAAGTGAGTCTTCACCATTGAGAGATACTGGAGGGCTAAAACCGATATATATATATATATATATAGCAAGACATCTGAAGTTATGGACGGATTATTGACGAAGCGTGGTGGATGAGTTGGGTCGGTGCCGAGAACAAACCGATTCGATTTTAGTTCCGATCTGGATGGAGATCCGACCTATCAGTGGGATACAAAATGTAAACTGTTCAGCCTGGTGGAGGTAGGCACTCGACTGAGTGTTGTTCCAATTGGACCTGCTTTTGACAAGAATCCAACCTCGGATAAAGGCAGATCGTAGGTAAATGCACCCCTCCTGAGCTATCCCACTGCCCTCGTTTGAATGAAAGTGAGTGTAAAGGATTCTTACAACAACAAGATGAGTTTAAGGGAAGTTCAGTGGGATTCGGGATCAGAGCTGAAGATCTGCCCACTATCCACATCAGTATCCACCACCTACATCCCAGGGTTTATGGAGCGATTAATATCTTGCACAGTTAGAGTTTTCTCCCACCTTAAGAGAAAATATTGCACGTTGTGCCAGTTTGTCATTGTTTAGCGTGAGGAATGCAGAGAAACAGTAAGAGAGCTAAAGTTTAGGTCGGTAGCCAAGTACCATCTGTCTCACTGCCAATTTGGCATCACAGTACCACAATGATCCTCTCTTCTGTATACCAACCTCCCAACAACAATCTCACCCCCCAAGTCATTTCCATCATCGGAACATGTAACGAATCCTATTCAACAAATCCTCTCTCTTTCCACTTTACAAAGAACATAGTATACTTTGAAGTATTCTTACAAACCACAATATGGATTCAGCCCTGAATCATCTCACCTTGGATCGCCACCTTAAGCTGTTCTGCACATGAATTTTCCAAATATAGGCATATCTTCTTTATTTTTTCTTTTCCTGAGCCATTTATTTTCCCTGAGCGAGAGCACGTATTAGTGTAACTGGTAAATATGGAAGATGGAATGCTCGGAATAAAGCTTGGGGTTTTATGCTTATACCTGCATTCGTCAAAGGCTAGAGCTATACCCCCTCAGAGCCAGCCCGTGCACACCCTGCTTTGTTTGTGACTCACGTGACACATGGTATGGAACACCACACACACACACACACCACTGGAACTTGACCAGCATTCCTTTTCCAAGATTTCTGCATGAGAAATAATTGCATTCACAGCCCCCCTTGTTTACAAAACAAACAGTGCAACTGCCATGGAAAAATGTCAGACCTTGTTTGGGTTAAACTGGTTCTAAGATTAAAACATTCCTGAGCCTGCGTTACTTATTCCAATCTCAAGTGATTGGCAGGACAAAAAAAAGAAATACTAGTGGAGCCCAAGTTATAATGAAATCTCCATGGAGTGATACCTTGGCTGCAAGAAGAGCCGACAGTTGAATAATCCAAATGTAGCTTAAAAAGTCGTTTCACTGCAATTTGTCTTCGACAAAGCACATTTGATCTGCACCTGCAGATGTTCGGCTTGCAGCTCTGATTCTCTGTAGGCAATCCACCGCACTCGCCATCGTCAAGGCGGCGAAGAAAATCATATTCATCTGGCCCGAGATGGGATGCCTGAAGTGTGTGTGTGCAGAAGGACCACATGCCAAGGAGCAAACATTCCATCTCTTTGGATTCCAAAATAATTCTCATGCCCCTCGCTCTTCCCAGCCAACCTTCTCGTTCTGTCTCTTCAAAGAGGACAGGCCTATTGTATGTGGATTTTCATGTCATTCTGGACTGGTTACCATCATTCTGGACTAGTTACCGTCGCCACCGAAGGACGACAAGAGGATATGTTTTCACCCCTGTCCGTCACTTGCTAAATCGAAGATTCTGGTTTGGTCTGGTCTGTGATTGTGTCTGTTTGTCTGTCGTCTGTCAGTTTGTTTGTCTGTATGGCAATCGTCTACGTGTCACAATTTTAAAACGATCTTCATGAAACTTCAAAAAAAAATGATAGAGTTGGTCATGAGCATGAAGCCTATTGTTTTCTGAAGTCAAAAGTTCAACAACTTTGGTGGAATTTCTAAAATCCTCAATTTCCATCAGACTGATTTGAAATTTGAGGAAGATTTGCATATTAGGTCAATGGATTCAACCACCAATTATTTCTATGATCAAATTTCACAAGTTTCATGCTCTGCACGACGTTTCTTGTCTGTCTGTCTGTCTGTCTGTCTGTCTGTACGTCAGTCGCCTACGGGTCGAAATTTTAAACTGATCTTCACGAAGCTTCACCAAATGGTAGAGTTGGTTGGTTATAAGCAAGAAGCCTATTGATCTTGTGGTCAAAAGGTTAACTAACATAGGTCAAAGGTCAACAACTTAGGTGAGATTTCTAAAATCCACAATTTTAATCCGATTGACTTGAAATTTGAAGAGGATTTGCATCTTTGGTCATTTAATTCAACCACCAATTATTTTTAAGGTCAAATTTGTTTTATGGATTTTGCAAGTTTCGTGCTGTGTACGACATCTTTCTCGTACGTTTGGCTGTCTGTCTATCTGTCTGTCTGTCTGTGAGCAGGATATCTCAAAAAGTAATGCATGGATTCAGACGAAACTTGCTGGACAGGTTGGGTGCACGACAAGGACGAATTGTTCAGATTTCGGTGAAGATCTGGACCCAGATCCGAGAATTAAAAATACATTTTTAAGTGATTCTTCACCATTGAGAGACGGGGCCAGAAATTCTATTCAGGACGATATCTCAAACATTTATGGACGGATTATGAGCAAACTAGGTGGATGATTTGGGGAGGTCACAAGAACAAGCCGATTCGATTTTGGTTCAGGTCCAGATCCAGATCTGGCCTATCGGTGGAATTCGAAATGTAAACTGTCCAACCTGGCGGAGGTATGTGCTCTACCGAGTGCCGTTCTAGTTTCTAGCTGTTTTATGAGCTTGCTTGTTTGTTTGTTTTTCAGATTGGTTTTGATTTTCTGAAAGAGAGCTCAACCATTTACTTCTCACTCAGATTCACAAGCACGACTCAGCTGCAAGAAAGAAATCCTCGGCAAGGGAATGGATGCCAAAGCATGACATTCCAAAGTGGCTCTCGGAAATAAATAACGTCTCCCAGGCACCGAGACAATTGAGTGCGCACAGACAGGCATCCAGATCATTCTTTTAATAAGCCATGAGAAGATTAAAGTATGCAACTGTCAACTGCCCCGTGGTCATGATTTCATAGACATTTAATTTTTTCAGGCAGCTCCTTATAATCTTTTGTGGGGAAGGACATTTGCATAATTGTGAAGCTTGAAAAGAAAGTTATAGTATGTCTGTGCTGTTTATGTGTTGGAATCTACATGGTGTGGTAACGTATACTAATCGTGTGGAGATGGCCGGTATCGTATTTCTCCCACTCCTGACACCAACACTACGTGACCCGCACCCGATACCCATTATATTTTCCTGGGGAGTTATTAGCCTCATCCGGAGGGTAGAGGTTATTGTAATCACTACGTGTTTGTGAGCGAGTCCACACACAGATGTGATTTTATGTATATGTGGGGAAAACTACATGCTTAGACCAGGAATCGAACCAAATATATTGTTGCGAATTCGCGCCCACCGGCGTGCGAACGGCCACGTGACTCGAATCGCGGCACGTCAACCGACGGACAATTCTGTCGTGACCCTCTCGGACTAACGCCGGGAGCTAGTCACGGGTGGGCCTTTCGGCCTCACCACGATCGTGCCAATCGGCCACCCGCGGGGATAGGGTTGTTCGCCAAACTCGACCTACCTAAGTACCCACGCGGATGGTAAACCGGGCGATCGCACTCGCCGCAGGTCGACTCCGGACGCGAGCCGCTTGGGCGGCCCGTTCCGTACTATCGGATAAACCGAGCGGTGTTATCGTCGGCCTCGACGGTTCCGATTAATAATCGGCGTATTAAGCCCACTACGAACCCTTTACGTGGAGCAAGATGGAGATTCAAACGAAGGAAAGGACGCAGCGAAACGGGAACAATTCAACATAATGCACATTTTTTTTCACACACAGACCAGCACGGAAGCACACATATACAGCCAAACAAAATCAGAATGCACATATATCAAGTACAACAAAAGAAACAATGACGCAGAGATACTACCGAATACGCGAACACTCGGCACAACTTATACAGTTCTACTTTACAGACGGCGCGCCAACATTTACTCAAAAGCAAAAAGAAAAGACCACCCTCAAAGACAAGGGGGCAGACGGGGCCTGTGGGCCAATATGTGCGCGTGACCTGAAGGAGCGGCCAGGCCGCGAGACCGGGGGGTCCTACCCGCGTCCTCGTGACGAGCCACAAATGTGGCTGCGCGGCGGTGCCCGACTTCGTGCTCCTTCGCGGGTTTCGTTGGCACCGCTTGGAGTGGGGTGGGAACGGGGCCCCCTTGCACTTCTCAGCATGGGGGAAAGTGGGGGGAAATTGTTGATGCCCTGGGAGGAGAATGGCTGCTGCTTGGGCTCCGCGACGAGCGATCCCACCGCGACCTCGTCGCCGACCGCCGTCTTCCCTGGCTCGGACCCGAGCTCCTTGGCCTCTTTCCCCAATCTCCTCAGCCGACTGCAGAAACCAACTCGATGCCTTCGCCACCCGACTCGACTCCGTTCTCCAACCCAACTTGACTGCCCCAAACCCTCCTTTTTTCTCTGCGGTGCGCTCGGCGTTTTATAGGCCGGCAGGAGAACCCATATGCAAATTCCTGGATCAGGATCACCTCGGGG
>CM068968.1:10124415-10140687 GCA_035128595.1 Eptatretus atami
CGAAGGGTGCACGTGGCTCAGATTTACCTCAGGAATAATCAGAAAAGAAAAGTAGGAATGAAGTGAGAAATGAAATGATGTAAGCAAAGCGAGCTGTGAGATCCTCGCAATGCATGCCCCTGTTGTCCCGCTAGACAAAAGGGAAGGGACTATCTACACGTATATTAAAATGGAATAACTTGTATTGGCACTATCTGTTTGGGTGCATGCGGTTTCTGTTGGAACCCAATATATATATATATATATATATATATATATATATATATATATACATACATACACACAAACATACATGGTGAGTGATCGAGATATGTAAGGACTATGGCAAGCACTTTATTAGTGAGTTATGGAGGAATTTTAGACAAGGATTGTAAGAACACAGTGCAATATCTGTATTTTTCTGTATTGGGTGAAGGCTGGTGTTGGCTTCGTGGTTCGGATGGCTGGCTTGAAATCCTCGGGTCTTGAGTTTGAGCTCTGTTGGCTGCTGAATTAACACCAGGTGAGGTTGACTCAGCCCGTCATCCTCCCGATGTCAGCGAAATGAGTACCAGTGTCCTGGTAAAAGGGGCACAGCATCAGTGGTGCAGCTGTGCTCCAAGAAATGGTCGGCGTGGCGACCTGTCCAGATTGTGCCAAATAGCCAAGGAAAAACTGCCTCGGCACTTCCAATGGTCTGTTCAAGAGGATGGTCCACAAACAAAACAAACTGCTTTGGGCAATATGGCTGCGACAAAGTTGTGGGAATCGAACCAGATCTGAACCAGATCATGTGAAATGTGTACAATGTGGCCACAAATTTAATCAGCGTGGAATTCACATTGCCCAATAAATATAGTATATTGAGATTGTTCAAGAAGACTAATGCTTGCTCTTAACTTTGCTTGTACATTTATTTTCATTTATTCGTATGCAGCCTGTGGCTGCTTGGCTGCATCATCTTCTGGAAGCGCGGCTATGCCGCTGATGCAGTGCCCCCTGTTACCAGCATGCTGGTACTCATTTTGCCGACCTTGGAAGGATGACAGGCTGAGTCGACCCTAGCTGGTGTTAATTTCAACGGCCCGACAGAGGCTTTGACTCAAGACCCTGGGATATTACGCCAGCACCTTAACCGTTATGCTTGCACATCTTCAAGACAAATTGTTTGTATTATTTAGTAATTATTATGGAAAATGCTATTATAGTGACTCTGTGCTGATGTTGAACCTTTATTTTTGTTTTTCTAGATCGCTCAACTGCTCAACGACAGGTGAGGTAGTCCGCTTCTCAGCATATAATCATGGTTTACCTTCTCACAAGATGGACAATTACAGGCGACTCTGGAAATTAGCAAATAAATGGTTTAAATGAAACAAAAATTTATCACCATTTCTACATTGTTTGAGCAGTGGCACAAAACCCAAGGTTCTTCAATACGGGACTTTCAAAATGACGGAGGATTGCGAAATGAGGCGGCTCGCCGGGAACCTTTAATATGAAAGAGTGGCCATTTCAAAATGGTTCACCACACTTGTTCTTTTCCTGAATGCAAATCGGACTCACGAGAATGTCGGATATACATGAAATATTCATGGATGAGAGGAGTCGGGTTTGTGCCATTTCCTGTCAGTCCAAAGCTTGCAGCGGCAGTGGATATAACACACACACACACACACACACACACACCGATGCTTCTCCTTTTACCAATAGATGCAAAAATCGAGTATAATTTATCTTGTGGCCCCACAACAAAACAAAGAATATTGTTACGGTTGTGGGGGTAGCTGGAGGAATTTCATAGGAAAGTTAGGATTGAATCGAGTTGTTTGGTTCGTGGACGTGTAGGAGACATCGCGATGCGATTAAGTCGGGAAAATGTGAGCTTAGGTGCACACGGGGGTGGTGCGGTGTTAATTAGATAGGGATTAAGAATAAGTTCCCCCAGTGTGTGATTGCCCCCCTTTAACCTATTCCGACGTTTTTGCATTTTCAAGCGAGCTAAAAATGCCGAGCAGGCAGAAGCCCTGCCTCTAAGGGTGACGGTGGGTGAAGCCACGCCCCGGAGGTGGTTCGGTGTGACGTCAGACAGAGAGATCTGGAGGAACGCACGGAGTCGGCGTGAGGAGGGCAGTTGTAGTCGTGGTAGGAACGTGGCGAGGATGGAGGATCTCACTTTGCTCTCCTCTCGGTTTGACGAAATGGCTTTCCTTCGACGCATGAAGAAGATGGCGCGATTCTCGTATTCGTGCGGAGGCGATTTGGCTCATGTGGTGAAGCGAGACGCTGGCCATCGACTCTTGACCGGTCGTATGAGACGGGCCTCGAAGCCTCGTGTATGTCACCGAAGGGGATGGCACAATTCTGAAAAACCGTGGCATCGGTGAGGACGATCGACGCACTGCACGGGGTCTCTGACCTGCACGGGGTCTCTGAGCCTTGGAGTTGAATACCACTCACGAATTGCCTGACGAACGTTCCCGCTACGAGAGATCGGCTTGGCGCCATTTTGCGCACGTCTACACGTGCAAATCGAAGAGCCTCGATTCCAAGATCCACACAAAGCTGAGTGCCAGAATAAAGGAGGGATTTTCTTTTATTTCGTTTTCCCTTGTCCGTACTTAAGTCTGTGTGTCGAGGCACCTCGACTTTAGACTTTAGTTTATCTTATGATTACTATTATATCTGAATTATTGTCCTTGGTAAATATTTGTCTATTTTCATTAAATCCACCTTATTTTGTTAATGTGTCCATGTATTTGTTGTGGGGTTTGAGTATAACCCCCCCCCTCCCCCTGTGCTTCCCCGTGCCTCCGTCCCTCCGCCATTGCACCCTGCCCCTCCCACGCACGTTGTAATCTCCGAGGATCAACGTGTCCGCCTCCTATTAAGGAAAGAACTGCTCAGCTATCCGGGCTGGCGGTGTTGACCACCCGTCACCACAATTTGGGTCGGGCGATTAACCTAGACCGCCAGCTCCGCGCCAATATACTTATAACGGTACTCATTCATTCTGGGGCAGATTACATCATTTTGAAAGTCGCGTGTTGTTCAATGTCCAACCGACAGGCGAGTTCAGTCCAAAATGATGAAGCATAAGTGATACTTGAACACACCGGCATGGCACTGTGCACAGCCAAGCAACTGATGTCTGGAATTTCGTTTCCCCTCTTCTCTAACTCTGCCTTACTCTATACATACAGTATATATGTATGTATTTATATATATATATATACATACATACACACAGCATTGGCCATGGATTATATCTCACGCGGTAAAACCCGAAATCCACAAAGAACAACCATCCGTCTGCCACCCAGATGATTGTTCCCGCCAATGCAAACCATTCAACCAGAAGGCATGTGGTGCGATTGGTGGGTAAATCGAAACATGTGGAGGGTGACAAACACTCCCCTGATCTTCAATGGACATAAAGTCCTCCACCAAGGCGCCACTTCCAGTCCGAATGCCTTGGCCTGGTGACTCTGTCAAACAGACAAATATTACACGGTCACCATCAGTTAGTCATCAAAAGGAGCCGCCTATCCGAATTTCGGGTTTTTACCTTGTGAGACATTATCCGTGGCCGATGCTCACCATAACAACCAGGAGGTATGATTGATGTTTCAACAACGAATCTGGTCATTATTGATTAGACATTTATCGGTATGCCTTCCTGATGAAAATTCGGAGTAGCATGTCGTTGAAGTCATGGGAACTCACTCCTACGGAGGGATCTAATTGTATGACCTGGCATTCTGGCCCTTCGGGATTAGGATGTGTGTATTTGATTGACCGTGTGCATGTGGGCCGAGGGGGTATGCCAACGGGACAGACTTGTTGGCCATGGGGTCAAGGTGCGCAAGCTGTTAAAATGTTTTGATTGTTTTTTTTACCTATTTTGTGTAAAAATGTGCCTCCAATAAGAGGTAAAGAAACCCGAAATCCAGGTAGGAGGCACAGTTTGATGTTTAACTGATGGTGACCATGTTTGACAGTCACCTGGCCGAGGCCTCCGGATTGGAGGTGACGCTATGGTGTGGGACGTTATGTCCATTGGAGATCGGGGAAGTGCTCGTCACACTCCACACATTTCAATACATTATTTATATGCTCAGTCCAATAACTTTTGCGAAAGCCAATTCTTCTACAATGTACTTGTAATTACTCAGTGTTTCTCTAAGCAGTTGCTGCTTGGAATTGCTTATAAATCTCGGGAAGGTTCAATATCCAGAAAAAAATTCCCAAACTCTCACGATCCTTCCACAACTAAAAATCCAACTGCAATATTATTACTTGCAACTTTCTTACTCTGCTCAACTTTTAGAATTAACATCTCACCTCAACAACCATTACGGAGTTTTGCATCTAATACATATATAAAGCTCTTTCTAACTACCCACTGACTGAGTGACTGATAATAAAGATCGGTGTCTTCTGGGTGACGTAGAAAGCTGAAATGTTCTGTGCCGATGGACATCGAAGCTCGTACACCAGAAAAGGTCACACAATCGTCGGATAATATCCATAAATG
The DNA here is from genome assembly GCA_035128595.1 of Eptatretus atami. NCBI lineage: Eukaryota > Metazoa > Chordata > Myxini > Myxiniformes > Myxinidae > Eptatretus > Eptatretus atami. Next base: position 10,128,932 of record CM068968.1, read on the forward strand.
ACAACATAAATAAATGAAAATAAAGAGATGAAAAAATCAAATACAGGTGAGTGACCCGAGACTTACACAACAAAGTAATCTGTGAGGGGGTAGAGCATCACCTGTGGTCGCGTGATTCTCGTCCTGCTTGCAGGGGAATTCACGCATTGCGTTCCTCCAAGCCCATCCCTTGGGTGGTGGGCCTCGGTGTACTGCAGTTAGAGCGGAGGGTGGTGGGCTCTTCACGGCGGAGTCCGAAGTGAAGGCCCGCTGGGCCGGTTACTTTGAGTGACTGCGCCAGGCCGAGCCACCAGCTGTTGAATTGCGTGTAAAGGGTGTTACAATCCCTGTTGCTGACCCTCCAATCAACAATGGTCCACCTTCGTTTGGGAAGCACAGGCTGCGGTGAACCGGTTGAAATGGGGTAAAGCTCCTGGGATCTGTGGAATCCATGTTGAACTTCTCAAGGCTGGTGGAAATGCTGCACTCGTGTCGTTGCATGCAGTTCTGTGCTCTGCCTGGAACACAGGCATCATCCCATCTGACTGGAAGAGGGGCCTTGTTGTCCCTCTCTGGAAAGGAAGAGTGATCGCCAAGACGCAACAACTACCGAGGGTGACGTTGCTCTCGGTGCCGGGAAAGGTCTTTGCTCGGATAATTATTATTGATAGGGTTCACCACCATCTGCTTGAGCACCAGCGTCCAGAGCAGTCAGGCTTTACACCAAAGAGGTCAACGATTGACCGTATCCTTGCTCTTCGGGTCCTCACCAAATGCAGATGAGAGTTTCGGCAGGGGCTGCTTGCAGCCTATGTTGATCTCTGTAAAGTGTTTGATTCAGTGATTCGGGATGCCCTCTGGAGGATTCTTGTCTTCGTGGGGTGCCACCAAAACTGATCGATCTGATGTCTGAACTATACTCTGGTACTGAGAGTGCTGTGAGATGTGGTGGTACCATCTCTGACTTATTTCCAATTGTTACAGGAGAACATCAGGGGTGTGTACTGGCCCCCACACTTTTCAGCGCTTGCTGGACTGGATTTTGCTATCCTGTCTGTACCTGTTGTCGCGATGATGTTGAGGTCTCGGAGAGATTCACTTACCGTGCAGTGATATTCATGTCTCTGCTGGCTGTGAGTCAGAGGTCAATAGACGTCTGAGTCCGGCCTGGGGAGTCATGGATTCACTGGATCATGGGTGTGGTGCTGCCGATACCTGTGCGGGAGGACAAAAGTCAGAGTCTTCAGGTCCTTGGTGCTTCCAGTCTTGCTCTGTGAATGTGAGACTCGGACTCTGACCAGGATCTGAGATGGAGACTTCATCCTTGGTAGCAGGTCTCTTCGGAGAATCCTTGGCTATCGCTGGTCACACTTGTGTCCAACGAGCGGTTGCTGAGAGAGACTGAAATGAGATTGTTACCTGCATAATCCGTGAGTGTCAGCTGCGGCTGTATGGACATGTGGCTCGTTTTCCTGACGCTGATCCTGCTCACCAGATTCTCTCAGCGAGGAGTCTCGTGAGTGGAGGAGGCCAATGGCCGACCACATGCCTAATGGTTGCAGCAGTTGATCAGCATCTCAAGGAGATGGGGATGGCCAGGCATCTGCCTGGGGTGCCGAGGACCCCTGGAGTACCGCGCAGAAAGTGGACGCAGCGACGCGCTGCTCTGGCGCATGCTCCATACCTGACCTGACCTGACCCAGGACAATGCGGAAATGCAGTTCATATGTTTACACGATGTGTAAGCACACCCCGCTAGTATATTATACAATTGATTCCATTTTATACATGTGTTAACCTTGCACTGAAGACAAACCCAACAGTCACTTGTAAAGAATTTGCGACAAGCATTTTGTTTTCAGATTAATTAAAACATTGTATTTGGTGATGTTGAGTTAACACCTTCATTGCCACATTGTAGATCATGATTGCCTTTGATGTCTAGCAGAGGTGAGTGGCAAGTCAGCTAAATGTTTGGTCATAATACAGACATATTATGTTATCATTATGGATAGCACACAGAGGAAGGGACAAGCCCGTAGTCACACAGGCTTCCTCCCACGACCTAGATAATGTCGGCATCCAACGCCAGCTGACTAAAAATGCAAGACTGTTGAAGATCCTGACAGTATGGGTGCTGTTATTACCTGTGTCGACTGATAGAGACTCGTCTTAAACACCTCCATAGGGTTGGGAGAAGAAGCTCTGCGCAGCAGTTTGAGTTCGGCTAGAAGAGGCAAATTATTGAAACAGATTGGACATGTAATGGTAGCTGAATGATGAAAAAGCATACTGGCAGTGAGAAGAATGAAACAAAAGATTAGCAGCCATGTTTTTTTTCATCAGTCACCGAGTGAGATCCGTTGGCAAGACCAGTGGTACTTCCAGACTTGTGAACATTGGAGAGAAAATGGGGCATTCCACCAGCCCAAGTGCTCCGGATTCGATTGCAAATATTCCAGGCAAACAAACTGGTCATTCGAAACGATGTGATCACCTTTGAGCTTGGTTTATCCTCAACAATATCAAGCGGGATATGCACCTCTGCCAAAGAAGGTGGTGCGGTGCTCTGTTTTCAGCTCCTGTTTGTCTGTTTGTTTATGATCAGGATATCTCAAAAGGTTATGGACGGATTTGGGCGAATCTTGGTGGACACGTTGGGTGTGTGACAAGAAAGAAATTATTCGATTTTGGTGAACATCCGAATCCGGATCTGGATATGAGAATTATTTAATTTCCATTTTAAAAGTGATTCTTCACCATTGAGAGATAGGGCCAAAAACGACATATAGAATGATATTTCAAAAATGTAATGGGCCCGACATGTTCTCGTGGATCAGGCATTACGTGGTGAAGGTATGCGCTTCTGCCGAGTACCCTTCTTGTTATTCTGTGTATTTGTTATACCCATTTTCCAAGAGAACAAAATTGTGATCTCTTCGAATAACTTACAGACCAATTTACAGACCGAAATAATACAGACCAATCAGCCTTATCCGAATCATCAGCAAGGTTATGGAATCCATCATCGCTTCAGACATTAAATCCTTCCTCTTCTCCAGTGGCTTGATTTCCGATCATCAATTTGGATTCAGACCAGGTCACTCCACCCTGGATATGCTGCTTCTGCTCTCCCAACAATGAATGGAGATTCTGAATGCCATACATGAGATCAGAGCCATATCCCTAGACATATTGTTGAAGATTTGGCGGCGCTTAACAGCACCGCCGTCTCAGGGTTATAACGCCGGCTAGTTCGGCACAGGTCTCGGGTCACGCGCCCAGATCGCGATACCAAAGTACACCTGGGCCTTACCAGTTGGGGATATAGACCCCGGCTACAGACTGGGTTTGATCAGAGACCGAGCGAAGTCTGCCAGTCCGTGGCCCGTTTGGTTTTAAATACAAATCGAGCGATTGTTCTTCAGCGCGGCACGAATAAATTAAAGGCGGCAAATTTCGTATAACTCAGCCAGATTTATTGGGGACACATCGGGGAACACAGACACAAGCCAAAGCATTCACGATAACGTTATCATTCAATCTATAACCCGCTCTTAACTAGGCGAGCTACGGATACGGTTTCGAAGGGAGCCCTAGCAAAATAAACCTTGGGCCTGGACAAAACATGCAGACAAGACACGGAGTACTTGTGACGCCTCATGGACGAGAGGAAAAGTGTCGAAGGCAGAATGCGGCCTCGACAAGCCGATGTGTCGGATTCGAGCGCCCAGCTCGAGCATGCAGCGTGGCATGATGGCGCTCGTACTCCTATCTGCATCGCTCCACACATGCCGCGTGGCAAGATGGCGGCGACGACGTCCTTTTGTCGGCACCACCTCATGCACCCAGCCTCTGCGCGTCCAGCCCCTGTAAAGGTCGACGGCACAGGAGCGAAAAGATCTATGGTGTGTTCCAGCTGGTTTCTCACAAGGTCCCGTATGCAAATCCAGGCCTGGCCTGTACACCAGGCAAATCTGGGTGTTGGGCTCTGCAGGCAGGATCGACCGGATGAAAAGATGTGGTCCAGCCGCGCAGGGAGAAAGGACAGTCAGAGGTCCCGTGGCGTGGACTCAGGATAGAACCTGTGGATGACCTGCAGAGCTGGATCCATGGCCGAGGAGGAACAGCTCGTCGAGTCACTCCTCATCAAGCAGACGCAGACTCACCAAGCAGTTCCTTCCTTGCCTTTCGGGCAGGGCTCTACGGACCACCTCCGGGGACACGTGATTGGTCCATCATTCGAGCCCGCAGCAGCTCTCCGCCAATGGGTTGCTGGCACGTCTTGCTGACTGACTGTCAGGGTGCTGGGTGGGGGCTCGTTATGAAGGGGGAAGGAAAAAAGTAGGCGCCTCTCGGTACACCACCACTGTATGAATACTGGACGGCCTGCTCCACCTCCCGACACACATGTAACATCCGATTACCAAACAACATGGCTAAACATGCATTTAAGGGGGATCTGGGCTAATCCTATATTTAATATCCCACTAAGGCCCATTTCCGCAACAATATCCCATGCTTTTGACACAGCGGTCACTGGTCCATGCCTGCCACTACTACCAAACTCTCTTCCTATGGTATCCAAGGAAATCTCCACTCATGGCTCGCAGACTTTCCTCTCCTATCGCAGACAATGTGTGGCCCTTAATTTAGTTCCTCATCCCCTCTTCCTGTCCAGGCTGTAGTTCCTCAAGGTGAGTTCTGGGCCCTGCCTCTTTTTCTGGTTTTCATCAATGATCTCTCCGACTCTCTGGAAATCGGCCATGATCTTTCCCTGGGAAAGCCACATTTTCCAACCTGGCCTCCAAAGCCAGTCGCCGACTGGGAATCCTCCGTCATGCAAAGTCCTCTCTGGCCCACCTGATTCCTGACCACTTACAAAGCTTTCGTCCACAGCCTGATGGAGTACTACTCTCCCCTCTAGGCTGGTGCTTCCGTTCCTCACCTTTCTCGGCTTCACGCTGTGGAAACCAAGGCCATTTAGGATCATTGGCATCTCCCACGATGAGGCTGAGTCTCTTGGGTCTCTCACTCCTCACTGCAGGCAGTTGGTGGTCTTTCTGTCTTTTACTATCTCCTCTCTGGCCTTGCCCCCCCTGCTGTCTGAGCCCCCCATATTTTCTGCCCTGCACCCCCCCAATATTTCCAGCCCTGCACCCCCCCCAATATTTCCTGTCCTGCACCCCCCCCCCATATTTCCGCAGGCCACTCAAGGTCCGCCAGCATCCCCCTTCTGGTAAATATACCAAAATCAAGAATCAACTGCTCACCTTAACTCCCTCATCTCCTCTTTTCTCCACATTTGGAACAAACTCTCACACTCACTCATCAATCCCACTCTTCCTCTAAGTCTTCAAAACACCTGTTCACCACCATCTGTATCTTCCAAAACCATGATCTTTTCTACCCCCGTTAATCCATCCCAAACCACCCTCCTTCAAATTCCCTGCTTTCCTTCCTGAAAGTCCCTGTCGTGTAAAGACCTGAAAGTCCCTGTAGTGTTCATCTTGAAAACCTTGTGTACCCCACCCATCCCTCTCCCTTCACAGATCTCCTCATGTCTCTGTTCCGCACTGTTTTGTCCATCCCTCTCCCACCCCTCTGTTCTCCTGCTCCCTTGTTGTACATTCTGTGTGTTAGCACTCATACGAGCCTCAACATTGTATTAACAAAATCAATAATAATAATAAATTTCAATTCTAATCTTCATCGGTGTTTTTAGATTTTCGTCTCAGCATGATCAAAAATAGGACCGCGCATCCTGAAGCTCACCTGTATCAGGAGCAACAGTCACTCAAACCCCCACAGACTCCCTTAAACCCTGATTTCCTAATGCCATGAACAAACTTTGGCACATCATGGGTGATGAAGGTTCTCTTCAAGTTTCCTCAAAATCATGTGTTTGGTTCAAACGATAATGACCGAAGTGTTTCCGGACTGACTCACTCACTCACTCACCTATGTGCACCGCTCGATCGCATGATCTCACCTGATGAGAGTACAGGTGAGCTAAAAATGAGTCCAGAAGCGGCATGGACAGTGGTTTGAATTCTGAAATGAGTTAGGGCTGGACTGATTATGTGAGTTGTTCAAAATGATATGGAATGGGAGGTTTGGCACGACATAATATTTGGTGCTGTGCTGGTTGTCCCATGCATTCTTACAGCTTCATGAAAACACCTGAACAACATTATCAAGTATCAAGCCATATTTGTCAAACTACTTTACCAGCTCCAAGGCCACCACCTGGGTCATGTGCCGGTGCATTGTGATAAATTTGTAAATAGAGCACTTTTGAGTGAAATATATGAAAGTTTGTTCCGTCGTCATCCGAGAACCCAGATCACTCGTACTATGGAGGCAAGGGGGAGATGGGGGACGGCGTACAAGGTCGAATTACCAGCTCCGCAGGTTACTTACACGACAAAGAAGGTGGTGACATGGACCCTCTTATAGACTGTTCTTTCCAGCATGCATTACCGGAGAGATGGGTTGTCACTCTCTACTTTATAATGTGCAAACTGTCCTTGATTTACAAAAACCAAATTGGCATACCGTTATGTTTAAGGGTTTTCCCTGGACACACAACAGGTAAGGAAACTAGCTTGCACAGAGCTGGTCCAGGTGAAACACATTTACCTTTGGAATTTGGTAATACCTTGGCAGACACACCACAGACACAGGCTATGGAACGTTTTGTGCGAGGTTATGTGGTCCTCTGTTGTGTGATCAGCAGAATGGTCATGCTCCTCCCAGGGATGTCTCTGAAGAGGCTGATTGGAAGGCCCATGATCACTTTCTATGATGGGAGGCTCTAGAATATAAGGATTGGAACTTTCGTACACGTAACACTGACTATGGGGCACTCCATGCCTTGACAGGGGCCAGAGGAGAAGGAAGAGATGTGTGTCCCATTGAAGAGACTACAGCGATTATGGCTTAATGAGAGTTAGGGAGAGAAAGTCTACCATACATATATCCATCAGAAGCATCAGCCTATTGTAGTATGTTATTTGTTGACTAAGTTGAGCTGATAGGATGACTCGCATAGGTGAGATAGAGTTTGGAGGAGAAAGGGCATCAGTAATGCCGCATCACATACTGTATCGAAATGCTTGACTGCACTACCTGTTCTCGGAGAGACGTATGCGAGCTTCCAGAGATCTTCATGTCTGACATTGAGACCCCTCATCATTATTTCCACAATTGTTGCGGAAGGCGATGAGCGGGATCACAAATCCAAAGGTGGAGTAACCTGGTCTTTGATAGCGACGATTGGCACACAATCTGCAGATGAGGCGTTGTTTGGAGAAGAATGATTTCATATCAACTGAGCGATGAATTTTGGATTATTCCAATGTAGCGCTTTTCAAAGAGCTGAAGTGCATGTAAAAGTACAAAGATATACACAGGCTACTCACTAGTAATAAGTGCCAACTCATTTTTGCCACGTTAGTTGTTTGTGATTAAAATGTAGTGCGTGTGAGTCGATGGCTGATTTTCAGCTAGGTGATGACTGGAACTGGCAAGGGTGTGGTACCTATGAATAGTGATATTAATGTACAATTGAGAGTGAGTTCGCAAAGAAGCGTGCGAGCGCTTAGACATGACCACGGCACATAGGTTGACTATGTATGACTACAGCAGAGAAAGTTTGTATACGGGCAACATGCGCCGATGCTTGCCAAAAAAGTCCAGTTGCAAGGGACTTTTAGAGCTTTCGGGAGTTTCTGATTTCTTTGCAAGAGCGATACAAGAAACTTTTTTGCCTGTAAGGCTGCTACGGCAGAAAAGTCTAGTTACTCTGCTCGTCAGAGTGGGGCTATAGATAGTATACAGTATGTTAAGCCATATGTTAAGAGACACGATTTGGGGAATCTATTTACTCTGCGAACAAGCTCGACACGGTGGGTACAGAGCAGAGAAGAAGGGATAGAACAGAGAGGAGAGAAGGTTTATTAGTGTTTCAGACACGCCACCTATATATACTCTTTGTTTTAGAGTCACACACACAGAATTGAGCATATTCGTGCGAGCCTTCTCGACCGAGTAGGAGGGAGTCGAATTAGATTAGGTGTCCATGTGTGAATTGTATTGAGTGAAAGGGAACGGAACGGGACTGTTTATCATCGCGATGACGAGCAGCTTGAACATAGGTGCTCCTGTCTCGATGTGTTGTACGTATAAGGGATGCGACAAGTTTGAAAGCTAACATGTTGTTGAGTTAATTCATTGAGGAAGATCTCTGAGTTGTTTACTCTGGCTATGCCCTCACAGAAGATAGATTTTCAGGCTCTTGAGTTGCGGAGAACATGTGGCGGCTTTGTGGATATTTGTGAACGTCCATACTTGGTCTGGGCTGAGTGTTCGAAGTGTTGCATTTGCCTTCCAGGTGGAGAATTCATACAATGTTTGAAGGCAACTGCCATCCTTATCAACACATGAGAGGGCATAGTGTTAGGGCTAGTACCAACAGCGGTGTAGCAGAAAAGGTAAGGTGATATAATTGAAGAGAACGAAAGTTGGGGATAATCTGATGGGCATAAGAAAGAGGCAGGTATCTGTGGAAGAAATTCTCGGATTGAATTCATACTCGTTGGCGGTGGATATAGGAGATCATATCCTGAAGAGAGATGGCTGCTTGGCAGTCCCTGTCAGTTTGGCCTGATGAACTGCCAGACTCACCGGTGACCAAGAGATGTGTTCCCTTGAGGAGGTATACCGACTAGCAGAGCCCAAGATCAAAGACTGATGAGAGCAAATATCAAGCAACATGACACACTTTCCACAAAACACATGGGTAACGCACGTGCCAAGATTTGCCATTGGGAGAAATCCAGATGGGAAAGTTCCCAGATTGAGTCAGCTCAATGGGTTCGACAGGAAGTCCTGTTGCAGAAAGTCCATGGCTGGTGAGAGAGTATCAGCACCGTATGCAGCCAGTCAATTAGCAAGGTGATCATTTTAAATCATTCACGTATGGGAAGAAGAAGTTGGGATGAGTGGTTAAAAGTTGGGTCCATGTCGTCCTCGAAAGAGAGAGAGCCGATGTAGATGAGTCGTCACTTTTTGTGGTGGATGGTACAAACACAAGATGAACACAAGGTGGGAGCGGAGGGGAAGGTCCGTATCCGCGAGGTACTCCTGTGGTTTGCGAGGTGTAAGAGCAGCACACGGAGAATGAAGAAATGGAGTTTGTGATAGCACCAATGCAAATCCGCTGCCAGGACAGGATTCAGGTCGATCGACACCAGAAGTATAACCGAATAGCCAGGGAAGAGACACGAAGGAGTACAGAAGACGGTTAAAGAGAATGTGTCCAGTTTTAATCGCAGCGGCCTGGATTGAGCAATCTTCCGGCAGGTTGGAGCGGCGAAAACACCTCAACTGGCACACCTTTGAAATGAGGGTCCCACATAATAGTACGCGATAGGGGAGGACGTGTGTATGTGAGATTAACAGTCTCTGACTAGCAAAAAATTGAACTGCCCACGTGCAAGATTGATTCCACGGCCACGAACTGGGGAGTAAATAGGCTTGACGCACCAGACTTATCCTGGGAAGATATGGAGGGTTCTGTGTGTGACCAGGAAATTGTTTTGTGTGGATTATCTCTATGAAAGGTATGGAGGAAAATTAATGCGTTCAGGACTTGAAGTGAAAGAGGAGGCCTGGATGGCAACTTTAAGTAGTGGTCGAGAACGTCGGAGAAAGCGGGTGTGTTCTTCGTAAAATCCTAGAGAAATGGGACAGAGCACTATATGATGACGGGCAGAGTAGCTACCTGAGTGGTATTATGAGGGGGTTATTTCCCCATTCCCTCCTCGGAAAGAGAATTGGCACGAACGTATACGAGAACATACCGAAGGGCCCCGCCTAACACGGCAAAGGATTAACGCCTTATGTGGTAACAGTGGGTTGCTTTAGAATCTGACGAGAGCTGCGCAAATTTCGATACAGCTGTAACACTGAGGAATTCAGACTGTGAGCATCCAGAGCGCTTGCCGAGTCTAAATTTGCCGTTTAAAACGGACTACTGAGGTCCACCTGGCTTCCTGAATGGGGAGCACGCCCTCGGGCGATGCACCAATCTGGTCTTGATTAGATTCTTAGGTCGGGTGGCCGAGCGTTTGGCCAAAACTGAATGCAACCCGACCTTATGAAAAGGTTAATTTGTTTTGGTAATTACCTCCCAGTCGATCTAGATTCAGACAATGCTAGGATGAATGGAGGAAAAGGACAGCACGGACAAGTTGAATGTCAAACAAGGAATTTTATTATACAGAAAATAATATGTATGAATACAGCGAAATATACAACATTTGTCTTTCAGTACGTCCACTTTGGTGAGCGGGTCGATAAAAGGTTAATTCAAATCAATCACAAATAAAATAAGTTTATAATTCACGCGTAATAAGACAGACACAGTTGAGTGAGCAAAAAATAGACAAAGAGCAGAATGCAGAGTCAATGGCATAACCTACTTATAGCAATTAAACACGAGACAAGGGCAAGGGTACGCGAAATCGATCACACAGTCACTAGATCACGTTACAGGGGGGAAGAAAGCCGGAACTCGGTGCCTATCGCGCCCAAAAGAAAGTTCACGCGTGCGTCGAATAATATGTCCCAAAATGTGTGAGCGTGCCTTGGTCGCGCTGCCACGCCCTGCCGCGCGTCGCCGTGGCACGGGCCTCACCCACTGTCAAAGCAGGCCCTGCGGATTAACACGGAGAATTGCGGATGGTCGCTCAATATCGTCATCAACCCCAGGACCAGGGTGAACAAAGTTACTACACATCTCAATGTTACGACGCAATAAACGCAGGCAAACGGTCCAACTGTCACAACCGTCCACGCTGGAACACACCAGGACGCGTAACCCAGCTGTAGAATGGGCGAGACACATAGCGGTAAAGGCACTATCCTGAGGAGCTGTAAGAAGCCTGGAGAAGACGGCTCGAATGTTTCGATTTAAGAGCTCATTTGTCTGAAGAGTGTGGAGCTGTAACCGAACTGTCACCAGGTGGTCAGAAGTTGTAAGGCTGCCAACCAGGAAAGTCACTCCACAAAAACCTCGCTCGAGAGTCAAGGGAAACACTGTGGGGACTTTCCGACTTCTCTACACCATTCTGTCTATAGCCAACATATTTTGTGTCGCTGGAGCCAGTGCTAAAGCAGATCTTTCCACCCACAGCACCTCGATACTGGGATCCTATTACGCATTCGTTCCGTGAATCAAATACCGTCATCTCCCGAGTCGTTATCAGTAGATGGAACTGGATGAGATTTGATATGCATAATCTTAAGGTGATTCCTATCCGCTATATGACATCCATTTTGCTCTATATCTTATAGTTTCCATGCTCGGCGACCCATCGCCGCCTGCCGGCTTGTCTGTTTGTCTGTCCCTGCCTTTTGTCTGGTACGAGGAATAGATCTGTGTAATTATCTGTTTTATCTGTTTATCTGATTTATCTGTTTATCGCCTGAAGGTCACATTCCTAAACCAATCATCATGAAGCTTTACAAGCTGTCGAGGTAGTCTCAACTGAGAAGACCATTGATTTTGAGGTCATAGGTCAAGAGGTCATCTTGAGGTCAAATTTCTAAAATCGTCATTTTTCATCCGATTGACTTGAAGATTAAGAGGGCAATTTCATTGTGCATCACTGAATTGGAAACCAACTATTATTAAGGTGAAATGTCAAAGGTCAACTCAAGGTCAAACATGTAAAATAATAATTTTCGTATGAAAAAAAAAATGCATCAAA
>CM068968.1:10140712-10159149 GCA_035128595.1 Eptatretus atami
ATCAACTATTTGAGAAGGTTTATGAGTGATTGAAAAAATGTGGAGCTGGATTAAAATTGATTGCCATGTCCCAGTTCGTGGAGTAGTTTACAAGGTTCCTGGAAGAATGTGAAGAGATAACGAAATGAAAAGTCTAAAGGAGAGTGCCCATCCTTCCCCGCTGGAGGGCGCTCAACAAGCAGTGTGTGCACAGTCCGTCTCCACCTTATCTCTCTCTCTCTCTCTCTCTCCTCTCTCTCTCTCTCTCTCTCTCTCATTGGACAGAAAAGCAAGGAAAGAACAGACCACAACTGCCTCACGGTCCTGCATGCTGAGATTCCCTTCCCTCCTTTCAGTCATGCACTTATCCTGTTCAACTTGTACCACTTGGCTGTATATCACACACAACACACACACACACACACACACACACACAACACACAACACACACACACACACACACGTTTTAAGGGGTGAGATACATTCGCTTGGGTTTGTTTCATGAGTATCAATTTTTGGTAAAATTGGAGCTTCTGCTTCTTGATGCCATATTTGTTCTAGATTGTAAATGTAGAGTGAACATAAATATCATGACACAGCCCTTTTTTTTATTTTTCTAACAAGATGAAGTAATCCTTCATCTTACTCTCCATTGGTATCGATCAATATATTCAACACAGCGGATAAAGTTGGACACCTTTTTAATGTGGTTCAAAAAAACGAAAACAGTCAACACACACAAATCATGTATGTGGATAATGGCAACTACTGTTTTCCTGCAGGGTGGTTGAAATATTTCAAGAATATCCAAACTGCTTCTCGGAGATGTGCGTTGCTGAAGACCTTTCGGAGTTCCTGATTTCTTTCAAACGATACAAGAAACTTTTTTCCTGTATCACCACAGTTAAAGGTGTGTTTTCTTTTAACTTTAAGCACTTTTCTGCACCTCCACCACCGAAGGTGAGGGAGGTTATGTGTTTCACCCCTTTCTGTTGGGTCGCCGAAATAGGTGACCCTTATTGTCAGTAATTCTGTCTGTTTGTTTGGATTTTTGTTCATTTGATCATCAGCATAATTGGTAGTAAATGTGGGCGGATTTTGACCAAACTCGGGTGGTAGGTACATCTTATGACCTAGTGCTTTGGAAATTGTGATGGTTGCTAGGGACGCTTTGGTTCCTAGCAACAACCGAAAAACCTTCAAAATGGGTCCGTTCACGCGAAATCAATTCCGAAAGCCATTATCCCACGTAGGGTTATGAAATTTGGCACGAATGATCTACAGGTGATGCTCTCTCAAATATATTCCGTTTTTTGTGATACATGGAATACTTTACCCGCAGCGCCCCCTACAATTAGGGTATGCGCGAAAATTGGCGAAAAATTGAAGGCCCCTAGCGACCAGGTGAGTGCATCGATACGGATGAAACTTTGCAGGTTCATGGTACTCAATGAGTACTACAACTTTGCCTCAGGACGTATTGACCGATTTCGCTTAGGTCAGGGGTCAAAGGTCAATTAGTGCAGAAATCGATAATATGCGAGAGCTGGAGGTGCCTTCGCGCCAAATGCTACTCCTCCTAGGTTATGGTCGGATGGTCATGAAAATTCACACTAATCGTCTGGAATACATTGTGCACAACTATCGAGCCGATTTTTCGATTTAGATCTTTGTTCACCCACAGCACCCCTCGAACTTTGGGGATTTCTGATTTCAAACCGCATTTTCGGTACTTTTCATTCAAATAGATACCGAGTCGTTATCAGTAGATGGAACTGGATGAGATTTGATATGCATAATCTTAAGGTGATTCCTACCGCTATATGACATCCATTTTGCTCTATATCTTATAGTTTCCATGCTCGGCGACCCATCGCCGCCTGCCGGCTTGTCTGTTTGTCTGTCCTGCCTTTTGTCTGGTACGAGGAATAGATCTGTGTAATTATCTGTTTTATCTGTTTATCTGATTTATCTGTTTATCGCCTGAAGGTCACATTCCTAAACCAATCATCATGAAGCTTTACCAAGCTGTCGAGGTAGTCTCAACTGAGAAGACCATTGATTTTGAGGTCATAGGTCAAAGGTCATCTTGAGGTCAAATTCTAAAATCGTCATTTTTCATCCGATTGACTTGAAGATTAAGGAGCAATTTCATTGTGCATCACTGAATTGGGAAACCAACTATTATTAAGGTCGAAATGTCAAGGTCAACTCAAGGTCAACCATGTAAAATAATAAATTTTCGTATGAAAAAAAATCATCAAATTTACATCCTATTAACTTGAAAATTAAGCAGCAATTGCGCAGTCCATCGCTGAATTTGGGAAGCTACTATTTTTGAGGTCACGAGGTCAAAGGTCAACTCAAGGGGCAACTTCTAAAAATCATCAATTTCAATCTGAAAAATAATCAATTATTATCATCCGATTGACCTGAGCTTTGATGAAGTTGTCAATTTTAATCTTCATGAAATGGACAATTTCATGTATTGATGTATCCATGGCAACCTTTGGAGAAGGGGGGGGGTGGATTTTTGCAAGTATCGTGCTCTGCATGACGTCTTTTTTCTTGTTTGTGTGTTTTGGTTTGTCTGTGTGCAGGATATCCTCAAAAAGTTGTAGACGGATTCGGATGAAACTCGGCGGGCAGGTTGGGTATGTGAAAAGGAAGAATTGATTCGATTTGGTGAAGATCCGAATCCGGATCTGGATAGAGAATTATTTATTTTTTTAAAGTGATTCTTCACTTTTGAGAGATAGTGTCAAAAACACATACATCTGTACAACATGATATTCAAAAACGTGTTGGGCCAGATATGTCTCGTCGGATCAGACATTGTGTGGCAGAGGTACGCGCCTCCCGGGTGCCCTTCTAGTTTATTTATTTTTTGCTGCGGAAAATTTCTCGTGGAAGAGCCCACAGTACTTGTGCAATGAACACGAGCAGATTTTGATAACAACATCTTGAGAGCAGGTCAGTGGAATGCAAACAGCTTTGATATACCACTGCACCATCAACATTATGAAAAACGAGCTGAAAGCACCCAACAAATAACCAATTTACATCCTATTAACTTGAAAATTAAGCAGCAATTGCGCAGTCCATCGCTGAATTTGGGAAGCTACTATTTTTGAGGTCACAAGGTCAAGGGGCAACTTCTAAAAATCATCAATTTCAATCTGAAAAATAATCAATTATCATCCGATTGACCTGAGCTTTGATGAAGATTGTCAATTTTAATCTTCATGAAATGGACAATTTCATGTATTGATGTATCCATGGCAACCTTTGGAAGAAAGGGGGGGGTGGATTTTGCAAGTAATCGGTCTCTGCATGAACGTCTTTTTCATTGTTTGTGTGTTTGTTTGTCCTGTGTGCAGGATATCTCAAAAGTTGTAGACGGATTCGGATGAAAGCTCGCGGGGCAGGTTGGGTATGTGAAAAGGAAGAATTGATTCGATTTTGGTGAAGATCCGAATCCGGATCTGGATACGAGAATTATTTATTTTTTCTCAGTGATTCTTCACTTTTGAGAGATAGTGTCAAAAACGACATAGCACTGTACAACATGATATTTCAAAAACGTGTTGGGCCAGATATGTTCTCGTGGATCAGACATTGTGTGGCAGAGGTACGCGCCCTCCCGGGTGCCCTTCTAGTTTATTTATTTTTTGCTGCGGAAAATTTCTCGTGTAAGAGCCCACAGTACTTGTGCAATGAACACGAGCAGATTTTGATAACAACATCTTGAGAGCAGGTCAGTGGAATGCACAACAGCTTTGATATACCACTGCCACCATCAACATTATGAAAACGAGCTGAAGCACCCAACAAATAACTCATCGTTGCACAAACAGCAACCAAGAGGAGAGGAGGGAAAGCAAACAGACTTGGTGATGTAATGGTTAGAGCATCAGCTCTGAGTCTGGGAGGTCGGTGGTTCAAACCCCGGCCGAGTCGTACCAATGACTTTACAAATGGCATGTGCTGCTTCCTTGCTTGAGGTTCAGCATTGAAAGGACAGAGCACGGACAAACAACTATAATTTGCCATCCATGGGGGAGGAGTAAATTCCTCCTTGATCACCTTAATGAGTGCGGAGAGAAAAGTGCTGTCATAAAGAAGTCACTGGTACCAAGAGTATGCTCGGAAGTGACGTGCCCCCAATCTCAGTGGCTGTGTTAGTATGTAAAGCCATGTCGGGTGTTATCTCGTGTGTCTGGCTGCATGTATGTGTGCTTTGTGTCACAACTCACCCATGAACCTGTAAGAAAAACAAGGAGCTGATACTCTAGGTCTCCTGCTGCCTTTTGGATGGTATGAGCAATTGATCTGTGCAATATGAAACCGAAATCTTGAGCATTTTTTAAATATCATGTACCCAAGCCAAGTTGCCGAGATGGTTGTCATGGCAACATAATTCAGCTAATCACTGCCGTGATCTGGTCACGTTGAGGCGATGTCACGAGGAATAGATATCTGTAATATGTAAGCGAAATGTTTAACGGATCTTGAAATATCGCGTAACTTACACAAAAGTACATGGACAGATGATCGATCAGTCAGTCGCTCAGTTAGGTGGTCGGTTGCTTGGCTGGCTGGTCAGTCACTTGGTCGTTCGCTCCATTGGCAAGTTGGTCGCTCAGTTGGGTGGTCAGCCGCTCGGGTGGTCAGTTGCTCCATTGGCTGGTTCGTCACTCGGTCGGATGGTCGGTTGCTCGCTTGGGTGGTCAGTTCCTCCCAGACTCACTGGGAGTGAGTAAAATTCCTCCCAGACTCACTAATAAAGTGCTTGCCATAGTCCTTACATATCTCCATCACTCACCATGTATGTGTGTGTGTGTGTGTGTGTATATATATACATGTTCAATCGAGGAAGCACACTGACTCCATGACACGATGCTGACGTAATGTACATAAATTACACCAACACATCACTTCCAAACTCGGAGGCATACGTCTGGTCCTCAAGCCTTTGCAGACTAAGATTTGAAGCCTATGGTCACGAATAGACCAAAGTAGAGGTGTCAATTTCCATTTTGCTCTTGTCATGGACTCATCAGGACAACATACTGCTGATCCTTTATTCGTGAGCGTTTTAGGCTCATTAATAAAACTGAATGGAACCCCCTAACTGACTGAAGTCAGCGTGATGTCACAGTCAGTGTGCTTCTTTGGTTTAATTTAATGTTCCTGGCTGCAAACCTCCTGACCGGTGCTCAGCAGGGCAGAGACAATGTGCTCGTGTGGCAGGCGACACTTGTTGCTGCCAGGTTGTGCAACAAGCGCTGTGATGGGACTCGATCTGTGCCCTGCTGCCTCGTCAAGTTAGGGGGTTCAATGCTT
This sequence comes from Eptatretus atami, assembly GCA_035128595.1. Lineage (NCBI taxonomy): Eukaryota > Metazoa > Chordata > Myxini > Myxiniformes > Myxinidae > Eptatretus > Eptatretus atami. Next base: position 10,146,038 of record CM068968.1, read on the forward strand.
GCCTTGTGACACACCTGCGTGCACTGGTTGCAACGGGGACAGCACTCTCATGATAATGGTCGCTCTTCTTCCGATGGGCAAGAAAATCATCGATACAATGGAAAATGGGTGGTTCTACTGAAAAATCAGAAGTTTTCTTGTGTGTGTATCGACTCTGTCAAAGGCCGACTAAAATAGTAAGTACGGTTGCTGTAATGTTGTGGGCGTTTGCTGCGTTTCTGCTCATCTATCTATAATTCCAGCAATGTGTGGTGTGTGTGTGTGTGTGTGTGTGTGTGTGTGTGGTGGTGTGTGTGTGTGTGTTGTTGTGACCGCTGTTTCTCGACAACCACTGGCCGATCTAATTGAAACTTGCTATGTATATGCTGGGACCTGAGGATGTGCCTTTTCAAGGTGGATATTAATCAGACAAGTGCTTCCCAAGTTATGGCCATTTATTTACGAACCAATGACAAGACACGTTGCCGCCATTTATTTACCAACCAATGACAAGACACGTTGCTGTGGCCATTGATTTACCAACCAATGACATGACACGTTGCTGCGTAGGCGTGGCTGCGGAGGCCGGTGCGCGGCCGGCCGACGATGACGTCACGGGCCGTGCCGGTTACATGGGCAGCGAATGTCATGGCAAGCAAAGACAGGGAGGTAAACTTGATTTTAATTTGGATTTTAAATAACTCTGTGTGTGGAAGTGTGGTTGTCGCGAGAGCGAAGAACGGCCTGTGTGTTGTTGTTTCTGGCACAAGGTTTGAAAGTTTTTTGTTTGTTTGTTTGCACGTACGAGCCACGCACGTACGGGCACGCACCTACGGGCATGCACTAGTACAAATAAATGCCATGTCTGCCAAGCACAATGTAAATACACCTGTTGATTCAATGCCATGTGTGAAGCACGAAAATGGCTTCATGGTTCAGGTTAGGGGTTATCATATTCGGTTATATTGGCTCAGGAATCAAATTCAGACCAAACGCTTATTGTTGTCCCCCGACAAGGTTGGAGACGGCGCGACATTCAACTGAGCTCCGTCCAACCGATCGAACATTTAAAATTTAGCTTTCGTCTAACAGATATATATATATATATAATATATATATATATATATAATATATATATATATATAAATATATATATTTCCTCATGACGTTATCTCGACCTGATTAGGTCACGGCTGTGATTGGCTGAAGTCTGTTGCCATGGCAACCGGTCTCAACAATTTGGCTTGTCTATGCGATATTTCAAAAACCGATCAACATTTAGCTTTCAAATTACACAGATCTATTCCTCGTACCAGACAAAAGGCAGGGGCCGAGTGGATCACCTCCTTGTTCAAATATATTTTGTCCAATTTTTCAAAAGGCTGTTGTCGATAAAAGATCAAGGTGTTAACATTGTAGTTGCTCGCAGTCACTGGTGTTTATTCTTCTTTTTTTTTCTTTTATTCCTCTCTTCCAAATTTCACCTCCTTCCAGTTCCTGATGCTCCGTTCCTACGACCCCAGATCATCGGAGGCCTAACCAGCAACAGTTTCAATGTCCGTTGGGCAGCATCACCTCTTGACACAGTCCTGGGTTTTCAGGTGGCCTGGAGAGCAAATGGTGCAGATGTACAGTATATAGAAAATCATTTGAAGCTTGTGGGTTTTTATCCTGACACTTCAGCACATACTATGCGAACAACTTGATATCTGATTAAAAAAAAAACAAGAGTCAAGGTTGTGGAATATTCGCACTAAAGGTTTTATTTCACGCTTGTTGAAAGGGCTCAAAACGGGAGATTATAAATTTCTTAACAGCAAAGAAAAAAAACAATTTTTTCGGGAGCGATTGAGGCAGCGCTCCGTTGCCTATACACTGCCCGGTTCAATTTTTTTTTTTTTATGTGATTGAAAATTTTTTAATTTCCCCGTACGTTTAGATTAATTTGAAGCAGTATTTAATCACGTTTTTTTTCCTCTCCGACGAGTGTTTCCGTGTTTTATGATGGGACAGACAGACAGATAGACAGACAATAGCCCATTGTGATGCAGTATTTCTTGCTTGTGATGTGTATTTGTTGATGATCTGAATCATTGTTGTTGTTTCAATGACTACACTTTCTCACCTTGGTGTGTGACTATTTAATACCTTGTGAAGCCTGTTTCTGCTTTCATCACAACATCATTGGCCTTTATATTAGTCAAACATCAACGAACGGTTGTTATTTTATTTTCTGGCATTCCTCATGTAGTGAATACCCTTGTCTTTTCCTATCTTGCGTTCATTGGTGTCAAACTCTTAAATTAGGTTCGAAAATGTGCCATAAACCATATATGGCAAGGGATTGAACAAACGGGAAAATTGAGAGAAAGGAGGGGAGGAAATGCTACAACCTGCAAGTAAAAGGGTTGGGTTAGGAATAGTTAATGGAGGTAATAACAATTCTGAACTAGAAGGGCACTCGTTAGAGCGCGTACCTCTGCCACGTAATGCCTGATTTCTGACCATGGAAATAGATAGGTGGGTGCATTGGACGATCCTTATGGAACAAGAGGGTGAGACTGTTGGATTTTCTAAGGTTTAAGGGTGTGTTCCATTTATCAGGTGAGCCTCTAATCAATTCCAGATCAGCACAAAGAAAGATACCAGAATATGACAAATTCCTGAGATTGTGTCCAGGAGATGGCTTTTATGTCTTATTTGAGATTTAAAGCTTCCAGATATTGCTTAGAGAGGAGCAGCAGCATGTCCATAGTTGGTTGATTGAGATGGAATCTAAACTGATGGTCAGAGATAAGGCTGTTTGAAAACAAAAGAACTTGACATCAGCAGCTATGATAAATTTGCTTAGAACATGAAATAAATTTACTGGTCTATAGTTGAGAGGATCAGTGTTCGTTCCTTTCTTGTGGATGGGAGCGACGTTTGCTGACTTCCAGGCAGACAGGAAGTGAACAAAGGAACAGCACAGGGTGAAAAGAGAAGACAAAGAAGAAGCAAGAGCCACAGAGCAGGATTTGACAACATGGGCACTGTTGCAATCCGGGCCCATTGCCAAAGCAAGGTCATGGCTGGACAGAACTTTCTCGACCTTCTTGAGTGAGGACGCAGAGTTGAGTAGACTGTGAATGAGGGGGTAGAATGGAGACAGAACAGGATTGGTTGTGTACATGAGACTTTGAGGCAAAAACAGAGTTTAAACATTCTGCCTTATCTTGAAACAGGCCGATCGAGGAGGTTTTGTTGGAAAACAGTCATATCGACCGAGTATATAACAATATAGGGTAGGTTAGCTTGTCTCCTGAAATGATTCTCCCTGTTCTGCCATATTGATGGTGTTGCTTGTTGTCTTACAAGTCATGATTGTGTCCCTCACTGATGTTTAGGGGGTGGCTTGGCTGAAGGTGCCCATTCTCTGACAGTCGAATGTCACTCCTTAAGGAATTCTCTGCTAACTCGGACTTTATAATCTGAGACTGACTGCGTATCTATCTCATGGTAAAGCAAATACTTGGACAATTTTTGTGCTTCCACTCCTCCCTCAACCCACCAGGTGTCTGCAGGGCACATGCGGTCCACTATCATCTGGCCCTTCTGGTGAAACTCCCAAAATCCAGAATCGGTGCTCGCCTCCATTGATTCCTCCCTCTTTTCTCCCCATCTGTGGAATTTACTTCCACATTCTCTTCAATCCCTTTCTTCCCTCCAGGTCCTCAGGACAGCCGTTCATCACCATCTCAGATCATCTCCCGACCCCCATCCAAAACCATGATTTTTTTTATACCACACCAGTCAACCCAGCCCACCCCAAGCTGCCGCCCTCCTTCCAAATTTCCAGTTTTTCCTTCTTGAGAGTTTGGTTCTGTATCCGTCATGTCCACTCCATGTGTCCTCCACTACCCCTAATTCCACCCACACCCATTCTTTGTCGAAGTCTCCCCCTATTTTGTCCTTCAGCCCTGCTGTTGGTGCCCCCCTCCCTCTACTGTTCCTTATGTTCTGTTGCATCCTGATCCATTTAATATTCGAGCTCTTCCACAACCCTCGACTCTGTATCCAAACAAATTATCACAACAGATGTCTCATCATAGGGTAGTGAACATTATAGTATAACCATGACAGGTACATTTCAAAGCTTTACCTTGTGTTTCTTACCCAACTAAATGACATGTATATGTTTGTTCTTACTTGCTTGTAGAGCACAGTGCTCATTTAGGAGAGACGTATTATTACACTGTCGAAGGACTCCGTGCAGACACAGAATACACCGTATGGGTTGCAGCTTTCACCAACGCCGGTCTCAGTCTCTGGAGCGACCCTGAGGTGTACCTTACAGGTACAACACTGGTACACTATGTGGACCAATTTTATTGCATTCAAAATGCATTACAACTTGCTTTGACTCTTGGTATCATTTATAATATCGTAACTATAAACCTTCGGATATGGATGCCGTCTTGTGTTAACATTGTCCACAGAATCTTGTCCACAGGTGATGTTCGAGGAATTAGGCGAACATCGCACCAGCACGAGCCTTTAAGTTTAAGCTAAATCTGTATGTGACGAGGATCCATTGGTAACGTTTGGGCAGTGTTATCAAACAGGACTAATAGTCATCTCAACTATTACAGCAAAGTGATAAAGTTTTTGGAAACAACAACCTTTCTGCGAGATGTTCATGTGGAGGTGTTACCGTAGAACAGCAGCTTGTTTTGGCAATAATTCCATAATTATAATGCCTCACCAACCAACTACTCAGTAAAGCTGGTGTGTATACACTTAATCGTTTATACCAACCAAGAAAACTTTATCAAGTAAAGATAATCACAGTAAGGGAAAGTGAAGTAACACTGAATGGTGTCTAAATCTGAATGACAGCTAAACTCAAAACTACCCAGCTGTTTTTACCTTCTTGACCCTGTACCCCTTGTGGTCTTGTGTTCGCATCATCTTTGTCATCTTGTCCTCACTGCCGCACCCTTTCTGACATCAGAATATCTGGGTTTTTGTTCACCTCTTCTCCTCTGCTCTCATTCAGTCAGTTTACCTGCCACTCTCTTGACCTGCCAGTTCTGTTTTGAGTCTTCACTTTGGTAGAGAGAAAGAGAGAGAGGCTGGAGAGAGAGGAGGAAGGGGGGAGAAAGTGGGGTAGTAGAGAGAGAGGGAGTGGCAAAATAGAGAGGGAAGGGAGAGAGAGCAGTAGTGGTAAAATAGTGAGGGAAGAGAGAGAGAGGGGGGGAGTGGTAAAATACAGAGGGAAGGGGGAGAGAGAAGGATTTCAGGGGAAGAGGGAAGGGAGAGAGGAGAGAGAGAGGGGGAGAGAGGAGAGAAAGAGAGAGAGAGAGACAGTAGAGAAAGACAGAGGAGAGACAGTAGAGAGAGAGGAGAGAGAGGGAGAGAGAGGGAGAGAGAGAGAGGAGAGAGAGAGAGAGAAGAGAGAGAGAGAGGGAGAGAGGGAGAGAGAGGGAGAGAGAGGGAGGAGGGAGAGAGAGGGAGAGAGAGGAGAGAGAAGAGGGAGAGGGAGAGAGAGAGAGAGAGAGAGAGAGAGAGAGAAAAAGATCAAGAAAGAGAAAGAGAGAGAGAGAGAGGAGAGAGAGAGAGAGCAGTAGAGAGAGGGTGAGGAGAGAGTGTTGGAGAGAGAGAGAGAGTTTGAGAAAGAGAGAGAGCGAGAGGGAAGAGAAGAGAGATATAGAGAGGAGAAGAGAGAGAGAGAGAGAGAGAAGAGAGAGAGAGAAGATCGAGAGAGAGAGAGAGAGAGAGAGAGAGAGAGAGAGAGAGAGAGAGAGAGAGAGAGAGAAAGATCAGAAAAGGGAAGAGAGGAAGAGAGAGAGAGAAGATCAAGAAAGAGAGAGAGAGAGAGAAAAGATCAAGAAAGAGAGAGAGAGAGAGAGAGAGAGGAGAGAGAGAAAAGGGGGAGAGGGTGGAAAGAAAAGGGGAGAGGAGTGGAAAGAAAGGGGAGGAGAGAGAGAGTGAGGGAGAGAGGGTGAGGTGAGAGTGTTGGAGAGAGAGGGGGTGAGGGAGAGAGGGTGAGGAGAGAGTGTGGAGAGAGAGAGGGGGTGAGGGGAGAAGGGTGAGGAGAGAGTGTTGGAGAGAGAAGGCGAGAGGGAGAGAAGCAGATAGAGAGACAGAGAGAGAGAGAGAGAGAGAGAGAGAGAAGATCAAGAAAGGGAGAGAGAGAGAAGAGAGAGAGAGAGAGAGAGAGAGAGAGAGAGAGAGAGAGAAAAAAGGGGAGAGGGTGGAAAGAAAGGAGGGGAGAGAGAGGGGGAGAGAGGTTGAGGGGAGAGAGGATGAGGGGAGAGAGGTGGAGGGGAGAGAGGGTGAGGAGAGAGTGTTGGAGAGAGAGGGGGTGAGGGAGAGAGGGTGAGGAGAGAGTGTTGGAGAGAGAGAGGGGGTGGGGGAGAGAGGGTGAGGAGAGAGTGTTGGAAGAGAGAGGGGGTGAGGGGAGAGAGGGTGGAGAGAGAGTGTTGGAGAGAGAGGCGAGAGGGAGAGAAGGAGATAGAGAGACAGAGAGAGAGAGAGGAGAGAGAAAGATCAAGAGAGAGAGAGAGAGAGAAAGATCAAGAAAGAGAGAGAGAGAGACAGTAGAGAGAGGGTGAGGAGAGAGTGTGGAGAGAGAGAGAGAGAGAGAGTTGAGAGAAGGAGAGAGAGAGAGAAAGAGAGAGAGAAAGAGAGAGAGAGAAGATCAAGAAAGAGAGAGAGAGATATAGAGAGAGAGAGAAGAGAGAGAGAGAGAGAGAAAAGGGGAGAGAGTGGAAAGAAAGGGAGGGAGAAGAGAGGGAGAAGAGGTTGAGGAGAGAGGATGAGGGAGAGAAGGTGAGGGGAGGAGGGTGAGGAGAGAGTGTTGGAGAGAGAGAGGGGTGAGGGGAGAGGGGGTGAGGAGAGAGTGCTGGAGAGAGAGGGGGTGAGGGGAAGAGGGTGAGGAGAGATGTTGAGAGAGAGAGGGGTGAGGGGAGAGAGGGTGAGGAGAGAGTGTTGGAGAGAGAGCGAGAGGGAGAGAGGCGATAGAGAGACAGAGACAGAGAGAGGAGAGAGAGTAGAGAGAGGGTGAGGAGAGAGTGTTGAGAGAGAGAGAGAGAGAGAGTTTGAGAAGAGAGAGAAGCGAGAGGGAGAGAAGGAGATAGGAGAGAGAGAGGAAGAGAGAGAGAAAGAGAGGAGAGAAGATCAAGAAAGAGAGAGAGAGGAAAGAGAGAGAGAAGATCAGAAAGAGAGAGAGAGAGAAAGATCAAGAAAGGAGAGAGAGAGAGAAGATCAAGAAAGAGAGAGAGAGAAAAGGGAGAGGGTGGAAAGAAAAGGGAGAGAGTGGAAAGAAAGGGAGGAGAGAGGGTGAGGGGAGAGAGAGGTGAGGGAGAGAGGGTGAGGGGAGAGAGGGTGAGGAGAGAGTGTTGGAGAGAGAGAGGGGTGAGGGAGAGAGGGTGAGGAGAGAGTGTTGGAGAGAGAGCGAGAGGAGAGAGAGGAGATAGAGACAGAGAGAGAGAGAGAGAGAGAGAGAGAGAGAGAGAGAAGATCAAGAGAGAGAGAGAGAGAGAGAGAGAGAGAGAGGAAGATCAAGAGAGAGAGAGAGAGAGAGAGAGAGAGAAAGGGGAGAGGTGGAAAGAAAAGGGAGAGAGTGGAAAGAAGGGAGGAGAGAGAGGGGGAGAAGGTTGGGGGGGAGAGAGGATGAGGGGAGAGAGGATGAGGGGAGAGAGGGTGAGGGAGAGTGTTGGAGAGAGAGGGGGTGAGGGGAGAGAGGGTGAGGAGAGAGTGTTGGAGAGAGGGGGTGAGGGGAGAGAGGTGAGGAGAGAGTGTTGGGAGAGAGAGAGAGAGAGGGGGTGAGGGAGAGAGGGTGAGGAGAGAGTGTTGGAGAGAGAGCGAGAGGGAGAGAAGAGGTAGAGAGACAGAGAGAGAGAGAGAGAGAGAGAGAAGAAAGAGAAGAGAGAGAGAAAGATCAAGAGGAGAGAGAGAGAGAAAAGATCAAGAAAGAAGAGAGAGAGAGAGAAGGGGAGAGAGAGAGGGGAGAGAGGTGAGGGGAGAGAGGATGAGGGAGAGAGGGTGAGGGGAGAGAGGGTGGGGAGAGGTGTTGGAAGGAGAGGAGGCGTGGGGAGAGAGGGTGAGGAGAGAGTGTTGGAGAGAGAGGGGTGAGGGGAGAGAGGTGAGGAGAGAGTGTTGGGAGAGAGAGGGGTGAGGGAGAGAGTGGGGAGGAGAGGTTGGGAGAGAGGCGAGAGGGAGAGAGGAGATAAGAGAGAGAGAGAGAGAGAGATGAGACAAGAGTAGAGAGAGGTGGGGAGAGAGTGTTGGAGAGAGAGGAGAGAGTTTGAGAAGAGAGAGAGAGCGAGAGGGAGAGAAGGAGATAGAGAGAGAGAGAGGAAAGAGAGAGAGAAAGAGAGAGAAGATCAAGAAAGAGAGAGAGAGACAGTAGAGAGAGGGTGAGGAGAGAGTGTTGGAGGAGAAGAGTTTGAGAAAGGAGAGCGAGAGGAGAGAAGGAGATAGAGAGAGAGAGAAAAGAGAGAGAGAAGATCAAGAAAGAGAGAGAGAGGAAGAGAGAGAGAAGATACAAGAAAGAGGAGAGAGAGGAGAGAGAAAGATCAAGAAAGGAGAAGAGAGAGAGAAGAAAGATCAAGAAAAGAGAGAGAGAGAGAGAGAAAAGATCAAGAAAGAGAGAGAAGAGAGAGAGAGAAGATCAAGAAAGAGAGAGGAGAAGATCGAGAGGAGAGAGAGAGAAAGAAAATCAAGGAGAGAGAGAGAGAGAGAAAAATCAGAGAGAGAGAGAGAAAGATCAAGAAGAGAGAGAGAGAGGAGAGAAGAGAAGATCAAGAAAGAGGAGAGAGAGAGAAGATCAAGAAAGAGAGAGAGAGAGAGATCAAGAAAGAGAGAGAGAGGAGAGAAGATCAGAAGAGAGAGAGAGAGAGAGGAGAAGATCGAGAGAGGAGAGAGAAAAGGGGAGAGAGTGGAAAGAAAGGGAGGGAGAGAGAGGGGAGAGAGGATGAGGGAGAGAGGGTGAGGGGAGAGAGGGTGAGGAGAGAGTGTTGGAGAGAGAGAGAGGGGTGAGGGGAGCGAGGGTGAGGAGAGAGTGTTGGAGAGAGAGCGAGAGGGAGAGAAGGAGAGAGACAGAGACAGAGAGAGAAAGAGAGAGAGAGGAGAAGATCGAAGAAGAGAGAGGAAGAGAGAGAGAGAGAAGATCAAGAAAGAGAGAGAGAGAGAAAATCAAGAGAGAGAGAGAGAGAAAAGATCAAAGAGAGAGAGGAGAGAGAGACAGTAGAGAGAGACGTAGAAGGAGGAGAGAGAAGAGAAAAGATCAAGAAAGAGAGAGAGAGAAAAGAGAGAGAGAGAGAGAAGATCAAGAAAGAGAGAGAGAGAGAGGGAGAGAGAGAAAAGATCAAGAGAGAGAGAGAGAGAGAGAACAGTAGAAAGAAGACAGAGAGAGAGACAGTAGAGAGAGAGAGAGAGAGAGAGAGAGAGAGAGAGAGAGAGAGAGAGAGAGAGAGAGAAGAGCGAGAGGAGAGAGAAATAAAAAGAATGAGAGAAAAGAGATCAAGAAAGATCTCAGGAATTCCTTTTAATCCAAATGTTAATATATTCACAGCACATTAAACATCTATAACCATATTAAATATACAAGTTTTGCAATGGAACTTGTTCACTGGCCTTGTCATAGACTGGGAACCCTGTTATCATCAAAACAGAGGATGAAAGAAAAAACAATTCTTATAATGGTGGATCATGGGTTGTACAAATTAATTAGAAAATGTCACATTTTGATTACACAAAAATACACCACTGTGAAAACGATAACGCAGGCCACACAAAACACTCACATCAAATAACACTAAAATGAGAATCTGGACACGATTTAAAGGAGGAACTCGAAAGCACAAAAAAAAGAGGAACTGGCCAAAGCAACCAGATACTGTGGCAAGGTTCAGTGCATACATGGGATCCTAATTACAGGAATCTAGTGATGGGCAGTTTGGTTTCCCGTGCCTTGTATTTCCTCGCACTCATGGTTGGTTTATCTGAAGGCCCATATCAATTAGGTTGCTTTGTACTCCAGCACTCTGGCATTGGCTTTCTGCAGATGGATAGTTAGTGTCATCTGCCCTGTTATCCAAGAGATTCTATGCGGTTGAGGTGCCCGAGTTGGTCCCATGTGCATTGGATAGCCGTTTGGCCCCATCAGCCTAAATGTTTCAAGAAGAGATCAGGTTGACTTTGGATGATAATTATCCATCCGGCAGTTGCTCTCTCGCTATTTGGCATCCTCAGAATACTGTTCTATTGCCATGTGCCCCAGGTTTGCCGGGGTCTGCCTCCTGGTGTGTTGGCTGAACGAGTGTGCCACAAAAATGTCCACCTGCATATCAGTTGCAGGGAGAGGTGTTGCAGGTGAAAGGTGGACAAGGTCTCAGCGGATATAGTGAAGCTCATTGGGCAGAATAAGAGAGTCGATGATGTGTCCATGGCCAGCAAATGGTATTCTGGATTTAAGAGCATGACACATCAGGCTCAAGAAGATGTTCCACATGTGAGAGAAGATGGAGTGAATGAAGGGAGGAAGAGTATTAAGTTTAGACTTGACTTTGGTAAGAAGATTCGTTTTTCAAGTATAATTTTTTTTGGGAGGAAAGCAGCAGTTGCACAGAGGTAAGAGAGCAAGAAAAGTAAAACCACAATGGAACCAGCAAAAGCAGCAAAGTCTGGTGTCCAACCTGCCTGCTTTGAGCAAGACACACATCCTGGGACTCAACTTTTGTTGTGAGATACCAATTCGATGGAGGTCCTTTGTTTCCATCATCTCAATTGGGGAAGTTGTAAAGCAACAGCAAGACATGCACTCCACCGAAATACTGTATTCCATGGCACTTCAAATGAAGGTCTTGTTTTGACGGTTGCGTGATCAACCGTCATACTGTTGTACAGATGGACACCTTAAACATGGAGGATAACCACGGTAATGATACCGAAATATCAACAGAACGTGGAATATCTCGAAACAATGTGGACACCATTATGGACGAATACCTGGACATGTCTAAGAGGCATGTGATGAACAACAACAACAGCTAAAATCATGCCACAAACTTCTTTAGGTGCTCAACACCTACTTCGTTTGATCATTGTGACCCTGAAACAGAGTTGGAACCGGTGCCGTTGAAACACATCTTTTGGACATGTTTGCCAGCAGTTGTAGATTCAAAACGATTTGAGATGTCATTAAAAAAAAAAAAGTTTCTGTGTTGCTTAGCATCTTTGTGTGCAACCGTGCTTGGCCATGATTGCCAATGTAAAAATCCTTGTCAATATCAATCACGACACATCGAACGGGTACAACTGGATGATCTGAAGATCCATTTTTAAGTTTTTAAAAACATTCCACTGGATTGATGACTAACTTTTGTTCATAATCATCAGGTCCACTGCCACCCACTGTGAAAGTGTCAGAGAGTGGATGGTGTCACGACGGAGCAAAGATGTGCTGGGAGCCAATGTCCAGATATTCACGTCAACCTCTCAGCTACTCACTCGAGTTTGACTCGCTGCGGAAAGCAAACATGGGAGCGACACTCAAGTACAGTAGGAGCACACAATTGTGGTTAAGCCAAGCAGGGGACTTTGTTTTATTCACTTTTTGTCCAATCAGATGGTTACCTGTTGATGAGTTATGATCCACATTGGAAATACATGAATTTATTGGGAATGTGTCCTTGTGAAAGGGTGGCAAAGTTTCTTTATTGCTCTGCTCACGCTTAACCGGACTCGGTGGCTTCATGTTTTTTTAGAGCGTCTGCTCTGAGTCTGGGAGGTCGGCGGTTCAAACCCCGACTGGGTCATACCAAAACTTTAAAAATGGTATTTGCTGCTTCCTTGCTTGATGCTCAGAAATTAAAAACGATGGAACACAGAGAAGCAACCAGAGTGCAGGCTCGATGGCCCTAATGGTCTCCTCCTGCATGTCTCACGTCAACTCTCACTTTGCTTATATCATAGAAAAAAAAATGATGCTTACAGTGTATAAGGCATCGTGCAGAGCATCTTGGAGAATGTGTCCCCCCCTACTTGGAGAGTAAAGAAGAGGAGAGTTAAGATGGTAGTAAGGCAGGGAGGGACTTTCACTCAGAGAGTAGTTAATGCATGGAATGGCCTCCCTGGAAAGATGGTGGCAGCAGAAACAGTAGATAAGTTTAAGTTAGAATTAGATATGTACCTGGAAGTTATGGAGATCGAGGGCTATGGGGATGTTGATAAGACTTTTAGGTAGTTTGAGTATTGATGGGTGATTGTGTATGCAGTGCTGTTGGTGGGGGTCTTGTTAAGGGGGGTTGTGTGGTTGATTTGTGTTTTTAACCAAGCCCATGCCCCATCTCCGAGGGGAAGAAAAAAAAAAATACAACAAAAAATATACAAGCCGGTAGGCGGCGATGGGTCGCCGAGCATGGAAACTATAAGATTAGAGCAAAATGGATGTCATATAGCGGATAGGGAATCACCTTAAGATTATGCATATCAAATCTCATCCAGTTCCATCTACTGATAACTACTCGGTATCCATTTGAATGAAAAGTACCGAAATGTGGTTTGAAATCAGAAATCCCCAAAGTTCGAGGGGGTGCTGTGGGTGAACAAAGATCTAAATCGAAAATCCGGCTCGATCGTTTGTGCACAATGTATTCCAGAGATTAGTGTGAATTTTCATGACCATCCGACCATAACCCAGGAGGAGTAGCATTTGGCGCGAAGGAACCTCCAGCTCTCGCATATTATCGATTTTTGCACTAATTGACCTTTGACCCCTGACCTAAGCGAAATCGGTCAATATCTCCTGAGGCAAAGTTGTAGTACTCATTGAGTACCATGAACCTGCAAAGTTTCATTCGTATCGATGCACTCACCTGGTCACTAGGGGGCCTTCAATTTTCGCCAATTTTCGCGCATACCCTAATTGTAGGGGGCGCTGTGAGTAAAGTATCCATATTATCACAAAAACCGGAATATATTTGATAGAACATCACCTGTAGATCATTCGTGCCAAATTTAGTAACCCTACGTGGGATAATGGCTTTCGGAATTGATTTCGCGTGAACGGTACCGGTCAAAATCCGCCCACGTTTACTACCAATTGTGCTGATGACAAACGGACAAACATCCAAACAAACAGACAG
>CM068968.1:10201364-10222793 GCA_035128595.1 Eptatretus atami
ATATATATATATATACATAGTGTCCATTTGTTTTCTGATGCTGCCAGTGCTGCTTTCCATCTCAGAACAAGTCACTGACGAACAAACAGCCTGGGGGGAGTGTCTTGTCGCAGGTTGCAGCGTGTCCGACAAACGAGATGTGGGTACAAGAACTCGTGACCAAGGACTCTGAACAGGCACTGCTCAGGACTGTAAGGAGATCCCTTGTTGTGAGCATCCTCTGAGGACACTCGCAGGACGGAAAGCACCGGGGACGCTCATGAATGAGGGCAAGTCAGAGGAGATCGATCGACTGGAGGGTCAGAGATGTTCTCGAGGAGAACGGGTGCGGAGGCCGATGAACGCATTCATGGTGTGGGCACAAGGTCAGCGCAGACACCTGGCAAAGCAGCACCCAGAGCTACACAATGCTGAACTCAGCAAGATTCTGGGTATGCCCACGTTTTCATTTTCATTCTTTACCCTGAATGCAAAGTCCTTTTCTTTACATGTATCTGCATGTTTACAGTATTCGATTTCTGCATGCCTTGTGTAATTGCGACAGGATAGAGCAAATCATGGGTAGGCAGGAATGTTGAAAGGAGATGTTGGTGACTGGCCTTTTTATTCTTTTGTATGGCAATAATGAGAAACTCTGTGTTGCTCTACATAACTGGCCTGCTTGAGGAACTGATGCTTGTCATCCATATATCTTGATAATTGTCTTTCTTTGGACAGAAGGACAACTCTTTGAATTAAATTAGCATATGAGCTGACTGATCTGCTTTTGAATTTCCAATGGGATTAAATTTGTTTATTGAAAACAAAAATCGCCACTGCTTATTGGTGTAGGTAATCCTTTTTCATGGAACATGAGGCCAGCTGTTCCATTTGGTGTCATTCATTGCTGGGCATTAAACCTTCCCTTTGGGAGTTGTTATAAGTGTGTCTCAAGACTATACTTCCTCCGTGGAACAAATATTTATTGACACCAGGCAAATTTAGCATTTAGGACAGAAACGTATTGCAAAACACAACTGGAATAAGCAATCAAAGATTGCATACCCTTGCCCAGACTTGTTTTGTGGTTACATTATATGTATTAGCAAATACCACCCGTCGCTTCGCTGATGGGAATACTAAAGGAGGGAGGGAGAAGAAAAAGAGGGGGGAAGAGGGAGAGAGGGGTGGTGGAGAGAGAGCAGGGAGAGTGAAGAGGTGGAGGGGAAAGGAGAGATGAGGGAGAGGGAGTGAGGAGGGGTGGTGGATCGAGGAGGGGTGGGGGAACATGGAGGGGTGGGAGAAGGCAAGACAGTGTGAGGTGAGAAGAAGAGAAGGCAGACGAGCGGTGGACCGTTAATTAATTATGATTCATACTGTTTCATGAAAATGATTTTGCATGGAATAACAGTGAAGATGGAAGCAAAATAATGTCTGAAATCCTTTTTCTACCAGTCATACTATAAACATGGCCCGGAGACAAAAACTGCCCGAACGCATCCGGAGACAAACTCTCATCCGGAGACAAACACCGCCTGGATGAGTCTGAAGACAAACACCGCCCGGACGCGTCTGGGGACAAATGGGGAGCACGAAGCATTCGCCCGGACATAAACACTGCCCAAACATGTCCGGAGACAAACCCTGCCTGGACAGATCCAGAGACGAACACCGTCCAGACATAACCACCGTCCCGATGTGTCCAGAGACAGACACAGACAGAGGCAGACAGAGAAGGGAGGGGAGAGTGAGAGAGGTGTGGGAGGAGGGTGCTGCACTGTATTGGGAGGGAGTAGAGCAAGGATGGGACAGAGAGAGAGAGAGAGAGAGAGAGAGAGAGAGAGAGAGAGAGGTGGGGATAGGGGAGTTATCAGAGAGAATGTTGCGCTTTATGAACAACACACACACACACGTTTGCAAACATTAATCTTTATAAACAACTGCGTGTGATGGGTGGAAAATAAAATTTGACTCGCTAATTTAGAAAACGCGTGAATATGGCAAACAGCTCAGAAATCGGGTGTTATTTCACCACAACTTGCTCAGGGTAACGGAGCACGAAGCATTCGCTCAGGGTGATGGAGCAGGAAGCACTCACTCAGGGTGACGGAGCACGAACCACTCGGTTAGGGTTACAGAACACGAACCACTCGCTCAGGCTGACGGAGCATGAAGCACTTGCTCAGGCTGACAGAGCACGAATCACTCGCTCAGGGTGACGGAGCACGAATCACTCGCTCTGAATGATGTGGCACGGAAAAAGCATCCGCAGTGAGTGAATGATTCACTCAGAACGACGTAGCACGGCACCGCTATCAACAATGGGCACTCAGCAATTGGCTTAAGCACTCATGGAAGCACTCAAATTAAATGGTTGATAAGGAACGGTTGGCCAGGCTGTTGCTGCATACCATATAGGATCCCTTTAACTTTAAATCCGGTCTTCATCGCACACACAGCAGTTAAAGAAATTAAATGAATTTGTTCAAATAATGACTTTATCCACAAAAGAGTTACTGATTAATGCAGAACAACCCTCGACACATCGCAAAGTATAATTTCCCGTGAAATAAACATTGCAGAAAATCCACCATTATGCTCGTCTGTGCACATGTCATGTGGTACATCATTTCGAAGTTCGTGCAAACGTTATAACTTTATTTTTTAAACGTCCATTTTTCAGCAAATCCCCTGTAGAGCACCTCACAAAACCTCCAAAAATATAGGCACAGATCTGGCAGATGCTATGGATAGACAGCCCCTCTGGGGGGCACGGCATGATGTCAAGCAGTGAATGCATTAAATAATTTAGCTCAATGAAGCTGGTTAATTTTGGCACATTAAAAAAAATTTGGTTCACTCAATCTAATTATCCAAACAGCAGAAAAAGATGTTTCATGCATTGGAAATTTCACATTTCCTTATTTATGTATAGAAAAAGAGTGAACGTAGCCTTGCTTGTTTAAAGTAAATAAATATATCGGCTTAGTTATAAGACTCGTTATTTCTTTAAATTATCAGATTTCACTCCAGATTTCAACACTTATTTAGTCCGAACGACATCCTATCCTCAAAAACGAAATAATATTTCGATGATATACTTCAATTAGTCCGTGAGAGTAGATCGTGGAAAATCGTATCATACAATGCATGAAATTGCTCCAAGCTCCTAATTTGAAAACTATAGTACTTACAAAAGTGATGTACCCAGCGATTAATAGCTATTTTGAACAAGTATTCGATAATATGAGTGAGGAAAGTGAAAAAAAAACAATTTTATTGTAAAGATATCCTTCTGGCCTGTTACAAGTCAAGGCATGGTTGAGCAGGCTAAAAAACATGGTGGCTTCAGACCCCAGTGAGGTTACCTAGGATACACGTTAAGACCTCTTGGGGAGTGGTAACCGAGGATGCGCCTGATAAAGGATATAATTAAATAACGCCGTTAATTATCTTCAAAATGGGTGTTTTAATTAACCCAACCATCCATTTTTCACTCTTGCACTTACTTGGACTTTTCTTAGTGTGCATGCAAAGTTTCAGGCTGTTAGGTTTTATGGTTTTGGAGTTATGGAAGACACACACTGACACACTGATGCACTGACACACACCTACATATATTTGTATGGATTTTCTAGATGCACTCACATTCTAATTGTACATACTTTATATATGTACTCACATTCCATATGTACATACTTTATACACGTACTCAGTGTCGAACACGTAACTTTATACACATACTCAGGAAGTAACAACTTGGTGTCTGATAGTGATACATTTCGTAGTTACTTATCCAATCTCAAGCAAACTTGCCAGGAGTATTGAAGGTCACATGACAGAGGCTGTAGCAACTTCACTTGCCCACCACCTTTACGGATTTTAACTCCATGGACAAACACCGCGTTAATGTGTATAAACTGCTTGTCATGGTGTTTTGTGGGGCACACCTATCGAAAGTAAAAAATATTATACACCACAAACACATGTGATTACCTTTTTAAACAATCTCCACTATTGTGGCATTTTTTCCAAGGCTGCTTCCAATAACAAAAGTAATAACAACAATAATTACAAAACTAGAAAGAGCAATCAGAAATTGCAGACCCTCACCAGGATTTGTTTTGATTGGCAAATAAATGGAAGGATGTACTAAATGAAAGGTCATTGATTGCAAAGGAAAGGTCTAAATGGTCTAGTTGTAAATGTGTAAAGGTCAAAGGTCTGAAAAGTTGTAAAAGTCAAATGGTCTGAAGGTCTAAAGGGTCGAAATGGTCTAAAGTGTTGAAAGGGTCTTAAAACATCTTAAAAGGGTCAAAAGGTCAAAGGGTTCCACAGGGTATTGAAAGGTCTGAAGGTGTAAACGTCTAAAGGTCCAAAAGGGTCTAAAGGGTCTCAGAGTATAAGGATCTTAGGGGTTGTAAAAGGTCTAAAAGGATCTTGGAGGTCTGAGGATTATATAAAGTGTAAAAGGTTCTACATGGCCTTAGGGGATCTACAGGGTCTTAGGGCCATAAGGAGTCTTAAGGGTCTAAAGCATCTTAGGGGTTTAAAAGGGTGTAAGGTGTTTGAAGGGTCTTAAGGGTCTTAAGTGTATTAAAGGGTTTTAGAACCATTCCAGTCTGGAATGGTTCTAAAAGACAATTTTATGTACGTATTCCAGAAGCTGATTGACGTGAGCACATTCTGAAATCTTAAAAGTAAACAGAGGATTGTCAGGTTTATTTGGGGTCTTCAAGGGTCTTTGATTGTGAGGGGTTTTATGGGATCCTAATGGGTCCTAGGGTTTAAAGAGCCTTAAAGGTCTTAACGGTTAAAGGGTCTTCTTAAAAAAAAGAAACAGTTTTATTTGAAGATCATTTGTATCCAGTTAGGGTTTCCTTCAAAATGGGAATTATTCTGCTTCAGTTAACTGAGGATAAACTGTTGATGATGCAATGAAGCAATTGATTTTTGTTGTTGTTGTTGTTATTGGTATAATTGGAGAGAAAACTGAAAGTATGGAAACAACTAAAAATGTTGGAACTGCATCTAGTAAAGAGGTTTTTGACCATGTTTATATTACTCCACAATTAACAAAGTACTGTACAAAACAATTATATTCCACTGAATAACTTACAACCCAATGTCTTAACTTCATTCTTCACTCTTCTTAGGTGGAACCTGGAGGAATATGAATCCAAGTCTTAAGCGCCCATTTATGGATGAAGCTGAACGCCTGAGACAACTTCATCGGCATCAACACCCGAATTACAAGTACCGGCCGCGTAACAGACACATCCGGCGAACTAATTCTGATGTTTCCCACAGTCTCTGCCAACTCAATTCCCTTGCACTGTTCTCCAGTCCCTGTCATACTGAAAAAGCCTCAAGTCAAAATCCGCACAAAACCTCCAGAATGTTCACTTGCCACCCTCAGCTAGAAACATTGAGGTGTTTCTCTAATTCTCAACATCTCGACGTGCCCAGGGTTTCCTCAAGTTCTCAAAGTCTTGATATTCCCACATGTTCTGATTTCATGGAATCAGAAAATCCCACACATCAATTGTGCTCTCATTCTGCATCCCATCAACTATTCTCACATGCACTCTGTGAAGACTCTTCCTGGAATCAGTCTAATTCCTCTTTCTCCACTCTGAATAGTCACTCCCATTACCATGCCACCCAAACCCCTCCAGATGATCAAAGCTGGAATCAAAACCCTACTCTTTTTCCTCCACAGCAAGTCTTGGGCTGCCTGCAGCCTGACTACCCACCATGCATAGGACCTTTGGGTGCAGAGAGTCACACAAGCTTCCTTTCTTTGTTGGCAGATGCCACTGCACCTGTATACAACATGTGGAGTTATGTATAAGTCATCAGCATGTTCCTTGGACTCAAAACATTTTATCCAATATTGCAGCATTGTATGAAACAGTATAATAAGCTACAACTTACCCAAATATTTCTCTTTATATGAGGATATGTAATGTTGCTTTTAATGCAAAGCTGAAGTTTAAAGGTACAAGGGAATATGGTCTCTGCAAAGGCCAGTTTCAGTCTCCATCGACAGACAAGATTTTTTAAAAGATGTTATTTTGCACTTCGAAGTGCAATCACAATTTGCGTTCAGGAGGATTTTGATTACCGACCCGAGGCATCAAAAAGCTTCATATATCGAACAAACAGTTTCAAATGGAGCATCTCACCGCCATTAGAGCATTTAAATTGCATCAGATGTGGCAATAAATGTGAATTGTTGCTCCCAGAAATTGTTACTGGCTTGGTGACAGAAGACGGCATTTGCATTTTTGCCGGCTCCATCCTTACCCCGTTTGGAATCCCGTGCTGGCACGAGCAACTTGCTAGTCAGAGCAAGAGAGTGCTGAATACTCTGACGTCAGCCGCACCTCATTTTCATGAGTAGTAAACATCTGACACAATGTCTGTGGATCTGTATGTCTGTTCCTTGTAGAATCAAAAATAGCTTGGTCGACCTCCACCAAATTTTGCATTCGTGCTTGGGGTACCCAGGGTCAGCTCATGGGCAATAAATAAATCAAGGGGTTCAATGTCGGGAGATGGCTTGCGATTTTTCCCCTGTACATGTGGAATATTCTAAGTGGTTGAACCACTGACCCCTGCCTGAGGGAAGGGGGAATGGTGGGTGGTGAACGATCTTCTTCTTTTCTTCTTTCGGCTGCTCCCCTCAGGGGTCGCCACAGCGGATCAACCGTCTCCATTTCGCTCTATCCTCCACATCTTCCATTGACACTCCAACCACCCGCATGTCCACCTTCACCGCATCCATGAACCTCTTCTTTGGCCTTCCTCTTCTCCTCCTGCCTGGCGGCTCCATCTTCAGCATCCTTCTCCCGATATACTCCACTTCCCTCCTGTGCACATGTCCAAACCATCTCAATCTCGCCTCTCTCACTTTGTCTCCAAACCGTCCTACCTGCGTCCTCTAATATACTCATTCTTATCCTGTCCATCCTCGTCACTCCCAACGAGAATCGCAGAATCTTTAACTCTGCCACCTCCAGCTCTGCTTCCTGTCTTTTTGTTAGCGCCACCGCCTCCAAACCAAACAACATAGCTGGTCTCACTACCATCTTATATACTTTCCCTTAACTCTTGCAGCTACCCTTCTGTCACAAATCACTCCTGCAACTCTTCTCTACCCACTCCATCCTGCCTGCACTCTCTTTTTCACTTCTCTCCCACACTCTCCGTTATTTTGGACAGTTGATCCCAAGTATTTAAACCCATCCACTTCCCCACCTCAACTCCTTGCAACCGCAACATACCACCACCCTCCCTCTCATTTACGCACATGTACTCTGTCTTACTCCTACTGACTATCATTCCCTTCTCTCCAGTGCGTACCTCCACCTCTCAAGGCTCGCCTCAGCCTGCTCCCTACTCTCCCTACAGATCATGATGTCATCCGCGAACATCATAGTCCATGGAGACTCCAGTCTGATCTCGTCCGTCAACCTGTCCATCACCATTGCAAACAGGAAAGGGCTCAGAGTCGATCCTTGGTGTAATCTCACTTTAACCTTAAACTGGTCCGTCATTCCTACCGCACACCTCACCGCTGTCACACTGTCCTCATACATATCCTGCGCGATCCTCACATACTTCTGCACACTCCCGACTTCCTCATACAATGCCACAATCCTCTCTTGGACCCTATCATAAGCTTTCTCTAAATCCACAAACACACAATGTAACTCCTTCTGGCCTTCCTATACTTCTCCATCAATTCTTCTCAAAGCAAACATCGCATCAGTGGTGCTCTTTCCTGGCATAAACCCATATTGCTGCTCACAAATCGTCACCTCTCCTCTCAACCTAGCTTCTACTACTCTTTGCCACAACTTCATGGTGTGGCTTAACAACTTTATCCTCTGTAATTTCCACAGCTCTGCACATCACCCTTGTTCTTGAAAATCGAAACCAGTACACTTAATCTCCACTCCTCCGGCATCCTCTCACTTTCCAAGATTTTATTAACAAATCTGGTTAACAACCCCACTGCCATCTCTCCTAAGCACTTCCATGCCTCCACTGGTATATCATCTGGGCCAACCGCCTTTCCACTCTTCATCCTCTTCATAGCAGTCCTCACTTCATCCTTACTGATCCACCCACTTCCTGATTCACTATCTCCACCTCTTCCAACATTCTCTCTCTCATTTTCTTCATTCATCAGCTCCTCAAAGTACTCCATCCACCTTCTCAACACACTCTCCTCGCTCGTCAGCACATTCCCATTTACGTCCTTTATCACCCTGACCTGCAGCACATCCTTCCCAGCTCGGTCCCTCTGTCTTGCCAATCGGTAGAAATCCTTTTCCCCTTCTTTTGTATCCAACTTCTCATACAGCTCGCCATATGCTTTTTTCTTAGCCTTTGCCACTCTCTCTTTGCCTTTTGCCGCCACTCCTTGTACTCCTGCCTACTCTCTTCATCTCTCTGACTATCCCACTTCTTTTTCGCCAACCCCTTCTTCCTTATACTTTCCTGTACTTCCTCGTTCCACCACCAAGTCTGCTTATCTTCCTTCCTCTGTCCAGATGTCACACCAAGTCCCTTCCTAGCTATCTCCCTCACCACTTCTGCTGTAGTTACCAATCATCCCACCCATCTTTACCACCATCCAACACCTGTCTCGCCTCCTCCCTAAATTCCACGCAACAGTCTTCCTCCTTCAGCTTCCACCATCTGGTCCTTGGTTCAGCCCTCACTCTCTTCCTCAACCTCACCTCCACAATCATCCTACAGACCACACATCGATGCTGTCGAGCTACACTCTCCCCTGCCACACCACCTTACAGTCTCTAATCTCTTTCAGGTTGCATCTCCTGCTTAAGATGTAATCCACCTGTGTGCACTTTCCTCCACTCTTGTACGTCACCCTGTGTTCCTCCTTCTTCTTGAAATATGTATTTACCACTGCCATTTCCATTCTTTTTGCAAACTCTACCACCATTTGCCCTTCCACATTTCTCTTGTTGAGACCGTACCTACCCATCACCTCCTCATCCTCTTTATTCTTTCCCCAACATTCCCATTGAAATCTGCTCCAATCACAACTCTTTCATACTTGGATACACTCTCCACCACTTCATCTAACTCACTCCAGAAATCTTCTTTATATTCCATCTCACACCCCATATGCGGTGCATATGCACTGATGACATTCATCATCACCCCTTCAATTTCCAACTTCAACTCATCACTCGGTCCGACACTCTCCTCACCTCCAACACCCTCTTGACATAATCCTCCTTCAGGATTACCCTGACACCATTTCTCCTCCCATCACACCATGGTAGAACAGTTTGAAACCACCTCCAATGCTCCTAGCCTTACTCCCCATCCACTTGGTCTCTTGTACACACAGTATGTCCACCTTTCTTCTCTCCATCATATCAGCCAACTCTCGCCCTTTGCCAGTCATCGTCCCAACATTCAGAGTTCCAACTCTCACCTCCACACTTCTACTCTTCCCTCTCCCACTGCCTCCGGACTCGCCTTCCCCGTCTCCTTCTCCTCCTTCGCCCAGCAGTAGCACAATTTCCACTGGTACCCTGCTGACCACCGGTACCGGTGGCGGTCGTTGGTAACCCGGGCCTCGACCGATCCGGTATGGAAATTCGTTTTGTTGTCCGCATAATGATTTGGCATAGGTTTTTACGCCGGATGCCCTTCCTGACGCAACCCTGGTCGCCTCTTATGACACACAGGGATATGGTACACCTATTCTAACCGGGGCATATTCTAAGTGGTTGAACCACTGACCCCTGCCTGAGGGAAGGGGGTATGGTGGGTGGTGAACGATGCCAGTTCTGAAAACAAATCTTTTCGCTCACGGAGGTAGCGGACATTGACTCATACTAATCAAATTTTCAGTTGATAAAATACATTGGAGATGAAATGGGGATGGGATTCTTTGATATAACTAGAAATATTTTAATCATTAAAATGTGTTGTGAATTTAATCAAATGCAAATTTCATTTTGATGCATAAACAACGAACCATAATGTTTTATATACTTACCAAACCAATGTGTGAAAGCGTCGTGCATTGAAGCGGATCCTGGGGGGAAAAAACTGAAATCATTAGTCATCGACTATTGAGACTTCTCCTGCATACTCAAACATGAGGTCCTTATCAGCCATTGCAAAACTGCACCAAAATTACATCTATATATACGTACAGTGGTGTCCAAAATGTCTGCTGTTTCAGGAAAAGTACAACTGCATTTCTATGAATGAGATGCTCACAGTTCACCAATGTTCATACATACCAAGATTTTTTTTAGTTTTCAGTTTCCAAATCTGTACATATAATTGTGATGGAGGTCCACCATCATCATCGGGCATCAGAGTGTGCATAACAAGTCATTAATGTTTCTCTTGCTGGACAAGTCACCAATTCTGGACAAATCACCACTCAATTTGCAGGGTGTGGAAATTTCTGATGAGCAGCTCCAAGAAGCAAACTCGCAACACTGAGAGCAACATAGTATGATGTTACCAATTCTACCACCGAGCTGAACTGGAACTAGTTTTTCTGAAAATACAAAAATGTATTTGTTCTTTACATGTACAAATCATCATGCCATGAGTCTCCAAATCCAACATTGAGTCTCGGGTAGAAGGTGGTAACAGAGGGTATGCGGTAACATACTGACAGTTGGGCAACATGCATTAACAATTGGATGAACAAACAGGAGGAGAGAAAAGAGGGAAGGGAACACTGTAATCAGCTAGTACATTGGGTTAGGGGAGGGTTAATGAGGATAGAAAAGATGACGGGTATGATGGGAGGGAAGGGAAAATTTCTCTTCAACTGCCATGCTGACTGCAGGGAGAAAAGTGACTTCAACGGCACTCAGAGTGCTTCAGGAAGTTAAGTCACTTCCCCCAAAGTTACCGGCTGTGTTTGTCCAACACTTCAAAGTAAATAGGTAAATCCCTGTGTTTTGTGCATGTGCGCTGGTGCATGCGTACGTACGTTTTGTGTGACTATTCTTCCATGAGCTTTCGACTCTGTTGAAAAAAACAAAACATAACAATGTACACTCATTGTTCGAAACCATAACAAGCAGAATGTTGTTTTGGTTCCGACGTTCGTCTTGAGGGAATGAGTCATCCTCAAACTCGGATTCCACCTTCACCTTCACAATAAAATCTGAAAATAAAAACCCAATTAAAATCCCATCATTCCAATGAAGCAAACTCTCATTTTGATTTTCTCAAACATTAAAAATAAAATATTTCACAAAGAGCAAAGTCAATGCTAATCATATCTCTAAACCATGAAGGCAGCTTTAGCTAATAAACACTTAATGGGCCACAGCTGTTTCAAATATAGGAATACAAAATTAAATAAAAGATTCTTTCCCAGCTTGTACTTCCAGGGGCAGTTTTAACAGCTGAAAACAAACAAAAATAATAATAATAATGACAAAAATTACAATTTTTTTAAGGATTGCACAAGGGATTGGCACATACTCAGCCACCCCTTGGGTAAACCAAGCCAACTAGCATAATGTCTTTTACTCTGACTGAGGCATCATCAGGATCAGTGTTAGCTCAGACGTTGCATCGCTGGGTGCCGCCATTTTGTCCGGTTGTCGATATTCCTCCACGGGGAGAGCGCGAATGGCAAATGTGATTGGTCGAGACAGTGTACAAAATTTGCCAACTTCAGAGCCAAAGTACTGCTAAAGTGAATGCTTTTGGAAGTGTCAACAAGCTGATTCATATTCTATAGTGTTCAAAATATATAATCCAATTGAAATGAAATAAAAGTTTTAAAGGCTGCAGAAAAAATACCCAAGCAATTAAATCGGAAGTTTACCGCCGTCGATGCATTTGGGATATGCCGTCTTTTGCACCACCTTATTTAACCCATTAAATCATTTATCCAAGCCCGTTATTTGTGTCCTTTATGAAGTCTCTTAAAAACAGTAAGTTTTCTTTTTGAAATGTTTTCCTATTTTTTTTTTTCACCGACAGACAGACAGACTGAAGCAATTGCTTTACCCTGCTGTGCGCATGCGGGGTAAAAAAAATACAACATGAGCAATGGAGTAGTGGTTCAAACCTTTGTCTTGAGAGGACGAATAATCGACAAATTCGGACTCCACTTTCACTTTTACAATGAAATCTGCAATAAAAGAAGAAAAAAAAAAAAGTCCCATTACATTACGTAACATGGTATGCTCTTAGATTATCACACAAACGATGTTTCATTTGGGAATGGACTACTTTTAATACAAAAGTTGAGGCTCATGGAAAAGTGAAAATGCAATAACCTGCAAGTAATAGGGTTTAGTGACATAGGGTTGATAAGAGTAGAAAAGATTGCGAGTAGGGATATGGGGAGTCACCGGAAGACTGTTTCACAAATGGAAGAAAAGAGGAACAAAGGAATCAAGGTGGGCAGAACGTCTGGATTTTGGGAGTTTAACCAGGAATGGTTACTGGAAGAACATGCGTGCCCTGGAGGATCTGGGGAAGGGTCGAAGGGCTGAGATAGCATTGGGAGCTCGACTGGAGGAGAAACAATCAAAAGAACAAGTAACGGTACATTCAAAGTACACCGCCCCCATGCCAAATAAATAAATAATAAATCCTCCAGTGTGTGACATCGCCGGGGCGCCTTCGGCACCAGGCGATGCCGCCTTGCAGCACATGGAGTCAGAATTGGGAGGGATCGGTGTACAATAATTGAGTGATTAATTGATTAATTGCATCATTAAAATAAATAAACAATAATCATAAAATAATTAATTTCTCAATCAATTGCCGAAGAGCATACCGAAACCATCACTCTTTCATCTGAATCTGTAACTTTTTGAAAATTAAGTAATTAATCGAAAGATGAGTAATTAATCGATTAATTGATTAATCAATAAATCAAAAAATACCTTTTATAGCCAAATCACTTGGTCACTGTCATGTACAAAATATTAGCTTCCTAGCTCAAAATATGCCTGAGATATTGCCAGGATGAGAAATAAAATAAATAAGTAATTAATAAATCGATAATAATTAATCAATTAATTGATTAATCAAAAAACAAAAAAATATCATTTTGCCAAAGCACATCTTTACTTTTGTCCCCAAATTTCAGCTTCCTAGCTCAAAGGATGGCTGAGATAGTGCCCGGAAAAACAAACAATCAAGAAAATTTAATGGAAACCGAGTACTCTCTTCCTTCGGTGCCCGGCGATGGCATCGTGCATCACCTGGATATGGCATTGGGATGGAGCGGAGGACAATAGATTCTGCAGAATTGAGGAGAGAGATATGTGAGACTGGCACTACAGCCTCCAATGAAGAGTTCTCCATTGAGCTATGGACAAAGGTCTTGTGGGCTTCGTTCTGGTTTATTATGATACTATGACTTAGAATGATGGAGGATGCCCAGTCTGCAACTGATTTTCGAAGTCAGCTTTGCTATGTGATTGTCCCAAGAGAGGTTATTGCTGATGGTCAGGCCGAGAAGTTCAAGGAATTAAAAGTCTTGCTTTGGCTGACCATGGAAGTGGAGCGGTGGAATCTATTGATGATCTTCCAGGTGTGACAGGGTGAGACTGAGAGATTTGCAGGGATTGAAAGACATGTTCCATTCATCATAACAGGACAATTCCAGAATGAGGGCAAATGGAGGATACAGGGGTGAACAAGATGGATACAGCCGCAAACTATCAATCACAGAAGTGGAAGTTAAAACTAGACACCCGAAAAGAGGTGGGCTTGGGGGGGAAGTAAAGATCATGATGGTGGATGGGGGATGGTAGTGAACAGAAGTCTTGAAGACCTGGAGGGAAGGCTAAGATTGAAGAGATTGAGGAAGTCAGTTCAACAGGCAGGAGAAAAAAAGAGGAAGAATGAGTGGAGGTGAGCAGAGAATGGATTTTTGGAGGTTCACCAGAAGGGGATTACTCTCAGAAAACTGCACAACTAGTAAAAGTCATAAATCCAGGAATTAAAGCAGCCTGCTATGCCACAGGATTCCCGACTGTGTCAAATTCCCGAGATATGTCCAAGGAGACGGCCCTGACCTCTTGATGAAATTTCGACCTTTCAAGGGCAAGTGAGACAGCATTTGTCATGACAAACAGACTATAGATCTCCATTGTTGCAGGAATGATTTCAACCCATCAGAATATTGTGAGAGGTGCGACCGGCGTGCTTGTGGCGAACAATGTCGGGAATTAATCACACTTACACTTGGGATTCAACCAACTGTTCAAACAGATCCAACTTGGCGTCAGTCACGGTGTTCACTCCAGGCAAGTCCTTTCTTCTGGGATTGCAATCGGGAAAAAGTTTTTACTGTGCCGATAAGCCTGGTGTTAGCTTAACGGGTAAGATGGCTGGCTTAAGATCTTAGGGTCTTCAGTTTGAGCCTCTGTCATGCCGTTAGTTAACACCAGGTGGGTTGAATCAGACCGTCATCCTTCCTAGGTCAGAAAAATGAGTCCCATCTTACTGGAAACGGGGGGCACTGCATCAGCAGCACAGCTGCACTCACAACAGTGATGCAGCCAAGCAGCCACAGGCTGCATATGAAATGATGGTCATGATGACGACTGTGTCCATGTCTATCTATATTGAGGGTTGAACAAGGTGGTAGAACCGTGGAGTGTTGCATTTTTACCCCACTTATTTATTTAAGAGGTGGAGAGGAAAGGGCAGTAGGAGAGTGGAGGGGAAGAGGGCAGTTAACAACCCCTCCCCTCAATATTTTGCAAAATGTAGAGTCAAGAACATGACTTCAATTCCAGTGGCACAAGGACGTGCGATGCTTGCAGGCTGCAAACTTCTTAGAAATTCCATGCAACGTTGGACTCGCAACCTGATAATAGAGTGGGAATGAAGCGCATGCATCCATCCATCCATTGGGACCATACTCTGTGCAGACCATGGGACCATCCATCCATTACCACCCTAACTATTAAGCCAACACCAGGCAAGCATAATGGGACAAAAATATAAAAACTTCCTCAAAGGTTCCTTATGAACAGGATGTACCGGGTCCAGACCCCTCAGGTGGACTGACCCCAGAGCCGGCTGTCCGTGGGAGAACCTCTCATGTTTCCTCCATCGGAGCCACCCGTGGATCCCATGGGGTTCGGTCTGTGCTTCTCCGCGCACACGTCGTGGTTCATGGCGCAGACACGGTGGAGTGGAAATGGAGTGAAACACAAACTGAGTCCACACGTGGAGGTGAAAACAACACCGCGGTATTGGAGAAGTGCAAGCCCCTCACTCACACTACCAATTCCTCAGCAGCCTGTGAATAAATAAAACAACAATTTTAAGGAGTAGATTTGACACATTGGCAAGTTATTCAATCCGTTGTTGTTGCAATTGTTGTAATTGTTGCTGACTTGCTGATATCAAGGGAATTCCAACCATGGGGACATCAAAGGCACTGCTTTTCATGGATTTTTATTGAAGAAGTGAATAGGTGATGTTATTTTAACAAAGCTAAAAATTACAGACTTTTGACCTCCCCCTCCCCACACTACCCCTTACCCCTCTCTCCCCCTCCCTCCCTTTACCTCGAGGCTCTACCGTCCCTCCCCACCCCTTACCTTTTCCCCTTCCACCCCTTACCTCTCCCCTCCCCACCCTTTACCTTTTCCCTTCCACCCCTTACCTCTCCCCTCCCCACCCCTTACCTCTCCCCTCCTGTGATCTTCACGAACTCCACTTTCCCCTCTACATTACATGGTAGCTCCAGCTCGCCGTTGCTTCCTTCCCGGTTCAACAGCTCTTTGAAACACCCTTCCCACACATTCAATACTGCCCCCTCTCTGTCAGTAACAACCTCAATTAGCCTGCGCTCGAGAAGCGAAACGCGGGGTTAAACAATCCGTCCTGTACGTATGCCTGTACAATGTACATGTCTGCATTTTGTAGAGGGCGTACATCGAAAACCGTTAAACAGAGGAAATTGAAACTTTACCACATGTCACATGACCATTTCATATTGTGCATATTGAGAATACAAAGAAAACCGTTGAAAATTAGTGTTATCATAATCGAGGCAGATAAAGATTTTTTTGGGGCCCGAGGCACAAAAAATATTTAGGCCAAAAACACCCAAGAAGAACCCTGTGGTATTTTCGCCCTTTTTTGTGGTATTTTCCACTTTTTTGGGTAAAAATACCACGGAGTTCACTTTTTTGGGTGAAAATACCACGGAGTCCACTTTTATGGATAAAAATACCATGGAGTCCACTTTTTTGGGTGAAAATACCATGGAGTTCACTTTTTGGGGTGAAAATACCACGGAGTCCACTTTTTGGGAGATAAAGAGAGGCAAATAAAGATTTTTTGGGGCCCGAGGCACAAAAAATATTTAGGCCCAAAACACCCAAGAAGGACCCTGTGGTATTTTCGCCCAAAAAAGTGGACTCCGTGGTATTTTCACCCAAAAAAGTGGACTCCGTGGTATTTTCACACATAAAAGTGGACTCCGTGGTATTTTCACCCCAAAAAGTGGACTCGGTGGTATTTTCACCCAAAAAAGTGGTCTCCGATGTATTTTCACCCAAAAAAGTGGTGTCCGTGGTATTTTTGCCAAAAAAGTGGACTCCGTGGTATTTTCACACATAAAAGTGGACTCCGTGGTATTTTCACCCATAAAAGTGGACTCTGTGGTATTTTCACACATAAAAGTGGACTCCGTAGTATTTTCACACATAAAAGTGGACTCCGTGGTATTTTCACCCAAAAAAGTGGACTCCGTGGTATTTTCACCCAAAAAAGTGGACTCCTCGGTATTTTCACCCCAAAAAGTGAACTCCGTGGTATTTTCACCCAAAAAAGTGGACTCCGTGGTATTTTTATCCATAAAAGTGGACTCCGTGGTATTTTTACCCAAAAAAGTGGACTCCGTGGTATTTTAGCACACTCGCTTCGCCTATGTTGCTTTAGACTCGACTTCAAAAAATCCGGAGAACTCCCATGTTTTTTTGCCTTTTTCCCGCTTTGGAAAAAATAAAATGCCACGTTGAGGTGTTCCAGGACCAATCAGCTTGCTGTCGCTTGCCAAGCCAGCCGTTTCTTCTCAACCATTTCGTTGGAGTGCTTGCTTGAGTGCTTAAGCTACTTGGTGAGCGCTCTACAAACTGGTTGGTCCTGGAACACACCACAGCACTTGCAGGAGTGTATTCAGTAACCAAGTTTTTACTTACGAAATCTAAAGATTTCGTAAGTATATTGATGGACTTCCGTCCTCTGTTTGTGTGTTTGTTTGTAGGCACGATAACTCGAGAACGGAAGAAGCTACCAATGTCAAATTACACCAAGTGATTCAGGAGGTGATGGCTAGCGCTGATTAGATGTTTGTCAAAATCGGTCAAAGGTCAAGGTCACAGTGAGGTCAAAAATTCGATTTTTGATGGTTTTGTACAGAATCATCGAGAGAAACTTCTGGTTTGCGTCGCTACCTTCTCTAGAGACAGCTTTTATTAGACAAGGTCAGAGGTCAAGTTGACGATTTCGTAAGTACCAGTCATGACTGCTTGTTATATTGATGACTTCCGTCCTCTGTTTGTGTGTTTGTTTGTTGTGTGTGTGTGTGTGTGTGTTTGTGTTTGTGTGTTTGTTTGTAGGCACGATAACTCGAGAACGGAAGAAGCTACCAATGTCAAATTACACCACGTGATTCAGGAGGGTGATGGCTAGCGCTGCTTAGATTTTGGTCAAAATCGGTCAAAGGTCAAGGTCACCGTGAGGTCAAACATAATTCCGTAAATTCATGTGGAGAAATGGAGTATTTTTGCTTCGCTCGACGTTGCGAGTTCGTTTTAACTTCGATTTTAATTTTGTCTTCGGTTTTTGCGATCGCTTAGGACGCTTAAAACTCGGTTGTCGAAATTCTGGTAAAAATCGGATGTTTTGGAGACGTTTTAAGATTGTATAAAAAATATTTCACTCGCCGCGTCACGGCTCGTCACGTGGTGCAGCGCGCTCGAGCAGAGGCGTCGTTGATCACGTAATGGTTTTCCGTGTGCGCGCTGACGGTGTTTTCGATAAAGATGGTGTTTAAAAGTCATTTTTTTATCCCAATAAAGGTTATCGTCGCATGCCTGACTCGCTAAGCCGTCGGATTATGTAAAGATTGGTTGGATGGCCGAATATTACGGTTTTGTGACTTTAATAAAATAATATTAAATAATTGCGTGGAGAAATGGAGATTTTGCTTTGGTCGACGTTACGAATTTTGATGGTTTGGTACAGAATCATCGTAGAAACTTCTGGTTTGCGTCGCTACCTCTCTAGAGACAGCTTTATTAGACAAGGTCAGAGGTCAAGTTGACGATTTCGTAAGTACCAGTCTATGACTGCTTGTTTTTTTTATTTCCCATCTTGGCAACATCTCTGGAGATAGGAAGCTGATATTTGGACACGACAGTGAACAAGTGATTTGGCTGTAAAGAGTATTTTTGATTTATTGATTAATCAGTTAATTATTTACGATTGTTATTTCTTAATTTAAACTGTACAATTAATCAATCAATTATTGCATCCCTCTCCCTCCCAATTCCGTCTCCACGTGCTGCAAGGCGGCATCGCCTGGCGCTGAAGGTGCCCGGCGATGTCGCCTGCTGGAGGATTTGTTATTTATTTTTTGGTATAAGAAGAAGAAGAAGAAGAAGAAGAAGAAGGAGAAGAAGGAGAAGAAGGATTTGGCGTTTTAATGATCTCCCTATTTATACTTTATCGATCTATTCTGGGGTCTTTATCAGCCTTGGTAGTTATGAAAACACTCGAGAACGAGAATAAAAACTACTTTGTAAAAGCTTATAAATGTACTCTATAGCAGACGCTTCAATGTATAATTTGTACAAATTTACCTCAGAAGTGTACATGGATGTAATTACAAATTTACCTCAGAAGTGAAGATGGATGTAATAACAAATTTACCTCAGAAGTGTAGATGGATGTAATTACAAATTTACCTCAGAAGTGAAGATGGATGTAATTACAAATTTACCTCAGAAGTGAAGATGGATGTAATTACAAATTTACCTCAGAAGTGTACATGGATGTAATTACAAATTTACCTCAGAAGTGTACATGGATGTAATTACAAATTTACCTCAGAAGTGAAGATGGATGTAATAACAAATTTACCTCAGAAGTGTACATGGATGCAATAACAAATTTACCTCAGAAGTGAAGATGGATGTAATTACAAATTTACCTCAGAAGGGTAGATGGATGTAATTACAAATTTACCTCAGAAGTGAAGATGGATGTTATTACAAATTTACCTCAGAAGTGAAGATGGATGTAATTACAAATTTACCTCAGAAGTGTAGATGGATGTAACTCCGTGGTATTTTCACCCCAAAAAGTGAACTCGTGGATTTTCCACCAAAAAAGTGGACTCCGTGGTATTTTTATCCATAAAGTGGACTCCGTGGTATTTTTACCCAAAAAAGTGGACTCCGTGGTATTTTAGCACACTCGCTTCGCCTATGTGCTTTAGACTCGACTTCAAAAAATCCGAGAACTCCCATGTTTTTTTGCCTTTTTCCCGCTTTGGAAAAAATAAAATGCACGTTGAGGTGTTCCAGGACCAATCAGCTTGCGCTTGCCAAGCCAGCCGTTTCTTCTCAACCATTTCGTTGGAGTGCTTGCTTGAGTGCTTAGCTACTTGGTGAGCGCTCTACAAACTGGTTGGTCCTGGAACACACCACAGCACTTGCAGGAGTGTATTCAGTAACCAAGTTTTTACTTACGAAATCTAAAGATTTCGTAAGTATATTGATGACTTCCGTCCTCTGTTTGTGTGTTTGTTTGTAGGCACGATAACTCGAGAACGGAAGAGCTACCAATGTCAAATTACACCAAGTGATTCAGGAGGGTGATGGCTAGCGCTGATTAGATTTGGTCAAAATCGGTCAAAGGTCAAGGTCACAGTGAGGTCAAACTTCGATTTTTGATGGTTTTGTACAGAATCATCGAAGAAACTTCTGGTTTGCGTCGCTACCTTCTCTAGAGACAGCTTTTATTAGACAAGGTCAGAGGTCAAGTTGACGATTTCGTAAGTACCAGTCAATGACTGCTTGTTATATTGATGACTTCCGTCCTCTGTTTGTGTGTTTTTGTTTGTGTGTGTGTGTGTGGTTTGTGTTTGTGTGTTTGTTTGTAGGCACGATAACTCGAGAACGGAAGAAGCTACCAATGTCAAATTACACCACGTGATTCAGGAGGTGATGGCTAGCGCTGCTTAGATTTGGTCAAAATCGGTCAAAGGTCAAGGTCACCGTGAGGTCAAACATAATTCCGTAAATTCATGTGGAGAAATGGAGTATTTTTGCTTCGCTCGACGTTGCGAGTTCTGTTTTAACTTCGATTTTAATTTTGTCTTCGGTTTTTGCGATCGCTTGGACGCTTAAAACTCGGTTGTCGAAATCTGGTAAAAATCGGATGTTTTGGAGACGTTTTAAGATTGTATAAAAAATATTTCACTCGCCGCGTCACGGCTCGTCACGTGGTGCACGCGCTCGAGCAGAGGCGTCGTTGATCACGTAATGTTTTCGTGTGCGCGCTGACCGGTGTTTTCGATAAAGATGGTGTTTAAAGTCATTTTTTATTATCCCATAAAGGTTATCGTCGCATGCCTGACTCGCTAAGCCGTCGGATTATGTAAGATTGTTGGTGGATGGCCGATATTACGGTTTTGTGACTTTAATAAATAATATTAAATAATGCGTGGAGAAATGGAGATTTTTGCTTTGGTCGACGTTACGATTTTTGATGGTTTGGTACAGAATCATCGTAGAAACTTCTGGTTTGCGTCGCTACCTTCTCTAGAGACAGCTTTTATTAGACAAGGTCAGAGGTCAAGTTGACGATTTCGTAAGTACCAGTCTATGACTGCTTGTTTTTTTTATTTCCATCTTGGCAACATCTCTGGAATAGGAAGCTGATATTTGGACACGACAGTGAACAAGTGATTTGGCTGTAAAGAGTATTTTTGATTTATTGATTAATCAGTTAATTATTTACGATTGTTATTCTTAATTTAAACTGTACAATTAATCAATCAATTATTGCATCCCTCTCCCTCCAATTCCGTCTCCACGTGCTGCAAGGCGGCATCGCCTGCGCTGAAGGTGCCGGCGATGTCGCCTGCTGGAGGATTTGTTATTTTTTTTTGTATAAGAAGAAGAAAGAAGAAGAGAAGAAGAAGAAGAGAAGAAGAAAGGAGAAGAAGGAGAAGAAGGATTTGGCGTTTTAATGATCTCCCTATTTATACTTTATCGATCTATCTGGGTCTTTATCAGCCTTGGTAGTTATGAAAACACTCGAGAACGAGAATAAAAAACTATTTGTAAAAGCTTATAAATGTACTCTATAGCGACGCTTCAATGTATAATTTGTACAAATTTACCTCAGAAGTGACATGGA
>CM068968.1:10269572-10280022 GCA_035128595.1 Eptatretus atami
GTATGCTAAACATTACCTCGACGTGTTTCGACTTGTGAGTAACTTACAAGTAACGTGTGTCCGACGTGTGTCAACGATCCCGGAGCGTGCAGAGAACTTATGCCAGCGTATGCGGAACTTGTGAGCCATACGTCGAGTACGTCGTAAAATTTTAGCATGCTTGAAATTTCACGAACGTACTAGACGTACAGGAATTATGACAGCGTACTACTTCATTTTCAGCATGCTCCTAACGTATACACAACTTACCCATACCGTATTCAACGTGTGCCAGCGTTTTACACACATTTTTCATGGTCGGCTACGCTGGCTAAATGATCAAGTGTGGACTGCGATGTTGACACTTCAAATTTCAGGCGGTTATGATTAAAATCAGCGTGCGGCAGGTTTTTAACAGGCTACGCCACGAGTTCGTCGGCGATACGTGCAGCGCGCTATGCCTAAGTTAAACTATCGTTGGGCATAGGTTGTGAACGCCGACAACAGGCTAAGCATTCGTTGGTATAAGTTATCTATAACACAACGAAACGTTCTGTGCCCGTTATAATATGTTATGCATACGACAACACGTTATGAATACGACCAAACTTAAAAAAAAAACTCAAAACTTCAGCGTACGCCAACGTTTTACATACATTTTTATACGTTGCCATTGCTGGCTAAAACGTCAAGGTGTGACAGCGCCTTAAGATAAGATTGTAGAAGTTCTTAATAACAAGTTATTTCTGCATTGCGTCTTGTTCCTTTGTAAATATTTGCACGTCCTTTTGCCTTACCTGCTTGAAATAAACTTGCTTGTGTTATAAATGTACCCAGTTCGTCATGTCTTTTCCTCTATTAGTCCAGTATAGTCATCCCATTCGTGTACTGGAAGTTCTACCCCTACGCAATTTGCTCTGTTAGTCAGTGTGTATGGCAGCTCTGCTTGGCTGCACTGATACGGTAAGTTAACTCAGGTACGCATCGAGGATACGAGAGCCCCCCCCCCTCCCCCTTGATGCTACCAATCCACCGGAAATGGTAACATGCGAAATATTGCGAACCCTGCCAGGATGGGCAGTACCAATCGGCGCTCGTGTGTGATTAGCAACTCGCCGACACACGAGTTACCCGTTATTCGGGAGGAACTCCAGCACTTCCCCTCGTGGCGAAACTCCAACCCCAGATCCATAATAATGGCACGATATTTTATAAAGGTTGTGCACGAGTTATGACAAAACTAGTTATGTTAATGATGAGTTAATGAGTTATGAGTTAATGAGACTCTGCAATGCCTTTGGTGTTTGACTCACTGGCACAAGCCGAAGCAGCTGAACTTGCGAACCAAATTAAATAAAATAAAGAAAAGATTATATTGTTACACAGTTAACTAACACACTAAAGTATCAGAGCAACAAACATAACGGAGGGGTACATATTTCATTTTAACTAAGTATGGGCGAATAACAAGATCTTTTACCAGGCCCAGATGTGCTTGGGCCAGTGTGGGGATTACACATTCGTTCTTATTATTACCATATGGTTTGAAAGTCATCTGGTTTGAAATATTTGCTTTGAGCATTTACTGGTGGATTCAGGAGAGCACTTTCCCAACATTGGGAAAGGCAAACAATATATTAACTAGAAGGGCACTCGGTGGAGCACATAACTCTGCCACGAAATGCCTGATCCACGAGAACATATCGGGCCCAATTCATTTTTGAAATATCATATTATACAGTACTATATCGTTTTTGGCCCTATCTCTCAATGATGAAGAATCACTTTAAAAATCAAATAATTCTCGAATCCAGATCCAGATCTGGAGCTTCACCAAAATTGAATCATTTCGTCCTTGTGACACACCTAACTTGTCCACCAAGTTTCATCCGAATCCGTCCACAACTTTTGAGATATCGTGCTATATATCTGTTTCGCCCTATCTCTCAATGGTGAAGAATCACTGAAAAAATTCTAGTTGTCGGATCCAGATCCAGATCTTCACCAAAATCTAATCAGTTCGTCCTTGTCACACACCGAACCTGTCCACAATTTCATCCGGATCCGTCCACAACTTTTTGAGATATCCTGCACGCAGACAGACAAAAAGGGGTGAAAACATAACCTCCTACACCTTTGGTGGTGGAGGTAATAAGTCTTTTAAAAGATATGTTACAGTTGTATGGAATTAACAAGACCATAGTATATTTGAACAGAGATTATATTCCACTCACTCATGGCCTGTCAGTATTGACTCACCAATCTGCAAACATATTGAGTTCTGACTTTATCATTGTGAGAAACCTGAGAAGCATATTTTATCCTGCAGACAATTCAAATCTTTATCTCAACTCTACCTCAGCACACATGAACCATTCCTTATAAAGTGAAATATCATTGTACATCACACCATTCAAGTTCGATCTCATCTCATCATCTCACCCATTGGACACGAGCTTTTACTATGACAGCATTCTTGATTCGATTGGTTCCTGGGCTTCAAGAAAATATAGAGGAAGGTCTGCAGCAGCCAGAAATAAGCACATCACAATTTAAAGAAACATGTAAATAAAATAAAGTTTAAAATAAACAAAAACTAAACTTTTAACCTTTTTATTTTCCCAAAACAGCGAGGTGGGTGAGGGAAATAAATATTACATACTCTGCCTGAAGTCGCCTGCAGCATTGTCATGTAGGAGAAGGATAAGATGATCCTTTACTTCCTTGCCTTGAACTGCAGAGCAGATCTTTCCTGCTTGGAGAGGAAGGTATCAGATGGCATCCTCTTCTGGAATATTCCTGTCTTGTAGGCGTTAACAACCTGCGGCATAAATCCCTTTGCCTCAATCAGTTCCATGAGCTGCAGTGGGTGTTTTTTTTGCAGCATCATGGTCTGCTGATGCTGCTTCCCCAACTAATTTTACATGATGGAGGCCGAATATTATTTTGAATTTCTCAAACCAGCCCGTGCTGGTGTGGAATTTGTGGGCAGCCGTGGTTGAACTAGAACCTTTAGACCCGGGTGCCTCGTGTAAACGTTGGTAAATCTGCAATGATTTCTCCCACATCACTGGTCCACTCAAAGTTACTTTTTTCTGTGTTTGGTCCTTGATCCAAGCATCAAGTGCTTTTTCCATCCTTTCATTGAGGATCACTGGACTGGAATGAAACTTTTCTGCTTTGCGAAGCGCTGGAGGAAACACTTTCACAGATATTTGACTCGCTTTCACGCACGACGTTCGAACCTTTCTCTGCGTTTTGACACAACCAATTTTGCCCACGTTTTACATTTGGGCTCATTAAAAATGGTGCATGGGAAACAACAAAAGCTTCGTAATGGGAGGTAATCTTACACACGGACACAAATGATAACTCGTCACAGCTCAAAAACCGCGATTGGCTGGAATCCGCGATATTTGAGGGTTTACTGTATTTCGTTTTTGGCCAAAGTCACTCAATGGTGAATAATCATCTAAAAACTTCTTGTATCCGGATCTTTACCAAAATCTAAACGATTTGTTCTCACACACCCAACCTGTCCACCAAATTTTGTCCTCGTCCATAACTTTTTGAGATATTGTGCCACATATCGTGTTTGGCTGCATATCTCAATGATGAAGAAATGCTTTCAAAAATTAAAACATTCTCTTATCTGCATCCGGATTGAGATCTTTACCAAAATCGAATCAATTCGTACTTGTCACACACCCAACCTGTACACCAAATTTTGTCTGAATTCATCCATAACTTTTTGAGATATCCTGCTAACAGACAGAGGTGAAGAAATAACCACTATCCACCTTAGGTGGTGGAGGTAAAAAGGCAAGTGCAAGTTCACTGTGAATTCTACAAAAGGCAAGTAATCAAAAAAAAATTTCAGAGAACTGTGAATTCTTCTCCCTCATGGGTTGGTATCCCTGTCATTTCACCTCTCTTTTCTGAAAATTGGAGAAGCCAGAGCTCTGAAAATCATTCTGTGTTGCCGAGTGGCTAGAACGATCCATTCTGGAGTCAATAGTTTTCATTGAAATTTGATAAATGCTGTGAGAAGCAATGAGAAGATGACATTTCAGGCATTAACCCTTCGTCAGAGCAAACCTTTTGATTAAATACATTGTCCACAATAATTTAATAACCTCTAGATCAGGGGTTCCCAACCTGTGGTACGCGTACCACAGGTGGTACATTTGGACTTTCTCGGTGGTGACGCGTGGTACGCGGAAGCGTGCTTTTTTTAATTTATTTTATTTTATTTTTTTAACGCAGTTTTTATTTTACTTCTCTCTCATGCAGCTTGTGCACAATAATTAAATTTATATCGAAAGCGGCTGTACACTGACAGCTGTTTGTTATCGGCCATTGTGCACAAGTCTTATTATTCGTTTGTCTCTACACGCCACACTGTCATCATTGCTTATTGCCGGCTTATTGTTACCGTTATCGTTCACCAGCATCATGTCAATGCGAAAATATTCGGAGAGTTATCGCAAGTTAGGCTTCACTTCCATCCAAAAAGGTGAATTAGAAGCTCCACAGTGTGTGATTTGTGGAAAAGTTCTCGGCAATCAATCTATGAAGCCAAGTCTATTGAAGCGCCATTTTGATTCTGTTCATCCTGAACACAGCGACAAGGACCATGATTTTTTTCGTCGGAAGGAAAATGCCATGAAAAGAGCACGCTTCGACGGCAGCGGCAGTTTTCAACAGCAGTCCACGGCAGCCGTAAAGGCATCCTACTTAGTTGCACTGCGAATTGCAGAACAGAAAAAACCTCACACGTCGGTGAAAGCCTCATCCTTCCCGCCACAAAGGATATCGTACGTCTCATGCTGGGAGAACAAAGCGACAAGAAGCTCAATTCTCTTTCGTTGTCAAACAACACAGTTCAGAGGCACATTGAAGAAATGTCAACCAATATTCGTGACCAGGTGGTGGCAGAAATCAAGGCATCTCCATGCGGATTTTCTATGCAATTGGATGAGTCAACTGACGTGGAAATTGTGCCCAACTGTTAGCGTTCGTTCGGTACGTGCATAAAGCCAAGTTCAAGGATGAAATACTATTTTGCCGCCCGCTTAAAAACCACAACGAAAGCAAAGGACATTTTCGAAGAGGTGTCTTCCGTCTTTGATCAAGTTGGGCTGTCATGGGTTGATCTGAAAGGCTGTACTACAGATGGTGCTCCAGCTATGTTGGGGTGCAGATCAGGTTTCCAAACGCTTGTGAAGGCAGTTGCTCCTGAAGTGCGCGGCCTACACTGTACGATCCACCGCACGCACTCGCAGCCAAGGCGCTCCCCAAGCCATTGACTGACGTTCTCTCAACCATGATCAAAATTGTGACCATGGGAAATCCCAGGCTCTCAATTCGCGACTTTTCAAGAAACTTAGCGAGGATTTCGACTCCGACCATAAAGTTCTCTTATTCCACACTGAGGTGAGATGGTTATCCCTGGAAATATGGCAGAGCTTTGGTGTGGAAATATGGAAATATGTTTGAACTGCGAGCTGAGCTTCGTGAATTCTTCGAAAACGATGGAAAACCAAAGACTGTCGATTTCGTCGCTGCTTTGAACGACCCCGACTGGGCATTGCACCTGCTTATTTGGTCGACATTTTCTCTCAGTAACGCCCTGAACAAGTCTCTCAGGGGACTGGCGCGACTATCATTGACTTCATAGACAAGGTCAAGGGATTTCAGAAAAACTCCGTCTGTGGAAGACGAATGTCGAAGCAGGAGTGGTGGTCATGTTTTCTTGCACGGCCGATATTCTTCAGAAGCGTGAAAAGAACCCCCAAGGGAGTTCATACAACTGGTAAAAGATCACCTCGCTTATTTGGATGAGGAATTAAATTCCTATTTTCCGGATCTCAAGGAACTGGATCTGAAAATGATTCGCAACCCATCTATATATTAATACTGAAGGACCAATTTTGTGCTCCTCCTAGCGGTCGCGTCACGTTTTTCTCGGTACTGTGACCTGGACTGAAAGAAACTTCGTACCTGTAAGAGTGCATTGCACATCGTGCCAATAGTCAAACTTCAACTCTGAAGCAGAATAAACACTTTTCGTTTACATTCGTTTACATGGCGACGTGTGACGTCCCGCTGAGAGGCGTCAGGACGTCATGACATCATCGGTCATTCGCTGACGTCATTACGTCTGTCGTGACAGACCGTCACTGCTGAGAGGTGTAATTCCACTCCTCGAAAATAGCGTCTGCAATGTAAAACCCTCTTCTGCACATGCTGACTACCTCAGAATGTGAATTTGACACAAAAAAATGTAACAAGAAACATTGTATCTTCTCTTTATAAATACTGAAGGACCAATTTTGTGCTCCTCCTAGCGGTCGCGTCACGTTTTTCTGGTACTGTGACCTGGACTGAAAGAAACTTCGTACCTGTAAGAGTGCATCGCACATAGTGGCAATAGTCAACTTTCAACTCTGAAGCAGAATAAAACTTCTGTGAGACGGGTGCGAGGAGTGAAGAGACGGGGCAGGGAGTGAAGAGGTGGGGGCAAGGAAAGCAATTTTTTGGGCGGGGGTAAGCAAATTGAAAGCGGAAATGGGGCGGGGATGAGTGGGCGGGGGCTGGGGTAATTAAGCAGGGTTGAATGTGAGGGGGTGCACAGGGGGGCGGGGCCCGGGGCAAGTGGGGCGGGGAATCAAGAGACCAGTGGTGTGTGTGGTGTGTGTGTGTGTGTGTGTGTGGGGAGTGAAGAGGCGGAGGCGGGCCGGGGTAATTAAACTTTTGGGCGGGGTAAGCAAATTGAAGGCGGGGGGGGGGATGGGCAGGGGCGGGGGATGAGTAGGCAGGGGCAAGCACGCCCTGTCCAGTCCATGTCCCTCGAGTATCGGTGAGCTGGTGAGGGTGGTTGAATGAACGGAATCCGTCTGTGACGGGGTTTCGGCTAGTTTCACATGAATGCATTGGATTTGCCACCTGGAACAGGACTGCAGGAAAGCTTGATTGATCTCCAGAATGACTCCACAGCCCGAGATCAGTTTGACGAGATGAATCTTGCGGACTTCTGGTGTGGAATGTTGGGGTCTTACCCTAAGCGAGCTGCCCTGGCTGTTCATTCGCTCATAGTATTCCCATCTACATGGCTGTGTGAAGCTGGGTTCTCGTCAGTCGTTATTCTAAAAACAAAACAAAGATCCCTACTGGATGTTGAACATGATGTTCGTGCGCTTTATCCAAAACAAAGCCTGACATCGACCTGCTTGTGAGCAAGAAGCAGGCTCAACCATCCCATTGACTGGACATTTTACACAATCAAATAGGTATTTACTGTATCATTCTTTTGCTCAGATCAGATTGCTCAATGTCATAGTTGTGAATTGTTAGTATTGTTTAACTCCCCATTGTCGTATCTGTATCGCAAATAAACACTATTTTAGGTGAATTTTGGTACAGTGGTACTCGGTGGGACCACGAACATGTGAAATGGTACCCCAGTACAAAAAAGGTTGGGAACCCCTGCTCTAGATCCTATGTGTTCAATAACATATTGATGCTCACCAAACTTGTGGCAATCAGGTCACCATAGTTTCCACATTTTTTTTTGGTTCATATAATAATTGGTGTTTAGGTGTCTCATTGAGTATTTAAGTACACGGTCAATTTGAAGGTTAGGTGGCCACCCACTAAAGCATTCAATTTGAAGAAGAGGAAGTGGCTGTCAGTGATTTGAAATGGTGCACTGGAATGTGGTGATATGAACACATTAAATATAACCAAATGGTGAAAGAATCCACATTAAAAGGAAACGTTATTAAAAATTGATTTGAATAACTATAAAACTTGTTGGTATAACTATAAATTCACATGCTGAAACAGCTTAATTACCTGCATTAATGAAACGACAATGTCTCTGTGTGTCATAACTTTAAAAATTGCATCATCTGTAATCAGATTTGGATCTTCACCAAAATGTAATCAATTGGTCCTTGGTCCATAAGCTATCCACCCAGCAAGTTTGATACAAATCCATCCACAACCTTTTGAGATATCCTGCTAAAAACAGACAGACATGGGTGAAAACATAACTTCCTTCCACCTTCAGTGAGTGGAGGTAAAAATAGAAGTTTATTATAAAATTTGAATATAGAAACTAGGTGAAGCTCAGATAGATCACTGATATCTGAAGGTCGTGTTATCAACAATCGAAGGCATTTTTTCTTGAGTGATACTAAAAATAGCAGTTTAACCATGGCCAATTTAGTTTGCTTTTAATAATATTGGGTGTATCGGAAACCTTCTGGTGCCATCTAACGACTGATGCACCAAACCAAATGTTTGCAAAAAAAAAATACTTTTGAAGAACATCAATTCACCACGTCTGTGGCGAGTGGCAAGCGTATTGGGCAGCCCTACTCTAGATAGTAACTAAGTTTGTGTTTACTCTAATGTGAGTGAAATAGTTGTCAATTATGCTATATTTTTCAATATGGTGTGATTTTATGATGTTTGTGACTTGTCTTTGCAGAGAAACAAATGAAACCGGTTTCTTGTTCCAACTGTTCCCAGTTGTTCGACCTGGAAGTTTTCAATCCCCACATGACTCAAACGATTAGTCAAGAAACTGACAACTTTAGCATCATGTCTTACAACCGCAGTTGTAAAAGTTGTACAGAGACCCTCAAGAATACCCAAGGAAGTGAGAGACCACACAAGTGTCCAGTGTGTGACGAATCATTCATCACATTATCGTCTTTAAATTTTCATCAAAAAATACATGCAGGTGAGAAGCCCAACAAGTGTTCTTTGTGTCCTAAAGCTTTTGCTCAACTGAAAAAGTTTAACGAACATCAAAGAATGCATGCAGGTCAAAAGCCTTACAAATGTTCTGTGTGCAAGAAGGCTTTCCCTGTTATCTCGGAGCTGCAAACACATGAAAGAATCCATTCAGGTGAGAAGCCCTACAAGTGTTCTCTTTGCACCAAGGCATTTGCTCGCTCATCAAGTTTACACATTCATCAAAGAACACACACGGGAGAGAAGCCGTACAAGTGTTCTGTATGTCATAAAGCCTTTAGTCAATCAACAAATTTAAACATTCATCAAAGAACACACACAGGCGAGAAGTCATACAAGTGCTCTGTGTGTCATAAGGCCTTCCGTCAATTGACGCATTTACACCATCATAAAAAAATACATACGGGAGAGAAGCCCTACAAGTGTTCTGTGTGTCATAAAACATTTGCTTACAGGACAACATTAATAAAGCATCAAAAATTACACACAGGAGAGAAACCCTACAAGTGTTCTGTGTGTCTCAAGGCATTTATTGCAAAAGCAACATTACAAGGGCATCATAAAACACACACAGGAGAGAAGCCGCACAAGTGTTCTGCTTGTCATAAATCATTTGCTGAAAGAGCAACGTTAACAAAGCATTATAAAATACACACAGGAGAGAAGCCCTACAAGTGTTCTGTGTGTCTTAAGGCATTTACTGAAAGAGCAACATTGAAAAGGCATCACAAAACACACACAGGAGAGAAGCCCTACAAGTGTTCTGTGTGTTTTAAAGCCTTTGGTCGATTCCTTTCCTTGA
Organism: Eptatretus atami; assembly: GCA_035128595.1. Classification (NCBI taxonomy): domain Eukaryota; kingdom Metazoa; phylum Chordata; class Myxini; order Myxiniformes; family Myxinidae; genus Eptatretus; species Eptatretus atami. The sequence goes on from CM068968.1 coordinate 10,279,120, forward strand.
AGATTCATCAAAGAACCCATACAAGAGAACAGCCATACAAGTGTTCTGTGTGCAACAAATCATTTACTGTGTTATCATCTTTTAAACTACATCAAAAAATACACAGTGGAGGAAAGCCATACAAGTGTTCTGTTTGCAACACGGATTTTGCATTTTCTTCATCGTTGAGAAGGCATCGATTCATTCATACCGGTGAGAAGCCCTACAAATGCTCCATTTGTAGCAAGGAATTTGCTTATTCAACATATTTGTATCGGCATAAAAGAGTGCACACAGGAGAAAAGCCCTACAAGTGTTCTGTGTGTCTTCACGCCTTTCGTCTTTTACAAGCTTTGAAGAATCATCAACGAATACATACAGGGGAGAAGCCATACAAGTGTTTTGTTTGCAGCAAGGGTTTTGGGAATTCTTCACATTTATATCAACATAAAAAAATACACAGTGGAAGAAGACCATACAAGTGCTCTGTTTGCAGTAAGGATTTTAGAACTTCCTCGTCAAGGAAAAGACACGAAATGATTCACTCAAGAGAGAATCCCTACAAGTGTTCTGTGTGTGGAAATGCATTTGCTTGTTCATCTACTTTTTATAAACATCAAAAATTCCATTCTGCAGAGAGGCCCCACAAGTGTTCGGTGTGCAACAAGACATATATCACCTTATCGTATTTCAAAGCCCATCAAAGAATACATACAGGCGAGAAGCCGTACCAGTGTTCTGTGTGCAATAAGGATTTTGCAACTTCCTGGTCAAAGAAAAGACATGAAAAAATTCACGCAAGTGAGAAGAAAAGGGAATAACATGAGAAAATGTAAACACATGAGGGCAGCTATTCCGAAAACATTGCCATCTCCCTCTCTATCGAGTGCAGCCTATGGCTGCTGGTTGCATCATTGGTTGGGA
>CM068968.1:10281451-10302347 GCA_035128595.1 Eptatretus atami
AAAAAAAGGGCAGAGGCTGCAAGACCACAAATGAGGCAGTAGAAGACATAGACCACCAGCCTGTCTGCGATTGGAAAGTGATGGGTCCACATATTTGGCTCCATCACGGGAGATTCCAATGGTCTTGAAGGCCTTGGCACAACTTGAGCAATTTTCACATGAAGAATGGACAAAGATTTCACCATCTCACTGTGCAAAGCTGGTAGAGACCTACCTAAACAAGCTCGAATGAGCTAAGATCCTCGTCCTCTTAATGATGACGTCATTGTGATGTATCAGGTTTGCGAAAAATTATCTGTGCTAATGCCCGGCTTGATTCCGCAAACAAAATTCAAACAGCTTGCCTAGTTTCGGAGATAATGGTATAGGCGATTTCCATTCGCGGCGATATTATGACGTCAACTTTTTTTCTAGGAAGAATTTCCAAAATCGGAGATGGTTACTGCCTGCGCGTGGGCTTTCTGCATATACATGGCAAGTTTCACGAAGATCCGATGAAAACTCTGGGTTGTGAAGCAAAAAATGTCAAAAAATAGGAACGACATCATAAAAATTGATATGACGTCATCGTGATGTATCATATGTGCGGTAATTCATCTCTGCCCTGTTCGATTCTCGCAAACAGAATTCAAAAAGCTTGCCTAGTTTCGGAGATAATTTTTTAGGCGATTTGCATTAGCGGAGATATTTTGACGTCATAACTTTTTTTTCGGAGGAATTTTCAAAATCGGAGATGGTTACTGTCTGCGCAGGGTATTTTTACATATACATGCCAAGTTTCAGGAAGTTTCGATGAAAACTGTAGGCTGTGAAACAAACTAGTTTCGGAGATAATGGTATAGGCGATTTCCATTAGCGGCGATATTATGACGTTAACTTTTTTCTAGGAAGAATTTCCAAAATCGGAGATCGTTACTGCCTGCACGTGGGCTTTCTGCATATACATGGCAAGTTTCACGAAGATCCGATGAAAACTCTGGGTTGTGAAACAAAAAATGTCAAAAAATAGGAATGACGTCCTAAAAATTGCTATGACGTCATAGTGATGTATCATATTGCGCGGTAATTCATCTCTGCTAATGCCCTGTTCGATTCCTGCAAACAGAATTCAAAAAGCTTGCCTAGTTTGAGATAATTTTTTAGGCGATTACCATTAGCGGAGATATTTTGACGTCATAACTTTTGTTTAGGAGGAATTTTCAAAATCGGAGATGGTTACTGTCTGCACAGGGTATTTTTCACATATACGCCAAGTTTCAGGAAGTTTCGATGAAAACTGTAGGCTTGTGAAACAAAAGAGTCCACAAGAACAACAACGTGAGTAAGACTTGGAGATCCTCCACGAGGATCTAAACAGACTCATTGACTCTAAAAAGTCATCTACTACATTCCCATTGCTGAAAAAGTTGCTTCCACCAAGTACTGACACCTAAGGGGATGAATACTTTTGCAACCAGTGAATTTTGATTTGTACATGTTTTTTGTAGGTATTCTTGACATGTAACCTTCTTCAACTATAACAGTGATTAGTTTGATCTCTTCAGTTATGAATAAAAAAGTTCATTTGGAAAAATAGTTTCTACATAATTCGTAATTCATCTAAATGTGGCATTATTGGTTGGGGGTGAATACTTTTGCAGGTCACGATATATCCCAAGTGTTTGATCAGCTTGTGATTATGTCAAGATCTGAAGAGAGGGAAGAGACTGCTGCCTGCCTATCTGAATGAGGATGACAGAGGTTGGAGTCAGCAGCAAATAAATAGAGTATTTTCCAGTCAGATTGATCATTGATTAAGATTAGGAATAAGACAGGGCCCAGAACACTGCCTTGGGGCACTGCAGTCTTGACAGAGATGAAAGGATTCTGTTTGAGAGCCACACATTGACTATAAGAGTAGAGAAAGTTGGTCAGCCAAGATAATGTGGTGGGGTTCAGAGAGGACACCATCGATGCAGAAAGAGATAAATCGCCCAGTGAAAAATCTGGAAACCCAGGAGATGAGCTGAGGCTGAATACCATACATTGGGAGCTTCGCTCATAGCCTTTTGTGCAAGACTGTTTGTTGTCATGTCTGATGCAACAACTCTACTTTCTTTGAAGTGCTCGAGAGCTGAAGACCATGAGTTTGCAACATAGACCAGGAGGTCACCAGTGGCCCTGACTTTGGGAAGTCGCATTGGTGTTCATTGAGAGGAGAGAAGGATTTGAGGTGAGTTAAAAACTTCTTTGTTGATGAGAGATTCCATAACTTTGGAGATATTGTAGTTCAAGGCTAACAGTAATTGGAGTTATCAAACGTGTCTCCCTTTTTCGAGATAGAGCAAACAAAGGCATGCTTCCAGGAGGTTGGGTAAATACTAGTGCAGTAGGAGAGTTTGAAAAGCTTGGAGAAAACAGGAGCAAGTTTGGGAACGCAGTGTTTGAGGAGAACAGAAGGAATGTTATCTGGACCATTGGCTTTGTTGGTGACAAGGGAGAGCAAGCAGAGTCTGGCGAATTTTGTGAGTGTAAAATTTGATGACAGGCTTAAGGAAGTTGGACTTAGGAAAAGCAGGAGTTTTTCTTGGAGTCACCCACCCAAAGTAGAGGACTCAAAACTGAGGTAAAGGTGTTGGCTTTGGATTGAGGAGAGCTGCAGATTGAGCCATGGTGGTTGAGAGGAAGAAAAGATGACTCATAAATTGGTGGAAATGCACTTGGCAAAAGCCAGAAGGCATAAATGACTGCTGCTAATGAGAGAGAGAGGAGAGCTTGCCAGAGTGGAATTATGGGTCTGCAGCAGGAATTAAAAGTCTGCAGAGGTCTGCTGGGTAAAGGTGGCTTTAGCTGCAGTGGTGATGCACTTGCAGTTGTTATAGGCAGTCATAAAAACACTACAATGTGAAGGCAAATCTTTTTATACTTTGAAGAGGTGTTTTTTTTTCTCACTCCTAAACGCTTAGTCCATCTACCATCCCCTTGTACCTACAGCACCACTTTCCTCTATGCCTTCAATGGCCATTCATTTCATCCCTCCCATGATGTCTGTCTCCATATATCCAGATTGGGAATCTTGAGAAGTCCAGTTTGCAGAGGTTGTCTGCACACGATCATCAATTCCCCTTGATATCCATTAAGGTGTCAAAGCCCTCCATGTAAGTACCCTCCCCAATGTCATCTACTACATTCCCAGGGCATCCCAACCCTTCCCCTTCTCTGTGTCCCCCTCTTCAGCATCATTCCAATTCATCTACCTCCTTTCTACATCCCACTAAATCCACCCCCTCATAGCTTCACCCCCATGCCATCTTGCCCTCCCCACCTCCTTCCATTTCCCCCTGCCCTGCAACTTTCATTCTTCCTCCTGCCCCTCCCAGCTTCCCTCTCCACTCTGAGCCCTTTCAGCTTCCCTCCCTTCCCTCCCCACTTCCCACTACCCTCCCGACTTCTGTCCCCTTCTAGATCCCCACTCCCGCCTCCACTTCAACCTGACAGATCTCTCAATGCAGGCCACTGCTAATAAACTGGACATAATCTGTTTAACGCATTCCTTCCTCCCACAGGATGTCCCTGACTCCTTCATGTCTCTCCCCCTAGCTATTGTCTCCTCCAGTTTAATATGCCCAAACAGTCATGGTGTGGATATGCACGTTACATGAACAACTCCATTTCTTATTCTCTGTGTACTGCTCTTACACCTCCCAATCTCCAGAAATACCTTTGACTGTGACTTCTCCTCTGCTCCCAACTCTTGTTTATCTATACCGTGCTCCTAACAGTGATGACCCCATTTACATCTCTCTCAGCTAGCATGGACCAACTTATAACCACCCATCCCAACTCTCTGCTTCTCATATGTGCTGATTTCAGTTGTCACCATGCCAATTGGTTGGGTCTTGGTACATACAGTGCCTTCAGAAAGTATTCACACCCCTCGACTTGGGTCACATTTTGTTGTGTTACAGCCTGAATTTAAAATGGATTAAATTGAGATTTATTTTGTCACCGATCTACACAAAATACTTCATAATGACAAAGTGAAAACATATTTTTGAAATTTTTCCAAATTAATTTAAAATGAAAATATGAACTTGAAAATGTAAGTATTCAACCCCTTTGCTATTAACACTCCAAATTGAGCTCAGGTGCATCCAATTTCCTTTGATCATCTTTGAGATGTTTCTACAACTTGATTGGAGTTCACCTGTGGCAAATTCAATTGAATGGATATGATTTAGAAAGAAACACACCTTTCCATATAAGGTCCCACAGTTGACAGTGCATGTCAGAGCAGAAAATCCACCATGAGTCCAAGGAACTGTACAAAGAATTCCAAGATAGAATTGTGAGGAGGCATAGATCTGGAGAAGGGTATAAAACAATTTATAGTGTTGAAAGTTCCCAAGAGCACAGTGAGCTCCATCATTAGGAAATAGAAAGAATATGGAACTACCCAGACTCTTCATAGAGCTGGCCATCCGACCAAACTGAGCAACCAGGCAAGAAAGACCTTGGTCAGGGAAGTGACCCAATGACCACTCTGACAGAACTACAAAGTTCCTTGGCTAAGATGGGAGAACCTGCTTGAAGGACAACAGTTTCTGCAGCACTTTCCAAATCTAGGCTTTATGGGAGAGTGGCCAGATGGAAGCCACTCTTCAGAAAAAGGCACATGACAGCATGCCTAGAGTTTTGAAAAAGGCACGTGAAAAACTCTGAGAGCACGAGGCAAAATATTTGGTGATCTAATGAGACAAAAATTGCACTCTTTGACCTGAATGCTAAGTGCTGCGTCTGGCGTAAACCAAGCACAGCTCATCACCCATCTAACATGATCCCTACCATGAAGCATGGTGGTGACAGCATCATGGTACGAGGACGCTTTTCAGCGGCAGGGACTGGGAGACCTGCAATGATAGAGGGAACAATGAATGGAGCCAAATACAGGCAAATCCTTGAGGAGAACCTGCTTCAGAGTGCAAAAGACCTTTGACTTTGGTGAACATTTATGTTCCAACAGGACAATGACCCCAAGCATACAGCCAAAGTACCACTGGAATGGCTTCAGAACAAGAATGTGAAAGTTCTTGAGTGACCCAGCCAAAGCCCAGACTTGAATGCCATTGATAATTATCTGTGGAAAGACTTGAAGATTGATGTTCACCATACAACTTGACAGAGCTTGAGGAAATCTGCAAGCTAGAATGGGAGAAAATCCTCAAATCCAGATGTGCAAAGCTGATACAGACATACCCAAGAAGACGGCTATAACACAACAAAATATGACAAAAGTCGAGGGGTGTGAATACTTTCTGAAGGCACTGTATATGTCTATGGAGAAGTGAACTCTGATGAATTGTTTTCCTAAGGCTAACTTGGCTGCACCTGGATGGGTTTGAGGGTAGAGTAGCAGCTGATCCTCGTGTTCACTAAATCTTTGCCTATTCCGGTCCCTCCTGATGATGACAATGCAGTGTTTGGTCTTTTATTTGATGATGACATTCTGGGTTGTTTTTCCATGTCAGATGCAGTTATCCGTCAATGATTCAATGAATTCCATCCGTTTTTCACGATTGTGAAAAATCCCTGGCTCTATATTGACCAACAGAAGGTCAGGATCATCGGCTTTCCTTTCCTCATCAGTTTTAAATCAATATTTTTCAGGAGAATGAAAAGTAAGGACTTGCTGGAGCTGTATTGTGATTTTTTGTTATGCCTCTGCTGACGAAGTCACCGGAGGCATTATGTTTTTGGGTTGTCCGTCTGTCCATACATATGTCCGTCCATCCGTGCTAAGTTTCTCTGTTTTCGCTGCAACGGCTTCTCAGATCGGCACAAAAATTTCACCATAGGTGCGACTACTCATATGGAATGTTTTAATGATAATTATGATGTCATGGGTCATGTGTTAAGCCATGTTAGAAAAAAGGAAAAACTTTGGACCTATTTAAACTTGGCACTTGTTAAGTACTCACCATGGGAAATAAGTGTTTTTTTTTTGATCATGTCATGGGTGACTTCGTTATAACCTCATAATTGCTTCTTTTTTTTTTTTAGCATTAAAGCCTTCAATAATAATGTGGGCAGAGGCATATCTGTCACCGTCACAACGTAGAAGTGTGCCATTATAGTTTCTTCAGAAGTACTATTTAAAGTTGAGGTTGAATGGGATGTTTTTATTTTCAGATTTTATTGTGGAAGTGAAGGTGGAATCCAAATTCATTCATGATTACTCATCACTTGTCAAAGGTATGAAGAACAACAATAATAATAAAAACTAGATATCTGTGATCACAAAACGATCGCCAAGGGTAAGCATCCCCTACATATCTGGATGTGCTAGAGTTTGACAGAATGGTTTTACCTGATGAAGCAATAAATTGTCAAATGGTTTGCAGGTGAAGCTAATGTGGGAACGATGGAAACTTTGCAAAGTTGTTTTCAGACGTCCCAAGATGCTTTGAGCAATGAGCGTGTAAAGCAGGAACCACGTGATTCTCCTCCCAGGGAGTCCAGCAAAGCTGATCAGCTGCTTGAAGGTAAGCTGAGCTTCATAGAGAACCCATCATACTCTTTTTATTTGTTTTGTTTGTTCTTTTTAATGATGAAATGATTCTGTTCTAAACTCTGCAGAATAACAGATCCATTAAATTGTGGTCAACAAAGTGTGCTTCTTTATATTTACTAGACAGGCATGTTGGTTGCTTATAATATACCTAGAAATCTTTCTGTACTTTGTATTTCTGGCCGTTACTCAGGATTGATCAGACGCTTAAAGCCAAAATTGAAAAGTCTCTGTTTCACCAATACACATTTTGGAAATAGCATTGGGAATAACAAAATAACTGAGATTACTAGGACTTCACAGGTTTGAAAGACAAGTTTATGACTCTAATCTTGTGAAATGAGAGGTGTTTTCAAGATCACTGCATCACGCTGTTTCAAAAATTCAAAAACCTGTGATTAAGTTCCACAATGTTGCCCTTGCCTACACCATGTTTGGATGATGTTCTGTTGAAGTGCGTTCTGCAATTCAATTATGTATCAGTGTTGAACATATCTACTCTTGGCTGTTTCAGTCCTCACAACCCTTAAACCACCACTTTCACCCCACAGCATATGAAACATGTATTATGTGGATTTTGAGATGTTCTTGTATCCATAATTATTTTTTTTCATAATAGGAAAGAAACAAGATTTATTCTGGATTTCTAAAAGAGATTTCTACTTTATCAACGTTAGAACCTTATAATGTGAAATCGGTTTGTATTCCCTAACTTACTATTAAGAATCCTGTTTTTTGTGTATTCATCATATATACTATCACGTCTGAGGCTCCGATAACACAATATGCCTCAGCGCCTTTGTCCCAGGAAACGGCCGAACGGTTTCTATCTTTTAATGCACTGCCCCCTCAGTGTCACTTGGAACAAAAGGACTTACTCTGACAGGTCCCTGATACATGGCAATCAAACCTACTTTAAACACAAGGACCATGTTACCCTTCCCACAGTGTAGCTATGGACTCCTCCCCCCCCACTCCACCCCTACATCCACATAACAATACGATGGCAAAAGTTATTGATTTTATTCACATTAACTTATTTTATTTGCTGTTTGCTAAGAGTACTTCCACATAGAGTTCTCCCCAAGTGAATAATATTTTTCCTTATGAGACTGATTAAATGATTATTATAGGTCGTATAGGTTTATTGAAAATGACTAATTATACCCAAAATCATTCAGATCATATCCCCAAGGTTATATTCTCATAAAAACTATATGCCCTTCTTCATAAAATTATTTCTAATTGGGACATTAAATTGTGTATGTCCTGGCATTGTAATCAACATTTCTGTATTTTTATAGTACGGTACATAGCAGTTTTATTTACGGATATATGTTGTTACGGGCCTCAGAGCGAGCGTACCGGGATGCACGAGGGGGGTTACTCGGATCCGCCACTCGACCTCTAACCCTGAAGTTACCAGCCACAGATAACTCTGTGGTCCGACAGGTTGCTGCGGACACCGGTTGAAGTAATCGTTTCACAGTGTCCCTTGGCCCCAGTGTTGCGTTCCCTTATTCTATGATTTAATTAATTCAACTGGGGAACTGCGCTCTCAATGTCCCATTCGTCTACTTATTAGGTACGGCCAAGCGAAACCGAGGGTGGGGTGTTGGCTATTTCGGACGAATTAGTGGAGCAAAACTTCCCATCTATTATGTCCACACTTACGCCGAACCAATGATGGAAAAGACAACCAGGCAGGTTTGAAACGTTTACCAGAGCAAAGGGTATGTATTTACAGCAAGGCATTTATCATAATCATATATTTACAAAGCAATCAAAGACATATGAGAACAGACTTACCCCTGGCACGTAAAAGCCCCTTAAACAATCTTACTTATTGACAAAACACAAGACAAGCACGCTGCAATCATCCAGGCAGAGCAGAAAGGAAGAAGAAGCAATCATCTGGGAAGAGCAGAAAGGAAGAGGATGAAGAAGAAGACGAAGAAGATATTGGCAGTGTGAGGCTTAGGTGAGGCCTCTTTCTTACCCTGCGCAAACAGGCGGGCTTGCGTGGATCCCGTAATGGAGGGAAGGGAAGGAAGGTGGTGTGTGACGTGTAGGGAGAGATTTATCATATATGGCATAAGCTTAAAGGAAATGGTGTGAGGTGCAAAACAGTGCCTCATCCACTTGGGGATGGAGGTCAAGCGTGATAGCTCTTTTAGAGTCGTTGAAGCTCTTTGTGTGTCTCAAGTAGACAAATTAGGGGTTCTTGGAGAAAGCAAGAAAAGATTGTGTAAATCAGTATGGTGCTACTGCTGTGTGCCGAGGACCTTGTGGCGTCATTTGCGCTCGGACCTCGAACCGAGCTTGTCTTGCCCCAGTGCAGCCTGTCTCAGGCCAGCTCAACTCATCTCAGGCCAGCGCAGATCGTGCCCAGCCAGCACAGCTCAGCTTGGGCCAGTGCAGATTGTCTCACGGACAAGCTGGCAACTTCACTCCACGAACAGGCGGGCAGCTTCACTCCACAATACCCCAGTGCACAAGAACAGTAGCCCTAAGCAGCTTCATCGCTTGGCCTTTTATTCCTCCTTGGATTGGGTGGGGGGTGTCCTCATCGGAGCAGAGTTCACACGAGCACACTCTGACCCTGAGGCAGAGCTCCAGGGGGCAAAGGTTACCTACCACCTGATCTCTGACCACATGCGGGGCGTTCTCATTGGCTCGTGCTTCCCAACTCTCAATGGAATCAATGGCAGTAGCATTGTGGTGGAGAGTTCTCAAACAATCGATTGTGGTGTAGCGACGTTCCTTTCTGGCGGTGGTATTGACTTTTAATGTGTGTGTGCTGTGTGGTGCTCGTGGGTTGAAGGCTGAAGGCTTTTAGGGAAGCATGGGGAATGGAGGTTCGGGAGAGAAAGGATGAGGAATTGGGATGGAGGGATAGATGGAGTCCCCTGTTATGACAAAGAAGAACATCTTCCCAGTCCCCTGTTACGAAGAGATGGGACCTGACTAAGCACACATATTTATGAAATATCTAATTAAGGGTTTCTTACATGGTGCATGCAACTTTCCGGAGTCCTTTTCCATAACCGCAACAATATTGTTGAAAATCGTTTAAATAGTTTTGTGCTTCATTGGAATTGATTTTGTAAATGAGATGTAGTTCTGATCTGTTGAAGGAATGGCTGTTATATACAGTAGAGTCTGGATAATATGTGTGAATATAAGCGCATACGAAAAATAAGTGCACACGGACCTCCCTATTTTATTTATCCATCAAAAATAAGTGCACATAAAATGTCATAGTAAGGCTTTGAAAACTGAAAATATTATCAACTCAAACATTACAGTGTTTCGTGGTGTATTTGCACGTTAAACTTTAAGCCCAAATTTCTTACACGTCTGGTACTGGTACTTACAAGAGTTGTACATTCAACACAACATTGTTCATGAAGGGTCGTAAAAGGGTGTTTTACGACCCTTTAAAAAAGGGTCGTAAAACAACGTTTTTCACCACGATCAAAATGAACACGCCAGTGAAGCGTTGATCATACACCCATGAAATAAAAATTGAGATTATCGCATTTTACAACTTTTGTAAGAACCAATAACAGACGTGTAAAAAATTCGGACTTAACACGAGTGAAGAATGAGGAAATAATTGTTCAGAGTGAGAAAGGTTCGAAGAAGATAGGGAGCAGAAGACTGGCCTTTTACCTGGACATGGAAAACAAACTTGTCGCGGAGTTTAAACAGGTACATGCTCGAGGACTGAAAGTGTATTTAGTATTTTGTTTCCGAGGTACAGACAATTAAAATTGCAATGATGTAAAAACTGGCATCTATGCAGCCAATCTGAAGAACATTTACCATTATAAGTGCTTGTCATGGATTTTTGAATTAGTATAAGTGCATACGGAAAATATGCGCATGTCAGGCTTTTTAAATATAAGCACATATGGGGAATAAGCACAAATGTGCTCCACTAAATCTAAAAATAGGCGCATATGCTTATTATCCAGATTCTACTGTATCCAAACGTCTGAGAGTTCACTTATGAAAAGGTGCGTGTCATAGTGAGCGTTGTTGTGAAGAAATACTGGAACTAGAATGGAACTCGGTTGAGCGCATACTTCCGCAAAGCTGATTAGTTTACATTTTGTATCCCACTGATAGGCCGGATCTGGATTCGGACCTGAACTAAAATTTAATCGGCTTGTTCTTGGCACTAACCAACTCATCCACCAAATTTCGTGTGAATCTGTCCATAACTTTTTGAAATATCGTACTATACTGTTGGACCCCGCAGTTCGCGGGGGATACATTCCTGGAAAATGCCTCGAAAAGCGAATCCGCGAATAGTGGGGCCTTGCTTCAATGGAAAAAGGGGGATAGATTCCCGGCGGTTCGTGATTCTTGAGGGAAAATCAAAAATCCTGTGAAAAACCGCAAATATGCCCGCAAAAAATATGCAAAAACGCGTCGAAAAAATACCTGCGAATACACGAAGCACAAGGCCGCAAATGTCTTGGCGGGTCATATTTTATTAACCGCGAATAAGTGGGGTCCGCGAATAGCGAATCCGTGAATAGCAGGGTCCGACAGTATATCGTTTTAGCCCTGTCACTCAATGTTGAAGAATCACTTAATTCTCTGATCGGATTCGGATCTTCACCAAAATCTAATCAATCTTTCCTTGTTACATTCCCAAGCTGCCCACCAAGTTTCATCCGAATCCGTCCCCAACTTTTTGAGATATCCTGCCACATGGCGTTTTTTGCTCGATCCCTCAATGGTGAAAAATCACTCAAAACAATTCTTGGATACAGATTCGGATTTGGATCTTCACCAAAATCTAATCATTTCCTCCTTGTCACATACCCAAGCTCTCCACCAAATTTTGTGTGAATCCGTCCACAACTTTTTAAGATTTTTTTTCGCAAGCAAACAAACAAACAAACAGACAGACAGGAGTGAAAACACAACCTCCATTCACCTTCGGTGGATGAGGAAACAAAAAAAACAAATTAACAGACAGACAGGAGTGAAAACATAACCTCTGCCCACCTTTGGTAGACGGAGGTAATGAAAGAAGAACATTTATAATTGAGATTATAACTTTGATGAGTAGGTCCTTTGTATTTACCCGTAATATGACAATGGTCTCAAACTTTTCTCAAGGTGATTTTATCTTGGCAAATATGACAAATGTTGCATTTCTCAAAATCCTTTTCCTCAAGTCGAGATAACTTTAAGAGTTTATTCGTGTTCTATGTTACTTCTGTTAATCAAATAAAGTCCGCTTCCAACCGCTTTACAAACTCTTGAGAGGTATCTTCTCTTCCAGAAAGTTCTAAGTTATTAAATTGGTCTGCAACAGATGATTTTGTATAATAACAAAATTCATACGGAATGTGGTTTTGATAGGCTTTCGTGTAGGGGTGTTTAGGATTTGGTGAAGCCGTGTCTATCTTTTGTAGGATGCTTTCAAAGTCTGTGTATATCACAAATGGATGTTTTATTGTTTCATTTAGATCTGAGTTCTGTTTTCGAACCCACTTTTGGCATTTCAATTACCGTTGCTAGATCTCGAGGCAGTATGTTGAATGTTGTTTTTGTTTTTCCTTTGTGTGAAAGAAGTTGAGACACCGCTTACAAGGATATTTCTTTCCATTCCTTTTTGATGTTTGAGATGATACGAATCTTGAGACATTTATGACATCAGCATAATGTGAATTTCCTTTCATAATGTGATGTGGATTTCATCAGCATAATGTGATGTGGATTTTTTCCACCCACCCCGTTGTGATCGTTGAAGGATTTTCCCTGGTTGATTGTGGAATCCTATTTAACTTCAGGCAGAGTTTTACATATATCCGATTGGTTTATAAATCCTGCATAAAACCATTGACACTGATAACCGATGTCCACACAAGTCCTTCCTTGTGAAACAATTTATTATTCTAATTATACATTACACTTCTCACCCTCGTAAATGAACTTAAGAATCCCCATTGATTGCAATATTATTTGGTTCTATTTCATTTATTCTTACTTTAGTTAACAGTTAGACCAACCCGATTCAATTCACTTCCACATTACATCAGAGTTTTATACTAATTGGTACTTGGTCAGTTCCAAGGAGTACAAGCCACTGAGATTCTAATACTTCCTCAGGTACTTGCACTGAAACAATTTTACATTTCAAAAGCATTTTTACTTTCATGGGAGAGTGGTGGGGGTATCAACCCAGACTGCAGACGTGTCCTTTTAGGCGAGAAGCCACTACGTACATTTTGAGGCAAAGGTTCGCTGTTATCAGCTCAGTCACACCGCTCCAGACCAAGACATTTATCAACATTTAGGGCAAAAGTCTCTTGCAGAAAGGACAGCCAATTCAACTTATAGCATAAAACTTACATTTCTAAAACTCCATTTGTTACAATTTCGAATACATTAATATAAATTTTTCCCCCACAACTTTTTAAAGTAGAGAAGGTCGAGGTGAATTTTATCATCTATAAATTTACTCGAAACCCTTAAAACTTCAACTTTGTTTTCACATTTCCAAGCTGGCTTCCAAAGCCAGTTTCTGGCTGGGCATCCTCCATCGTGCAAAGTCCTTCCTTGGCACACCTGAGCTCCTGACCGCATACAAAGCTTTCATCCGCAGTCTGATGGAGTACTGCTCTCCCCTCCGGGCTGGTGCTCCCGCCTCTCACCTTTCTCGGCTTCACGCTGGGGAAACCAAGGCATTTAGGACCATTGGTATCTCCTGCGATGAGGCCGAGTCTTTGGGTCTTTCACTCTCTCACTGCAGACAGGACACGAGGTCTTCTTTCTTCTCCCGTAACTCTCTCCCGGTCTTGCCCCCCCGCCACCCCCACCCCGGTCTCTCTCCTCTGACGAACTTGTCCCCCACCACTATTCTCCACAGCGACCGTAGCTCACGTCTGCCAACAACCCCTCTGAAACATAACCACCTCAACCACTCACGAACACGCACTCTCACTCAACGCTTCTCTCATATTCCTCTCTATTTATTCCATCCATTGCTGCCACACTACACTTCCCACATACTTCCTCTTACATTCCCATCCATTTACACTCCAGGTTATCAAAACAGCTAGTTCACCTCTACCACCTCTCTGTCTCAACCAATCCCGATCTTTCTACCCAACTCAAATCCACCCCCAACCCATTCCACCTCAATTCTGCTTCTTCCTAATCCGTCGTGTAAAGCCTAGAACTCCCTTGGTCCATCTGTTACCCATGTAATCCCACCCCATACGCCTCTAACCCTTCCAGCACGCATCTCCTATTCTGTCGTTCCCCACTTTTCTTCTTACCCTCTCCCGCACCTACTTGATCTCATATCCCCATCGCTGTGTGTCGATATTCCCATGTTCCGCCTAAATCATACTTCCCAGCCTCCGAACGCTAGGGCTTACAAAAAACAAGAATCACCTGTTCTCTCCAGGTCTTCAAAACAGCAGTTCACCACCACCTCTTTTCTTTCTCCATCCAAAACCACGATCTTTTCTACCCCCACCAATCCACCCCAAACCCACCACCTTCAAATTCCCTACTTTCCTTCCTGAAAGTCCCTGTCGTGTAAGGACCTAAAACTCCCTGTGGTGTCCATCTTGTTTACCCAGTGTATGCCACCCCATCCCTCTCCCTTCCACAGATCTCGTAATGTCTGTGTTCCCCACTGTTGTGTCCATCCCTCTCCCGCCCCTCTTGTCTCCTGCTCCCCTTGTTGTACATCCTGTGTGTTAGCACTCATACGAGCCTTGACATTGTATCCAAAAAAAAAAGAATGTGTTAGTCCATATGTGTTAATGGACTTATTATTCATTTCTTCAAATTCTGGAATATCCTTTAATGATGTAGGAAAAGTCATTTCATAAACTTTTAATGTATTTCATAATCTTATAATTCGATACTCTTTCGGGTTTATTTTTTTTATGTGAGGGGTACACGTGAGCAAGAACAGACCAGAGAAAACATATATTATCTTTATTGGGTCGCCGAAATAGGTGACCCTTATTGTCAGTAATTCTGTCTGTTTGTTTGGATGTTTTTCGTTTGTCATCAGCATAATTGTAGTAAACGTGGGCGGATTTTGACCAACTCGGGTGGTAGGTACATCTTATGACCTCGTGCTTTGGAAATTGTGATGGTTGCTAGGGACGCTTTGGTTCCCTAGCAACAACCGAAAAACCTTCAAAATCGGTACCGTTCACGTGAAATCAATTCCGAAAGCCATTATCCCACGTCGGGTTATGAAATTTGGCACGAATGATCTACAGGTGATGCTCTATCAAATATATCCGGTTTTTGTGATATATGGAATACTTTACTCACAGCGCCCCCTACATTAGGGTATGCGCGAAAATTGGCGAAAATTGAAGCCCCCTAGCGACCAGGTGAGTGCATCGATACGAATTAAACTTTGCAGGTTCATGGTACTCAATGAGACTACAAACTTTGCCTCAGGACATATTGACCGATTTCGCTTAGGTCAGGGGTCAAAGGTCAATTAGTGCAAAAACGATAATACGAGAGCTGGAGGTGCCTTCGCGCCAAATGCTACTCTCCTAGGGTTAGTGGCGATGGTCATGAAAATTCACACTAATCGTCTGAATACATTGTGCACAAACGATCGAGCCGGATTTTCGATTTAGATCTTTGTTCACCCACAGCACCCCCTCGAACTTTGGGGATTTCCGATTTCAAACCGCATTTTCGTAACGCTTTCATTCAAATGGATACCGAGTAGTTATCAGTAGATGGAACTGGATGAGATTTCATATGCATAATCTAAAGGTGATTCCCTATCCGCTATATGACATCCATTTTGCTCTATATCTTATAGTTTCATGCTCGGCGACCCATCGCCGCCTACCGGCTTGTTTTGAATATTAACAACTGACTTTTATTAAAGTTTTATTTCTCTTGGAAAATCTATATTATGAAGAAACATTAAGGGGGTTTGATTAGCAAAGCATTCCTCAAGAAGACGAAGAGAATTTCAATTTCAAGAACATCAGCAATTTGAAATGGAGAACTACAATGTTGTGATATGAATACACATTAAATACTGAATAACTAAATGGTGACACAATCCACATGAAAAGGAAACGTTATGAAAAAATTGATTGGTATAACTATAAAACTGGTTGGTATAACTCGAAATTAACACGGTGGAATGGCTTCATTACCTGCAATGCAGGTGTTAACTTCAGGTGTGAACCCTTCATCAGAGTAAGCCTTTTTGATTGAAGACTGCCCAGAATAACTGAATAACATCTGATAATGTAGCTTGTGTTTGCTCAAATCTAATTTGTGTGAATAGTTGTCAATTATGCTATATTTTTCAAGATAGCGTGATTTTACGACGTTTGTGACTTGTCTTTACAGAGAAACAAATGAAACCAGTTTCTTGTTCCAACTGTTCACAGTTGTTTGACCTGGAAGTTTTCAATCCGCACAAGACTCGGACTATTTGTCAAGAAACTGACAACTTTAGCATCATGTCTTACAACCGCAGTTGTAAAAGTTGTACAGAGACCCTCAAGAATACCGAAGGAAGTGAGAGACCACACAAGTGTCCTGTGTGTGACGAATCATTTCCCACATTATCATCTTTAAATCTTCATCAAAATATACATGCAGGTGAGAAGCCCTACAAGTGTTCTTTGTGTCCTAAAGCCTTTGCTAAATTGAAAAGGTTTAATGAACATCAAAGAATGCATGCAGGTGAGAAGCCTTACAAGTGTTCTGTGTGCAAGAAGGCTTTCCCTGTTATCTCGGAGTTACAAAAACATGAAAGAATCCATTCGGCTGAGAAGCCCTACAAGTGTTCTCTTTGCGGCAAGACATTTGCTCGCTCATCAAATTTATCAGTTCATCAAAGAATACACACGGGAGAGAAGCCGTACAAGTGTTCTGTATGTCATAAAGCCTTTAGTCAATTAACAAATTTAAACAGTCATCAAAGAACACACACAGGAGTGAAGTCATACAAGTGCTCTGTATGTCATAAGGCCTTTAGTCAATTGGAACACGTACACCATCACAAAAAAATACACCTGGGAGAGAAGACCTACAAGTGTTCTGTGTGTCATAAGTCATTTGCTTACAGAACAACCTTAATAAAGCATCATAAAATACACACAGGAGAGAAGCCCTTCAAGTGTTCTGTGTGTCTTAAGGCATTTGCGGACAGAACAACATTAAGAAAGCATCAAAAAACACACACAGGAGAGAAACCCTTCAAGTGTTCTGTGTGTCTTAAGTCATTTGCTGAAAAAGCAACTTTAAGAAAGCATCATAAGACACACACAGGAGAAAAGCCCTACATGTGTACTGTGTGTCTGAAGTCATTTGCAGAAAGAGCAACATTGAAAAGGCATCATAAAACACACACTGGAGAGAAGCCCTACAAGTGTCCTGTGTGTTTTAAAGGTTTTGTTCGATTACTTTCCTTAAAGATTCATCAAAGGAATCATACAGGAGAACAACCGTACAAGTGTTCTGTGTGCGACAAATCATTTACTGTGTTATCATCTTTAAAACTACATCAAAAAATTCACAGTGGAGAAAAGCCGCACAAGTGTTCTGTGTGCGACAAATCATTTACTGTGTTATCATCTTTAAATCTACATCAAAAAATACACAGTGGAGAAAAGCCACACAAGTGTTCTGTTTGTAACAAGGAATTTGCATTGGCTTCATCGTTCAGAAGGCACCAAATAATTCACACAGGTGAGAAGCCCTACAAATGTTCCGTTTGTAGCAAGGAATTTGTTTATTCAACCCATTTGTATCGGCATCACAGAATACACACAGGCGAGAAGCCATACCGGTGTTCTTTGTGTACCAAGGATTTTGCAACTTCCTCGTCAATGAAAAGACATGAAAGAAGTCACACAGGTGAGAAGAAAAGGGCATAAGATAAAGAAGTGCTAACATGTGGGAGCAGCTATTCTGAAAACATTGCCATTATAAACATGACGTTGAAAGAACAAACTAAATGAAAGCAACAATAACCCAACAGAAAAACATTAACAGAGGAAGAAACAAAATTATGAGAAGAACAAGTTGAAGAGGCAATAAAAGAAGTGTGGTCACCAAGAGATGGAGAACTTCCACCAATGCCACAATGCACAAAAACGACATACAATTCGGATGAAAGTCTCACAATACAAACTTTCAAAGACAGGGAACACCCAACAGTCTGCGATCCAACTGCACCGCAGATGGAGGGACAGGAGGTGAATGCAACCCCATAAGAGGAACTGGAGAAGCAAAAGGTAATGAGAACCTTGATACAACAACAAAAATGAAGTATGAGGACTGGAATTCATACCATGACTCAACAACGGAAGCTCAACACTAGGGCCAGACAGTATAACAGGAGAAAGAGCAATCAGAGATTGCTGACCCTCACCAGGACTTGTTTTGTGTGGCAAATAAATGGAAGGAGGTACTCATTGAAAGGTCATTGATTGCAAATGAAAGTTCTAAATTATCTAGTTGTAAAGGTCTGAAAGGTTGTGAAGGTCAAATGGTCTGAAGATTGAAAGGTCAAAGGGATCTAAAGGGTGTAATTTAAGGTCTAAAGGAGCCTTAAAATGTCTAAAAAGGGTCGAAAGCATATAAGGGAGTCGAAGGGGTCTTTGGGTTCTAAAGGGTCTAACAGGATCTAAAGAGTGTAACAGGGTCAAAAGGGTGACATTGTCTGAAAATGTCTTAGATTTCAAAAGGGTGTAAGGGGTCTTAACTGGTCTTAGGGTTCAAATGGTTTTAGAGTTCTTTGGGGTCTTAAAAGTGTCTTTAGGGTTTTGAAGGATCTTAGGGGACAAAGTGGTCTTAGAGTTATAGAGGATCTAAGGGATCTTAAGGTGATAAAGGGTCTCAGGGTTCTAAAGGGTCTTTGGGGGTCTAAATGGTCTTTGGGTTATCAAAGGTCTTGGGGTTTTAGGGGTCGAAGGAAATTTCAGGGTCTCATGTAATTAATACACCTACTCACTTTATGTGTGGACAGACAGACAAACGGATCCAAATGCAATACCCTCTCCTCTGGCAAGGGTAATGATGCAGACCCACCCCTGAAGAGAGAACAGGTCTAGCTGGATAACCCAGACAGAATGACATACTTCATATACAGATAGAAGGAGATTAAAGTAAGAATGGCAGATTATAATGAAATGGAATACAAGGAAGAATGGAGAATAGGAGGGAAACTAGAATGATGAGCAGAGTAGGCAGAAGAAGAGTTGGACAACAAAATAGAGGAGATGAGATTGATACGACTCTATCGATTAGAAAGCAACAACTGGACAAAAGTACGAGTAAGTAGAATCAACTGAGCACTCAGAAAAAATGAAACCAAAATCATCCCACTTGAAAGAAATCGATTTTGTGTATTTTGCTGCAACCTTTTTTTGTAAATTCAACAAATCACACCGCAATACAATAGACCAGGCCCCACCAAGAGAATTCAAACACCACCATGTAAACAGACTTGTGAGAGATAACAACAGAGAAAGGGAAGTGGATAAATATCACAATTCAAGAATGTAAACCGAAACCCAACACTAAAGAAGAGAATCTGAAAAATAAAACACAAATATGAATTCTCCTGGACCCCCTGCACCCCTAGTCACCTGCGGTGCTCCTCTATTTTTCGCCCTTCATGTCCATGGGGAAACTCACCTCATGTTGCGCCCGCAGTGCACCTCGCCTCGTCCTGAGCCCATCTCTACTCGTTTCGCTCCCACGATATAACTTGTCTTGCTGTGCTCACAGTGCATGGATTCTTCAATTGTCATCTACAATAAGATGTGGACTTCTAAACTATTTCATATCAAGATGTGAACTATGTTGAAGATTTCCAGTTTGGATGTGGTTGTGGAGAGTAATGCAGAGGTTAGTGATGTTCAGATACGTCTTCCACACAACAAATGACGACATTATCATTTCTTTCCTTTCTGACACTTCACATCAGTCCATCCATTTTGTAGCCCATTCAAAGAATAATGTTTTTTTTTTTCCTCCTTCATCGTAAAACCAGTCCCATTTGTTTTACCCATTGACATCTGAACTGTAATAATTATCATTGTTGTTGGTTTCATTGTTTTGTGTGCCTGCTGCATTTAATAACTGTCAAATTAAAGTTTTATCTCTCACTTTCCCTGTTTTTTTGTTTTTTAAGCAGTGAAGCTGCTTCAATATCTGGTGAAGTCCTTCCATGCGTTCATCAAAAATGAATAAGAACTTTTCTAACCCACCGTGTTTAATTCTAATGAATTCTAATGGGTTCTAAAAGTTAATTCTAGAGGGTTCTAAATGGTAATTACCCTGTGCTCATGAAGCGAAAGGCAGGGTTAAGCGATGGGTGGCGTACGTTTGTATGGCGTACGTCGTGTCTGCATTTTGTTGAAGGCGTACATTGAAAACCGTTCAGCGGAGGAAATTGAAACTTTACCGCATGTTACATAACCATGTGATATCGCGGTCACTCTTTTGAGGTCAACATTGGCCAAAGATCAAAATAGGCCAGTTTTCTAAAATTGTCAATTTTCATCTGATTGACTTGAAATTTGAACAAGATTTCCATAGCTCACTAAATTCGACCACCAATTATTTTTGAGGTCAACATAGGCCAAAAGGTCAACATCGGCCGAAATTTCTAAACTTGTCAATTTTCATCCGACTGACTATAAATTTGAACAGAATTTTCATATCAACTCACTTAATTCAACCACCTTTTTTTTTTGAGGTCAACATCGGCCAATAGGTTAACATAGGCCAAATGTCTAAAATTGTCAATTGTTATCTGATTGACTTGAAATTTGAACAGGATTTTCATGAAAATGACCATCATGTGCCACATGGTCTGGCAGCCATATTGGATCTCAGGGAAAATCTTTGTAGGAAAAACTGCTTCACTGATCAATGCCAAATTTAACAGATTGATCAACTCGCTATGGGAAATATGGTTTGATAAAGATGACATCAACGATCACGTGGTCTGGCAGCCATATTGGATCAAAGAATAAAAATTCTTTTAAAAACAAGAGTTGGCTCACACCAAGTCCTTCTCAAGACTGTGCAGGGTATGTATTCTATGAATATCAACTCTTTCTAATGGGTTATTCTACAGGGTAGCCATAAAGTCTGGAAACATGGGCGAATATACATTATACTGTAAATGGTTTATTGACATTACATTGCAATACATGATATGTTCAATGTGTTGTCCCTCATGAGAAATGCACAGTTCAATGTGTTGTGCAAGATTGCAATGAACAATGTGCATTAATGCAGCATTTCCATCAATCCCTGCACATGCATCTGTGATGTGTTGCCTCAGATGAT
>CM068968.1:10315939-10334390 GCA_035128595.1 Eptatretus atami
ACCAGGAGAGATGGAACGATGGAAACTTTGGCAAAGTTGTTTTCAGACGTCCCAAGTATGCTTTGAGCATGAGCGTGTAAAGCAGGAACCACGTGATTCTCCTCCCAGGGAGTCCAGCAACAGCTGATCAGCTGCTTGAAGGTACTGAGCTTCATAGAGAACACTCCATCATACTCTTTTTATTTGTTTTTGTTTGTTCTTTCTTAATGATGAAATGATTTGTTCTAAACTCTGCAGAATAAAGATCCATAAATTGTGGTCAACAAAGGTGTGCTTCCTTTATATTTACTAGACAGGCATGTTGTTGCTTTAAATATACCTACGAAAATCTTTCTGTCTTTGTTATTTCTGGCCGTTACTGCAGGATTGATCAGACGAGCTTAAAGCCAAAATTGCAAAAGTCTCTGTTTCACCAATACATTTTGGAATAGGATTGGGAATAACAAAATAAACTGCAGATTACTGGACTTCACAGGTTTGAAAGACAAGTTTATGCCTCTAATCTTGTTGAAATGAGAGGTGTTTTCAAGATCATGCATCAGCGCTGTTTCAAAAAATTCAAAAACCTGTGATTAAGTTCCACAATGTTGCCCTTGGCCTAGACCATGTTTGGATGATGTTCTGGTTGAAGTGGCGTTCTTGCAATTCAATTCTGTATCAGTTGGCTTGAATCATATCTACTCTGGCTGTTTCAGTCTCACAACCTTACACCACCACTTTTTCACGTCGCCCAGATATGAAACTGTATCTATTGTGGCATTTTGAGATGTTTTTGGGTATCCATTTAATTATTTTTTTTTCATAATGGAAAGAAACAAGAATTTTTCTGGATTTCTAAAAGAGATTTTACTTTTATCACGTTAGAAGCTTATAATGTGAAATCGGTTTTGGTATTCCTAATTACTATTAAGAATTTCTGTTTTTTTGTGTATTCATCATTATACTTTCACGTTGAGGCTGCCGACTAACACAATTGCCTCAGCGCGCTTTGTCCCAGGAAACGGCCGAACGGTTTCTATTTTAATGGGCACTGCCCTCAGTTGTCACTTGGAACAAAAGGACTTACTCTGACAGGTCCGCTGATCATGGCATTCAAACCTACTTTAAACACAAGACCATGTTACCTTCACAGTGTAGCTATGGACTCCTCCCCCGCCACTCACCTACATCCACATATACAATAGATGGCAAAAGTTATTGATTTTTATTCACATTAACTTATTTTATTTGCCTTGTTTGCTAGAGTATTCCCATAGAGTTCTCGCCAAGTGAATTAATATTTTTCCTTATGAGACTGTATTAATGTTATTATAGGTCGTATAGGTTTATTGAAATGACTAATTAACTCCAAATCATTCAGATCATATCCCGCAAGGTTATATTTCTCATAAAAACTATATGGCCTTCTTCCATAAAATTAATTCTAATTGGGACTTAATTGTGTATGTCCTGCATTGTAATGCAACATTTTCTGTATTTTTATAGTACGGTACAATATGCAGTTTTATTCTACGGATATATGTTGTTACGGGCCTCAGAGGCGAGCGTACCGGATGCACGAGGGGGGGTTACTCGGATCCGCACCTCGACCTCTAACTGAAGTTACCAGCACATAGTACTCTGTGGTCCGACAGGTTGCTGCGGACACGCGGGTTGAAGTAACTCGTTTCACGTGTCTTGGCCCAGTGTTTGGTTCCCGTTATTCTATGGATTTAATTAATCTCACCTGGGGAATTGCGCTTCTCAATGTCCCATTGTCTACTTCATTCAGGTACGGCCAATGGCGAAACCGAGGGTGGGGTGGTTGGCTTATTTCGGACGAGATTGGTGGAGCATTCTATTATGTCCACACTTACGCCGAACCAAATGATGGAAAAGACACCAGGCACGGTTTTGACACGTTTCCAGAGGCAAGGGTATGTATTTACAGCAAGGCCATTTATCATAATCATATATTTACAAGCAATGCAAGAACATATGAGAACAGACTTACCCCTGGCACGTAAGCCCGCTAACAATCTTACTTATTGACAAAACACAAGACAAGACGCTGCATCATCCAGGCAGTAGCACAGAAAGGAAGAAGAAGCAATCATCTGGGACGAGCAGAAAAGGAAGGGCATGAAGAGAAGACGAAGCAAGATAATTTGGAGTGTGAGGCTTAGGTGAGGCTCTTTCTACCTGCGCAAAACAGGCGGCTTTGGCGTGGATCGTATGGAGGGAAGGGAAGGAAGGTGTGTGTGACGTGTAGGGAGAGATTTTATGCTATGTGGCATAAGCTTAAAGGAAATGGTGTGAGGTTCAAAACAGTGCGTCATCACTTGGGGATGGAGGTCAAGCGTGATAGCTCTTTTAGAGTCCGTTGAAGCTCTTTGTGTGTCTCAAACGTAGACAAATTAGGGGTTCTTTGGAAGAAAGCAAGAAAAGATTGTGTAATCAGTATGGTGCTACTCTGCTGTGTGCCGAGGACGCTTGTGGCGTCATTTTTGCGCTCGGACCTCGAACGCGGCTTGTCTTGACCCCAGTCGCAGGCCTGTCTAGGCCAGCTCAACTCATCTCAGGCCAGCGGCAGTCGTGCGCAGCCTAGCACAGCTCAGCTTGGGCCAGTGCAGATTGTTCACGGACATAGCTGGCAACTTCACTCCAGAACAGCGGGGCGCTTTCACTCCACAATACCGCCAGTGCACCAGAACAGTAGCCCTAAGCAGCTTCATCGCTTGGCTTTTATTGCCTCCTTGGATTCGGGTGGGGGTGTCGCTCATCGAGAGAGTTTCACACGGCACACTCTGCCTGAGGCAGAGCTCCAGGGGGCAAAGGTTTAACTACCCTATCTCCTGCACATGGCGGGGGCGTTCTCATGTGCTCGTGCTTCCCAAGCTCTCATGGAATCAATGGGGCAGTAAGCATTGTGGTGGAGAGTTCTCAACATCGATTGTGGTGGTAGCGACGTTCCTTTCTGGCGGTGGTAATTGAACTTTTATATGTGTGTGTGCTGTTGGTGGTGCTCGTTGGGTTGAAGGCTTGAAGGCTTTCTAGGGAAGCATGGGGAATGGAGGTTCGGGAGAGAAAGGATGAGGAATGGGTATGGAGGGATAGATGGAGTCCCCTGTTATGACAAGAAGACATCTTCCGCAGTCCCTGTTGAAGAGATGGGACTGATAGCACACATTTTATGAAATATCTAATTAAGGGTTTCTTACATGGTGCATGCAACTTTCCGGAGTCCTTTTCCATAACCGAAACAATATTGGTTGAAATCTGTTTTAAATAGTTTTTGTGCTTCATTGGAATTGATTTTTGTAATGAGATGTAGTTCTGACTGTTGACGAATGGCTGTTATATACAGTAGCAGTCTGGATAATTATGTGTGAACTATAAGCGCATACGAAAAATAAGTGCAGCACGGACCTCCCTATTTTATTTATCCATAAAAAATAAAGTGCACATAAAATGTCATTAGTAAGGCTTTGAGAACTGAAAATTTATCAACTCAAAACATTACAAGTGGTTTCGTGTGTATTTGCACGTTAAACTTTAAGCCCAAATTTCTTACACGTCTGGGTACTCGATACTTCTACAAGAGTTGTACATTCAACACAAATTGTTCAATGAAGGGTGCGTAAAGGGTGTTTTACGACCCTTTAAAAAAGGGTCGTAAAACACGTTTTTCACCACGATCAAAATGAACACGCCCAGTTGAAGCGTTGATCATCACGCATGGAATAACAAATTGAGATTATCGCATTTTTAGCAACTTTTGTTAAGAATCCAATAACAGACGTGTAAAAATTCGGACTTAACACGAGTGAAGATGAGGAAATAATTGGTTCAGAGTGAGAAAGGTTCGAGACGATAGGGAGCAGAAGACTGGCCTTTACCTGGCATGGAAAACGAAACTTGGTCGCGGAGTTAAAACCAGGTACATGCTGCGAGGACTGAAAGTGTATTTAGTATTTTGTTTCCGAGGTTAGCAGACATTAAAATTGCAATGCATGTAAAAACTGGCTCTATGGCAGCCAATCTGAAGAAACATTTACCATTATAAGTGCTTTGTCATGGTTTTTGAATTAGTATAAGTGGCATACGGAAAATAGCGCAAGTGCAGGCTTTTTTAATATAAGCACATATGGGGATAAGCAAAATGGTGCTCCAGTAAATCTAAAAATAAAGGCGCATACGCTTATTATCCAGATTCTAACTGTATGCCAACGTCTGAGAGTTCACTTATGAAAAGGTGCGTGTCCTAGTGACCGTTGTTGTGAAGAATACTTGTGAACTAGAATGGCAACTCGTTGAGCCGCAAATACTTCCGTAACAAGCTGATTAGTTTACATTTGTTTCCACTGCTAGCCGGAATGCTTTGGATTCGGACCTGAACTAAAATTTAATCGGTTGTTCTTGGCACTATACCAACTCATCCACCAAATTTCGTGTGAATCTGTCCATAACTTTTTGAAATATCGTACTATAACTTTGGACCCCGCAGTTTCGCCGGGGATTACATTCTGGAAAATGCTTCGAAAAAGCGAATCCGCGAATAGTGGGGGCCTTGGGCTTCAAATGGAAAGGGGGATAGATTCCCGGCGGTTCGTGATTCTTGAGGGAAAATCAAAATCCTGTGAAAAACGCGCAAATATGCCGCAACAAATAATGCAAAAACGCGTCGAAAAAATACCTTGCGAATACACGAAGCAGCAGGCCGCATGTCTTGGCGGGTCATATTTTTTAACCGCGAATAAGTGGGGTCCGGAATAGCGAATCCGTGAATCAGCAGGGTCCCGACAGTATATCGTTTTAGCCTGTCACTCATGTTGAAGAATCACTTACTTCTCTGTGGATTCGGATCTTCACCAAAATCTAATCAATCTTTCTTGTTACATTCCAAGCTGCCCACCACAGTTCATCGAATCGTCCCACAACTTTTTGAGATATCCTGCCACATGGCGTTTTTTTTGCTTCGTCCGCTCATGGTGAAAATCACATCAAAACAATTCTTGGATACGATTCGGATTTGGATCTTCAACACAAATCTAATCATTTCCTCCTTGTCACATACCCAAGACTCTTCGGCACCAAATTTTTGTGTGAATGCGTCCCAACTTTTTTAAGATTTTTTTCGAAAGCCAAACACACAACAAACAGACAGACAGGAGTGGAAAACACAACCTCGCATTCACCTTCGGTGGTGGAAACAAAAAAAACAAATTAGCAGACAGACAGGAGTGAAAACAATAACTCTGCCACCTATTGGTAGACGGAGGTAATGAAAGAAGAACATTTATAATTGGAGATTATAACTTTGATGAGTAGGTCCTTTGTTTTACCCGTATATGAACAATGGTCTCAAACTTTTCTCAGGTGTTTTATCTTGGCAATATGACAAATGTTGCTTTCCTCAAATCCTTTTCCTCAGTCGAGATAACTTTAAGAGTTTATTCGTGTTTCTTATGTTACTTCCTGTTAATCAAATAAGTCGTTCCAACCGCTTTACAAACCTTTGAGAAGGTATTTTCTGCTTCCAGAAAGTTCTAAGTTATTAAATTGGTCTGCAACAGATGAAATTTTGTATAATACAAATTCAACGTAAATGTGGTTTTTTGATAGGCTTTCGTGTAGGGGTTTTAGGATTTGGTGAAGCGTGTCTAATCTTATGTAGTATGCTTTCAAAGTCTGTGTATATGCACAATTGGATGTTTTATTGTTTCATTTAGATCTGAGTTCTGTTTTCGAACCCACTTTTTGGCATTTCAATTACCGTTGCTAGATCTCGAGGCAAGTATGCTTGAATGTTGTTTTTGTTTTTCTTTGTGTGAAAGAAGTTGAGACAACCGCTTACAGAAAGGTATTTCCTTTCCATTCCTTTTTGATGTTTGAGATGATACGAATCTTGAGACATTTATGACATCAGCATCATGTGAATTTCGGCTTTCATAATGTGATGTGGATTTCATCACATAATGTGATTGTGGATTTTTTTTTCCACCGCCAGTCCCGTTGTGATCGTTGAGGATTTTTCCCTGGTTGATTGTGAACCTATTAACTTCAGGCAGAGTTTAACATATATCCGATTTGGTTTATAAAATCCTGCATAAACCATTGACAAACTGATAACCGATGTCCACACAAGTCCTTCTTGTGAAACAATTTTATTATCTAATTATACATCATCACTTCTCACACTCGTACAATGAAATTTAAGAATCCCCATTGATTGGCAATATTAATTTGGTTCTATTTCAATTTATTCTTACTTAGTTAAGCAGTTAGACACCCGATTCAATTTCATTCACATTACATCAGAGTTTTATCTAACTTGGTACTTGGTCAGTTCCATAGGAGTTACAAGCCAATTGAGATTCTAATTACTTCTCAGGTACTTGCACTGAAACAATTTTAACATTTCAAAGGCATTTTATACTTTCATGGGAGAGTGCGTGGGGGCATTCAACGCCAGACTGCAGACGTGTCCTTTTTACGGCGAGAAGCCTAGCTACCGTACATTTTGAGGCAAAGGTTCGCTGTTATCAGCTCAGGTCACACCGCTCCAGACCAAGACATTTCTATCAAGCATTTAGGGACAAGTCTCTTGGCCAGAAAGACCGCCAATTCACTTATATGGCATAAAAACTTACATTTCCTAACAACTCCATTTGTTACAATTTCGAATAACCTTATTAAAATTTTTCCCCACAACTTTTTTAAGTAGAGAAGGTCGAGGTGAATTTTATCATCTTAAATTTACTCGAAACCTTAACAACTTCAACTTTGTTTTTCACATTTCCAAAGCCCTGGGGCCCCTTCCAAAAGCCAGTTTCTGGCTGGGCATCCTCCATCGTGCAAAGTCCTTCTTGCACACCTGAGCTCTGACGCGGATACAAAAGCTTTCATCCGCAGTCTGGATGAGTACTGCTCTCCGCCCTCCGGGCTGGCTGCTCCGGCCTCTCACCTTTCTCGGCTTCACGGCTGGGGAAACCAAGGCATTTAGGACCATTGGTACTCTCCTGCGATGAGCCCGAGTCTTTTGGGTCTTTCACTCTCTCCTGGCAGACAGGTCGGTGGCTCTTTTTGTCTTGCGACGTCTCGTCTCCGGCTTCGCCCCCCCTCGCACTGTCTGTGATGTCCCCGCCCCCCTCCAATATTTCTGCAGGGCACTCAAGGTCCGCCAGCATCCCTCTGGTCAAACTACCAAATCAAAGAAATCAGCTGCTCACCTTCACGCCTTTCTTTCCTCTTTTTTTTCCCCACCTTTGGAACAAACTCCCACATCTCTTCATCCCACTCTTCTCTTTTCGGCCACGGTCTTCAAACAGCAGTTTCACGGCACCACCTCTTTTCTTTCTCCATCCAAAAACCACGATCCTTTTCTCACCCGCACCATCCACCCCAAACCCACCACCTTCAAATCCCTACTTTCCTTCCTGAAAGTCTGTTCGTGTAAGGAACCTAAAACTCCCTGTGGTGTCGCAATGCTTGTTTACCAGTGTACGCCACGCCATCCTTCTCCTTCCCCAGATCTCGTCATTCTGTGTTCCCCACTGTTGTGTCATGCCCTCTCCCGCCCTCTTGTTCCTGCTCCCCTTTGTTGTACATCCTTGTTGTGTTAGCACTGCATACGAGCTTTGAGCCTTGTATCCAAAAAAAAAAGAAATGTTTGTTTAGTCCATATGTGTTAATGGACTTATTTTCATTCTTCAAATCTCTGGAATATCCTTTAATGATGTAGGAAAAGTCATTTTTCATAAACTTTTAATGTATTTCATATCTTATCAATTCGATACTGCTTCGGGTTTATTTTTTTTTATGTGAGGGGTACACGTGAGCAAGAAAAGACCAGAGAAAAAACATATATTATCTTTATTGGGTCGCCGAAATAGGTGACCCTTATTGTCAGTATTCTGTCTGTTTGTTTGGACTGTTTGTTCGTTTGGTCATCAGCAAAATAATTGGTAGTAACGCTGGGCGATTTTTGACTGCAAACTCGGGTCGGTAGGTACATCTTTATGACCTCGTGCTTTGGAAATTGTGATGGTTGCTAGGGACGCTTTGGTTCTAGCAACAACCCGAAAAACTTCAAAACTGCGGTAACCGTTCACCGTGAAATCAATTCCGAAAGCATTATCCACGTCGGGTTATGAATTTGGCACGAATGATCTACAGGTGATGCTCTATCAAATCTATTCGGTTTTTGTGATATATGAAATACTTTACTCACAGCGCCCCTACAATTAGGGTATGGCCGCGAAAATTGGCGAAAATTGAAGGCCCCTAGCGACGAGGTGAGTGCATCGATACGAATTAAACTTTGCCAGGTTCATGGTACTCAATGAGTAATACAACTTTGCTCAGGACATATTGAGACCGGATTTCGCTTGGTCAGGGGTCAAAGGTCATTAGTTGCAAAATCGATAATATGGGAGAGCTGGGGTGCCTTCGGCCAATGCTACTCTTCCTAGGGTTAATGGTCGGATGGTCATGAATTCACTAATCGTCTGGAATCACATTGTGCACAAAAACGATCGAGCGGATTTTCGAATTTAGATCTTTGTTCACCACAAAAAGCAAAAACCCTCGACTTTGGGGATTTTCGCTTCAAACCCGCTTTTCGGTACTTTTCATTCAAAATGGATACCGAGTAGGTTTATCAGTAGAATGGAAACTGGATGAGATTTCATATGCATAATTAAGGTGATTCCTAATGCGCTATATGAAATCCATTTTGGCTCTATATCTTATAGTTTCATGCTCGGCGACGCCAGTGCGCCCTACCGGTGTTTTGAATATTAACACTGACTTTTTTAAAGATTTTATTTCTCTTTGGAATATCTATTATTATGAAGAAACATTAAGGGGGTTGATTAGCAAAGCATTCCTTTCTCAGAAGACGGAAGAGAATTTTCAATTTCAAGAACATCAGGCAATTTGAAATGCGAGAACTACAATGTTGTGATATGAATACACATTAATATGAATAACTAATGCGTGACACAATCCACAGTGAAAAGGAAACGTTATGAAAAAGTTGAATTTGGTATAATATAAAACTGGTTGGTATAATTCCGAAATAACAGCGGTGGACATGGCTTCATTCCTGCACTGCAGGTGATTCACTTCAGTGTGAACCCTTTCACAGAGTAAGCCTTTTTGATTGAAGGACTGCCACGATAACTGCATATACATCTGATAAATGTAAGCTTGTGTTTGCTCAAATCTAATTTGTGTGATAGTTGTCATTATGTATATTTTTCAAGCAAGCGTGATTTTACGACGTTGCTGATTTCTTTACAGAGACAAATGAACCATTTTCTTTCCAACTGTTCACAGTTGTTTGACCTGGAAAGTTTTCAATCCGCACAGACTCGGATATTTGTCAGAACATGACAAACCTTTAGCATCATGTCTTACAACCGCGTTGTAAAAGTTGACAGAGACCTCAAGAATACCGGCAAGGAAGTGAGAGACACACAAGGGTCCTGTGTGTGACGAATCATTTCCACATTAATCATCTTTAAAATCTTCATCAAACTATACATGGAGGTGAGAAGCCCTACAAGTGTTCTTGTGTGTCCTAAAGCTTTGCTAATTGAAAAGGTTTATGAACATCAAGAAGCATGCAGGTGAGAAGCCTTACAAGTGTTCTGTGTGCAAGAGGCTTTCCCTGTTATCTGGAGTTACAAACATAAAGAATCCATTCGGCTGAAGAAGCCCTACAAGTGTTCTCTTTTGCGGCAAGAACATTTGCTCGCATCTCAAATTTATCGTTCATAAAGAATACACACGGAGGAAGCCGCTAACAGTGTTCGTAATGTCATAAAGCTTTGTCAATTAACAATTTAAACAGGTCATCAAAGAACACACACTAGGAGTGAAGTCATCACAAGTGCTCTGTAGTCATAGCCTTTAGTCAATTGGAACACGTACACCATCACAAAAAAATACACTGGAGGAGAAACCTACAAGTGTTCTGTGTTGTCATAAGTTCATCTTGCTTACAGAACAACCTTAATAAAGGCATCATAAATACACGCACAGGAGAGAAAGCCCTTCAAGTGTTCTGGTGCTGTCTTAAGGCATTTTGCGGACAGAACAAACGATTAAGAAAGCATTCAAAAAAACACACAGGAGAGAAACCCTTCAAGTGTTCGGTGTTGTGCTTAAGTCATTTGCTGAAAAGCAACTTTAAGAAAGCATCCATAGAGACACACAACATGGAAGAAAGCCCTACATGTGTAGCTGTGTGTTCTGAAGGTCATTTGCAGAAAGAGCAACATTGAAAAGGCATCATCAAAACACACTGAGAGAAGCCCTACAAGTTGTCCTGTGTTGTTTAAGGTTTTGTTCGATTTACTTTCCTTAAGATTCATCAAAGGAATTCATTAGCAGGAGAACAACCGTACAAGTGTTTCTGTGTGCGACAAATTCATTTTACCTGTGTTATCATCTTTTAAACTACATCAAAAAATTCCAGTGGAGAAGAAAGCGCACAATGTTCGTGTGCGACAAATCATTTACTGTGTTATCATCCTTTAATCTCATCAAAACATACACAGTGGAGAAAAGCACACAGTGTTCTGTTTGTACAAGGAATTTGCATTGGCTTTCAATCGTTCAGCAGGCACCAAATAATTCACACAGGTGAGTAAAGCCCTACAAATGTTCCGTTTTGTAGCAAGGAATTTTGTTTATTCAACCCATTGTATCGCATCACAGAATCACACACAGGCGAGACAGCCTTACCGTGTCTTTGTCTGTACAGGGATTTTGCAACTTCCCGTATGAAAAGACATGAAAGAAGTCACAACAGGTGAGAAGAAAAGGGCATAAGATAAGAAGTGCTACATTGTGAGCAGCTATTCTGAAACATTGCCATTATTAACATGACGTTGTAAGAGAACAAACTAAATGAAAGCAACAATAACGCCAACAGAAAAACATAACAGAGGAGAACAAAATTATCGAGAGAACAAGTTGAGAGGCAATAAAAGAAGTGATGGTCACCAAGAGATGGGAATTCCACCAATGCCACAATCACTAAAAACCGACATACAATTCGGTATGAAGTCTCACAATACAAACTTTTCAAAAGACAGGGATACACCAACAGTCTGCGATCGCAGACTGCACGCAGAGATGGAGGGACAGGAGGTGATGCAACCCATAAGACGAAAAACCTGGAGACTAATGAAGCAAAATGACCCTTGAATCAACAACAAAATGAAGTATGAGGATGGAATTCATTACATGACTCAACACGGAAGCTCAACCTAGGGCAGACAGGTATAACAGGAGAAAGAGCAACTCAGAGATTGCTGCCCTCACCGGACTTTGTTTTGTGTGGCAAATAAATGGAAGGAGGTACTCATTGAAAGGTTCGATTGATTTGGCAAATGAAAGTTCTAAATTATTCTAGTTGGTAAAGTTCTGAAAGGTTGTGAGGTTCAATGGTCTTGAAGATTGAAAGGTCAAAGGATCTAAAGGGGTGTAATTTAAGGTCCTAAGGAGCGCTTAAAATGTCTAAAAGGGTCGAAAGCATATAAGGGAGTCGAAGGGGTCTTTGGGTTTAAAGGGTCTAACAGGATCTTAAAGAGTGTACAGGGTCACAAGGGTGACTTGTCTGAAAATGTCTTAGATTTTCAAAAGGGTGTTAAGGGGTTCTTAACCTGTCTTAGGGTTCAAATGGTTTTTTAGAGTTCTTGGGGTCTTAAAAGTTCTTTAGGTTTTGAGGATCTTAGGGGACAAAGTGGTCTTAGAGTTATAGAGGATCTAAGGGATTTAAGGTGATAAAGGGTCTCAGGGTTCTAAAGGGTCTTTGTGGGGTCTAATGGTCTTTTGGGTTATCAAAGGTCTTGGGTTTAGGGTTCGAAGGAATTTCAGGGTCTCATGTAATTTAATACACCTACTCACTTTATGTGTGGACAGACAGACAAGCGGTCCAAATGCATACGACTCTTCTGGCAGGGTAATGATGCAGACCCACCTGAAGAAGGAGAACAGGTCTACGCTGGATAACCCAGACAGAATGACATACTTCATATACAGAATAGACCAGGAGATTAAAGCTAAGGAAAATGCAGATTTATAAATGAAATGGAATACAGGAAGAATGGAGAATAAGGGAAACTAGTAATGCATGAGCCAGGAAGTAGCCAGAAGAAGGATTTGGACAACAAAAGTCGAGAGATGAGATTGATACGACTCTATCGATTAGAAAGCACAACTGGACAAAAGTACGAGTAAGTAGAATCAACTGAGCACTCAGAAAAAGAAACCAAAATCAACCACTTTGAAAGAAATCGATTTGTGTATTTTGCTTGCAACCTTTTTTTGTTAAATTCAACAAAATCACACCGCAATACAATAGACCAGGCCCCCACCAAAGCAGAATTCACACCACGACATGTAAAACATGACTGTGAGGAGTAACAAACAGAGAGGGAAGGGGGGTGGATAAGATATCACATTCAAGAATGTAAACCGAAACCGCCAACACTAAAGAAGAAATCTGATAAAATAAACACAAATAATGAACTTCTCCTGGACCGCCTGCACCCCTAGTCACCTGCGGTGGCTCCTCTTATTTTTCGCCCTCAGTCATGGGGAACTGCACCTCATGTTGCGCCCGCGGCATGCACCTCGGCCTCGTCCTGAGCCCTATCTCTACTTCGTTCATCCTCCCACGATAAACTTGTCTTGCTGTGCCAAGTGGCATGATCTTCAATTGTCATCTACAATAAGAATGTGGATTCTAAACTATTTCCATATCAAGATGTGACTATTGTTGAAGATTTCCGTTTGGATTGTGGGTTGATGGAGCAGTAATGCAGAGGTTTAGTGAGTGTTCAAGTACGTCTTCACACAACAAATGAACGACATTAATGCATTTCTTTCGCTTTCTGAACTTTCACATCAGTCCCTCCATTTTGTAGCCCATTCAAAAGAATAATGTTTTTTTTTTTTTCCTCCTTCCATCGTAAAACCAGTCCATTGTTTTACCCATTGACATCTGAACTGTAATAATTATCATTGGTTGTTGGTTCATTGTTTTTGTGTGCCTGCTGCAATTTAATAACTTGTCAAATTAAAGTTGATCTCTCACTTTCGCCTGTTCTTTTTGTTTTTTAAAGACAGTGAGCTGCTTCAATATCTGGTGAAGTCCCTTCCATGCTGGTTCATTCAACAAATGAAACTAAAGACTTTTCTAACCCACCGTGTTTAATTCCTAAGATTCTATGGGTTCTAAAAGTTATTCTATAAAAAGAGGGTTCTCAAATGTATTACCCTGTGCTCATGAAGCTGAAAGTGCGGGTTTAAGCGATGGGTGGCGTACGTTTGCTATGGCGTCTCGTGTCTGCATTTTGTTTGAAGGCCGTCACTTGAAAACCGTTCAGCGGAGGAAATTGAAACTTTACCGCATGTTACCGATAACCATGTGATATCGCGGTCCACTCTTTTTGAGTAACATGTGGCAAGACAAAATAGGCCAGGTTTTCTAAAATTGTCAATTTTCATCTGTGACTTGAATTTGGAACAAGATTCCATGCTCAACTAAATTCTCGACTCACAATATTTTTGGAGGTCAACATAGGCCAAGGTCACATCGCCAAATTTCTAACTTGTTCATTTTCATCCGACTGACTATAAATTTGAAACTAGAATTTCATATCAACTCACATTAATTCAACCACGCTTTATTTTTTTGAGGTCAACTCGCCATAGGTAACATAGGCCAAATGGTCTAAATTGTCAAATTGTTATCTGATTGATCTTGAAATGTTGAACAGTGGAATTTTCATGAAATGACCATATGTGCCACATGGTCTGGCAGGCCCATATTGGATCTCAGGGAAATCTTTTGTAGGAAAAACTGCTTCACTGATCATGCCAAATTTAACAGATTGATCACTCGCTATGGGAAATATGGTCTTGATAAAGATGACATCAACGATCACGTGTCTGGCAGCCATATTGGATCAAATGAATAATAAATTCTTTTAAAAACAAGAGTTGGCTCACACCAAGTCCTTCTTCAAGACTGTGCAGGGTATGTATCTCTGATGAATATCAAACATCTTTCTAATGGGTTATTCTACAGGTAGCCATAAAGTCTTGGAAAACATGGCGAATATACATGTTATACTGTAAATGTTTATTGACATTACATTGCAATACATGATATGTCTCAATGTGTTGTCCTCATGGAGAAATTGCACGTTTCAATGTGTTGTGCAAGATTGCATGAACACATGTGCATAATGCAGCTTTCCATCACATCCCTGCACATGCATCTGTGGATGTAGTTGCCTCAGATGATTTGTGTCTCTGATTTTCACTGAATAAACTGTGCCGTTCAGCATACCCCAGAAGAAGTAATGCAAAGGTGGTTCAATGTCTGCAGAAGCTTGCGTCACCTCACAGGGCCACGTCGTCCAACCAGTTTTGGAAATTAATAATTATCATCCAACCATTCCTACATAACAAAACGAAATAACAGGCCGTGAATGTGGTGGTTGCGCCATCTAACAGTTTCCAGACTTTATGGCCATCCTGTAAAGGGTTCTAAGGACATATTCTAGAGGCTTTCGAAGGGAGAATTAAGTAATGGGTCTTAAGTGTCATTCTACAGGATATTATCGAGGCTTCGAAAGGGTAATTTCTATGGGTTCTTTCTAAAGAGTTTATAAATTTATTGTCTCGTGTTATAAAGGGTAATTTAAATGCGGTTCTCAAGGATTTCTAGAGGTTATAATGGGTTCTGAAGGTTCATTCTAAAGGATAATTCCTACGAGGCTTCTAAAGGGTAATTGTACAGGGTTATATCCACGGGTTCTATACGGTAATCTGGGGAGTCGAAGGCGATAATTATAATGGGTTCTACACGGCATTATTCTAGAGGCTTCATAGGGTGTCATTATTAATGGGTCTAAAAGGTTTCATTCTAAGGATAATTCCGAGGGCTTCTATGGTTATTCTAAACGGTTCATTCTCGAGGGTTCTCAAGGGTATCTAATGCGTTATCCAATATCAGTTTTTAAAGGTTAAATCTGAAGGATTCTAAAGGGGTAATTCTTGAGGGGTTCTAAAGGGAATTCTTGAGGGTTCTAAAGTGTAATTCTCTAGATGTTTTCTAAAAGATCATCACTAAATGGGTTCTTAAATGGGTAATTTAATGCGTTATTCTAATGGTTATAAAGTTTATTTCTCGTGGTTCTAAAGGATAATTCTAGAGGCTTCCAAAGGGTA
Organism: Eptatretus atami; assembly: GCA_035128595.1. Taxonomy (NCBI): domain Eukaryota; kingdom Metazoa; phylum Chordata; class Myxini; order Myxiniformes; family Myxinidae; genus Eptatretus; species Eptatretus atami. Next base: position 10,331,177 of record CM068968.1, read on the forward strand.
ATTGTAATGGCGTTATTCAAACAGGTCTCGCTGTTAATTTGGAGGCTTCAAAAGGGGTATTATAATGGGTTCTTAAACGTTTAATTCTCAAGGATAATCTCGAGGCTTCAATGGTTATTCTAAAGGTTCATTCTCGAGGGTTTCAAGGGTAACTCTACATGCGTTATTCTAAAAATAAGCATGGTTCTTAAAGGGTAATTCAAAGGAATTCGAAGAGGATAATTTTAGGACATTCTAACAGCGGGTATCCCAAAGGGTAATTTTTGAATGGTTCCTGAAGTGTAATATTCTAAAGGTAATTTTGAATGGTTCTGAAAGGTACTCTAAAGGTATTTTAAAAAGTAATTCTAAAGGGTCATTTCTAATGGGTTATAACTCTGAAGGGTAATACTCTCACATTTTAAAGTGTATTCTAGAGGGGTTTTTTGGTGAGGAGGGTGTTTGGACATGGACACCCAGCAGGGCTATTAAAAAAACAAAGAACCTGTCAAGGGTGGAGGGGAGCTCCTTGTGAGTCTAACGGACCATCCATATCTAAAGTGCCCACTGTGTCTGCGGGACGTCCTGCGTTGGGTAACTTTCTATGAGGAGGTTGGTGGCAGGATTTGCACTCCGGCCAGCGTAAAACCATTAATTCGCAAACACAAAACGCAGATAAATCTGAAAACCACTCTGGGAGTACCTCCTGTGCAGCTTACCCTCGCAGGGCGCTCACCGCGATGACGGGATTTGGGGGCAAAGCCTTCGGGACCCCATCTTTTGATGATCAGGAGGAAAACGCACGGGGTAACATTCCCGGGTCAGATTCGCGGGGGTGTGTCGGAGTGTGCTGAGGTGTCGTTCCCCAGACGGTGGTTCCTTGGGTTAACCTGAAGGGCGGTCCCTTCGGGTGGGTGCCTGGAATGTGCCAATCGCCTAAGAGAGGATGATCACCTGTCTCTGTATCATCTGAGCTCAAGCGTTTGGACATCGGTATTGCAGCACTCTCCTGAGGTTCGGAGACCGGTTGCGGCGAGATATGTGTGGGGTGTTAAACCTATAATTGGTCTGGTTGCTCTGATGGTTACCATTCCCAGGAGTTGCTGTAGCTGTGTCCAATAAGCGACTCCAATGGATAATTGAGAAAACACCGCGTCAACGAGCGTTATGATGAGACCTAAGGATTTCTCACTCCTTACGGTGTCATTTCCCTGGTCTCTGTTTATGCCTCCGACTGAGGCGATGATCTCACCGTGAATGATGATTCCTACGCCACGCTCAAGGTCTGTGGTTGTCAGTGCCCCAGACGAGTTACACTTCTAGTCTTGGTGGGATTTCAATGCATCGACTGGAACTGATAGGGAATGGTTATGGAGACGTGTGTTGCTCCCCAGGTCGGAACAATGACGCACAATAGGCACTAAGTTCCGACTTTGCAAGAAGTCATGGATTAGGTAGCTTGGTTCAATGGTTTTCAACGCCAAAGCTCATCGCTGGAACTTGGTATCCACACGGCTGGCGGTGTGGCAAAGGGATTGACCAAGTCTCGTTAATGGTTCAGCTTGGAGGGGAATGATCCAGACTTGCAGGGTCTACTGGAGCGTGCTCAGTTCCTTTTACTGACCACGCGGCTTGTTGTAGGAACTCTTTAAGTTTGCACCTTAAATCCAGGAGAATGGTACCATCCCAGGCAATAGGCTGGATGTTGGCAAGCTCAAGATGACGAGGGTAGCTGAGGAGTTTGCGAACAAGCTGAGTGGAGATTTGACGGAGTCTGGGTGCTTTGGGAGGCCCTGCAAGAGTTGTTAGAGTGCCTTTCAAGTCCACGTCCTTGAATGTTGCCGGTGGACGTCTGTTGGAACTCACCAGAGGGAAAGAAGAATTTTGTCTTTCGGGACACTGGATACCATTGACCAGAGTCGCGCAGGGCCAGGCTGAATGGGCAGAGCTGATCTGTTCAGGGAGCTGAGGCTAAAACTTGTACGTGCGCAAGGTGGACAAGGAGGACCTATGGTAGGAATCTTGTGAGGGTGCTAGAGCATACCTGTGTCAAGGGATTCTTCGTCTGCTTACAGGGGAATTTGCGCATTGCGTTATCCAAGCCATCCCTCGGCATGTACTGCAGTTAGAGCAGCGAGGTGTAGCTCTTGACAGAGGAGTCCGAATGAAGGCCCGCAGGGCCGGTTTACTTTTGAAGCGCGTTGTACAGGCTGATCCCACAGCTGTCGAGTTGGATATGCTCAGGGTGTTCACCAATCCCTGTTGCTACCGCTCCAATCAACTGTGGTCCACCTTCGCTTGGTAGAAACACAGGCTGCGGCTGACCGGTTTGAAAATGGGTAAAGCTCCAGGGTATCTGTGGCATCCAATGCTGATGTTCTCAAGGCTGTGGAATGCTGCACTCGTGTCTGTTGCAAGTGCAGTTCTGTGCTCTGCCTGGACCACAGGTAATCATGCGAATGAACTGGAAGAGGGGCCTTGTTGTCCTTCTGGAAGGGAAGGTGATCGGCAAGACTGCAACAACATACCGAGGGGCTGACGCTGGCTCTCAGTGCCGCGGCAAGGTCTTTGCTCGGATAATTCTTGATCGGGTTTGCCCCCTCTGCTGAGCAGTCCCGGCTTTACACCGAAAGAGGTATTGACCGTATCCTTGCTCTCTCGGGTCCTCACCAAGCAGACGAGAGTTTTGGCAGGGGCTGCTTGCAGCGATTTTGATGCTCCTGTAAAGCTGTTCGATTCAGTGAATCGGATGCCGTCTGAGGAATTCGTGTGTTCGTGGGGTGCCACCAAAACTGATTGATCTGATGTCTGAACTCTACTCTCGGTATGAGAGTGCCTGTGAGATGTGGGTGGTTACAGTCTCTGATATATTCCAGGTGTTACTGGAGTTCGTACAGGGTGTGTGGTACTGGCCCCACACTATTCAGCACTTGCATGGACTGGATTCTAGGGAGGATGTTGAAGAGTATCAAGCTGCAGCAGTGCGCATCGTTTGGGAATGTCAAGATCTCTGACCTTGATTTCGCAGAGATGCAGTGCTCTTTGCGGAGACTTTAGATTCCTTTTGGGAGCCTCGAGGTGCTGAATGAGGAGTCGGAGCCGCTGGGATTACGGGTTGCCTGGGTCAAAACTAAGATCCAGGCTTTCAAAGACATCTTGGATGCTGCTGTCCTGTCTATGCCTGTTTGTGGTGAGGATGTTGAGGTTGTGGAGAGATTCACTTACCTTGGCAGTG
>CM068968.1:10344020-10360827 GCA_035128595.1 Eptatretus atami
ACACATCGTGCCAGTTTTACAGTTAGTTAGTTAATGTATTGTATTTGAATGAATGTATTTGAAGGTCAGTTAAATAAAATATGAAAAAAAGCCTGGTGTTGGCGCAGTGGTTAGGGCAGCGGCTTGGGATCCAAAAGATCCTGAGTTCAAGCCCCGTTGCCACTGAATAATGACACCAGGGGTTGACTCAGCCTGTCATCCTTCCGAGGTCGGCGAATGAGTACCAGTATACTGGGCCGGTGTATACCCCGTTTAAAATAGGTGTACCATATCCCTGTGTCGTAAGAGGCGACCAGGGTTGCGTCAGGAAGGGATCCGGCGTAAAACGTGCCAAATCACTATGCGGATCATACGGATGATCCGCTGTGCGACCCCTAACGGGCAGCAGCGAAAGAAGAAGAAGAAGACACATAGGCAAGTTTATTAGGTTTGAAGAATCGGAGTATGTTGTTAATCATCACTGGACCTCGCAGTAAGAAACTGGCAACTTTCTGACATTATGTAAACACTGCAGTATGCCAATTATTTGCAACTGTTGTGACCATGATTTAAACCCAGTAGGCGAGAAGCATGTGATTTGTGAGTTATAACTGTAAGAAAGGAATATGTAAACACATCATAGAGTCATCAGAAAAATTAACTGGTATCAATATTGTCGTACAATATGTTGTGTTTTATAGACCAACCTATGGCCTGCAAATTAGTATGGCAATCTGAAAATGAAGGACTGGTTTCAATATTGTCAGTTAAACAAAATATGAAAAAAGTTATTTTTCAACATATGTTATGTTTTAGCCTGACCCATGGCTTGCAAATTAGTATGGTAATCTGAAATGAAGGACAACATGACCACCACCATCTAGAAGGTTGCAAAAATATTATTATACAATGCTGAAAATGGAAAGTGACATCCAGAGAGCAGATCATGTACAGTGGCAGCATTATTATGAATAAGTCGAACTACCATGCAGTATCATTTTTTATTTGTAAATTATGATGGCATCACAATTATAACAGTGCATGTGCAATGGTATTTATCAACATTATGCAATAATACATTACCTACTACTGCTTTGCCAATGAGAAATGCATCTAAAAGAAAAAGTATATGTAGTGTTTTGACTTCACAATATTGAGTCTCTGAAAAAGGTGGCCAACAAAATTTATTTCATTTGGATTCATTGCATCCCCAGTACACATATTAAATGATGGCAAGCGTCTCATACAAACAGGCGAGCATTGGGTGGCTTTGACACCATCTTAGGTTGAAATTAAAAAAAATTAAAATCATTTTGTAATTCAACTTCATGACACCAATAGTATACCAAAGGAACCTCCATGCCAAATATCAGCATCCTAGTACACATATTAAATGAATGGCAAGCTTCTAAATAACTTGCACCAAAAACTTTAATGTTGATGCGCTACAACAAAGTTAAGTTCAAAACAGGTCAAAAATTTAAAACATTTAAAATTATTTTTTAATTTCAACTTCACGACACCAATAGTATACTCCAAAGGAACCTCCATGCCAAATATCAGCATCCTAGTACACATATTAAATGAATGGCAAGCTTCTAAATAACTTGCACCAAAAGTTTAACGTTGATGTGCTACAACAAAGTTAAGTTCAAAACAGGTCAAAATTTAAAACATTTGAAATTAATTTTCAATTTCAACTTCACTACATCAATAATATACCCCAAAGGAACCTCCATGCCATATATCAGCATCCTACTACACATATTAATGAATGGCAAGCTTCTAAATAACTTGCACCAAAAACTTTAACGTTGATGTGCTACAAAAAAGTTAAGTTCAAAACAGTCAAAATTTAAAACATTTGAATTTTTTTTATTTCAACTTACTACATCAATAATATACCCAAAGGAACCTCCATGCCAAATATCAGCATCCTAGTACAACATATTAAATGAATGGCAGCTCTAAATAACTTTCACCAAAAACTTTAACATTTTCACGCTCAGACTGACGCTCACGCGGGGTATCGCTATAGCCTCTGTTCTTCGAACAGGCGAGCTAAAACAATGAAAATCTGGATTGGGAAAGTCATATAATTATGATTTGTCTCCCAATGTTGTTTTTATACTCGTAGCATTTTCAAAATAGTTGTACTCATGTTTGTTGCAGTGTCCCATCATATACACTTTTATCTGGCACATTTCCAGGTCAACAGCGACATCCATTTCCCATTTTCACCCCATGCGCATGAAGCAATTGTTCACTTTGTTTGCCTGTCTGTCTGTCTGCAGACATCAGTCTGTGATCGAGGAACTAATTGATTCAATTGAAGGAAAATTTCGAACACTGTTAGAACATGAATCGGAACACGAACCTGCAGTTTAGCAGTCCTGTACTATGGCTCTGAATTTGGCAAAATGTATGGAATCTCGTCCCAGCATGCATGCGCACACAGGAGTAAGGTAACGTTTTAGTTTCTCTGACTGGCAGTCAAACAAAATTTAAACAGTAACAGGAAACTTACTGTTTTGAGGGATGTCATAAAGGACACAAACAACAGGCATGAATAACTAACTTAACGTGTTAAATTAGGTGGCGTAAAAGATGCTGCATCAACGGCAGTAAATTTTCAAAACACGTTTTTTTTTTTCCACAACCTTTGAAAAATCTTTATTTTATTTCAATTGAATTACATACTTGAACACTGGAGAACACAAATCGCCTTGTTATCACTTCCGTAAACCTCAAGTTTTGCAGTACATGGACAAAATAGTATGGCATTTTACTCCATCTTAACCAATTCAATTTTCCATTTGCGCTCTCAGTGTTGGGGGATTCAACATTCACACAAAATTGCGGATATACATATCATGCTCGGAAACGCAGAGCAAGAGTTTAAAGAGCCTTCTCATGTCCTTTTTCTCAAGACTGTGGGTAAGGTGTTCTATGAACGCTCTAGTTACTCTTGCCAAGGAGGGAGTATTGCATTTGAGTCTGTTTGTTTGTCTGTCTGTCTTTATTTGTCTGCACATCATGTGCCAATGTAGACCACAATTTTTACATGTTATTTTTTCACCTGAGTACCTGTATAAAGTATGTACAATTAGAATGTGAGTACGTCTATAAAGTATGTACTACAAAACCTCACGAATCCTTACTATAATTCATGGACTGGTGCGTGTGTGTGTGTGTGTGTGTGTGTGTGTGTGTGTGTGTGGTGTGTGTGTGTGTGTGTGTGTGTGTCATGCTACTCTTACAGTTCTGAACCAATTTCCAGACTTGCAGAGGATCAGCATGACCCAAGTCCGGTTGAGGGTCTGCAATCTTTGATTGCTTTTTCTAGTTTGACATGTTTTACGTCTTTGTTGAATTATTTGCCCTGGGGTAACTCTCTCTGGTCCCTCGCCGGTTGTTGCCTGACTTCATTAGTTATTTCCTTTATGCCCACTTTGTTTGGTATTTGTAGACTTTGTACAATCACGATGATCTTTTAGGTAAAACTGTGTTTGCTTTTAAGTTATTTTTGAACTTTTTCAGTTGGTCCTCGAAATTGTTTCCTTTTCCGTGTATCCCAAATACCTCATGCGTGAAAGATATTGGTACTTTTCAATAAAGGATGGTCTCCTTCTCTGTGATCAGCTCACTTCTTTAGAAACCCATTCTGTTCATTCTGGAGCTTTGCTTGTGCTGGTTTTGGAGTCAGGCGGTACCTCTTCAGGCTCTTGCTTCGGTATGAGCTGTCTCATTGTGAGTTTGAGATCTTCGCTTTTGTGTGAATTTTTTCATGTCTCTTCATTGATGAGAAGTTGAAAAATCCTTACGCAAACAGTGCACGTGTGTGGCTTTCCTCCACTGTGTATTTTATATGTTTGATATAAGTGTGAGGAATGACCAAACACTTGCTGCAAACAAGACACTTGAACGGCTCCTCTCCTGTATGTACTCTTTGATGATTTTTCAAAGTTTCCAAAAGACCGAAGGCCTTGAGACACACAGAACATTTGTGTGGTTTCTCTCCTGTGTGTATTTTTTGATGTCGATACAAATGTGACAAACGCACAAAATCCTTGCTGCAAACGGAGCATTTGTGTGGCTTTTCTCCGCTGTGTATTTTTTGATGTTGATATAAATGTGAGGACTGACCAAAATCCTTGTTGCAAAAAGAACAATTGTATGGCTTTCCTCCACTGTGTATTTTTTCGATGTTGAAAAAATACGAGGGAGAAGCAAAATCCTTGTTGCAAACAGAGCACTTGTACGGCTGTTCTCCCGTATGAGTTCTTAGATGAATCTTTAAGCCGAGTGATCGAAGAAAGGCTTTAAAACACACGGAACACTTGTAGGGCTTCTCTCCTGTGTGATATTTGTGATGCCTTCTTAATGTTGTTCTGTCAGCAAATGCCTTAAGACACACGGACATTGATAGGGCTTCTCTCCTGTGTGTATATTTCGATGATTGTGTAAATTTGTCAATTGGGTGAAGCCCTTATGGCATACGGAGCAGTTGTGAGGCTTCTCTCCTGTATGCATTCTTCGATGAATGTATAAATGGGTTGATTGAGCAAAGCCTTTATGACACACGGAACACGTGTTGGCTTCTCTCCCGTGTGTACTCGTAGATGTCCGTTCAAGTGATGAACGAGCAAACGCCTTTTTGCATAAAGAGCACTTGAAACGGCTTCTCGCCCGTGTGACTTCTTGGATGAATTTTCAGTTCTGAGATGAAAGCAAAAGCCTTGTTGCACAAAGAGCACTTGCACAGTTTTCTCCTGTATGCATTCTTAGATGTTTGCTTAATATGTGTCGATTGAGTAAATGCTTTAGGACAAAAGAGCACTCGTAGGGTTTCTCGCCCATATGGATTCTTTGATGACCATCTAAATGTGATGAACGAGCAAATGCCTTCATAACGAGATGAACACTGTGTATGGCTTTTTACCTGTGTGTATTTTTGATGTACTTTTAAGATGATAACGTGGCGAATGATTGTCGCACACAGAACACCTGTGTGGTCTCTCACTTAATTGGATATTGTTGAAGGTTCTGCACAGCTTTTACAACTGCGCGTTGTAAGACGCACTGCTGAACTCGTCAGTTTCTTGGCATTGGTCGAGTAATGTGGCGGATTGAAAACTTTCTGAGTAGAACAACTTGGAACAGTTGGCACAAGAAACTGGTTTCATTTGTTTCACTGGAAAGAAAAGTCACAAAAATTATCAAAACATTCACATCATTTTTGAAAAGTATGCAAAATTCACAGTATCTCACTCAAATTATATAAGACAATATCACTTTGAGATATCCTGCTTCAGACGACATACAAACAAGAAATGTCGTGCATAGCAGATACGTGTGAAATCCAAATAAACAATAGTTGCCATGGAAACAGCAATTTGGTAATTTGGAAAATTTGACCTATGAAGTGTTTTACATGATGGAATGTTGTGCATAATAAATTTAGTTTATACATTTTCTAATTGCCCGCCAAATAGGTATTTTACAACGTTCTGGATGGCATTGACCTTAACCTTAACTAATTTTGACCACATTTTACACAACACACACATAACTGCACATGCTACAAATAAGCTGTGCAAGTTCAATCTGATATTCTTGAAAATTTTCCAAGGTTTGGGAATAACAAAATCACAAGATATCCCATTTGATTATATTGGGTGGCATTGTTGCAAGGACACCGTTTTCCTCTTTGCCCCTGGGTTTTCCCTATGTCACTAACCAAGATGAGCAGAACCTTAAAAAAAAAATTTTTTTTAATATTATTATATTTTGTGCATTCATAAGCTTGGTACTGAAGTTGTTTACCAATAGGAAGGCCTTTTGATAATAGTGGTGAACCTCAATTGTTATTGCAGAAGACCCTCAGACAGAAGGTCGATAGGGTCTAAGGGACTCTTTATTCCAAAAGACCGAATGGTGTATAGGATCTACAGGGTCTTAGGCGTCTTTTGGGGTTTTAAAGGTCTTTGGGGTATATAAATAGGATGTAATCAATAGACATTACTCACAGGGTTGACCAACACTTCACCTCAACGAGGGTTCATTGTCCACCTGTGATTTTCAGTTATATATATATAATATATATATGTATATATAATAGATATTAAGTGAATCGGTTAAAATTGATGATTTATGTGACTTTGACCTTTTGACCTGTTGACCTCAAAACAATAGGTTTCCGGCTTGTCACTACCTCTCGCAGGTGGTGAGGTTTTGTGAAGATCGGAGTAAAAATGTGACCTGTAAGCAATTGGCATAAAGACATCCACACAGCAGAACAAAATAATAGACCAAACCAACCACCAATATACTTGTGAATCTTCGATTTCACAAGTAACAAACAGATGGGGGGGGGTGGCATAACCTCATAACATAACAGTATCTGTGCATACAAAAATTGCCTCAGCTAAGGTTATTTGATTTTTTTTTTCCCCCCTGGGAGCAAATAGTAAGTTATGATAGTGGTCCTTTATATTTTGCAAGGACTGGATAAGTGAGGTAGAATAATCAAAAATCTGTCAATCTCACTTTGTAAAGCAATCTTTATGCCTCAGGCAATGATTTCACAATTAATGACATGCAGGTGAAGGCTCGTGTCTATCTGCATCGGCAGACATGTAGAACAGTGGACAAAATCAACAAGAGATTGATTGGGATATACTGAAGCTGATGTTTCTGGTGTTATCCCATTGTCGGAGCAAAAGAGGGTCAATCGAAGGTTTAATGCCCAAACGTCAGCTTCTCCATGCTGATCACAGTTGTTAGCATACCTCCATTAACTCCTGTTTTAGTCCAATGCTTTTCAGAGTTTTGGCCTATAACATGTCCAGAGAGGATAAGTGGGACAATGAGTACCATTCCACCAGAGAGAGCAATACTTCGCTGTGCTTTGAAATGTTTTGCTGAAAGTGAGAAGAAAAATCTGACCACTGGACCTGTGGCTTATCTGGACCTGGTCTAACGCTGTAACCTAAATTTGGTAGCATTCTGACTGTGAGTCTGGAGAGGAAGGTTTTTCTAAAGGAATTTACGCAATTTTCCAAAACATTTACTAAGTCGCCATTTTGACACTTCCGGTCAAGTGATCAGCATGACCTTCACAATTTAACATCAGGACTCTTATCCTAATGTTGCAACCCAAATTTGGAAGCATTTTGACTGGTGGGTCTGAGGAGAAGATTTTCGAAGGAATTTGCCGGTACGCCATTTTGACACACTTCCGGTCATGTGAATCGGCATGGTCTCTGCAATTAAACATCAGGACCCTGTCCTAAGGTTGTAACAAATTTGGTAAGCATTCTGACTGGTGGGTATGGAGAAGATTTTTGAAGTTTATGTGATTTTATCAAATTTTCACTAAGTTGGTCATTTTGACACACTTCCGGTCATGTGTCGGCATGACCTCCGCATTTAACATCCTACCCTGGCCTAATGTTTGTAACCCAAATTTGTAGCATTCTAGTGGATAGCAGAGGGGTGGTGATCAGATACAGAGAGTATTGATACTGGTTAAGATTAGGCAAAAGATTGGCAGATGTAATTTAACCTGAGCAAGTGTAAGGTGTTGGGGATGGGAAAGAACAATGAAAAATAGAGATTACAGGATGTAAGGGGTAATTTTGAAGCGTGTCACACAGCAGAAGGATCTGGGGGTGTAATAGATACGGGAGGTAAGCAGTCAGCACAGTGCCAGACAGCTATAGGGAAAGCAAATAGGTTTAGGTTGTATTTCGAGGGGGATCAATTATAAATCAAAAGAGGTGGTGTTACATCGTACAGGAATTTATTGTTGGCCATCTAGAATATTGTGTGCAGTATTGGTCACCACAACTCAGGAAGGACATAGATGCCATAGAGAGGGTTCAGTAACAGGGCTACTAGATTGATTCCAGGCCTAGCTAGACTCAGCTATGGGGAGCGGCTGAAGGAGACAGGGCTTTATACACTAGAAAGGAGCGGTTCGAGGAGATATGATAGAGATGTTTAAGATAATGAAAGGTAGAGATAAAACAAGAACGCGAATATTTGATATCGCACGGGCTGGGGCAGTAAAAGTCTAGGTTAAGAATGATGAACAATTTGCAGTTATAAACTAGAAGTAAGACATCAGAACTGCTCTGCGTGCCAAATTAAATGACGACCGTTTTGACAGCGTAGGAAACGTAAGCAAACGTCGATTTACGATACGAAGTCACGGTGCCGCCACGTGCTCCTGCGTGATCATGCGTCCATTGGTCGACAGCGCGGACCCGGAAGGCGCCTCGACCAATGGACGAGTAAACAAATGACGTCATCACGAAACTGACCAATGGGCGCACATCTGACGGTGTAAAAAAGTGTGACAGAAGACACAGGACAGAATAGCAAATATATAACAGCGCAATTTCGCCGTGCTATAATAAGTGCGGATGAATTTCAACAGAGTAGATAGTGATAGGACCAGGGGCCATAGCCTGAGAGTAAAGAAGAGGAGAGTTAAGACGTAAGTAAGGTAGGGACTTTTACTCATGAGAGAGTTAATGCACAAATGGTCTCCCTGGAAAGGTAGTGGCAGCAGAAACAGTAGATAGTTAAAATTAGAATTAGATAGGTACCTGCAAGTTATGGAGATAGAGGGTATGGGGATGTTGATAAGACTTTTAGGTAGTTTGAGCATCGATGGTGATTGTGTACGGAGTGCTGTTGGTGGGGTCTTGTCAAGGGGGTTGTGTGTTGATGTGTATTTTTTAACCAAATCCCTCTCTGAGGGGAAGAAAGGAAAAATTAAAAAAATAAAATTTAAAAAAATAACAAAAAAAATCATTAATTAAAAATTTTTTTTGCATTTTCTTCTGGATATGTGTAGATGGTGTGTGGTGTTCGTGCAGGCATGATGGGCTGAATGGCCTCCACCTGTGTTGGATTCCTTGTTATTCTGATTGATTGTTCTGGAGAAGAAAATTTTGAAAGAAATTCATTAAGTCGGCCATTTTGACTACTTAAATTCATGTGACCGGAATGTGGTTGTAATCCCTGTAAACAACAGTCAGGAGAGGAATTTTTGCTGCCAAATTTCAGCCGGATCGGCCCAGCGGTTGACCGGAGAAGTTGAAAAAGGAGACGGATGGACGGTGCGCAATGACAATACCTTATCTGGAATTTAAATTCCAGATAAGCTAAAAACAAGGTATGACTTCGTCTGTAACAATTTGCAGTCTAGTTGTACCTATCTTTGAAGGCTCGCATGGAAATTAGCCTCTTGTGGACATGTCATCAGGATGGTAGACCCACTGGAGTTCTTAAGAATGAACTTCCTTCAAAGTAATCACTCAGTAAATATTAGTTGGCTGGTTTATCATTTCAAGAGGTATTGAGTGTGTTAAGACTTACCTGGATTATAAGTTCATTGTTACAGGCGTTGAAGCAGTTTCTGATGTTTTGTATGTTAGCTGTGAGGAGATACAACTACTGTCTTTCTGTCAATAGCCTGAGCAATTGTCCTTATACTTTCAAATGAGAAACTTCAACAATCAGATGCACAACTCAAGCTTAATGAAGATTGCAGCTGACTCTTTCAAATGATGGAAGATCATAATATCCCAGAACACAATCACAGATAATAAATAAGGACAATTCAAGTAAGGGTGTGAGTTTTACTTCTGATCTAAACAAAAACCAACTTTAGATGTTAAGACAAAGCATCTATTTTAATACATTGTGGTAGAGGAAACAGAAGGTAAGACTTGTTGAAGATGGTTGGTCACAGATTCGCAGAACTCACTTCCACAGGAACTCATCTAAATTGGTGTAGGCGAGGCAACACTGCGGAACGTAGTCGACAATTTGGAACGGGTTGTGAGTGATTTGTGCGGCGTGATGCAACAATCTTGAATACATATCTCATCATCATATGATTAAATAGTCCTAAACTTGTCTTTAAAACTTTATGAGTCTCATTAATCTCAATTGACTCGTTATTACCCTCGCCAGAGAAGAGTATTGCAATTGAGTCCGTTTGTTTGTCTTCTGTCCGCACATAAATTGTCGCACATAATGTAGGCCACAAACGCCACCTGTGTGTTGCCAGTATTACATGTTAATTTTATCAACTCAGTACATCTATAAAGTACATATGGAAAAACACAAAATGCCACACAAAACAAGTCATGGCGAAGGTTACAATCTCCAATTGCTCTTTCTAGTTTCAATGCTATTTTGACGGAGTGAATTGGTTAAATAAAGATTTTCAAAATTTACTTTTATGTGTCTGATCAAATCATGAGGAAAGTATCGAAAATTTTCTTGATATTACAAATGACTGAGTTAACTGTCTCGTTAATGTAAAAAGCACACTTGGGCACACATTTAATTAGATCTTATAATTATGTACAGCTTGGAATTAAATAATTTCTTCCGAAAAAAAAAAGTAAAAACAAAAACAGTAAACACAAGTAACTCAGTGTTCTCTGTGTAACTCAGCTTACTATTTGAGCATCTGATCAGTTTGCTCGGCTCGCGGAAGAGAATCGCAACGGTTCCTGTTTTACATGTCGTTGCTCAAGGCATTCTGGCAGCCTGAAGAAAGTTAATCTGGAAGGTCTCCATCTTCACCAGAGGAGCTTCATCTACAAGCATGTAACATCAGTTCATTACAGGAAATAAAAAGGGAGAGACAAATGAATCCAAACCAAAAAGGGAGAATTTTAAAACAACTGGTTAACCTCAAGCACAATTACATCATTTTATTTTTTTGGTTTTGTTTATTATCATTTTAGAACAAGATCCTTTACATCTTCCTGTTATATTTCCTCGAGATCACACCAGCATCTCTATCGCAGAAATGTTTCATCATATCATGAGGTTATATATGGAATTTAATGAGGTTAATAATGGAAATGGTTCTTTTCTGCCACCTGCCATAGGCCAGCTTGTGAAGGGAAGGGATATTGTTGATTGATGAATACTGACCCTCATCTCAGACATAGAGCCAGGTTGCAGATCTTCAAAGTCATTATTGGATTAACAGTGACATCGAACCAATCCTCTGCTGCCCAGCTCTGATTTGGATGGCGACCTGTCTGGGTGGAGTCTGGATGTATGATACGTCTTCCCTTCTTATGATGGATTCACCGTACTCAAAGAAATACATGAGTGACTTTGCAATGTTTTTAAACCCTCTCTGAACGGTGCTTCTCCACCACTTAATGTCTTACTTCTTTAGAAAGCTCCTTGGCTTCATTTCCTCAAGGCCATATAAGACCAATGAATATTTGATCCAATGGACCAAAGGCCCACTAGTGATTAAAGTGTTGCAGTTTAAAATAGCATGTGCTTATAATGAGAAGAAACTTGGCTGGATGTTCATTTACATTAGTACCACACTCATTGATTGAACACTTCTGGTTCTGGACTTGCTTCACATGTAGTGGAATCTGCAACTGCTCCTTCCACCTCAAATCAAAGGTAAGGTTTCCAACACATCCATCCAGCGTTTTAAGTGTTATATCTTTTGTTCCTGTGATTTCGTTCAATTTCCGTGATAAATCATACCTTGTTGTGCTGCATTGTCGAATGTGTTCCTATTAAAGTCTGGCGTAATCATCGAGGGATCGGCTTGTCACTTGTTACCCACACCAAAGGAGAGGGTATTGATTTGGGTCTGTTTTGTCCGCACAGAACTTTCGTGTTTTTTCGCAACCACATTATCGTATCGAGACGAAATTTTCACAATGGGTGCGAACTACATCATGCGGAATGTTTTAATCGTATTATGACTCATAGTCATCAAGGTCACGTGGTGTGCAGCCATGTTGGAAAAACGGAAAAACTTGGGACCTCTGTATCTGAAGCACACAAGGATAAAAATTGAAACTCGGCACATGGCAAATACTCCTCATGGGGAATGAGTGTGATTTTTTTTATGACGTCATAGGTGCCTTCGTTATGATGTCGTAATTGCAATATGTAGAATGCTACAACTGATCATTATGAAAATGTTGAGGGTCATTAGGGATAAAATGGTCACTGAAAAAAATTCAGCAGCAGCCATATTGATTTTTTTTTCAAAAAAAACCTTCAAAAATCTTCTCTGAAGTGCTGAAACAGATCAAGGCGAAACTTTACATGAAATCGACCGCCTATCCATGAGGAACAAAAGTTCACACATATGACATCATAGGTCACATAGTTTGGGCAGCCATATTGGATTTACCCGAAAACTATAAATATTTCTCCAGAACGGCTGGACAAATCGAGGGAAAACTTCACAAAAGTTCCCAAGCATGGGTATAAGTTTGAAAGGAATAATTGATAGGTCCACATGGTTTGCAGCCACATTGGATTGAAGAAAATATTAAATAATGTTTCTCTGGAACTGCTAAATCAATTGAAGTGAAACTTCAGAATTTATCATGTAACGGGAATGGGCAAACATGTTTTAAAATTTCAACTTGACGAGAATGGTCTGGCAGCCAGCATTATTTAATTTTTTGATATAGGTTCTTTCTGGGTTTTTTTTTGTTTTTGTTTTTTTGAATGAGGCTCACTTGGCGTGCTGGATGGTTTTTGAGAGAAGGAGTAGCAGCTGAAATGTGAATCCTATCAGGTTCCTCCTGATTGATTTCATTTTTGCTTTTGCTTGTTGAGCTCCTTTGATGACTCCAATGCAGGACGTACCTATTTGGTCTTCCATTTGATCGAATGAATTTCTTCAAATCCATTCTGAATTCAATTGAATAACATTGAAAAAAGAACGTCATGGGTCAGGTCAGAGTCAGGTGTCCAATCAAAGCAGGGCTGCATCAAGCGGGACTCTTGGACCCCGGTCATATCACTGCCAGCAGTTATTAAAGTGGCAGTTCTCCTTATGTCCTTATTAATTACGTAACACACAAACACAAACGCCACACAAAACGACACAACACCACACAAAACAATTCTGGCGAGGTGTTGCAATCTCCAATTGCTCTTCTATTGTTTTTGTTTTTTGTATACCTTGTCGAGGCTCATATGAGAGCTAACACACAAAACAACAAAGGGTCAGAGCCAAAGGGTGGGAGACGGAAGGGACAAAACGGGGAAGCAGAGACATTAAGGAAATCTGTGGCAATGGAGAGGGATGGGGCGGGGAACACGGGGTATACAAATGGACATTACAGGGGACTTTCAGGACCTTGACACGACGGAATTTTCGGGAAGCAGGCAGGGAATTTGAAGAGGTAGTGGTTGGGTGGAATACGAGGGGTAGAAAAGATTGTGGTTTGGGATGAGGAGGTAAGAGATGGTGGTGAACAGCTGTTTTGAAGACCTGGAGGGAATATGGGAATTAGAGGAGTGTGGGAGTTTATTCAAAGGTGGTAAAGGGGAAGAAAGAGTGAAGGTGAAGCAGATCATTCATTATTTTGGTAGTTTTCACAGAAGGGGTCTGCCGACTTGAGCTGCTGCAGAAATATGGGGGGACATATCGCAGACAGAACATATCGAACAGAACTTGGGAGGGGCAAAGACCAAGAGGAGGACGACGGCAGAAGCCAGAAGACGCACCGAGCTCATGCGGTGAGAGAGGAGAGGCCCAAAGACCGCCTCACCGCGGGAGATACAATGATCCTCAATGCCTCGTTTCTCCACAGACATGAAAGCCGAGAAAGTGAAAGGCAGGAGCACTCAACCCAGAGGGAGAGCAGTACTGCCATCAGGCTGCCGGACAAAGGCTTTGTAAGGGTTAGGAAGCTCACGTGCGCATAGGAAGGACTTGCACACGGAGATTCCCAGTCGGCGACTGCTTCGAGCGAGGTTTGAAAATGTTTCTTTCCCAGAAAGATCATGCAAGATAGTGGACCCAGCAAGCTATGAAATGAAAGTACTTCTTCGCAGAGGATTGTTGAGAAAGTAGATGTGGTTGTTTTCAAAATTGTCCTTTCAGAGAGACATAAGTAACGAGGTGTATAGATTTGTCAAGTATTGAAAGACGTGTTTACGTGTAGGACCAGTTTGTGATTTAAATCCAACCTGCAGAAGATGAAGAAGCTGCTGTTTCCGGTCTGAGAGATCGACAGATGGTACGGCAGAGGGTGGGGGTCATCAGCAAAGAGATAAAGAGGATTTTCCAGAGAGTGGAGGGATCATTGATGAAAACCAGAAAAGGAACAGGGCCAAAATTGCATTGAGAACTCCAGCCATGGAACAGAAGAGGGGATAGAGAACTGCCATTTCAGGCCACAACGTTGGCCCTGCGATTTGAAGGAAGTCTGTGAGCCATGAGTGGTGTGGCTTGGATACATAGAAGAGATACCGATAGTTGCTTCTGTTGCTGTTTTCACCGCATGCTTATTCACTCCTTTTCTCCCAACTATTTCATTCTGTCTAATTTTGGTAAATGCCCTGCATCTTCTCCTTGCCGTCATTTACAACTATTGGGGATGTCTCTTCACAGTGTGTATCCCCCCCCCCCCCAATGCAAGTCGATGGGCCAAATCTTCCCCATTCTCCTGATGCCTAATTCATCAAAGTCCAGTGCGGTTATGGCAGTGTCGATTGGTCCCTCCATGGACGGCCTTTCTCTGTCTCTGTCCTCTCTCTACTTCTCACCCTGTCTTTGTGAAAGCGGGGCTACACCATCCTGGATGTGGGGGATCTTTGGGTGCTCCCTGGGAAGTGTTGATTGGCTGTCTCATACGGCGGTTTTGGTTCACAGAGAAACTGTCTGGGGGGCTTTGGGCTAAACAACACAACCACGCATTCTCATGCATTCCTTTGTTTATCCATCTCATCTATTTTGTCTCTGGCCTGCTGTTTGCAATTTCCCCACTTCCTTCTGGTCTCCTTTTGTTCGGTTCATGCCTAGCACAGCTTTCGTTTTCCAGCAGCTCCGTCTCATGAGCTTCTTACTTTGTATCAAAAAAAAATCCATAAACACTTGTACGTTAGGAAAAAGATTATCGTACCATAAAGTGTCTTTACATCTGGAAGCAGATTATTATCATCTAAGTTTAACTACAAGTCTACAACATGAAGATTATTGAACTGACTGTTGTTCAGACCTTGCGAAAGCGAGGAGTAATCGTCAATGAACTCGGACTCCACTCTAACTTCCATAATATAATCTGAAAAATAAAAACACACATTCAACTCACTTTAAGGAGATATCTATAAAATATTGACTTAAAAACAGACTTGGAAAAGTAAACCGGCATTGCAATCTGACCTTCTGTTGGTCAATACGGTATTTGGCCTCAGGTGGTGTAATGGTTAAAGAGTTCCGCTCAGAATGACTGGGCGGTTTGGTGTTCGAACATCTCTGTCTAATTTGAACCATCCTAATTACACAAACACTTTTTAAAATGTAGTGATACTTCTCTGCTTGATGCTCACATTTAAGGATGGACACAGAGAAAACGAGATCGGTAGAGATCAATATTACAGGTTTTTGAATGGGCTTCAACGGCCTCTTCCAGCGTTGAAGTCCTTGCCAAAGGACTCAATTGGAATATGCTTCCACAAAAGAAACATAACAGCCAAACATTATCCTTGGTCATGATGTGCCAGTAGAAGGTGGATACTAGAAGCCGCCCGGGCGGTATCACCACCTGTCCTTGGGAGCCTTTAAGCGAAACATTAGTTCTATTATTGCAGCTCATGGGCAAAGCTGCTGGATGGGACGTTTGGATTTTGGGGTGGGTACTTTCCTGCTTAATGAGTTGCATTACTAAGTTCTGCAGTACCTGTTACGGAGGGGAACCGTCAGAGTCAGTGTTCCCACAGGCTTGCCGCCAGAAGGTAGATGGCCCGAACCCAGGTGTAAATCACCTTGGAGACTGCCTCACCTGGTGCATAATCTCGGGTCCCTTCTGCCACGCATTTCATGATTGGAGCCGCACCGAGCACGAGATTCTGAGAGGCACATCGAGGCGCCTAGTTTTGCACTGGAGTCGACGACCGACCTCCAGAAATGTGCTTTAAAAAACTTTTGATGGGCTTTTTGAGTCAAAAGTTGTCAACTATGCTAAAAAGAATCATCCAAGGCTTTAGAATGGACCCATTTTGACATCGTGGCCTTTGACCTTCAAAGGTCAAAATTGAGTTCAAAAGGTCAAATTTCAATTAATTTTCAAAAATGATTCTCTATTCTGTGTGCTTTCAAAAAACCAGAGATAGAGACCAACATATTTGACCAATGAATGATTTATGGTGCTGTGAATATTTTAATAATGAGAAATTGTGAAGAAATTTTAAGAATATAATATATATATATCCTATCTATCTATAATTCCAGCAAATGTGTGTGTTGTGTGTGTGTGTGTTGTGTGTGTGTGTGTGTGTGTGTGTGGTGTATGGGACGCTGTTTCTCGACAACCCTGTCCGATCTAAATTGAAACTTGCCAGGTATATTGCTGGGACCTGAGTATGTGCTTTTCAAGGTTTGGATATTCATTCGGACAAGTGGTTCCCAAGTTATGGCATTTAATTTACCAAAACCAATGAACAAGGAACGATTTGCCTGCGTAGGCGTGGCCGATGGGGAAAGGGCGCCTTAATTACCAATGACAGGCACAACTTGCTTTGGGTTTTGCACCCACAATACTATCTTCTATCTATTTATAATTCAGCATCTCTTGTTTGTTTTGCCTTTCAAAAGGTTTGAAAATTAATCGGACAAGTGGTTACAAGTAAGGCCAAGTTTAGAGCGCGTTCCCATTACGGGTTAACGTCGCCACTTCCCGGATAGGTGATGACTGTATGTATTCTAATAATTTTCGATTTCTTATGCGCATTTAAAGAATAAACAAAATGCCCCCAATCCAGTCGTCGTTTTACTACGAGAGCGAAGGAA
>CM068968.1:10396590-10423975 GCA_035128595.1 Eptatretus atami
GAGAAGGATCTGGGGGTGGTCATAGATACAGGAGGTAAGCAGGCAGCACAGTGCCAGGCAGCTACAGGTAAATCGAACAGGGTTTTAGGTTGTATTCACAAGGGGGATAAATTATAAATTAAAAGACGTGTTTTTAACATTGTATAGGAATTTAGTAAGACCTGGAATATTGTATGCACTTTTGGTCATCACATCTGAGGAAGGACATAGCCACCATAAAGAGGGTTCAGTGTAGAGCGACTAAATTTATTCTGGGCCGAGCTATGAGGAGTGGCTGAATGTGATTGGGCTTTATATTACGTTAGAAAGGAGGTGATTACAAGGGGATATGAAAGAGATATTTAAGCTATTGAAGAGTTTGCACAAAATAAGTGCAGAAGAGTTTTTACAGAATAGATCAACAGACAGTGATATGACCAGGAGCTATAGCCGAACAGTACAGAAGAGGAGAGTTATGCAGTCAGAGAGTAAATGCATGGAATGGTCTCTCTAGAAAGGTAGTGGCAGTAGTAGTAGCATGGTTTAAATTGGAATTAAATAGGCATCTAGATACATTGCATATAGAGTGGTACAGGGATATTGGTAGGACATGTAGGTAGCGTGCAAAAGTTCCTTGTATATCCTCGTATATATCCTTGTAAATAAATAAATGAAAGTTGTGTGTTGGGAGTGGAGGTTGGAAAGTGTATGTAACCAAATATATAATCTAAGTTGTTAGGTTGGCCGCAGTGATAGTAAAATGCAGATAAATAAATAATTCAGGGTGTTATGGAGGTCGTGGTGATCGTAAGTTGTAAATAAATAATTAAACTGGAAGGGCACTCGGTAGAGCGCATACATCCGCCAAGCAATGCCTGATCTACAAGAACATATCGGTCCAATCAATACATATTTGAAATATCATGCTATACGTATATATCCTTTTTGGCCCCATCTCTCAATGGTGAAGAATCACTTTTAAAATTAAATAATTCTCGTATCCAGATTCGGATTCAGATCTTCACCAAAATTGAATCAATTCGTCCTTGCCACGTAGCAAACATGTCGACCAAGTTTTGTCCGAATCCGTCCACAACTTTTTGAGATATCCTGCATACAAACAGACAGAAAGGAGTGAAAACATAACCTCCTTCGCCTTCAGTGGCGGAGGTGATAATTCAAGGGGGTATGTCGGTTGGGGAGATGGTAAAGTGTATTTAAATAATTCAACGTTGTCTGTTGGTTGTGGAAATGGTAATGTGTATATAAATAAAGAATTAGGTTGGAATGTAGGTGTTGAGCGAGCCGTCGATGACGATGACGGATCTCACCTCCAGTTGGTATGTTTGTGTCTGATTGCTTTGAAGTCTGATGCAAGAGCAACATTGGCGTCCACGCATATCACAAGTGAAGCAAACTCCGTGTGTGAGCAAGCCTGCCTTTATTTTCTGAATTTATCATTATTTTATTTTTAACTTCTTAATCCTAATTCTTTGATTTTTCATATTAGTTAAGACCATCTTTAAAAGTGTTTTGCCAAAATGTTCTCTCGCTAGCATCTTGCTACCAAGTGGTGGTGTAAAGGTTAAAAGTTTTGAGGGTGGCTTTTAGAATGTCATCATACTGCTTGCTTGGCATTCCATGTGAATGTTGAAAAGTACTTCAGATATTCTTCTGTTGCCCATACACACAAGATGACCTGACCAGTGGAGTTGTGCTTGCATCAGATAGAACTCTATGCGAGAAATCCCACAGTGGTCAAGGACTTCACCCTCTCCTCACCTCCTCCCATCTTGCTCCTCTCCCTGCTTCCTCACATCTCATCACCCTGCCCCATCCCATCTTCACCCATCCTGTCCCGTCCCACTTTCCACTCAGCCCATCTTCCCCTTGGCCCCAATCTTCCCCTTGGCCCCAATCTTCCCCTTGGCCCGCCCTGTCCAATCTTCCCCTTGGCCCGCCCTGTCCCATCTTCCCCTGGCCCGCCCTGTCCCATCTTCCCTTGGCCCGCCCTGTCCATCTCCCCTGGCCCGCCCTGTCCAATCTTCCCCTTGGCCCCAATCTTCCCCTTGGCCCGCCCTGTCCAATCTTCCCCTTGGCCCGCCTGTCCAATCTTCCCCTTGGCCGCCTGTCCAATCTCCCTTGGCCCGCCCTGTCCAATCTTCCCCTTGGCCCGCCCTGTCCAATTTCCCCTTGGCCCCTGTCCATCTTCCCCTTGGCCCGCCCTGTCCAATCTCCTTGGCACGCCCTGTCCCATCTTTCCCTTTGCCTGCCCTGTCCAATCTTCCCCTTGGCCCGCCCTGTCCAATCTTCCCCTTGGCCCGCCCTGTCCAATCTTCCCCTTGGCCCGCCTGTCAATCTTCCCCTTGGCCCGCCTGTCCAATCTTCCCCTTGGCCGCCTGTCCAATCTTCCCCTTGGCCCGCCCTGTCCAATCTTCCCCTTGGCCGCCCTGTCCAATCTTCCCCTTGGCCCGCCCTGTCCAATCTTCCCTTGGCCCGCCCTGTCAATTTCCCTTGGCCGCCCTGTCCAATCTTCCCCTTGGCCCGCCTGTCCAATCTTCCCTTGCCCGCCTTTCCCATCTTCCCCTTGGCCGCCCTGTCCTCTTCCCTTGGCCCGCCCTGTCCCATCTTCCCTTGGCCCGCCCTGTCCATCTTCCCCTTGGCCCGCCCTGTCCCATCTTCCCTTGGCCCGCCCTGTCCATCTTCCCCTTGGCCCGCCCTCTCGCCATCTTCCCCTTGCCCGCCTCTCCCATCTTCCCTTGGCCCGCCCTTCCCATCTTCCCCTTGGCCGCCCTGTCCCATCTTCCCCTTGGCCCGCCCTGTCCCATCTTCCCCTTGGCCCGCCTGTCCCATCTTCCCCTTGGCCCGCCCTGTCCCATCTTCCCCTGGCCCGCCTGTCCCATCTTCCCTCACCCCCCTCCCCGGTCTCATCTTCACCTCACACCACCCGATCCCATCTTCCCCTCACCCTGCCGGTCCTTCTCCACCCTCGCCCCTCCCCCCCATCATCTTCAGCCTCGCCCCACCCCCATCATCACCCTGCCCGCTTTCACATTCCCTCTGACTCGCCCCTCCTCACAGCTTCCCCGCTTGCCCCACCCTCCATCGTTTTCCCCACTCCCACCTCATTTTTGTCTCACGTTGCCCCACCCCCTGTCCACATTCCTGTACCCTGCCAACAGCACCTCCTTCCCTCTCCCCAACTATATGGACGGACCTCCAACATCTGAGGACTCCACTCCAATCCAACATGTCTCTCAGTTCACTTGACTGCGGCTGGATGGGTTTGAGGGTTGTGGAGTCACGGCTGAAACCCGAATCCTATCCAGCTTCCTCCTGATGACTCCATCTTTGCTCTTTACTTTTTCAGATTCCTTCTTGGTCTTCCATTTGATTCAGACCGCGACTGATAAACCTGATATCTGCTTAACAGAATCCTTCCTCCCACAGGATGTCCCTGATTCCCTCATGCCTCTGCCTGACTGTTGGTTGTCTCCTCCAGTTCAATAGACTTGAACCCTATTCTGGTGGAGGAGTTGCAGTTTACATCAAGAACACCATTTCCCCATGTCCGTCTACTGCTCTTACACCTCCAAACCCCCAAGAGTACCTTTGGCTGTGCCTACCCCTCTGCTCCCACTTTGTTTGGCTGAGTGCTATTCCTTCCTCCTAACAGTGATGACTTCACTTACATGTCTTTCTCTCTCTCTCTGTTTCTGCCAACATGGACCAACTTTTAACCAACCATCCTAACTCTTCCTCATATGTGGTGATTTCAATTGTCACCATTCCAGTTGGCTGGGTGTTGGTACCTCTCTCACCAGCCATAGCACTTCGGCAAAGGACTTCTGTGATTCCATTGGCCTGACCCAATTTGTGAACTTCCCGACCTGGGTTTTGGCCAATGGCAAATCCTCCCTTCTGGACTTGGTAACAACCATATTTCCTGCTGATGTCTCCTGTTCTTTCACCGCTCCAATTGGTTCTACTGATCACCTGCTTGTGAGATTCAACGTCCCTGTGGATGCGCAGTCGATGGCTGACTGTTAGCAGAGAGCCCCCTCAGTGCTGGCGAGTCTGGCAGTTCATTCAGCCTAATTAGCAGGGACTGCAAGCTGCTATCTCATTTCAGGACTGGTTTTCTACCTCCACCTCCCCTGCGTGTGTGTTTAATTCAGCCTAGGGATTCTTCCACATGAGTCTGCTCTCTTTCTTCAGAAACTCAGCCAAGGTTGTCTCCAGTTACCATACCCATGATGCACCAAATACTGGGGTGAGGCAGTGCCTTCACACAACTTGTCTTCTCTTCCTGGAAGGCAAATCCAACCAAAGGCAACCTCATATCATTCCACAAAGCCCGCCACAAGTGTGTGTCCACTCTGAGGGGAGCCAGAAAACAACATCCAGCCAACTTCAAGGCTGACCTTTCAAACCTGTTTACTTCCTTAAAGACCTGGCAGTGCCTGATTAAGTCCCTTTCTGGAGTATGTTCCCCTCCATCCATTCCGTTTCTTTAAGTGGCACAGCATTTAGATGAAAGAGTGGCAATTTAAAAATGGTTAACCACAATTGTTCTGTTCCTGGATACAAATCCAACTGATGGAAATGGAGGAAATACCACGAATATCTGGGGATGAGACCGAAAGGATTTGAGTTCCTATCATTTCCTGTTGATGCAAGCGAGCAGCCACAGTGAAGATACCACGCACGCACGCACGCACGCACACACACACACACTTCAACTTTTTCACTACTGTAGATGCAAAACACTAGTATAATTTCTCTTATGGCACTGGAATCAAACAATATATATACATTAAACAAACAATATAGCCCCAGAGCCCTCACAGCTTCCATAGCTCCAACCCCTTGCCCCTCCCCCCTCCCCCCTCCCAACATGATTAATAGTAAATATAATCATTGTAAACTTACCCTGTACATTCAAAAGCCCCAGATATGTCCTTCCCACTGGTATTCAGAAGCACCTAATCCAGATACACAGTCCATTCCCTGGTAGCGATCCGTCTGGGGGTTTGTATAGCACACACCTGTCCACTCGGACCCTGCACCAGCTCACATGGTCAGGAATTTTCAGTACGAGCAGCTGCCCATTCGGCAAGCTGAGAAAGTTCTCCATGTCTTTTGTTATGTAGAGGTACAGCCCTTTCTCTCAGGTGCGTTTCCAAGTATTTTCAGCGTATTTTAGAAGCTTTATGAGCCATTTTAAGTAACAATCCTTATCTCCCACACACGATATACTTGACGATGCTCTGAACCCCGCCAAAGGTACTCTTGGGGAGCATTCTGCGGCAGAATATGTCATTTTGAAAGTGCCATATCACAGGTGTGATAGAGATCGGGCGGAGCTGATCATAACTAGTGACAGGAGTTGCTCTCCGGGACTCGGAATACTAATGCAGTCTTCCAACTTTGGGGAAACATCCAGATCTGAGGCACAAATGAAAAATGTTGGTGAGTGGTTCAGATATCTCGTACACAAATTCCTTCAGTAGCCTTGTGGGACAGTCAAATGGATGACTAGTTTTAGATGTTTTGAGTTGGCATAGACAAGTAAACACCAAGTGCTATTCAATGATTAGGGGTGGTGAAGGTGCTGGTAAATAAGCCTCGGTACAGACAGGTTCAAAGGAGGTACATTTGAGCACTGTGTGAGATGAGTTAATATGCTACTTCAAGGAATAATTTGTAACTTTCACGAAAGCAAAAAGATTGCTTTTGTAACCCAATAAGATGATGGATTTGTTGGTGTCATTTCCTTGGCTCCGTTTTAAACGTTCAACCCTCCGACTACAAAAAAAATTGTTTTCGCAGAATTTATTGTTCTCTGCACTTTGTTCCGCATCGTGCTGTATGGATGATCATCCCGTTTGAAAGCAGCGTCACGTGTATTAATTCCCTGCATAAACCATTGTTCATCCATGTTTATCCTCACGCTTTTTGAAAAAAAAAATGGGTTGGGAGGGTTGGGGGGAGTGGAGGATATTGGTAACTGGCTCTGTCTGCCTGTCCGTCCATCACACTATCCCCGCCTAAACAGTTGCGCAGAAATTCACCAAACTTGGTAGTTATGATCACCAAATGGTACAAACGTGTGAGCAGTATCATTTTTGGCCTCACCCCCTGGGGTGGAGTCTGGTGAAACACCAAAAAAATGTAATTATGGCCAGATTGCAAAAAATAAAATAAAAGTTTTAAAATGAAACTTTCTATCTGCAATCAACATTGGGGGATGCATGAAATATGTAATGATTTTTTGGGGCTCCCACCGCCAGTTCATGCCCAAGGGGGGGGGGGTGGGGGACTTAGCGTCATGGGGTCAAAGCAGAAGATTATTATTTTTATTTTTTTTTCAACAAAATTTGATATTGGGTCATTCCTGGTAAAAACCTTTTGCCATCTTTCAACTTTGCTTTGGGTGGGAAGTGTGGTGATTTGCGATGGCGCGTCGTCGACTTCGCTCTAGTTTATCATTTGTTCGACGCTTCAACAATATTAGTTGAAAATACTCTCTGTACTGACTTGTTTTTTTTGTATACAGAGTCAAGGCTTGTGTAAGAGCTAGAACACAGAATGGATCAGGACGCAACATAGCAAAAGGGACAGCAGAAAGAGATGGGCGGAATTCCAACAGCAGGTTTGGGGGAGAAAATAGATGGAGACGGACGAACAAGGGACGCAGGAAACTATGAGTATGGGAGAACGCAGGGGGAGGTGGGGTGGACAAGATGAACACAGAAGCAAAATTTGAGAGGTGCAGAAAAGATCATGGTTTTATATGGGGGATGATCTGAGATTTTGGTGAACAGCTGTCTTGAAGACCTGAAGGGAAGGGTGAGATTGAAGAGAATGTGAAAGTTGGTTCCACAGTCAGGACAGAGGAGAAATTAATGAGCTGACAAAATTGTTCTGCCATACTATTGGGGTTGTCAGTCTCATTTGGTATTGCTCAGTCCATTTGCATTATCCCTTGACGATATGTGCAAACGGAGGAGTCACGGAAGGGCCGTAGTGAAATCATGGTAGGTTTAAGGGACGGTATTCATTGGTGAAGACTGAGAGTGATGACTGCATGATCGCAAGCTGATATAGGATAGGAGCAGATATACCCATATCGTTATAACTATCACCTCGATCCGTCAAATAATTGTCCAGAACAACAGAGACCTCAGTAGCCCTTTTAACGATTTGCAGCAATAAAGGATGTTGCGTTAGTGATGCCGTATCAAGGTCATTGAAGTCGCCCATGACGGTGAAAGAGCCGTGATAAGTAGTGGCACGAATGTTGTCAACCATAGTGGTAATGCGGTCATTTAGCTGATCTTTATGCTGTGAATCGGTCATTGGGTTTACTTTCTCAAGTCAGATTCAAATCACTATTTTTCAGGAGATTGACAAGCAAACACATTTTGGAGATGTGGTGTGACCTTGAGTTTGTTTGTAAATGCTACTTAAAGTTGAGGTTGAATGGGATGTCTTTATTTTCAGATTTAATTGTGGAGGTGAAGGTGAAGTCTGAGTTCATTGATGATTACTCCTCACTTGTCCAAGGTCTGAAGAATAATAACAATCTTTCTCTTTCAGTTCATCGTGAATATAATATTAATAATAACCAATGCAAATGTCTTCGAGAGGAAAAAATTAATAAATCTGATGGCACATGATTTGCAGGTGAAACTTATCTGGTGAACTCAGAAACTTTCCAAAGCAACTTTCTTCAGACTTCCCAGGATGCTTTGAACGATGAATGTGTAAAACAGGAACCGTGCGATTCTTCACCGATGGAGCCGAGCAAAGCTTCTCAGCTGCTTCAAGGTAAGCTGAATTACACGGAGAAGGCATCAAACTGTATTTACTTGTTTTGTCTTCTTTTTTCTTTTTACAATTAAATTAATTCATTCCAATTCCTGCAGAAGGACGTGTCCATTTCAAATATGTTTAACCAAGTGCTTCTGCTTATGCTCACAAGACAGGAATATTAGTTGCGTTTAAGATACCGAGAAATTTTCTGTACTCTGTATTTCTGACCTTTTCTCAGGATTGATCAGACACATGAAGCTAAAGTTTGAAAACTATTTTTCATCAATATACTATTGCAGTTCTACAAAACCGCATGCCTCAAAGGCAATGGCACCCAACATACAGTGATCCCCAGGCAGTTATTTCGTTAATCTTCGTGCAGTCAGACCTTCCCCTCACGTCTATTGGGTCAACGGGACGAAGTGCATTGTGTGGGTCTAATAGCTAGGTCTATTAACTATATCTCTATCTTCTATTCTGATTTCTATTCCAAGCCTTTCCTTTTAGCCATGGTACAAATCAGGCAAGCAAGCACACACGCTATGCAAGATGTGATTGAATGAGCGCACTATGATGCCTCCCGTGGTTTTAGAACCAACAGAAACACAATAGATACTGTACAGCGCACGCATCGCGCGCCATTATTTCATTCAAATCTGCACGCCAATTTCTACCCGGCATCTCACCTTGCTCACCCCTCGCTCATCAAAACCTCACCACTTCGACCACAAACGCTTCCCACACATGGGAAAAATATTCCTGTAACCTCTGCATCGCTACAATTCGCCACGATACGGAGTACTGCACAACTTGGACTGTCCTTGGACCGCGCGAAGCAGGGCCGAGCAATGGACGTTAATAGCTCAAGCGCATCGCATCTCGCTGGGGATATCCCGGGTGAGCTCGCGGGATTGATATGACACTTGTACAGTCGCCAGAACATGACAAGACAGGGGCGGCGAGGAGGGGTCTCAGGAAGGGCGATCCGGGAGTTTGGTACCGGGCCCGGGTGTGCATTTTTGCTCATGAGAGGAAGCCCGTGGGTGGCAGGTGTGCATTGCTATTCGACAGTTAGACTGCACTCGGAGCACGTTCGGGGCCAGAGTCCCGGCTCATACCCTATGTTGAGTCAGGAGCTCCAGGCCGTGTCGAGCCGGATGGGCGAATGAGACCGTTTCCAGCTCCGGGAGCCTGGCAGGGCATGGCTAGGGCCGCTGTGGCCCAATAGAGAAGTGGGATTCAGATCACAGCGCATCGCTTTCAGATCATCACCCCACCCTTCACCCGGGGCTTATAAAAGGCAGAGCCACTCGCTCTCTGCTTCACCCTCTTCTTCTCTGCTCTGCGTTGGCTGCTCCTCGTTGCCTCTGCCTTCGCTGGCTCTTCTCTCGTGATTGGTGTTCGACTTGGATGTTCTTCTTGAGGACCAGTGCGGTGCGCACGTTGCCACGAAAAAGTGACTAAGCCGGAGGTAACACGCCAACTCTCGCGGTGGGAACGCTCAAGCGGAGCGTTCCACGGAAGTGCACGCTACACTCACAGACCTATGCAAGACTAGGTTAAGGATCTTTTGCCTCACGCATCTTCTCTCCTCTCTCTCTCTCTTTCCATCCCTCTATCTCGTCCCCTTTGGACGCACAAAAGAGCATCATTACTGACTCACAATTCCATTTTCCTCGAGCACGACACCGCATCCCCCATATTGCACGACACCACAAATCTCACTCCCACACCTTAGACACCAGTATTCCTCTCTCCTACCTCTCCCTAAGCGTACTGGGTTCCGTTTGTTTGCCGACCGTGCCAGGTATTGCGAGGCCGTTTATCCTCATGTGCTGTCTTTCTTTCTTTCTGGACTATATCTAATCTTCCTCGGGTTTGTGTGTGTGTGTATGTGATGGCACCTGTCGTAGCTTAAGTTAAGATTGTAGAAGATATAACGGGATAAGTCTGCTCTGTGTCTGCTTTTGTAAATTCCTTGCCTTTTGCCGCACCCCACAAATTCCTTGCCATCCTCTGCTGTACATACCAATAAACCCAATTTACTGTGCCACATACCTTTCCTCGCTTGATTATAAATAAATGCTTTGTATCAAAATGTTCCCAGCTCGTTTTCGTCTTTTCCTTCATTCGTCCAGCATGGTTCATATTCTAGCTTAGCCGGGACGTTATCCCCCAACGATCTGTTTTTCTAGCTGGGTACGTCCTTGGCAGTTACGCTTGGCTGCATCTGATCCAGTAAGGTGATCTGGTTTGAACAAGGCGTACCGAGGGTGTGTCCCCCGGTGATTAAACCACGTGACCTTCAGGTAAATGGTATCAGACAGAGGACCCTAAGTCACGTGGTTGAGTTATTGGCGTTCACGGTCGATTAGCGACCCGCCGCGTCACAAAGTTATTCGTCTGCGACGGCCTGCGATTCCGGAGAGTCTGGTGGGAACCCGAGGTAGCTTTCCCCCCTTGCGGTCTTCTCGCCTCCGACCCCGGGTCCGCAACAATACGCTGTGGAAATAGCATTGTGAATAACAAATCAATTAAGATCACTGGGAGACTAAAGTTCAAAAGACCAGTTTATGACGATAATCATGTGATATGAGAGACGTATTCAAGATCGTTAGATCACGTCAGATAAGTCGGTCACCACCCATTAAAAATTGCTGCGACCAACTTCCGAATTGTTACACTCGCCTACACCAACTTTGGATGATCTTTCTGCGGGAGGGAATTCATCAACTCTACTCTCCTGGTTCCTTTATCGCAATGTATTAAGCCTGGACCCTTTCCTTTAACATCTGAGATCAGTTTTGTTTTGGTCAGAAGTGAAAATACGCACTTTCTTGGATTGTATGCCTTGTTCTGTGATCTTCTCGTCATTGTGCTGATTTCATTCATTCACATCCACTATCTTAGTTATGCTTGATTTTTACATCCCACAGTTCAGGATCCTTGTCAGACCGATGTCTTCGGCAACTCACAATGAAGTATTATTCTTCATGAAGGCTTTGTGGCAGTCTCTGTCAGAGGACAAGTTAAACATTAGAGTTTAT
Source organism: Eptatretus atami (assembly GCA_035128595.1). Classification (NCBI taxonomy): domain Eukaryota; kingdom Metazoa; phylum Chordata; class Myxini; order Myxiniformes; family Myxinidae; genus Eptatretus; species Eptatretus atami. The sequence goes on from CM068968.1 coordinate 10,407,435, forward strand.
TAACATGAAGCTCGTTCATTACCTCTGCCTCCAAAGGTGAATCTAGGTTATGTGTTCACCTCTGTTCCGGATCCAATAATTTTTTGTTTTTTTTTTTAAAGTGAATTTTCACCTTTGAGTGATGGGGGTTAAAACGATATATAGCATGGATGTTATCTCAGAAAGTTATGGACATATTTGGACGAAACTCGGTGGGTGAGTTGTTTCGGTGACAAGAACAAGCCAATTAGGTTTTGGTTCAGGTCCAAATCCAGATCCAGCCATTCAGTGGGATACAAAACGTAAGCTGTTCAGCCTGGCGGAGGTATGCGCTCTACCGAGTGCCGTTCTACTTTGTTCTGTTTTGTCCTCATTATCTATGGAAAAACATTCTCCCCATTTTGCAGATCATCTGGCAGTACTTTGGACAATTCCTCAGCTAATTTACAAAAGGATATTGGTTGCATCTCTTACTGATAACGAACTGATGGTCAGCCGCTGCTTCAACACCTGGAGCATGACTTTTATTCCAGGGAAGTCTTAAGTACTCACAGTACCTCTCTGAAAGGATAAACCAGGCAACTCCTATTTACTTTGAGGAGTAACCTTTGAAAGAAGTTCATTTTCAAACTCCATGGCTCTCACCATTCCTGATGGCGTGTGCACGAGACGATAAGTTTGCACGAGAGCCTCACGGGTCAGGAACACGTACACTGGGCATTCCTTAACAGGCCCATTCATACCTTGGTTGTTCTTCTCACTGCCAAGAAAACTTTTTTCTATCACGGGAGTATTGTTCTGATTACGGATTGGTACCCCTTTGTTTACCTCTCATGTCTGGACATTGCAAGGGCTAAAACTCTGAAACTCATTGGTTGAAGTGCAAAATCTGCTCTGACTGAAGCCAGGTTGGTGGACTTTTCAGTCCTGCATCTTTTGTCCTTTTAACTGACCACCGCTCCCTCGTCCTAGCAGAGTGAAAAGTGATGCATCTGGGTCCAGTTTACCACTAGAATGCGGGGATACCTTATGAAACAACCGCGCACCATATAGCTTGGTATACTCTGTGCAGAAAAATGGAAAAAAAAATCTCGAGTGAGGTAGTTCGCTTATGCTCAGGAGTTGTCTTACTCCTTTGGGAACACTAAAAATCTACAATTTTTTTGAATCTCTTGAGCATGCAACTTTCACTCTTATTTGAGTGAAATTAAAGTCAATTATGCGATTTATTAGATCCTCGTGGAGGATCTCTAAGTCTTACTCACTTGTTGTTCTTCATCTTCTTCTTGTGGACTTTTTGTTTCACAGCCGACAGTTTTCATCGAAACTTCCTGAAACTTGGCATATATATATATATATATATATATATATATATATATATATATATATATATATATATATATATATATATATTAATACCCTGCGCAGACAGTAACCATCTCTGATTTTGAAAAATCCTCCTAGAAAAAAAGTTATGACGTCAAAATATCTCCGCTAATGGAAATCGCCTAAAAAATTATCTCCGAAACTAGGCAAGCTTTTTGAATTCTGTTTGCGGGAATCGAACAGGGCATTAGCAGAGATGAATTACCGCACATATGATACATCACTATGACGTCATATCAATTTTTATGACGTCATTCCTATTTTTGTGACATTTTTTTGTTTCACAACCCAGAGTTTTCATCGGATCTTCGTGAAACTTGCCATGTATATGCAGAAAGCCCACGCGCAGGCAGTAACCATCTCCAATTTTGGAAATTCTTCCGAGAAAAAAGTTGACGTCATAATATCGCCGCTAATAGAAATCGCCTATACCATTATCTCCGAAACTAGGCAAGCTGTTTGAATTTTGTTCGCGGGAATCAAGCCGGGCATTAGCACAGATAATTTATCGCAAACCTGATACATCACAATGACGTCATATTCGTTTTTATGACGTCATCATTAAGAGGACAAGGATCTTAGCTCATTTGAGCTTGTTTTTTTAATTACCGTGACTTTTAAATGCTTTCTGTGACTTGTCTTTGCAGAGAAACAAAGGAAACTGGTTTCATGTTTCAACTGTTCCCGGTTGTTCAACGCAGACGTTTTCGTGCAGCAGACGACTCGGAGCATTTCTCAAGAACCCGGAACATTTGGCAGCATGTCAAACAACCGAAGTTGCAAACGTTGTACAGAGGCTCTTGAGGATATACAGCAAAGTGAGAGACCACACCAGTGTTATGTTTGCGACAAATCATTCTCCACATCGTCGTCTTTCAAAGAACATCAAAAAATACACGTCGGTGAGAAACCATACAAGTGTTATTTGTGTCCTAAAGCATTTGCTCATTCATCACATTTAAATAACCATCAAAGAATGCACACAAGAGCGAAACTACACAAGTGCTCTATGTGCAACAAGGCTTTTAATTTAATCTCAGAGTTGAAAATGCATCAAGTAATCCATACCAATCAGAAGCCATTAAAGTGTTCCATATGCAACAAGGAGTTTCCTCGCTCGTCATATTTATATGAGCATCAAAGAATGCACAGAGGAGAGAAACTGCACAAGTGCTCGCTGTGCAGCAAAGCTTTCGATCGAATTTCATCGTTAAAAAAACATCAAAGAACGCACGCCAGTGTTGATAAGACGTTCAAGTGTTCTGTATGCAGCAAGGAGTTTGCTCGCTCATCCTATTTACACGTTCATCAAAGAATACACAAAGAAGAGAAACCACACAAGTGTTCTGTGTGCAACAAATCTTTTGCTGGGTTATCATCTTTGAAAGGACATCAAAGAATACACATCGGCGAGAAGTGTCACAAGTGTTTTGTCTGCAACAAGGTATTTGCTCGTTCTTCAAACTTAGAAGGTCACCAAAGAATACATACAGGCGAGAAACCCTACAAGTGTCCGTTGTGTCCCAAAGCCTATGCTCAATTGACGCATTTAAACAAGCATCAAAAAGTGCACACAGGAGAGAAGCCACACAAGTGCTCTGTGTGCAACAAGGCTTTCCTTTTTATGTCGGAACTGAAAATGCATGAAACGATCCACACGGGTGAGAAGTCGTTCAAGTGCGCTCTTTGCTGCAAGGCTTTTGCTCGCTACTCATATTTACGTATTCATCAAAGAACACACACAGGATACAAGCCGTACAAGTGTTCTGCATGTCCTAAAATCTTTGGTCAACGAACCCATTTATACGTTCATCAAAGAATGCATACCGGAGAGAAGCCGCACAAGTGTTCTGTGTGCCATCAGACTTTTGCTCAATTGATCCATTTACAGTGTCATCAAAATATACACACAGGAGAGAAACCCTTCAAGTGTCCTTTGTGTCCTAAGGCATTTTGTGACAGAAGAACAGTCAAAAGGCATCAAATAATACACACAGGAGAGAAGCCCTACAAGTGTTCTTTTTGTAGCAAGTCATTTTCTTCTTTGTCATATTTGGATCAACATCAAAGCATTCACACAGGAGAGAAGCCTTTTAAGTGTTCCTTGTGTAGCAAGTCATTTTCTTCTTCATCATATTTGGGTCAACATCAAAACGTTCACACAGGAAAGAAGCCCTACACGTGTTCTTTGTGCGGCAAGGCGTTTGTTTGTTCATCATATTTATCTCAACATAAAAATATTCACATAAAAGAGGGAAACCTACAGCAACTCCACATAAAATTCACCGAGGAAGAAACAAAATTAAGAGGAGAAGAAGTGAAAGAGGCAATGAAAAGTGAATGATCATCGAATGGAGAACTTCTACCAAGACCACAATGCACTGATATGACATACTGTACACTTGGCATGAAAGTACCACAGTACAAACTTTCAAAGAGGAGCACCTGACGGGCTGTGATGGAGCTGCACCGCAGATGGAGGGGCAAGAGGTGAGTGCAGCCCCACAAGAGGAACTGTAACTCTGGTCTTGTCAAGAAGCAAAAGGTAATGAGAACCTTGTCACTACACAAAGGAAAGAATCTGTGAAACTAGCTCTTCCACGAGTCTTGACCTTGGATACAAAAATAAATAATAAAACCTGATGGGAATTCAGACCACGGCTTGACACCGGAAGCTCTGCAGCAGGGCTTGAGTATAACAGAAGGAAATGATGCAGACTGATTCCTGGAGGAACAAGTCCAGCCAGGTAACCCGGTTTAGATGACATATACACAGAGAGAACGGATTAAAGTAAGAATGGCAGATGATGATGAAGGGGAACATAAGGAAGAACGGCAGAGTGGAGAAGAGGATGATTAGAAGGGTTGGCGAACAAATAATGAGACGAAATTAATACCATCAGGGAAAGACCATGACTCCATCAAATAGAAAACGATAAACAGACAAAAAATACCGGTGAGAACAAACCGAGCGCTCAGAAATGATACCAAAATAAACTCCGTTGAAAGAGAACAATTGTGTGTGCTTTGCTGCTGCGCTTCTCATTCAAGTAAAAGTAACAGGCAAACAACACCTCAAGAAAAATAGACCAGGCCCCGCAATCGGAAAACAAACACCACTATGGAAACAGAGACTTGAGACACAGAGAACAATTGAGAAAGGAAACGGGACAAATATAACAATTCAAGAAGGGAAGCCCAAAGCTAAAGAGGAAAATCCCAAAAATAAAAATAAAACAAGCATAAAATTGAAGAGAAGGACTGAGAGTCAGTCGGTGCTGAAAACAAACTCAAAAAGAGAAATGATAGCAGGGAGAAAAAAAAAAACTGCGATAAAGCCAATGACAGAGGAAAACAAAACCAGCTGTTTTAAAAATAACATGAAAGAATTGCACCGAGAATGAGTGAAACGGAAACAGAACATGTCAATTCGCCCCAAATTATATTGTGGGAGAGTAGACAAACAGAATATGTCAATTCCAAACTTCTGTTCAAAGCAACTACGAGGGCAGGTTGAAAAGTCATGCCTATTATTATTTTTCTCCAAAGCAGGTAAAGATATTTGAATGAAACAATGACAGGTTCTAACATCAATTTTTATTCTACCTTGGTGCATATTAATTTCTCAACGTATTCAACGATGCGGTTCACGCATTGGAAGTGTGGAAGGGCGAACGCTTCTGCCAACGGTGAAGTCGTGTTGTGATGCCATCACAATAGAACTGTGCGTCCTGCTGACTTAACCAGTGCCTCGCAGCGGCCTTGGCATCATCATTGGAAGAAACATATTCTCCACTAAGGTGTTCCTTATGTTTGGGGAAGAGATGAAAATCTGACGGAGGCACGTCGGTGCTGGTAATAATCCTTTGTGGCTGCACTCCATTGACCTTCTCTTAATCTTAGGCTCGTAATAGTGAACACAACTCTCATCTCCAGTCATCTCATCTCCAATCAATCATCCCAACTCTCATGTCCAGCGCTTCAAGCTCCACAGCACAGACAACATTATGCTTCCCTCTGCCATCTTGACCATTGTAGCACTGAGACATCTTGTGTGAGAATCACAAAACTTCGCACTATGTGGCGGGAAGAACTAATGTGCGGACTGCACTTTGTTTCATTTGAATATCTTTGCCTGTTTTTGGAGAAATAGAATAGGAGACATTACTTTTCAACATGACCTCGTTGATGCTCTCAAATGTCACAACACTTTAGCATTTCACAAACTTATCCAAGAACAAAAGTCAATGGATGAGTGGCTCACAGAAAGTAATACCTTCCTCGTCCATAAGTCTGAAGAAACCCAACTGCCTAAAATTTCGGCCAATAACATGTCGACCGATAAGATACAGACTTTTAACAGGAATCCTCAGAAAAAATGATTTACCACCACCTAACAACAAGAAGGTGTCGAGGCAAAGCAGAAGGGATGTAAGAGAGGATGCTATGGAACAAATGAGTCACTGATTACTGAACAAGGCCATACTCATAAATTGCAACTTAAGAAGCACCAAATTGTCCACAGTCAGATAGACTATTTTTAAAACGCTTTTGATAAGTATCCACATTCTTGGATGGTAAAATGCATGCAAGTGTACAGGATCAATCCCCCAAATTCAAACTGATTGAGGAAGCAACGAACCTCTGGAACACAACATTGATATTACAACACTCGGAAGGAAAGATCTAAATACCAGGAGTGAAGATATGACCCGACATCTTTCAGGGCGACACCCTCCCCATCCCTACCCCTCCTGTTTTGTCTGGCCCTGGACCCACTAAGTAACCTCACCTACGAGCTAGGAGACTGATTGGAAGAAAGTGGCAACAATTAGTTCACTGATTGGTAAGAGCACTTACCCAACTGCTAAAGACTTGTGTCTCCTGGAAATACCTTCTGCTAAAACGTACGAGGAGTTACGTGAAATTCTACAAAATCAATTCAAGCCATGAGTATGAGAAGTGGCTGAAACCTATCGTTTACAGTGTGCTACACAGAGTGAACACCAGAATGTCACAGATTATGTAAATAAACTCAAATGTTTAGCCATCACTTGTAATTTTAGGATCCCCTCCCACGTGCATTTCGAGACCAATTTGTTGGGAGTGCTCGTTTGTCATTCTCATTTGGTGTGAATACCGCCTTACCAGTATTTCAACGTATTGTGGAAAATTTGCCAAAATATCTGCATTTACATTGATGATAGATTGGTGACGGGGGATAGTGATGACAGCCATCTTGAAAACCTTCACAGAGGTTTGAAAATGCTAGAGGAAAATGGAAGTACCTTAAAACGTGACAAGTTCCACCTTGTGCTGGATGAGATTGAATATGTTGGGTTTGTTATTTCGGCTGTGAGTATTTTCCCAATGAAGCAGAAGGTTGAAACGAGCCAACAGGCAGTGGCTCCCGAAAATGTGGGAAAATTGCAGTCATTCATTGGCCTCGCAAATTTCCTTCACCATTTTGTTCCGGATTTCGCCGAAATCAGGGAGCCCTTGCACAGGCTTCTAAATAAAGAGGTGAAACAGAAATGGGGCAAGCCTGAAGGTGATTAATTTACAAAAAAAAAAGGTTGCTTTGTGCTCAAGTCACGTGATACGTCATTACAACACTATTGCTGACTTGCTTCTTCAAGCGGATGTGTCCTCCATCAGTGTGGTGGCAGTCCTACTTCAACCCAGTCAGGATGGCAAGCATCGCAAACTTTTAACAACATGGAGAATTACTCTCAGATGGAGAGGCAGTCATTGGGAATAGTGTTTTGGTGTGACAAAGTTTCAACAATATCTTCTGGGGAGACATTTCACATTAATGACAGAAAACCTTGTAACTCTGTTTAATGAGCACATACCAGTGTCACAGTTAGCGTCAGTAAGGGTTAAGATGTGGTCCTCACTGTTGGCAGCTTACAACTACAACATTCAGTTCATCACAGGCAAGAAAAATGTTTATTGGTGCGTCCTTTTGCAAAAACCCATACAGGGTGATCCTGCATGCTCTGAATAAGTGACTGTTGAAGTACTCTTGGATGATGAGATTCTGAAAGCCGTTGTCACGGCTGAGACAAAGATGGATCCAGTTCTCAGCAAAGGGCTTCATTTCACAAAGCATGGGTGGAATGAAAATCCAGAAGATGTACTTCATCCTTTTCACAACAAAAGACTGAAACTCACTGTTGAAAACAGTATCGTACTGTGGAATTCTCCTGGAGTTATTCCGAGATCTTTACGGGAGATCGACATCAATTTACATGCTGAACATTAAGGTATGGTAAAAATGAAACAAATGGCCAGGAGATACCTGTAATGGTCAAATGTCGACAAAGACAGCGAAAGTACTGTGAAATCGTGTTATGTGTCAGGAGAATGTGAAGGCTCCACCGGGGAGCCAGCCAGCATTGTGGTCTTGGCCTACTAGTCCCTGGAAACGGCTTCATTTAGATCTTGCTGGTCATTTCAAAGGGAAAATATTTTTGTGCTGGTGGATGCTTATTCAAAGTACCTGAAAATAATCCCACGGTGAACATTAATGCCACAAACATTATTCAAAGCCTTTGTCATATTTTCTGTGTTTTTGGTTTGCTGGAGCACCTCGTGACTGACAATGACAGCCAATTTACCATTGTGGAGTTCCAGGAGTTTCTCATGGTGAATTACATTAAACATGTCATGACGACCCCAGGGCACCCTGCTATGAACGGTTTGGTAGGTTATGTTGGTTATTTTAAGAAAAGAACTAGAAGGACACACTTTGACATCGTGACGTCACCAGATATGCCTCTGCCCACACAATTACATCATTACACATACTTTTTCCAAGTTTGATTTAAATCCCTGAACCCAGATTCAAAAAAAATAAATAATTCTGGCTGCCAGACCATGCATCCGATCAGGTAGAAATTTAAAACATATATTCCCCATGCCTACTAGATCGTAATTGTGACATTTTACGCCGATTGATGAAGCAGTTCAAAATAAATCATTTTTTAAAAGATTTTCGTTCAATCCAATATGGCTGCCAGACCATGTGACCCTATTAATTATTCGTGAAGACCCTGGTATCCCCAAGGCTTGGGGAATGTGGGTGAAGTTTCCTCTCAATCTGCTAAGCCATTCTGGAGAAGATGATTCTTGAAGGTTTTAGGGTAAATCCAATTTGGTTGCTGAACCGCGTGACCAATGACATCATCATCATCATTCCCCCTCCCCCTGCCCCCAAACAATTTAGCCCGAGATGATCCTCAAAAATTTTCATACTGATCAGATAAAACATTTGACGTATGCAATTATGACGTCATAACAAAGCCACTTATGACATAATCAAAAAAATCACTTGTTTACTATGGGGAGTACTTAACATGTGCCAAGTTTCAAATTTTTTCCCCATGGAAAAAATTTTGGAGATAGAGGTTCAAACTTTGCCTTTTTAGCCGCGTCTCGCGTAGCGAATGCTGGCTCTAAGAGAGCTCCGCGTGTTGTTGTTGTTTTCTTCTTCTTCTTCTTCTGGTGAAGACAAAACCTTTAGACGCGGCTCTTTTATATACAGGATCGGGATCTCCTTAAATACTAAACACCTGTACACATCCTCGCATTGAGGGTTCCTTTTGAGAGCGTCTATCATGAACTTTTAAATATATTCGGACATTTACTTTAAAGTTTTGAAAAGTTCACGTTACTATTAAAGATTATTCCATTTAATGTGTTGTAATTTCGTAAATACACTATTTTCTCGTCATGACGAGGAGCCTCCATGACGGGTCTCGCTATTGGCTCCAACAAGGCACGTGACGAAATATCGGAAGTTGTTGTTATTGTTATTGTGATAAAAATGCTGATGTTTCGACTTTCTGTAATGAATTTTTAGCCGCGTCGCGTTGCGAACGCTGGCTCTAAGAGAGCTCTGCGTTGTTCTTCTGTTGAAGACAAAACCTTTATGACGTGGCTCTTGGACACATTTGTCCTTTTTTCCAACATAGCTGCCAAACCATGTGACCTATGACATCATCATTATCATTAAAACATTCTACATGAATGTAGAATGTAGGTAGTCTCATCTCTGGTGAAAATTTTGTGTCAATCGAATAAGCGGTTGCAGAGAAAACCGAAAATTAGCATGGACGAGTGTATGGATGGACAACCCGAAAACATAATGCCAACGGCAACTTCATCAGCGGAGGCATTTAAAAAAAAAAAACAGAATCGGAGATAACAGAGAGCTCTTACAAACCAAGCTAGACCGATGCTTATTGACATACAGAGACATACCTGCTTCATTTGGGAAATCTCCCTCAGAACTTTAATGAGCAGACCACCAAGAGTAAGCTTAAGTGCGTCTGGAGCTACCCAACCAAAACAGCAAGTGAAATTGTTCCAAGATAACCTTGAAAATGTCCCAAATTTCCATCAAGCCCATCTCATGTTCAAGCTCATCTCATGTTCGCCCAGAATTTTGGAAAAAGTCCACGCTGGGTTATTGGGACTATCATTTGAGTCATTAGTCCTCGGAACTTTGACGTGCGAGTGGGTGGTTTGTGTGGCACAGACAGGAATGAGAGACTACGTCCGTGGTATGTCATTACTTCTTCATAATCACAACATGGTAGTGTGATAGGTCCGTCGGACCAGTTACTGCCATCATTTTCTAGATCCCTACCTCCACCTCGTTCTGCTGGAAGTGGAGGACAGGCATACACCTATTCAGATTACACCAGCAGTTGAACAAACTGTTCTCCTCGACCTCGTTGTTGATGAACAGATGCCTTCTCCATCGTCCAAACAAACAGCTCATCCGGTCAATAGCCCAGATTTGCGGTGCGAGAAAAGAAGAAAACTTGAAGACTCATTGAACATTGTTATTAAATCTGTATATATGCTCGGAAACTGTTAAATGACAAATTGTCTCTCTGGACTCCGATAATTAATACATAACATCGTACAACTGAGTTAATTTTATACCGGCTAAATTATAAACTTCCCAGTCATGAACTCTCGTATGCACGATGTGATTTCTTACGAGAAACTTATTTTAAAGACTGCATTATCGACAAGATGGAAGGAAAAATAATTTGGTTAATGTGATTTTTCACAAATTGAGTACTCGGACCCCATAATTATTAAAATATGTACTCGCTTAAGTTTTTTTTTTGAAAAAGGGGGCAGTTGCAGTAACTTATACATACTTTAGCATAGCTCCATCTGTTTTGTGTCCAAGTTGACGTGGTATGGTGGGGGGGTTTTTTGGACACCTTATGGATGCTCGGAAGGAGCTTGGGGTGATGAGAATAAACCCACCTGATTCACGTATTTGTGGAAATCCATAACTCTACGGACATAACATCCATAACGTTGGTTGTATGTAGGAAATCTTCCTGCGGCAGTTTCCAACCTTTGCCAACGTTGCGCCAACATCAGTGTGCTGGCTGAGTCTACCATTCAATTCCTCGAATATAGTGTTAATTTAAACCTTGGACTCCAGATCTTGTCCTTATTAGAGTGATCGACAACGACAGTCCGGTGGTGATGCATTGCCAGGCTATGGAATGCATTTGGATGGTTTGGAGGCAATCCTTGTACGTTTTATTTTTGTATATCGTACATGAGCAAGACTCGTGGAAGAGCGAGAGCAGAACGGAAGGGAACAAAATGTAAAGAGGGAAACACCCAACAGCAGAGTAGAAGTGAGAGTAGATCAAGGGAGGGGAAGAAGAACAGTTAGGGGTGAACAAGCTGAACTGGAAGGGCACCCGGTAGAGCGCATACCTCCGCCAGGCTGAAGGTATCGTGCGACATATCGTTTTGGCCCAATCTCTCAATGGTAAGGAATCACTTTAAAATTCTCGGATCTGGATCTTCACCAAAATCGAATCAATTCATCCTTGTCACACATACAACCCGTCCTCCAAGTTTCGTCTAAATTGGTCCATAACTTTCTGAGATATCCTGTTCACAGTCAGACAGAGAGGGGGTGGAAACATAAGTTCCATCTACCTTCCATGGTCGAGGTAATGAAACACAGCAATAAGAAGAAGGGGGAACGAACAAATGAAAATGGCTGAGGGAGAGTGGGGGGAAGTCATCATAACCGAGGAAAATGGGGTGCTTTGGATTGGGGGTGACGGGTTAAAATAGATCATGAGTATGGATGGGGGAATGACCCGAGGTGTTGGTGAACAGCTGTATTGAAGCCATGGAGGGAAGAATGGGGTCGTTGGTTCCACAGGTGAGAGGAACAAATGAGTGGAGGTCAGCAATTATCCTGATTTAACAAGAAGCGGGTTACTGCCAATGTGTGTGCCGTCCCTCGGATGGACGTTAAACTGGGTGTTTCATCTGCTGGCATTAGTTGGTGGACGTTAAAGATTCCACGGTGCCCTTCACGAAGAGTGGGCGAGCTATTGCCGACGCCGTGAACAAATTCCTGCCGTAACCATCGTAGAACGTCAGGTATGGCCATCGGGTTCGTGAATGGCCAACCCCACAAGAACGTGGAAATAATTGTGGCCGTTGAAGAAGAAGAAAAAGTGTTAATTTGTCTCAATTTCGTCTTGAAGCTGTGAACGGTACGCTTCCGGATCCGGAATGGCGGAGCGGGCCACCAGAACGCTTCCGGATCCGGAATGGCGGAGCGGGCCACCAGAATGCTTCCGGATCAGGAATGGCGGAGCGGGCCACCAGTACGCTTCCGGATCCGGAATGGCGGAGCGGGCCACCAGTACGCTTCCGGATCCGGAATGGTGGAGCGGGCTGCGCATACGAAGCATTGCGATGATTGAATGTCGATAACTTACAATAAATCTGAACCTTGTTGATTGACTTCAGTGATCAATACGGAGTCCTGTGACAGAACAGGTTCAATAAATAAATCGTGTCCATTTTTACTTTAAAAATATTTAATACCAGGAATGGTATTTTTAAATGAAATATTCGATCTGTCGCGAATCTGCGACTTGGAATTCTTTAATGAACTTGTCTCAGAGATTGAGCGCCGTGGTCCTCACACGCACCGCATTCTTTGACAGCATTGTACTGTGTGGTACTCCACCGTACCACACTGTACTACATCACTCGAATCGACTCTGCTGTACTTTCCGTGCGCTATGAACCGAGATCTCTCCTCGGGACCAACGAGCGGCTCCGATGGAGGAAACGCGGTCGGTCCGGGAGGTTTTCCCATGGACCCTGGGTCCAGGGTCGGTCCACGTCCACCCGAGGATACGATGGCGTGTGGACCAGGTACGTTCCACGTCGTGCTGTCATGCTTTCTGTGTGGGATCCGTGCTGCGCACTCTTTTTCGGGAACACATCTGATTTCCACGTGGAATCCCACGATGTCCAAATCGGGTCACGTGTCACGCAGTCGTTTCGATGTCCTGAGCGGGTGAAGCGATTCCGTTCGTTCGTTTCGATTCATGAAAGCAGATTCGTTAATGTTGTGAGGGAATTTCGATGCCATCCTCCTCCTCCCTCAGATTATACAAAACTACTACCACCTCCATCTTTTATATAAATAACCTCTCGTCTTCAGCTTGGAAACCTTTTATGACTTTTGGTGCTGAGAGGCTTTTCGCGTATTGTATGATATATATATATATATATATATATATATATATTAATATATATATATATATATATATATATACATATACACACACACACACACTATATATACATATACACACACACATATATATATATATATATATATATATATATATATATATATTATACATATACACACACACATATATATACACACACATATATATATATTACACATATACACACATATATAGATATACATATACACACACATATATATATATACATATACACACACAAAATATAGATATACATATACACACACATATATATATATACTATACACACACAACATAATTTATATATATATATAGATATACATATACACACACAACTATATATATATTACATATACACACACATATATATAATATCATATACATATACACACACACATATACACACCACATATATATATATATATAAATATACCATCACAATATAGATTACATATACACACACACATATATATATATTATATATATATATATACATATACACACACACACAACATATATTACATATACACACACACATTATATACATATACACACACATAATATATATATTGTTACGGCTGTGGAAATTCGCAACCACCATTCAGGTCCGTAGGTGAGTATTTTTGAAGTACGTGTATAGTTAGCCCCAAACCCGTTGTCTAAAGGGAATTAATGTGATTCATTCGGGCTGCGACACTTGAGTCAGTCGTTTTTCTGTTCTTTCCTTATTTTCGAGACCCACAACTACAACAACAGCCAACCACGCCACCACTACAACAACGCCACCACGCCCCTACAACAACCACCAAACCACGCCACTTCAACAACCACCGCGTTCTGACTCGGCACACGGTTGCCAGAGGCCTGGGCTTCGAGGGAAAGCAGGCGGCCCCGTTCCCCCCCTCCCCGAAGAATGGCGCCGCGCGGTGGATTTGACCCTGCGAGTGGAGAAGGAAGAATGCCCGCGGTGCGAGCGTCCGATTGGCGGAAGACCACTCCTTCTGGAAGTTCAGCATGTTCTGGAAGAGGGGTGGAGCCGAAAACGGGGGCGGAGTAGGGGCGGGCCCCGCGCATAAAGACGGACACGGCCGGGGTGAAAGGATCTCGCTCTGTCTTTTCCCTTCAGGTGGAGTGAAGCTCTCTGTCTTTTCTGCCTCGAAGTGGAGCTGTGAGGAGTCGTCGGTTGTGAAGACGGCGGAAGGCGACGGAGCTCGGAGTTACGTCTCCAAGGACTCGACGCGCTCAGGAAGTCGCGACTTCCATTTCTTTTGGGTTTTGTGTAAATGTGTGTGTGTGGCGCCAGTCTTGAAAAGTAGAACTGTTTAAGTGTTGTAATACTTATTCGGTTGTAGCTCTGCATTGTGTCCTTGCTTTTATATGTGCATCTCTGACTGTTTGGCTGTAAATAACTGCTGTATATGTGTGCTATCTGTGTGCGTGTAAATAAAATGCTTGCTTGTTGAATTGTTTCCCGTTTCACTGCGTCCTTCCTTTGTTTGGTCTCCATCTTGCTTCACGTAAAGGGTCGAGTGGGCGTGATACGCCCGATAATTAATCTGAACCGTCAAGGTCGACGATAACACCGCTCGGTTATCCCGATAGTACGGAACGGGCCGCTATAGCGGTTCGTGTCCGGAGTCGACCTGTGCGTGTGCAACCCCTCGTAGGTTACCCGTGCGAGTACTTAGGTATATCGACTTTCGGCGATTCACCCTACCTCGCACGGGTAGAATGCGGACTGGGTTGTTGTGAGGTTAAACCCCCACCCGTGACTGGCTCCGCGTTAGTCGAGAGGGTCACGACTGAATTGTCCATCCGGTGGGCGAGGCGGCCGCGATTCGAGTCACGTGGCCGTTCGCACCTGGCGGCGCGATTCGCAACAATATATAGAGATACATATACACACACACATATATATATACATATACATATACACACACATATATATATATATATATATATATACATATACACACACATATATATACATTACACACAACATTATATATATTTATATTGTTACGGTTCTAGGAACCGTATGCATGCAAGACATACAGTTGTCCCGAAGTTAGTTATGCCATTAAGTATACTATGCGTGGCCGTACGTGCAAAAAAAAAAAAAACTTTCAAGCCGCGTGCCAGAAACAAAACCACACAGGCCGTTCCTTCGCTCTCGCGGTGCCCGAACGTGCGTGGCCATACGTGCGTGGCCGTACGTGCAAAAAAAAACTTTCAACCACGTGCCAGAAACAACAACCACACAGGCCGTTCCTCGCTCAAAATAAACTTTCAAACTGCGTGCCAGAAAACAACACCACACAGGCCGTTCCCTCGCTCTCGCGTGCCATACGTGCGTGGCCGTACGTGCAAAAATAAAATAAAAAAACTTTCAAACAATACACCAGTCCGTCCTTCGCTCTCTAAACGACGACTGGATTGGGCATTGTGGTATCTATAAATGCGCATAAGAAATCGAGAAATTATTAGAATACAGGAAGTCATCACTATCCGGAAGTCCGTACATTGTAACCCGTAACGGGGAACGCGCTCTAACTTGGCCATAACTTGGGAACCACTTGTCCAATTAATTTCAAACCTTTTGAAAGGGCAAAACAAACAGATTGCTGGAATTATAGATAGATAGAAGATAGATACTGTGGGTGCAAAACACCAAGCAACGTGTCCTGTCATTGGTAACTAAGGCGCACTTTCCCCATCGGCCACGCCCACGCAGCAACGTCTCCTGTCATTGGTTTGGTAAATAAATGGCCATAACTTGTGAACCACTTGTCCGATTAATATCAAACCTTGAAAAGACACATACTCAGGTCCCCAGCAATATACCTGGCAAGTTTCAATTAGATCGGACAGTGGTTGTCGAGAAACAGCGGTCACAGACAGACACACCACACACACACACACAGACACACAGAGATTGCTGGAATTATAGATAGATGTGCAGATCGAACCCCTCCTGTGTGTAGTGGGAAAGCAAAAGGGGGTGCGTTGCGATGTTTTTTTAGTTAGATTAATAAATCTTTATATCCCCTCCATTCCACGATCCACTGTCCACCTGCGTCTCCGGAGCCTCGTTTTTCCGAGGCAGAATCTTCATGTCCGCAGTTCCTTTTTCGGCTTCCCCTAACGTTCCAATTCAATCTTGGCTGTACCACCGTCCACCTTCCTCAAACACGCGTGGAGTGGGCGGGCTTTCCCCGCCTGCCGAAATCCCGCGCCAGAAAGGGGCGGGACCCCATGAAGGCCCTGTCCAATCAGGACGGACGATGACATCGGCTTCGCCAAGGCCCCTCCCCGCCCAGTGGGATCGATAAATTACGACACCATCCTCAGAGTAGAGTGAAAGAGTCGGAGTGTTCGTTGTTGGTTGAGGGAAGAACAGGTTCGCTGGTGAGATTTGAAAGTTCGTTCGTTTCGTTGGTTGGTTTGAGAAGCTGGAAAGACCTCGACCAGGCCTCGGTCGGGTCCTGCTCCTGTCTGCAGCCCCGTTCATACCTGGGACTCTGCGCTCTCCACCCGGGCTCATTCGCAGACACGGTCTCCACACGTGCGGCTGTG
>CM068968.1:10423985-10437290 GCA_035128595.1 Eptatretus atami
CACGACCTCTGTCGGGTGCCGCACCATGGAGCATCCCTTCCCTCGGAACGTTCAGGTACCAAATTAACTGCGACCTCAGCTCCCTCCCTCCGTGGCTGCAAAAGTCCTCTGCCATTTAACTGGGTTTATTTTGTCCGAGTGTGTGTCTGGGTGTGTGGCGCCTGTCCATTAAGTAAAAACTGTTTTTGTTTTTGATTACTGTAATTCTTGCCTGTATTATTCTCGTGACAAGTCTGCTCTGTGACCTCTTTTGTAAGTTGTTGTAAAATTGTTGCACTACATCTCTCTCTTCTTTCCCCTGCATAACACACCAATATCCCGTTCCTGTGCCACATGTTTTTCCTCGCTTAGTGAAAATAAATTATTGTAGAAATGTTCCCAATTCGTTTTTGTCTTTTCTTTCATTGGTCCAGCATGGTTCGGATCTAAGTTTAGCCGGGTCTTTATCCCCGATAATCCGTTCATTCTAGCCGGTACATCCTTGGCATTCCGCTCGGCTGCATCCGATCCGGAGTTGGTAGTTGGTACTCTACCGTCGTTGGTAGAGTCATCCGGTTCATGCAAGGCGTACCGAGGGCGTGGTTCCCCGGTAGTCGAAACCGCGTGCTTGATTAGGTAAACTGATTACACCTGGTAGGAAGACTTCTGACGCGTTTAGTCTGACTCCAAATATACCACGTGTTCTCACTCGAGGCTTGTGCGCACAGCCACATGTATCGTGTGTTATATAGAGTATGACATGTTGGAGAACTACAGTCGAATCTAAACAAGTAAAACTTCAATTTTGATTGATTATGGGTTGAGGCCAGCTCAAGAAGTAACCGCATTGCATATTTAACGTTCACATTTTCTTCGTGCTGTTATGACTTCGAGGCGATGATGTCATGAATACTATGAATACCAACTGGCATCAGGCAGAGGTCCTCGACAAGTCACCATGGAGACAGGATCACTGCTTGGAAAATGGTAAAACTGTTGTGTCGCGGAAGTGAAACTCCTTGCAGTTGTAACACTCCTGTTAATATACATCGGGAAGTTGAAACAACCCTGCAAACTGTAAGCAATTACACCTCAGTTGTTAATTATAGCAGTAACGAAATGAGTAATATGACTTGTACACAGTTAAAATAATCATCATGGTTTCAATGATCTCCGACAACCCGTCCGACAACCCGTCTACCACCCGTCCTTGGATTCCCTCCACAGTCCAAAAGACGGGTGGACAAGTCGCTAGCCATAAGGACCATGGAGTTAGGATCTTGAGGAGGTACAAGCAAATATTTAAATCCTAGGAGTCCTTGGATGACCGATGGAACGTTTGTGGTCGAGATGGATTTTGAGGTTTTGACGACGTGCAGGTAGAATCAACAAAAGCACGTTGTCCTGCGTCTTTATGTCCCTAGGTCAAATAGTGACCAACAGGAGGTCAGATCATCCAGTTTGCTTTTTCCAAGTCGGTTCAAAATGGATATTTTTCAAGATATTGAAAAGTAAACGCTGACTTTACATGTATTGTGATGACGAGGTTGGTTGGAAATGTTCCTTAAAGTTGAGGTTCAATGGGATGTTTCATTTTCAGATTTGATTGTGGAAGTGAAGGTGGAGTCCGAGTTCGTTGATGATTACTCCTCGCTCAACAAAGGTTTGAACGCTAATCTTCCTGTTATAGTTCAACTTGAGTGATTAATTAATACATATATATGCCTTCCATACAAAAATAAATAATAATATAAAATAACGCAATCTCATGTTCCTTTTGTTCGCAGGTGATCCTCATCCGATGAAGTCGGAAACTTTCCAAAGCAACTTTCTTCAGACTTCCCAGGATGCCTTGAGCAATGAACATGTGAAGCAGGAACCGTGCGATTCTCCACCGATGCAACCAAGCGATGCTGCTCAGCTGCTCCAAGGTGAGCCGAGCTACGCAGAGAACGCATCAAACTGTTTACTCGTTCAGTTTGTTCTTTTTATAATGAAATTATTTTGGTCCAAGTCCCGCAGAATGACGTATACATTTAAATTGTGTGCATCCAAGTGGGCTTGCTTATGTTCACGAGACAGGGGTATCGGTTGCATTTAAAAATCCCCCAAATGTTCTGAACTTTGTATTTCTGGCCTTTACTCAGGAGTGATCAGACACGTGAAGCTTAAGCTTGAAAACTTTATTTCATCAATGCCTGCTGTAGAAATACCATTGGTTATAACAAAACAATTGAGAACACTGGGACTCGACGAGTTTGAAATGAAAATTTAAGGCTCCAATCACATGATATGAGAGGAATTGTTGCATCATGCCAGACAAGATGATTGCAGCCCATTAAAAATGCCGTTACACTCGTTTACACCAACTTTGGGATGGTTTCCTGTGGATGTGCATTCTCCAACTCGATTACGAGATAATCTCAATATCATATATGCCGGTTCCTTTTAGCGCGATGCATTAAGCCTGTAACGTTCCCTTTGAAGTCTGAGATCAGATGTGAAAATCCACACCATTTCTCAGATTGTGTCCCTTGTTCCGTGTGACCTTGCGGTCATTGTGTTGTTTTGAATCATTCGCCGCCAACTTCCTTAAGCTCGAGTTGTGCATCTCACCATTCAATTTATTGGTAAGACCGATGTCTAATGTCACCTTCTCTCCCTTTGAAGACTACCTTGCGCTATGATAGCATTCTGGATTCCATTATATTCCCGGTGAGTATTTTAACCTCACTATTTCTCGATAAAGCTATTCTTACCGTTCCACAGACCATCCGGCAGTACTTAGGCCAATTCCGAGACCCACTGACAGAAATGCAATGGTTGTATCTCTCACAGCTGACATACTGCTCCGACACCTGTCCTAGAACCTTTCATCCAGGTAAGTTCCACATTTTCGCAGTAACTCTCTGAAGGTTTCCATCGTGTGCTGCCTTTTTGGCTGCTGGTTGCATCATTGTTTAGGGTCACGGCTATGCCGCTGATGCAGTGCCCTGATTACCAGTGGACTGGTGCTCATTTCGCCGACCCCAGAAGGATGACAGGCTGAGTCAACCCCCTGGTGTTAATTCAGTGGCCAATGGGACTCAAACTCAGGACCCGAGGATCCCAAGCCACCACCCTCACCGCTAAGCCAACACCAGGCTATATTCTCTAAAAGTTGAAAGCAACCAAATCTCATATTTTCACTTTGAGGATTAACCTTTGAAAGAATTTTGTTCTCAATAACTCCACGGGTCTCACCATTCCCAACTGTGTCCAAGTGAGGCTAATTTTCGACGCGCGCCTCCAAAGGCAGACGCACGTCAACTGCATTATTCATTAGGCAAGTCATACATTGGTTCTTCTCAGTGCCAGCAGAAGTTTCAGTAGCACTGTGAAGTATTGTTCTGTGTGATGGGCTGGTGTCCCTTTGTCTCATCTCTCTATTTTGCACATTGTGAAGGGCAAAACTCTAGAAACCATTGGTGGAGACAACAAAATCTGATATTTCTGAAGCCAGGTTGGTGGAAGTTTGATCTACATTGTCTCACCCAGTCTTCCATCTTCTGCTGTCTCAACCGACCACCCTCACTTTTCTTTGTGAATCTTTCTTTCTTGCGGATGAC
The DNA here is from genome assembly GCA_035128595.1 of Eptatretus atami. Classification (NCBI taxonomy): domain Eukaryota; kingdom Metazoa; phylum Chordata; class Myxini; order Myxiniformes; family Myxinidae; genus Eptatretus; species Eptatretus atami. Next base: position 10,427,573 of record CM068968.1, read on the forward strand.
AAATTACAGCTCACAAATCTAAGTCTAATTTGGACAGCCAAGTCCCAGCACTGTCTGTTGTTAGGTGGATTGCCATAAATCCTTCATCAAATTTCCGTAGGTGACGCTCATTCTCAATGTGATGAATAGTCTGATCTGGGTGACCACAGTCTCACATGCTGCGCTGTCTTTGAAATTACATTTGTGGAGATGGTGTGATGGCATCCTTGCATGAAGAGTACGGATCCTGTTGAGCGCAGACCACTGTTTCTGAGGGAGATCAAAACCTGGAGGCTCTTCTGTCGGATCACTTACCAGTCCAACTAATCCATAAGGGTGAGAAGCCATACAAGTACTTTATGAATGGGATACTGAGAAACACTGGAAATATTGTAACGGTGGCCGCTCTCCTTAAATGGTGACCCGAGACTGCCAGAGATAAACTCCCAGGATGCCCGAGCAGAGGTGTTCTGTGTACGTCCTGCAAGCTTGCAGTATGGTGAATTGATTAAATAATCGGGTGTGCGTGGTGAACGCATTTCGGTCAATAATAATTATGCTGGAGGGCAAATCCGTAGCTCAAACCACAGCGACATCGGTTTAATAAATAATCAGGAGGGAATGGACGGCGGAGGGGAGCACAGGAACAATAATGAAGTGAATGACAGCACACACATCGGTCTTGCTTAACCCCCTATCTCAATCAAAGTTCTTAATCATACCAGACTTGTACCGGGGAATGCAAGACAACATGGGGATGAGACAGATGGGTGGCTTCCCTTAACAGATTAAGGTACTTGGCGTGAGGGCATGCTAATCAGACTTGCAGGAATTTGGGTCCACAACTTGTACTGCGGCTGACACTCTAAACTGCACTCCACACACTCCGCTGATGCTCTACGCCTACTCTGGAACTCTCTTCAACCGGCAATCTCTCGGCGCTTCTGTGCCCTCTATACCCTCGGCTCACACTCAAACTGCCCTCGTCACTTTCACGCTGGATTTTTATTGCCATCTACCGCTCGGCACACCCCTTCCGAGATATCGCACACGTGTGTTCACCATTTCCCTGCAGCCTGCTGGAAGATTGCACTATTGTCCCACAGCGGCCTCATAGTGTAGTAGATAGTAGAAAAATCGTGCAAATTATGATACAAGCATCAAATTTGGCATTTCTGTTCTGCAGGGCTTTCTGATCAAATCTGCCTGATTGGCCATTTGAAAATACAAAATTTTGAAAAATTTGAAAAAAAAAATAACCTCAAAAAATTTGAAGTCACGGCTGGCTGAAATTCTTGAAGCGCAAGTGAACATCCCAGACAGAGAACCAAGGGGAGATGCTCATCATTGATGGCTCAGCACTTATCAATGCCCTACCTCCACGCACTTCAAAGATATTTGATGACTATGCTAAAGAAGACATCATCCCAAAGGTGGAATCCTATGGTGCCAGGTACGAGAGGGTGGACGTAGTGTTTGATGTGTACAAGAAGTCAAGTCTGAAGTCCGAGGCAAGGTCGAAAAGGGGGCAAGGAATCAGAAGAAGAGTGACAGGAACCAGTAAGACCCAAGTAACTGGAGAAGCTTTCTTCGAGATGTCAGCAACAAGACTGAGCTGTTCACTTCCTTGCGGAAAAGATGTGTGAAGCACAGACGACAAGCACAGTCATTGTCACAAAAGGAGAAGATGCCATTAGCAACACAAGGAAGTCACTGGATGCGGTGTCTCCATGTTGTCATGAAGAAGCTGACACTCAAATATTTGTACACGCCAGGGATGCAACGACGGATGGTAGCAAGTCCATTATCATTAAGGCTAATGACACGGACGTACTAGTCATAGCAATATCTGTACTGCCATCCTTACAGGAACTAGGTCTTGAGAACATGTGGATTGCCTTTGGCCAAGGAGCCAAGGCGCGATGGATTCCAGTCCATGAGGTAGTTTCTGCAATAGGGCCTGGAAAGCTAGAGGGATCCCATACTTCCTTGCGTTTACTGGATGTGACGTCGTGTCTGCCTTCCGCGGTAAAGGGAAGAAAACTGCATGGCAGACTTGGAACGTCTTTGATGATGTTTCTGAAACATTCACCAATCTCAGCCAGCATCCAACATTGATTCGTGATCTTGACTTTTTTGAAGTTTTTTTTTTTTTCAAATTTTTCAAAATTTGGATTTTCAAATGGCCAATCAGGCAGATTTGATTAGAATCCCCTGGAGAACAAATGTGTCAAATTTGATGCTTGTATCATCATTTGCACGATTCCTCTCAAAAATTGCTGTTATCTGCCCCACTATAAGAAGCCGGTCACACCATTTGGACTTTGCAACCGCATGGGAGGCAGGAAAGTACGATGTGGAATGATTAAGAAACACCGAATACAAAGGGATAAAGGGGAGAGAGACAGTCTAGGGTGACTAGTATCTCCATATGCACGCCCTTGATATTTGATAAATAAGGTGCTGCCAAAGTCCTTATGTTAACGTCCATTTTGAAATAACGACCCAAGTCTTTTTCATAATATTAAAAGACCGCAGATTCACCTTACGATACGCTAACCAGCAGAATTGAAACTTCCAATAAGAAAGCTTGTGTTTGCTGAGTAACTGTTTGACTCATTTGGGAACATCGAAATGTCTGCCATTTTAAAATCCTTTATCTGGAGCTTCTCCTTTGAGTAGAGGACAGAATTACGTCCAAAGTTCAGTGTAATCTGAGTGAAATGGTTACGAATTTTGCTGCATTTTTTTTGACGCTTTATGTCACTTGTCTTTACAGAGAAACAAGTGAAACTGGCTTTTTGTTCCAACTGTTCTCAGTTGTTCTACACGGACATTTTAGACAGTCAGATGGCAAAGGCCCTTTGTCAAGAAACGGACACTTTTAGAAGCGTGTTGTACAACTATTGTTGCAAAAGTTGCACAGAGGAACTCAAGAATATCCCAGGAAGTAAGAAACCACACAGGTGTTCTGTGTGCCACAAATCATTTGCGCTGTTAACTTCTTTAAAAGTACACCAAAAAATACACTTGAGTGACAAGTCGTACAGTTGCTCCAGCCGTCTGAAGACCCTTGCCCATTCATCACATGTCGATGGTGATCAAAGGATGCAAACGGGAGGGAAGCCTTACAAGTGCTCTTTTTGTCCGAAAGCCTTTTCTCATTCGACGGCTTTAAGCACACATCAAAGAGTGCACACCGGTGGGAAGTTATGCAAGTGTTCAATGTGCGACAAGGCTTTCGCTTTTATCTCAGATTTAAAAATTCATCAAATAATCCACATGGGTGAGAAGCCGTACAAGTGCCCTGTGTGCAACAAATCGTTCGGTCGTTCAACGTACTTAGATTGTCATCAAAGAACACACACCGGCGAAAAGCCCTACAAGTGCTCTTCGTGTCCGAAAGCCTATGCTCAATCGACGCATTTAAGGAAACATGAACGAGTGCACACGCTGGAGAAGCCACACACGTGCTCTGTGTGCAGCAAGACTTTCGATTTTTTATCAGAAATTAAAGTACATCAAAGAGTCCACACGGGTGCGAAGCCGTACAAGTGTTCTGTCTGCGACAGTTCTTTCGTTACTTCATCATCTTTAGTTTGTCATCAAAGAATGCACACGGGGGAGAAGCCGTACAAGTGTTCTGTGTGTAGCATGGCATTCGCCACCCCATTTTCTTTCAAACGTCATCAAACGTGCCACACTGGAGAGAAGTGTGTTAACAAGAAAGATGCAAAACAATTGCCTAAGATTACCGCCGTAGAACGAGGCTAATCCGAAAAGCATACCTCTCCCCATGAAACAAAATCAAAGCTATCAACAAAACTCACAGTACTAGTGCTCCAATGCAGTTGTACAATAGTAGATTGACCACAATCAGCAATCAACAACCTAGATACCAAAACAAGGAAATTGATGACCGTCTACAAAACGTTCTACAAACAACCAGTACATCCTGCGAATATACCTGCTTGAACCAGAAAGAGATGGTGGTTTGATGGAGCTCAACCAAGTGCGCAGAATGATGACAGTGGGATTGGCCCGGTACATAAAAAGTTCCACAAACTACCGAATCCAATTTGTATGCAAACACAAAGACAAGCCAGAAAATGTATCTCTAACTTACCTTGCAAAACATTTGCAACTAAAAAGGCACTCGGTGGAGCACGCGCCTCTGCCAGGTTGAACAGTTCACGTTTTGTATCCCACTGATGGGCTGTATCTGAACCAAAATCTAATCGGCTAGTTCTTGTCACCTATCCAACTCATCCACCTAGTTTTTTTTTGTCATAACTCGTCCACAACTTTTTGAGATATCATGCGACGCAGTATGTATATAATTTTTGGCTCCAACTCTCAATGGTGGAAAAAATATATAAAAACTCTCGTATCTGGATCTTTACCAAAATCGAAAAAAATTGGCCTTGTCACACACCCAACCCGTCCACTAAGTTTTGTCCAAATATGTCCCTAACTTTTTGAGATATCCTGCTCAATGACAAACACACACAGAGATTTGGTGAAAACATAACCTCTGTCCACCATCGGTGGCAGAGGTAAAAACAAGTGTGAATGGAAGATGCAACACATTAAATCGGAACAGCGATGAATACAGCCCCAACTAGAAGGGCACTCGTTAGAGCGCATACCTCCGCCACGTAATGCCTGATCCACGAGAACATATCGGGCCCAATACATTTTTTAAAATATCATGCTGTATAACAGTACTACGTCGTTTTTGGCCTTATCTCTAAATGGTGAAGAATAACTTTGAAAATTAAATAATTCTCGTATTCAGATCCGGAACCGGATCTTCACCAAAATCTAATCAGTTCGTCCTCGTCACACACCCAACCTGTGCACAAAATTTTGAGATATCCTGTACACAAACAAACAGGCAAACAGACAGAGAGGGGTGAAAACATAACCCCCTTTCACCTTCGGTGGCAGAGGTAATGATTGTAAAGAAGACAAAGGAAAAGTATAAAACAAAACCTCGACAATCGCACACCGATAATTACCGATAATCGCACACCGATAATAAAAATTTTCCTACTCTACTGTTGTTCTCCAAATTATAATTTGGAGAACAACAGTAGAGTAGGAAAAATTTTTTAAATAATAATAATGGTTCGGTGGAGTGGCCCAACATTTATTCAACCCAAATTGGCAAAAAATAAATCAAGGCACCAGAGTCATTTCCACAGGTATTTAACATTTTAAATAGTTCTTTTGTATCCTCCTCTCTTTTGCACATCACCTCATTTTAGAACCAACAGTGAAGTCGACATTTTTTTTCTACTGCTCCTTCACAATTGCAACCTTCATTAGGACGTTGACATTTTCTGACAGAGGTTGGGTCCTTGTTGTAGTATTCTCGTCTGTATCAGGTTCTGCTTGTTGAAAGCCCTCACAGAAACTATAGTGGATACCAGGATGACCCGTTACAGTTTGAGCCATTGTCACCAAATCTGTGGAACGTCTTCAAGTGATAGTAGTTTGTACAACTTTGACATGGACGGTACATTTTTGCTTCAACACTTCATTACAATCCTTTTGAACTGCTGGAATTCCTGCCGTGTGATGCTGTTTGTGAAAGCTGGAAACTCGGTAACGATCACTGATGCGCTTGATTTCTCCTCCACCTGAAAGGTTATACTTTTTTTTTATCTTTGAGGTCAACATATTTAGGGTGTACAACCCTGGTTTTAAAGATGGTTGAAAATCCTTTGAATACTTCTTGATTGTTTTTCATGTTTTTGATAATGGTGTTCATAAATGTTTTACAGCAGTTTTCTGCCTCATGTCCCATTTTTAGCTCACCTTGACTTGAGTCCGGTGAGCTTATGCGATCGAGCAATGTCGGTAAGCGAGTGAGTCAGTCGGTCCAGAAACACTTCAGTCGTTATCGCTTGAACGAAACACACGATTTTGACGAAACTTGGCCACGAGCTTCATATTTGATGCCTAATGAAAGTGTATTGACCGCATCAAAGTCTGCGCTAATTAAAGAGGTATACAGCAGCGTTTTTTACCCCACCCCCCCCCCAAAAAACAAAAAAAAAAAACACAAAAAAAAATAGGCATTTGCTCATTTTCTGAAACTACACACACAATTTTGTGAAACTTGACCACAACCTTCATCAACTGCAATGTACAAAAATAACAGGCATTAACCAATGTACCAATAACCATTTTATTCACGGCGTTAAAAATTAACAAGCTCGAATGAGCTAAGATCCTCGTCCTCTTAATGATGACGTCATAAAAACGAATATGACGTCATTGTGACGTATCAGCTTTGCGATAAATTATCCGTGCTGATGCCCGGCTTGATTCTCGCAAACAAAATTCAAACAGCTTGCCTAGTTTCGGAGATAATGGTATCGACGATTTCCATTAGCGGCGATATTATGACGTCAACTTTTTTTCTAGGAAGAATTTCCAAAATCGGAGATGGTTACTGCCGCGCGTGGGCTTTCTGCATATACATGGCTAGTTTCATGAAGATCCGATGAAAACTCTGGGTTGTGAAAACAAAAATGTCAAAAAATAGGAATGACGTCATAAAACTTGATATAACGTCATATGAATTGTATCATATGTGCGGTAATTCATCTCTGCTAATGCCCTGTTCGATTCCCGCAAACAGAATTCAAAAAGCTTGCCTAGTTTCGGAGATAATTTTTTAGGCGATTTCCATTAGCGGAGATATTTTGACGTCATAACTTTTTTTCTAGGAGGAATTTTCAAAATCGGAGATGGTTACTGTCTGCGCAGGGTATTTTTACATATATATATGCCAAGTTTCAGGAATTTCGATGAAAACTGGAGGCTGTGAAACAAAAAAGTCCACAAGAACAACAACGTGAGTAAGACTTGGAGATCCTCCACGGGGATCTTAAAAATAAACAGGAACCAGGAGATGGGATTTTGCATGTGTGCGTGCCCGACGTGATAATACAATCAGTCGTACCCAACTGCTCCTGGACTCTGTGTCCTTTGCACCTGTAATGTGGATAATTTTCTGGTAACCCTCCATGTTCTGATTTTGCAGCTGGACCGGACGGCATCAGCTCACATGCCCTAAAAACCTGCTCCATTGCTCTTGCACATCCTCTCTCTGCTCTTTTCAACCTATCATTTGCCGTAGGTCATCTTGCATTTTACCTGGGAATCAGCCAACATCACTGCATTGCATAATTAGAACGGCACTCGGTAGAGCGCATACCTCTGCCAGGCTGAACAGTTTACGTTTTGTATCCCACTGATAGGCCGGATCTGGATCTGGATCTGGACCTGAACCACAATCAAATTGGCTTGTTCTTGTCATCTAACCAGCTCATCCACCTTGTTTTGTCATAACTCATACACAACCTTTTGAAATACCATGCCATATGTTGTTTTTGGCTCCATCTCTCAATGGTGAAGAATCACTTAAAAAGTTCTCGCATCTGGATCCCGATTCAGATCTTCACCAAAATCAAATCAATTCGTCCTTGACACACACCCAACCTCATCTCAGATCATCAATTCGGATTCAGACCAGGCCACTCCACCTTGGACATGCTGTTCCTACTCTCCCAACAATGTATGGAGGCCCTCAATGTCACATGAGATCAGGGTCATCTCTCTGGACATATCTCAAACGTTCGATGCAGTCTGGTATCCTGCTTTGCTCTCCAAACTCTATGCTTATGGCATCGAAGGCCAACTCAACTCTTCGGCTCCTGACTTCTTCCACTCTCGTAGCCAACGTTTGACTCTCAACGGAATCCTTTCATCTCCTCTCCCTGTCAAGTGTCACAAGGCAGTGTTACTTAAATATGTTTTTAATATGTTTCTGCCTTTTTTTGCACAAATGTTGATTTTTCTTTTTGTTTTTTTAATTTGTTGGGAGAAAATAGGAAGTCTGCAGATGCAGAGTAGAAAAGTGCTTCTGAGGGATATGGCCACGAACAGAAATGTGGTACGAAACTGCCTGAGTGAAGAGAGGAAATGCGTCGCTGAAGATAGGGCTGCAAATGCAGTTTAACCCCAGTGAACTTTAGGTTAACTCCAGTGAACTTTAGTTTAACTCAAGTGAATTTTAGTTTAACTCAAGTGAAACTCAAGTCCGTGAGTCATTTTCACGACGGTATAAATAGCGAGCCGCCAGGCAAGAAAGCATCCTCACACTACCCTTAAAAGCCTTCCCCTCCACTCGTCCCTCGAGAAGAAGGTCCTCGAGCCCGGTAGTAGTGTCGGGCAAAATGATTGGTTAAAAACCACGCCGACCCTGCTGCCATTGGTTGCACAAGTAAATGGAACAAAATTAATGATGGAAAAGTACTAACAAGTTGGTACCGATGAGAAGTACACAACACCAGCGCTTTTGGAGTGGTACGTATCTGACGGCCATTCTGCAAACGAGTGACGTACACCACGGACAACAAATGTTTCCATGCGAGATAATAATAAATTATTTTTTAGGCTATTTCTATTCTTCCAGTTGATATAACTGTTAATGTAGCTGATTGTAAGTGAATTGTCCATATTTTAAATGTTCAAACATCGAACGCATGTGCACCGGCAGGTTGTCCTTAGTACCATGAATGATGTTCTTTTTTGTGGGTTTTTCTCCTTTTTTTTTTCAACGATTCTGTGAACCGCAGAGAGTATTTGCTGTTTGAATTGAAATCAGGAGCCTCTGCTGTTTTGTCAACCTCGTGCCTCAACCTCGCTTCGCTCGACTGCTCGAGTGGAACTTTTTGGCTGGTGGTACTGCGTTGTAAGAAGGAGACCTCTTCTAGAGGTCAAGCAGTCATTGCTACCCAAGTAGATGTTGTAGAATTTTGTAGTTAACGTTTTAACCGACTCGAGGTAAATCCTGTTACTCAAATGAAAGCCACAATTAATTCATTGTCCACAACGGAAAGTACATTACATCAGATAATTTTTATTAACATAGTACTATGGAGTACAACCCACTGAGATGGTATACATCCACAATGATTTGCACTAAACCAAGATTACATTTCCTGGTATTTATATGCTTTCATGGGGAGTGGAGGGGGCTGATAAGCATTAGGCAAAAGAACTCCAACTGCAATATGTGTCTACTAGGTGAAAGAATCATGGCAAAAGTTGCTGTTATCAACCAGGTCACTTTGTTCCATAGCAAGACATTCCTTTTATCAACATTTAGGTCAAAAGACTCTTGGCTAAAAGGAAGCATCACTGACAGCCAATTCGACTTATAGCATAAAAATTAAATTTATAAAGCACCAGCAACAATTATAATTGAGAGTACATTAATATAATTATTTGATTTTTGATTGAGATAACATATTATGATTTTTGAGTTTCACAATAAAATGGCACCAACAAAAAGGTTGACATGAAAAGCACCTTTTTATTAATAGTTAAATTATTTTAATGAAACATGACCGAGGTGGTCGGATTTAAAGTTTACTTTTGGTTTATTCATCAAATTTTGAAATGTAAACTATCATCGAAATGTTTGACCACTAACTTGAAGCTTTCGAACCCGATGTCTTACGGACGAGACAAGGACGATGTTTCAAAAAGTTTTGAACGACTTGGATGGGTGACAACAACAAGTCGATTCGATTTGGGTTCAGGTCCGGATCAAGATCCGACCTATCAGTGGGATACAAAACGTAACCTGTTCACCTGGCGCAGGTATGCGCTCTCCTGAGTGCCGTTCTAGTTTAATCTGGTATTGGTGTGGCGCAGG
>CM068968.1:10437315-10450454 GCA_035128595.1 Eptatretus atami
TGTGATGGACCGAATGACACCTTCTGCTCCAATTACCTTGTCATTATAACTTTGGAGACCCTCCCACAGTGACTCACTCAGTGATCACCATTGTTACCCTGACGAGCTTGAAGGAGTAAAACAGGTGTTTTTCGAGTTGGAATCTTTGAGTTTTTAGTCCAACAGATCCACAAACACGATGAATTGTTTTTCGCTCCAATTAATGATGTAATTATGAAACAACAATTGGACCGCAAGGTCTCACCCGATGATTGATTTGTGAATATACATTTATATCTGAAATCGAACAATATTTCATGATTATAGGACACTGTATTGGGATTCATCAGAAAAACCTTAAATGTATCCGAATTTTTAACAACGAACAACAAAGATTGTTTTAATATAAATAAGCACTTTTCAAAGATCGGTTAAAAATAGAATGTAAAGTACATTTGAATGTAGCGCTGCTCTGTGTCGTCATGTCGCACTGTGTGGACGTCACAGAGACGTATTTCACTTGTTCTTTCTGCGTCTCGTTAACAATCATTAATCGCGATCATTCCGTCCCGGAGGAATGTGGTGGTTTTCAGTGATGTGTTTAACTTGTTCTCATTCATTTTACTCATTCTGCGCTTCACTCGTTCAGAAAGAACCCATCGTTTTGAACACCACGGAAGTACCTGCACAGGTAAGAAAAGGGATCGCGTGGGTGGGAGAGCAGTGGATGTATGAAGTCTTGTTGGTGAATTCACTTTCGTGATGTTCTTGAATGCACGATCGGCCCACCTTGTGGAACAACCTTGGTAACCATGGTAACCATTGTGATGGGAGAAAATGTCATTTTCCCTGAACTGAATTTTCTTCCATTATTTTGTAGATCCTTCCAGAACAAGTGAGTTTGTAGAAATATATGATGGGTGCGCCGTCATACATAGTTGGGGGGAGATTGCCTTCTGAGGGGTGTGGGGTGGTGGGGAAAGGGGACATTAACCCCCATTGATTGAACATTTAATAATTCTTGGGTAAAATATGTGACGGGACGAAATGACATTTTTCCTGAACTCGGTTTTCTTCCATTATTTTCCAGATCATTCCTGAGAAAATACCAGCTGACATCAGCTCGTGCACCAACAATTCTGCATGCTGTGAGGATCTGCTTGTGTGTGGTTAGTAAATAAATTGTATGTTTATGTTGAAGGGAACAATAGGTGGATTGAGGCCGTAGAAGAAGGTGTGAATGTTTGTGTAGCTTTAGGACCTCTTACCTGTGTTTTGTGTGTGTTCACGATAAGGTGTGTTTAAATGTTGCCCTCAACAGGACACGTGTTGTCTGATGGAGACAGAGCTTGGTTTTTGGGGTTTCTTGTGTTTTTTTGAAACATTTTCTCAAACTCATGGAGAAGCTGTGACGCAATTCACACATCAATGCAGACAAATACAGGGACAACCATTAGATGTGACTTTCATACAAAAAGAGCTGCTGATATTGAGGGTAGTGACATCACTTCCCAGAACACTCTGAGTACAGTGACATCATGTTTATGACATCGCTTTTTCTCTCTACACTGAGCGGGGCAATCAGAAGACATTTCCTTCTCCCTTTGGATTCCAACCTACAGGGGTTCTTTCCCTGCTCTGTCCTTTACATATTGAGTATCAAGCAAGTAAGCAACTCGTACCATTCTGGTGTTTGTTACGACTCTGCATGGGTCGAACCACTCACCTCTCAGACTCTGTGCAGTCGGCTCGAACCATCAAGCCATGGAGTATTTCTACCTCTGCAATATCTGGGCAGAACCGGTGATGTTGCGTCTCCAGAGGTTCCACCGATGAATATTCCTTTCCCCACAGAGGTCCATAAGTGCACGGAAGCGGCAATTTGTTTAATTTACAAGCTTGGGATTGGTCATTGTTCTCAGGGTGGGGATTCCCAAAAGCCTCGTCCTGGCATTGGTGGGCGTCCAATGGCAGAGATTCACGAGGGTATCAGGGCAGGATGTTCTGAGGCTCAGGCCATGATTGGTGGAATACGTGGGGGTCTACAATTGTTTGGAAACCGTGGAGGGTCCCTTGCAGTTTGTGTCATGGCCGGGGTTGTGTTTATAAATCTGGCCCCAACATGAACTGCTCTCTTCTTTTCTCACTCTCACTTTCCTTCAATCCTTCATCTCCTCTTGCTCATGCCAGTGCCGATTAACCACTAGGCCCGTGAGGCCGGGCCTTGGCCTACGAAGACCTTAATCCGGCCCTTGCTCATGCTCTTGCACTGGTTGAGACGATAACTCTGTGCATCGTCTCCTACTCCGTGTTATGCTGCAGCTTCATGCCCCAGCCAGACGTGCTTGTGTGACATGCCTTCCTCGTTGCACTGCCTGGGTCTTGTTTTATTGCCTCAGTTTATGTGTATTGTGTCACCCTTTTGGAATGGGGGGGGGGAGGGGAGATGGGGTGGATGTTAGAGATTAGTTGCCTTTTGGCTTTCAGAATTGTTTATACCATGTCTTGTGTAATCATTCATTTATTTATTTATTTATTTATTTAATAAAGAATAGTTTGCAACAGTTTTCAGCATTTTGGACGAGAAACAATCAGGTTATTTTTTTTGGTTCTGGGGGGGGGGGGGAGGGGTTTAAATTTATTGTCATCTTATTATAAAAGGCAAGGGATTAACTACCACTGTATCACAACCGGTTGCCAACTGCTTCTTCTCATCTTGTGAGAAAGTTTGAGTTTGGCATCATTCAGAGTCCAGTCCTTGGATGTGCAATGGTAACTGTGTTGTTTCGTCCTGACCGGTGGTTGCCATCTTCTGAACAGTACTTTTATGATTTTAACTCTTCATTGACAAAAGCAGCAAAAATCACCCGAGTCGGTTCATTTTTCCTTCCTTTGAATGATTTGATGTTTCACTTTATAAAATTTGTTTCACTCACGTTTTCCTAAATAATTTCCTCTTCCAACACCTGATTTCCTCAACCTCAATGAACACCGATACCTCCATGTTGAGCTCCCGGAGGGTGCACCAACACCTTGATGACACCATGGACTGAGATCGCTGTAACTGAACCGAACCCGAATCTCTGGATGATGTGGATGTGCACGGTGAGTTCATTTCATGGTGATTGGAAAATGTGTCGATAGAACAAGAAAGTCGCATTATTAGATGAGCAGACCGTTTCAATGTGTTACTTTTGTTGAATAATTCTTCATTGTAGATATAACAACACGTTGAGAAGAACTTTTAATAAAACTATAATTTTTGTTATTTTAAATGATTTTCTGCCTCCTTCTAGTTTCACACTGTCGTGTTGGCATTGCCATGTTAAACCTCAATGAGGAAATCTGGAGAGAGGAACGACTGATGTGTGTTTGTTTACTCAAATTGATTTCAAGGTCACCAAGTAAAATTAATTTTCTCTTTCCTTTCATCCATTGTTTGCTCATCCAAACCCAATCCTTCAGAATGGCCGGACATCGATTCGCCAGAATATGAGGAAGAAGAGAAGGTGGACGTGTCGTGGAAAGCATTGTTGGTGTTATATTTCATAATTTTGGAATCTATACTGGATTGTTTTCTTCTTTGAAAAAGTGGATAAAGAGGTTGGAAAAGATTTCCACCAACACCAAATACAACTGCAAAAAGACGAAGAGGCGGTGCAAGCTTCCGTGAAAGTTAACATGCTCACGATGTTTGTGTTTTAATGAGAATAAAAATATTAAAAGCAGTTCTGTGTTAGAATCTTTATTGCCCAATGTATATTTCCATTGGTTCCTCCTCCTCCTCCTTTGTCTGCAGCACAAGGCAACAGTAACATCATTGGCTGAGGCACAGCTGTACTACTGATACGATACCCCTATTTCCAGTACACAAGTACTCATTTCACCACCCTCAGAAGGATGACAGGCTGAGTCAACCCCACCTGTGTTTAATTCAACAGCCAACAGGGGCTTGACCTCAGGACTCTAAGTTCCCAAGTCAGCCACCTAAACCATTAAGCCAACATCCGGCTTCCTTCAGCTGTTATGGCTTTATCAACCCCAACATGTGTACATAATTGGTTGGCAGCTGTGTACATCTCATTGTTATTAAACTTTGAAATTATTATCCATCAGGACAGTCTCCAGTGTCCTAACATCAGGTAGTCAGATATCATGCAATGGATGTAGTTGCAGAAATATCTCAACTTGCAGCAAAGCATTTAATAAGGTACCACATTGGAAGTTGTACACTTAGGTGAGGGCTTGTGGAGTGACTGGTCAAGTTCATACCTGGGTTGGAAACTTTTGAGATATCGTGCCATGTATTGTTTTTAGCTCCATCTCTCAATGGTGAAGAATTACTTTAACAATTCTCGATCCGGATTTCCATCTTCACAGAAATGACTCAATTCTTCCTCTTCATGTACCCAACCCGTCCTCCAAGGTTTCGTCCCAATCCGTCCATAACTTTTGAGATATCATGCCATCCATATATCATTTGAAACCCGATCTCTCAATGGTGAAGAATCACTTTCGAAGTTCTGGTATCCGATGCAGATCCGGATCCTGACAAAATATGCGTGTTGCTGTCCTTGCCAGACAACTCCACACACAGAAATTTCAGAACAATTTCTTCAAACTGTGGATGAAAATCATGTGACAAACAGACAACCAGATGCTACAGACCAAAATACTTGGCGAAATACTTTTGCCAAGTGACAAACAGACAGACGAACAGGGGTGAAAACATCACTCCATCCACCTTCGGTGGTGGAGGTAATGAGAGCAAAGGGAGGGGGAGGGCACACGGGTTGGTTGAACAAGTGGATAGAGGTGTAAAGTGGAGATCTCAAGTGGAAGGGAAAACTGACGAAGCAGAAAATGGAACAAAAACAAAATAATGTAAAACAAGAAGACGTCATGCAGATCACGATACTTGTAAATTCAGAAAACAAATTTGATCTCCAAAAAATTAGTGTTGAATTTAATGACCAAACATGCAACTCCTCTCCAAATTTCAAGTGAATCGGATGAAAATTGACAATTTTAGAAATTCGACCTATGTTGACCGTTTGGCCTATGTGGACCGTTTGGCCTATGTGGACCTCCAAAGCAATCGGTGCTTGAATTCAGTGATCTGAATATAAATCTTCTTTCAAATTTCAAGTCAATCGGATGAAAATTGAGGATTTTAGAAATACACCTAAGCTGTTCACCTACATGTTGACCTTTGGCCTATGTTGACCTTTTGACCTCAAAACAATAAGCTTCTTCTTACTACAAACTCTACACGTGCGTGGAAGTTACGTGAAGATCGGTATAAAAATGTGACCTTTAGGTGACATAGATCGATGAACGATATACCTGAAAAGTCTTCATTTTGCGAGTAATGATACAGGAGGGGGGAGGGGCGGCGTTGCCCGCAAGCCCGGTACCTTTGTCAGTAATAAATAAATACCTCTGTTTCAGGAGCCTCACATTGTACACAAAAGAGAGAACGCATTGACCTTCGATGAAGATGTAGTCGAAAGCTCTGACTTGTCCCATTTTTCTGTTCATAGTTGAAGACACCGTGGGTTCTTGACGGTTCGATAGAATTTCTGTTGTTTTTAGTTTTTAAACAAAACCCGACTATATTTTTTAACGAAATCCTCGATTTGTGGCGAATCGGGTTGGAATTGGTGAATGAACTATTTACAGGGATAAGCTGGAACCATTGTCTTCACTCGCACGTCTATATGCACATGTCTACTGTACTGTACTTTTATCTGTACTCCACTTTAGTTTAGTCGACTGTACTCCACTGTACTGTTCGCCATGCACCGAGATCTCTCTGGTAGAGGAGCACAGGAAGAACCCTCCGAGATCCACGAGTGCTCCCATGGAAGGAACTTGGTCCGTCCAGAAGGATCTCCCAATGGAACGGTCCAGGATCGCCCACCCAGGATAACGTGTCGGGACACGGTATGTGCTGTTCTCTCTACATTGTCCTGCTCTTTCCACATGGTCCCTTCTCTTCACATGGTCCCTTCTCTCAACATGGTCCCTTCTCTCCACATGGTCCCCTTCTCTCCACATGATCCCTTCCTCTCCACATGATCCCCTTCTCTCCACATGTCCCCTTCTCTTCCACATCGTCCCCTTCTCTCCACATGCCCTTCTCTCACATAATCCCTTCTCTCCACATTGTCCTGTTCTCTCCACATGGTCCCCTTCTCTCCACATTGTCCCCTTCTCTCCACATAATCCCTTCTCTCCTCATTGTCCCCTCCACAGGTCCCCTCTCTCCACATGTCCGTTTCTCCTCATTGTCCTGTTCTCTCCACCCTTTCCTGTTCTCTCCACATTGTCCTGTTCTCTCCACCTTGTCCTGTTCTCTCCACATTGTCCTGCTCTCTCCACATTTTACTCCTTTCTCCACATTGTTATGTTCTGTCCACATTGTCCTCTTCTCTCCACCTTGTCTCTTCTGCGCACATGCTGCCCCATTCCCCCACATTGTCCTGTCTCCCCCAATTGTTCCCAATTCTCTCCACATTGTCATGTTTCTCCTCATTCCATGTTCTCTTCACATGTCTCTCTTCTTCTCTCACATTGTTTCTTCTCTCCACTTGTCCTGCTCTCTCCACATTGTCCTGCTCACTCCACATGCCTGCCTCTCCACATTGTCCTGTTCTCTCCACATTGTCCTCTTCCTCTCCACATTGTCCTCTTCTCTCCACATTGTCCTGCTCTCTCCACATTGCACGCCTCTCTCCACATGTTCTGTTCTCTCACATTGTCTGTTCCCACATTGTCCTCTCTCTCCACATTGCCTCTTCTCCACATTGTACCCTCTCTCCACATTGTCTGCTCTCTCCACATTGTTCTTGTTCATCTCCCACATTGTCCTAATTGTCTCTCCCCATTGTCCTCTTCTCTCCGCATTGTCCTCTTCTCTCACATTGTCCTCTTCTCTTCACATTGTCCCTCGTTCTCTCACATTGTCCTGTTCTCTGCACATTGTCCCCTTCTCTCCACATGGTCCCCGTCTCTCCACATGGTCTCCCTTCTCTCCCACATGGTCCCCTTCTCTCCACATGGTCCCCTTCTCTCTCACATGGTCCCCTTCTCTCCACATTGTCCCTTCTCTTCCACATAATCCCCTTCTCTCCACATTGTCTCTCCCATCTGTCTCTCCACATCCCCTTCTCTCCACATTGTCTTGTTTCTCCTCATTGTCCTGTTCTTCTCCACCTTGTCCTGTTCTCTCCACATCGTCCTGTTCTCTCCACCTTGCCCTACCCTGCTGCTGATATTGAGGGTAGTGACATCACTTCCCAGAACACTCTGAGTACCAGTGACATCATGTTTATGACATCGCTTTTCTCTCTACACTGAGCGGGGCAACTACATAACAATGGTGCATTTTGAGAAAGCACCAATGGCAACACTAGTACCATCTTATGAACAGAGGAGATGGGCCATACTCCAAATTTGATGCAGTGGTATAATGGTGCCACAGCCACCACGGCTGAATTAGATTGGCCAATCCAAAATCTGTCAATATGTTAGGCTACAAGGTGCAAATTGTGCTTCTCACAAAATGCACAATTAGCAATACTTAGCTAAGTTGCCCCACATGACGGGCAACAGTAAACATTTCTCTCCTTTGGATTCAACCTACAGGGGTTTTCCCTGCTCGTCTTAATATTGAGTATTCAAGCAAGTAATCAACCGGTAACATTCTATGGTGTTTGTTATCGATCTGCATGGGTCGAATCGCCTCACCATCTAACCAGTGCAGCGGCTCGAACCATCAAGCCATGGAGTATTTTTCTACCTCTGCAATATCTGGGCAGAACCGGGTGATGTTGCGTCTCCAGAGGTTCCACCGATGAATATTCCTTTCCCCCACAGAGGTCCATAAGTGCACGGGAAGCGGCAATTTGTTAATTTACAAGCTTGGGATTGGTCATTGTTCTCAGGGTGGGGATTCCCAAAAGCCTCGTCCTGGCATTGGTGGGCGTCCAATGGCAGAGATTCACGAGGGTATCAGGGCAGGATGTTCTGAGGGCTCAGGCCATGATTGGTGGAATACGTGGGGGTCTACAATTGTTTGGAAACCGTGGAGGGTCCCTTGCAGTTTGTGTCATGGCCGGGGTTTGTGTTTTATCATCAATGGTCCTTCAACTGATCTTCGCTTTCTCTTCTTCTCTTTCTCTCACTCTCACTTTCCTTCAATCTCTTCATCTCCTCTTGCTCATGCCAGTGCCGGATTAACCACTAGGCCGTGAGGCCCGGGCCTTGGCCTACGAAGACCTTAATCCGGCCCTTGCTCATGCTCTTGCACTGGTTGAGACGATACTTCTGTGCATCGTCTCCTACTCCGTGTTATGCTGCAGCTTTCCCATGCCCAGCCAGACGTGCTTGTGTGACATGCTTCTTCTCTGTTCACTGCCTGGGTCTTGTTTTATTGCCTCAGTTTATGTGTATTGTGTCACCCTTTTGGATGGGGGGGGGGGGAGGGGAGATGGGGTGGATGTTAGAGATTAGTTGCCTTTTGGCTTTCAGGAATTGTTTATACCATGTCTTGTGTAATCATTCATTTATTTATTTTTTTATTTTTTTAATAAGATGTTTGCAACAGCTTCAGCATTTTGGACGAGAACCAATCAGGTTATTTTTTGGTTCTGGGGTGGGGCGGAGGCGTTAATTCTGTTCCCTCATCTCTTCTTTGTCTTGCCGGGGTGCGGGAGTGGGTTCTAAATTTATTGTCATCTTATTTTATAAAAGGCAAGGGATTAACTACCACTGTATCACAACCGGTGCCAACTGCTTCTTCTCATCTTGTGAGAAAGTTTGAGTTTGGCATCATTCAGAGTCCAGTCCTTGGATGTGCAATGGTAACTGTGTTGTTTCGTCCTGACCGGTGGTTGCCATCTTCTGAACAGTACTTTTATGATTTTAACTCTTCATTGACAAAAGCAGCAAAAATCACCCGAGTCGGTTCATTTTTCCTTCCTTTGAATGATTTGATGTTTCACTTTATAAAATTTGTTTCACTCACGTTTTCCTAAATAATTTCCTCTTCCAACACCTGATTTCCTCAACCTCAATGAACACCGATACCTCCATGTTGAGCTCCCCGGAGGGTGCACCAACACCTTTGATGACACCAGTGACTGAGATCGCTGTAACTGAACCCGAACCCGAATCTCTGGATGATGTGGATGTGCACGGTGAGTTCATTTTCATGGTGATTGGAAAATGTGTCGATAGAACAAGAAAGTCGCATTGATTAGATGAGCAGACCGTTTCAATGTGTTACCTTTTGTGAATAATTTCTTCATTGTAGATATAACAACACATTGAGAAGAACTTTTAATAAACTATAATTTTTGTTATTTTAAATGATTTTCTGCCTCCTTCTAGTTTCACACTGTCGTGTTGGCATTGCCATGTTAAACCTCAATGAGGAATCTGGAGAGAGGAACGACTGATGTGTGTTTGTTTTACTCAAATTGATTTCAAGGTCACCCAAGTAAAATTAATTTTCTCTTTCCTTTCATCCATTGTTTGCTCATCCCAAACCCAAATCCTTCAGAATGGCCGGACATCGATTCGCCAGAATATGAGGAAGAAGAGAAGGTGGACGTGTCGTGGGAAAGCATTGTTGGTGTTATATTCATAATTTTGGATCTATACTGGATTGTTTCTTCTTTGAAAAAGTGGATAAAGAGGTTGGAAAAGATTTCCACCAACACCAAATACAACTGCAAAAAGACGAAGAGGCGGTGCAAGCTTCCGTGAAAGTTAACATGCTCACGATGTTTGTGTTTTAATGAGAATAAAAATATATAAAAGCAAGTTCTGTGTTAGAATCTTTATTGCCAATGTATATTTCCATTGGTTCCTCCTCCTCCTACTTTTTATGCAGCACAAGGCAACAGGTAACATCATTGGGTGAGGGCACAGCTGTACTACTGATACGATACCCCTATTTCCAGTACACAAGTACTCATTTCACCACCCTCAGAAGGATGACAGGCTGAGTCAACCCCACCTGGTGTTAATTCAACAGCCAACAGGGGCTTGACCTCAGGACTCTAAGTTCCCAAGCCAGCCACCTAAACCATTAAGCCAACATTAGGCTTCCTTCAGCTGTTGTGGCCTTTATCAACCCCAACATGTATACATAATTGGTTGGCAGCTGTGTACATCTCATTGTTATTAAACTTTGAATTATTATCCATCAGGACAGTCTCCAGTGTCTAACATCAGGTAGTCAGATATCGTGCAATGGATGTAGTTGCAGAAATATCTCAACTTGCAGAACTTGCAGATATCTCAACTTGCAGAAAGCATTTAATAAGGTACCACATTGGAAGTTGTACACTTAGGTGAGGGCTTGTGGAGTGACTGGTGAAGTTCATACCTGGGTTGGAAACTTTTGAGATATCGTGCCATGTATCGTTTTAGCCCCATCTCTCAATGGTGAAGAATTCATTTAACAATTCTCAGATCCGGATTTCCATCTTCACAGAAATTGACTCAATTCTTCCTTCTCATGTACCCAACCCCTCCTCCAAGTTTCGTCCCAATCCGTCCATAACTTTTTGAGATATCATGCCATCCATATATCATTTTGAACCCGATCTCTCAATGGTGAAGAATCACTTTCGAAGTTCTGGTATCCGGATGCAGATCCGGATCCTGACAAAATATGCGTGTTGCTGTCCTTGGCCAGACAACTCCACACACAGAAATTTTCAGAACAATTTCTTCAAAACTGTGGATGAAAATCGTGTGACAAACAGACAACCAGATGCTACAGACCAAAATACTTGGCGAAATACTTTTGCCAAGTGACAAACAGACAGACGAACAGGGGTGAAAACATCACCTCCATCCACCTTCGGTGGTGGAGGTAATGAGAGCAAAGGGAGGGGGGAGGGCACACGGGTTGGTTGAACAAGGTGGATAGAGGTGTAAAGTGGAGATCTCAGAAGTGGAAGGGAAAACTGACGAAGCAGAAATGGAACAAAAACAAAATAATGTAAAACCAAGAAGACGTCATGCAGATCACGATACTTGTAAATTCCAGAAAACAAATTTGATCTCAAAAATAATTAGTGGTTGAATTTAATGACCAAACATGCAACTCCTCTCCAAATTTCAAGTGAATCGGATGAAAATTGACAATTTTAGAAATTCGACCTATGTTGACCGTTTGGCCTATGTGGACCGTTTGGCCTATGTGGACCTCCAAAGCAATCGGTGCTTGAATTCAGTGATCTGAAATATAAATCTTCTTCAAATTTCAAGTCAATCGGATGAAAATTGAGGATTTTAGAAATACCACCTAAGCTGTTCACCTACATGTTGACCTTTGGCCTATGTTGACCTTTTGACCTCAAAAACAATAAGCTTCTTCCTTACTACAAACTCTACCACGTGGTGAAGTTACGTGAAGATCGGTATAAAAATGTGACCTTTAGGTGACATAGATCGATGAACCGATATACCTGAAAAGTCTTCAATTTTGCGAGTAATGATACAGGAGGGGGGGAGGGGCGGCGTTGCCCGGCAACGCCCCGTACCTTTGTCAGTAAATAAATAAATACCTTCTGTTTCAGGAGCCTCGACATTGTACACAAAAGAGAGAACGCATTGACCTTTCGATGAAGATGTAGTCGGAAAGCTCTGATTGTCCCATTTTTCTGTTCAAGGTTGAAGGACGAGCCGTGGGTTCTTGATTGCGGTTCGATCAGGAATTTCTTGTTTGTTTTTAGTTTTTAAACAAAATCTCCGACTATATTTTTTAACGAAATCCTCGATTTGTGGCGAATCTGCGGGTTGGAATTGGTGAATGAACTATTTACAGGGATAAGCTGGAACGCATTGTCTTCACTCGCACGTTGTTGTCGATACGACACTGTACTGTACTGTACTTTACTGTACTCCACTTTAGTTTAGTCGACTGTACTCCACTGTACTGTTCGCCATGCACCGAGATCTCTCTGGTGAGGAGCACAGGAAGAACCCTCCGAGATCCACGAGTGTCTCCCATGGAAGGAACTTGGTCGGTCCAGAAGGATCTCCCATGGACTGGTCCAGGATCGCTCCACCCGAGGATAACGTGTCGGGACACGGTATGTGCTGTTCTCTCTACATTGTCCTGCTCTTTCCACATGGTCCCCTTCTCTCCACATGGTCCCTTCTCTCCACATGGTCCCCTTCTTCTCCCATGGTCCCATTCTCTCCACATGGGTCCTTCTCTCCACATGGTCCTTCTCTCCACATTGTCCATTCCTTCTCTCCAATGTCCCTTCTTCACATTGTCCCTGTTTCTCCTCATTGTCCTGTTCTCTCCACATGTCTCCCTTCTCTCCACATGGTCCCCTTTCTCCACATTGTCCCCTTCTCTCCACATGGTCCCTTCTCTCACATTGTCTGTTTCTCCTATTGTCCTGTCTCTCACACATGGTCCCCTTCTCTCCACATGGTCCCTTCTCTCCACATGGTCCTTCTCTCCACATGGTCCCCTTTTCTCCACATGGTCCCTTCTCTCCACATGGTCCCTTCTCTCCAATGTCGCTCTCTCCACATGGTCCTTCTCTCCACATGTCCCCTTCTCTCCACATGTCCCTTCTCTCCACATGGTCCCTTCTCTCCACATGGTCCCTTCTCTCCACATTGTCCCCTTCTCTCCACATAATCCCTTCTCTCACATTGTCCTGTTCTCTCCACATGTCCCCTTCTCTCACATTGTCCTTCTCTCCACATTGTCCTTCTCTCACATAATCCCCTTCTCTCCTCATTGTCCTGTTCTCTCCACATGGTCCCCTTTCTCCACATTGTCCTGTTCTCCTCATTGTCTGTTCTCTCCACGTTGTCCTGTTCTCTCACATTGTCCTGTCTCTCCACTTGTCCTGTTTCTCTCCCATTGTCCTGTCTCTCCACATTGTCCTGTTCTCTCCACATTGTCCTCTTTCCTCCAATTGTACTCCTCTCTCTCCACATGTCTGCTCTCTCCACATTGTCCTGCTTTCTCCTCATTGTCCTGTTCTCTCCACATTGTCCTCTTCTCTCCACATTGTCCTCTTCTCTCCACATTGTCCTGCTGTCTCCACATTGCACGCCTCTCTCCACATTGTTCTGTTCTCTCCACATTGTTCTGTTCTCTCCACATTGTC
>CM068968.1:10467051-10482499 GCA_035128595.1 Eptatretus atami
ACCTTAAAAGGCCACAAAGGTCAAATTTTCAAAGTTGTGGGAATCGAACTGGGTTTTCAACTTTCTTCGACGAACTAACTCCAATAAGCTATAGCACGTATCCTGTTTCCTTATTTTAATGTCCACAACATTGTTTTGTGACCTTTAAGGTTATGCAAAGGTCAATTTTGAAAGTTGTTGAACGAAAACGGGTTTTCGACATTTTGCAGCTAATACCTGTCACCGTACCACATCATGTTGATCATTTTATAACTTGGTCAAAAATTATCACATTGTCTCATCCTTTGGACTTCTGAAACAATCTACATCGTCAAATACCGCTCGTGAACCATCGTCGCCTCCCGGCTTGTAAGCTTTCATGGCCTCCTTTATGTAGGAGGAGGAAGTGTTTACTCCATGATTTTGTTGATAATCAGGTCACTGTAGTTCAGACAGCTGCTCCACATTTGTGTGCTGCTCCATGGGATCTTGATGATATAGCCACAAATCATTTTAAAGATATATTGAAGAAATGGCCTCCTTGATCGTTTTTAATTTGACGACGGCGGCCGTTTTTTTAGAGCATGCGGAGATGTTATGTTTGCAAGGAGCACGCCTCCTGCTCGCTATGCACCTCTTTATCACTTGCCAAGCGGCCAGCCACTTTGTGGCTGCAAAGTGGTTGATACGGAACAGCTGTTTTGGCAAGCGATAGCAACCTGCTTGTTAACGTAACACACCCTGGATTGTTTGCAATCTGGATGACCTACAAAATAAGGGACTAACATGTGGTGACGTTACCAGCTTACGTCGGTGAGAAACCTCTATATCGGAGGTACAAGCCAATATTTATGTCCCAGGAGTCCTCAGATACATTTTGGACCTTTGTAATTGAGATGGTTCTTGAAGTGGTGTTGCAGTTCATATAAAATCAACAAAATAACTTTTCTTTTTGTCTGCACTTCAAAAGGTCAAATATTGATAGAACCAGTGATTTTCTGTGTCAAAAATATGCTGAAAGGATCGAAACCTCGATGAAAAATGGTGCCCGGCTGATGATCCGGGCAGTTGGGAAATCAGACAATTGCTTATAAGTGAAGGTTGTAACTTCAAATAAAATAGTTTTAGTTTACAAAAATTATCTTGTTTGGTTTTTATTACTATATATCTTATATATATATATATTATATATATACTTATTATAATTATAATATAATATAGTGTGTGTAGTTATGTCGCTTCTTCTGGGTATTGTCTTATTTTGATTTTCCTTTTCCAATCAACGTAAATTACATTTCAGAAAAGAAATTCCGCTTTGTTTTATCAATGCAAAAATAAACATTTATTTGTGAACATTAGATCAGATCATTTACATTAGATCAGATCATTTACCATGCATGCTGTCTTCAAAGCGTCCGTTCTGCCCGAGCCGTTTCTTTGGCTCGGGTTACAATCCTGGATGGGTCCCCATTCTGACAGAGGAAGTTAGGGCAGGAATTTGCAATTTTGCCAGGGTGCCTGCGATAGCTTGCCTACTCTTCGCAAAGGACAGCATGGGATATTCAACGTCCTCCATCTAATGATGGCAGATGGGATGTTTGTGTGCTTACATGAGAGAAAAAGAAATGCCAACGCTCGTCTGAAGGAGCTCCGATTACCATGATCGAATTATCGGCTGTGCTCGCTCTCCAGGTATCGACGGTATACACGGTACGGTATCCCTTGTGCATTGAATTTTGCTGTACCATCTTTTTATTGACTACTTTACATAATTTAACTCTGGAGAATCAGAATCACAAAATCAGACAATATTGTGAATATGTTATTTTCTAATTTTTCATGCAAGTTGTTGCATTCTGATTTTCTTTTTCTGTGTCAGATTTAGTTATCCGTTTGAAGTCACCGGTTATATTGAATTGTCCATTTCCCGTTATTGTGGAAAATCACTGGCTCAATATTGACCAACAGAAGGTCAAATTATTGGGTTTCCTTTTCCTATTTGGTTTCAAATCAATATTTTTCAGGAGAATGAAAAGTAAACTCTTGCTGTCCAGAGCTGTATTATGATTTTCATTTCTTCAGAAGTACTATCTAAAGTTTAGTTTGAATGGGATGTTTTTTTCAGATTTTATTGTGGAAGTAAAGGTGGAGTCCGAGTTCATTGATGATTATTCTTCACTTGTTGAAGGTATGAACAACAACAACAATAATAATAATAAAAATAATAATCTTCAGTGATTGGTCTAATAACACAAATGCCTTCCTGAGTAAGAAACAAATTGTCGAATGGTTTGCAGGTGAACCTCATCTGGGGACGATGGAAACTTTCCAAAGTTGTTTTCAGACTTCCCAAGATGCTTTTAGCAATGAACATGTAAAGCAGGAACCACGTGATTCTCCCTCAAGGGAGTCCAGAAAAGCTGCTCTGCTGCTCGAGGGTAAGTGAAGCTTCACAGGGAACACATCAAACTGTTTCTACTTGTTTGTTTTTATTGATGAAATAATTTCTTTCCAAACTCTGTGGAATAACACATCCATTAAATTGTGGTCAACCAAGTGGGTTTCTTTATCTTCACGAGACAGGGATATTAGTTGATTATAAAATACAGTAAACCCTCAAATGGCGCGGGGGTTAGGTTCCTGGAAAATGCGAATCCGTCCACAACTTTCTGACACATCGTGCCATACTGTATATAGTTTTTGGCCCTATCTCTCAGTGGTGAAGAATCACTTGAAAATTGTAGTAGCCGGATCCGGAACCTGATCTTTACAAAAAGCTCATCAATTTTCCTTGTCACATACCCAACACGCCCACCAAATTTCATTCGAATCCGTCCACAACTTTTTGAGATATCCTGCACACAAACAAACAGACTTAAACAAACAAGAAAAATGTGCATAGCACGATACTCTATAACAAATTTCGTCTGAAAAATAATTGCTGGTTGAATTAAGCGACCTGATATGTAAATCCTCTTCAAATTTAAAGTCAATCAGATGAAATTAAGGATTTTAGAAATCCCACCGAAGTTGACCTTTGTCCGATGTTGACCTTTTGGCCTGTGTTGACCTCAAAAATAATGGGTGGTTGAATTCAATGACATGATATGCAAACACTGTTCAAATTCCAAGTCAATTGGATGAAAATTGAGGATTTTAGAAATTGCACCTGGGTTGTTGACCTTTGGCCGATGTTGACTTTTCGGCGATGCGGCCCTAAAAAAATTATGGGTGGTTGAATTCAGTCACCTGATATGCAAATCTTGTTCAAATTTCAAGTCAATTGCATGAAAATTTAGGATTTTAGAAGTTTGGCCTATGTTGACCTTTTGGCTGATGTTGATCAAAAAATAATTGGTGGTTGAATTCAGTGATCTGATATGCAAATCCTCTTCAAATTTCAAATCAATCTGATGAAAATTGACAATTTTAGAAATCTGGTCTGTGTTGACCCTAAATATAATTGGCGGTTGAATTCACTGACCGTATGTCAAATCCTCTTCAAATTTCAAGTCAATCCGATGAAAATTGACAATTTTAGAAATCTGGTCTGTGTTGACCCTAAATATAATTGGCGGTTGAATTCACTGACCGTATGTCAAATCCTCTTCAAATTTCAACTCAATCAGATAAAAATTGATGATTTTAGAAATTTGACAAAGTTGTTGACCTTTGACCTCAAAATGAACAGGCTTCTTGCTTATAACCAACTCTACCATTTTGTGAAGCTTCATGAAGATCGGTTTAAAAATGCGACCTGTAGGCAATTGACATACAAACAAACAGAAAACAAACAAGAAAGATGGTGTGCATAGCATGATACTTGCAAAATGCATAAAACTGAGTTGACCTTTTGACCTGTGTTGACCTCAAAAACACTTGTTCGTTGAATCCAGTGACCTGATGTGCAAATCCTCTTCAAATTTCAAGTCAATGGGATGAAAATTGTGGAAATTAGAAATCTCACCTAAGTTGACCTTTGGCCTATGTTGACCTTTTGGCCAATGTTGATCTCAAAAATAATTAGTGTGTGCACTTACATTTTTTAAATACCCATTTTCGAAGTGCACACTTAAATGCATAACCATGGGGTGCCTTTTGTGAATTGGAAAATCCAGGATCTGTCAGACTGCCTCATTGCTGCTGATGTACCTACCCATCCTGAAGCACTCTGCTTCATTGGCTGCTGCTCCATATTTTTTCCAATCCAAACACTGCCCTTGGTTATGTATTTACAGAAGTACCTGGTGGATCTTACCTGAGTTGCATTATTCAACATTCAACATTGATGTGGGCTTGAAAGATCCGAGAAAGCAATGAACAGTACGACACTACCCATCTGTTGTCGATTTCAACCTCTTGGTAGGATTTGCCAATTTTCACCGTGATCTTGGTTTTGACACCACCATCTTCTGCTCTTCTCCTTGTGTGGAGGGGATACCTGTCTTCTCCTGTTTGAGTTTCATCAAGAGCATTTCTCGGGTATTTTTTGGTGCATTTTCCATCCTTCATGCACGAAGAGCTGGGGTTGACATTACCACAAGGATCGTGAATTATGTTTTGACGATTATGTGAAACAGACAGGGATCGTGTTGAGGATTGGGTCGCTCTGCGCTGATGACGCTGTCTATCTGAATTGGCATAATTTTATCGTTCATCCACACTAAGATGTGGACATGTGGTAGCCCCCTCTTACCATTCGATAGAGTACATCCAGCATCGAGTTGGTTCAAATACATGAGTCTTGGTAATGGCCTGCATGAGCTTAATGAGCATTTGCCTGAAGACCCTTGCCGACAAATAATGGCGGCCATAATGTGTTTGCCCAGGCATCAGCTCTGCTTGAATCTATGTCTACTTAGGATTGCCAGTGAATGTCACAAACAGGTCGGGCCTTCCATAGTTTTTGACATATGTCATAGCATCCTGCATGTACTCGTGCATGTATCGTGGGCTCCCAGTGAAGGTGGATGGTGAAATCACTAACTGGCCAATGTTGTTGGCATTTCCATCATTGGCTACTGCATCTCTCAGGTAAATGTACTCGGCCACTCTAAGTTTCTTCTGGTTGAGACATGCATACAACAGTCACTCACTCTCAATATTGGCAGACATGTCAACTACAAACTGGTGGAAGAGTTGGTGGCATCTCAAGATGTGATTGATATTTCCATCTCGCACCATCATTCTGGGTGCATAAAAGTTCAGGGCAGATACCTTTTTGCCACTGACAGTCATACCTGTCCTAGGATCAATCTGCGTGATGAGGAAGTGGTAGCCGTCTTCTCCCTGTCAAAAGATGAGAGGGTATTGCAAGGCATCATGGGGCTGATGCATCTATGCCACTCTATGCAGCTGGTTGTTTCTTTTCTTCAAAACAATGTCCCGCCTGTCAAATTAAATTTATTCCCTACAATAATGATGGCCACCTCATTCGTCACAGGTGCATTGAAGCATCAATCATGCTCCCCTGCAGGTGTCTTGTCTGCTTGAATGACCGCCTTGTACTCATCCGAAGGCATCCTTTCAAGAGCAGTCTTGAAACTTTGGACATAGTTGTTGTGCTGGTGAAGCATTTGCTGTACTTCCAAGACAATGTCCTGACTTGTGCCAGGAATGTTGCTGCAACGCTTCTCTGCTTCCCATTGTTCAAAACCCACAAAATAAATTTGAAGGAATTGGTGCTCCTAGGTTTGAAAGTGGTAGCAGGGATCCCACAGGATGATAGACTTGACCCTGGACCTAAAAGGAGGGCAGGAAGCCTGACTTGCATACTTCATTTGTCACACCTAAAGACGTCATCTGAAAGCAGGAGTTATATTTCCTGGTGTGTTCCAGAAAGTGTTTCGACTTGGGCATTGTCCCTGACATCAATGATTCTAGTGGTTCTGGAAGGGATTGGAGTGGTGGTAATCTCACCTTCCCAACAGAGCAGCACATGCCTGGTATTTCTCTGCAGTCCACTTGAGAACAACTCAGTGTGAGCAAACTTTTCCCATTCGTCCATTGTCAAACTGTGGATAGTTGGTGTAGTTGTTGGCTGAATAGTATTGAAATGTTTCACCTTCTAAGGGTGCCCAACATGTTGCCCTGGAGACTGCTTGTCTTGTGCGTCGATCCTCAAAACGAGTCTGTCTGCTCTGTAGTATCAGCTGACCTGGAGGCTGCTTGTCTTGTGCATTTATCATCAACCCAAGCCTGTGTTTGCTCTGTAGTCTCAGCTGACCTGGAGACTGCTTGTCTTGTGCGTTGATCCTCAACCCGAGTCTGTGGCTGCTCTGCGGTCTCAGCTGACCTGGAGACTGCTTGTCTTGTGTGTTGATCCTCAACCCAAGCCTGTGTCTGCTCTGTAGTCTCAGCTGACCTGGAGACTGCTTGTCTTGTGTGTTGATCCTCAACCCAAGCCTGTGTCTGCTCTGTAGTCTCAGCTGACCTGGAGACTGCTTGTCTTGCGCCTTTATCCTCAAGTCGAGCCTGTGTCTGCTCTTGAATGTCAAGTAACCTGTAGACTGCCATTCTCTTTGTATCTGATTTCTTTCTGCCCATCAGGGGTTTTTTTTGGGTGGCATTTGGGAATATTTATGATGCAAGTAAGGTAGGTTAAGATATTTCTCAACAGAAGTGTTTCCTTGGGAAAGTTGACTAGAAGTCAGAATCAAAAATATCTTGGTCGCCCAGAGGCAGATGACATTGCATACAAAGTTAATTTTCATGACCTGGGAATGCAAAATTAAAAAAAACCGCCATTCTCTTTGTTTCCGTTATTAGCTTGCATACGTATGACCTCAACATATGATCTTCACAATACCTATTACTCGATCGCTCCCGGGGGAAAACCCAGGCAGAGTCGAAGTACGATACTCGATCGAGGCCTGAACACGGGTATTTCAATAAACCCGGAGAAGCAATTTGTGAAGGATATCAGCAGTTTCTGTTAATGACTTTCAAACATATTGCTTGGTGTTTAGTTGTAACACTCAAAATGCTGTGGCGTAACCATCAAAACACAATGGTTCCAACTTACCATGCCACGAGGTAAAGGTGAAGTCAGTTCAATGAAAGGTAAGGAAATGGTGGGATTTTGGGGTGGTGACTTACTGAGAAGAAGAAGAAGAAGATGAGCGTGACTGCTCAGTTTTATGGTTTCTGACCAAGGTAGTTCAGAAATGTACCAAGGGAATACACAGTTTCTGTTATTAGCTTCCGTATGGCTCAACATATGATCTTCAAAATACATATTACTCTATATCTCCCGGGAGAAGCCAGGCAATGTAAGCAACATACTCACTCGAGGCCTGAACACGGAGGTGTTAAAATAAACCTGTGTAAAGCAATCTTTTTAATTTAACATATGTAAACACTGTAATAACTAGAAGGGCACTTAGTAGAGCGCATACGTCTACCATGCAATGCCTGATCCACGAGAACATATCGGGCCCAATACATTTTTGAAATATCATGCTATGCAGTACTATTGTTGCGGGCCGGGGATCGGTTGCGAGCACGACCGCGTGATGGAGCAGTAGGGTCGACTCTGCCGAACAGCCGGAATCTAGATCGTACCTTTCGGAAAACTCCGAAAGGTACGGGTCCCTTACAGGACCGTGAATCGTCAAGAAATCAACCACGTGGGACAGGGTTATTTGCCAAACTTCAAAATACCTAGAGGCCCACGTGGCGATCTACCGAGGATTCACACCCTCGACGGAACTCGTACGGGACGAGCCGTATGCGTGCTTGACCCATGCGTAACCCGAGCGGATGGTTACCGAAGTCCCGTCGGTCAAAATGTACAGTTTGCCGCTTGGAAAATAGAGCATAAATGCAACTATTTCACATCAATCAGATGAGGAATAGACTGAGATTATTTCTCGAAAAGGGCCCTGATATAAAGCCTCTAGAAGTATTTTTTATTAAAAGGGAACTGACTTTTTAAATATTAGGTATGCTGGAATATCGACTAGCCGTTCCCAAGCTGAATTTTGAGTTTTTTTACCATTAATTAGCATAACAAAATGCTGCCAAATTTGACAGATTTGGCACTTCTTGGACAGGCACGATATACCAGACAATGCTAATCTATTTTACTTGTGACAACTGTTTAAGTTGTTAAGTTTAACTGTTAAGTTTGTTGAAGGCTTGTGTAGCCTGATACTAATGATTCATTTGTTGTTTTGCAGCTACAATGGATCCCGTGATTAGCATTGGAAGAGGCCGTACCTGTAGACTACAGCTGCTGAATTTCTGCCAAACGCATAAAGCCAGAAAAAACTGAGTGAAAGCAACTGAAATGGACTCACAAAACCAGGAATGCAGCCTGTAGCAGAAGAAGCTTGGGGGACTCAAAAATATAGACTTAATTGAGGTCTTGAGAATGCATTAGATTCTGCACCAGCCGTATCTCTTGTGTGCACAGAATGTGCTATGCCCCACTTCACGACAGAGGAAATAGAACGTCTCAGAGGACTCAGACAGAGTATTCAACAGAGGGGCAGGTTGCAGTTCAGGTGTCCAGTGGTAACAGGCGTTCATTGCGAAAAAGGTGTGCAGCCAGTCAACTGGAAGCCTTTGCATTTCTGTCAAAACTTGCAAAATAAGAAGCACGGACTGGATCTCCGTCATGACTAAGCAATGATGTTGATTTCAAATAATTCAAGCCTCACATTTGACTACAAAGTGCTTCGACTGGCAGGAGTGATTGACCTCATGCGCTGAAGCCAAATATCATCTGCCTTGTCTTACGCATTTAAACAGGTCTACCGTCCCAAAACAAAGCAGGAGTCAGCAAATACAGATCTTGCTATGATATGGCTTTGCAAAGCTCCATCAGATAGCTGACAAAGGACATTGATTCTCTGGATGATAGATGAGGAAAGGTATAGGGAGCTGCTGAGATCTTCAACCATGATTCAGCCGTCCTATCAAAGCAGAAGAGGAAACATTCAAGGAAAAGTTGCATCACAGCTTGGACATTTCAATTCTTTCAACCTTTGCAGTTGTATATCAGAAGAAAAACCGTATTGATTCCCACTAAGTACCAGCCACAGCAGTTTTGCAGATGAAAGCAGACACAGAGAGAGTGGGAAAAGTTGCCTTTCCTAAGTATAAGTATGAGCCCCGGATACATTTTCCTGTTCACTGTTCATGTTAGCTATGAAAGTCGTGGAGACATGATGAAACTCCAGGACCAACAAAGGGTTCTCTGTCAGTGCAAGAAGATGCTATGCATGCATGTCCCTAGAGTTTATATATGCTACTGAGACTGATCGTGGTGGCCCAGGCATCCCTTGAAAGATGATAGCCCTGGAACAATGAGACATGTCCGGAGCAGAAGTTCTGAGTGTGGCAGCAAGATCTTGTCTACTGCTGGCAGTGGTGGCAAAAATGGACTCCAACATGTTGGTCTTGCAATACCTTCATCAAGCACGCGGTCAAAAAGACCTAGTACGATTGTTCAACAAGGCAGGGCATGCGCCTAATTACGAACAGGTGTTGCAAGTAGACACTTCCTTGGCTGAGAGCACTCTCAAATCATTGGACAAAAGCAACTCGTGCCATCATTCCACCAAACATTGAGCCAAATAAATCATCATACACCTGTGGTAACTTTGACATCCTTGATGAAACACTTGATGGAAGAATACCTTGCATGGAACTCAAATGGCAGCATGGCAACGATGGCCAAACACTGATGCTTCTCTTAAAATCTCCGAGCTATCCACAGACATACTTTGATTGTGCCAAATGGCTTGAGGGCTGCATCCTTCAGATAACCATGGAAAATGCAAGCCAGTATTCACAGCACCCGTCGACGATGCCTGCTTCAGCAAATCGTGAGGAGGACAATGAGTATGCAAGACGAGCAAAAGCTACAACCTGCTTTTCTTTTGCACCGTCAAAATTCAGAGTAAAACCTTCTTGGACACTATTCAATCAGTCATTGCATCGAGAACCAGAACAGAACAGCGTAGATATTGCCTATAATCCTTGCTCCCCGCCTCATGAGTTGGATACTTGATTACCGCCGTGAAGAGATGCATGCAATAGTCTTCACATTTGGACAGGAAATACAGCCTCACAGTCGACAAGCGCTTGTGATGCAGGACTTATGGAGCTAAGTGGTCTGTTCCGCAATACCAGATAAGTTAATACCGCGCTAGGTGCTTCACTTATCGATGAACTTCCTAAGCCTAGATCATTCCATAGAATTGGTTCCGTGACAAGCTGAATATGGGTGGAGAGTGGATGCTCAAGCAAGGACTGTAGAACTTGTTCTGGCAGGAAGGCATACAACAAAGCACACAACTGACTTTGTAAGCTCATTGCGTCTCCTGATGCCATGCCTTCTCTCCTTTTTGCGAGGTGGACGAGGACTGCCTTGCTTGCATTTACAGGATGCTTCTGATGACGAACCCTGCAGAAATTCCAAACTGATAAACATTTCTGGATCAGGAAAAGTTCAGAAGCTCCTGAGAAGTTTTGTTGAGAGTGATCTGATGATGTGAACTTTCAGCTTCGGGTGGCAATATATGACATGGTCGCTGTATACTTCTGCAATCCACTCAAGATCAGCGTGTGGCATCTGGATTCCCAACTTTACTCTTCAGTTCTGATGTTGCCTACTTTCAAGCGTTATGACCACCTGAACTATGCATGAGGGTCCAGTATATCTAGTGGAGATGGCATCAGCTTCCAGAACCTGTTTTAACAGAGTTCCAAAGAGCAATTTGTATAGTCAGAGATCTGCTCACAAGTTCATGCCAATGTAGATCCTGACCAGCGCATGAATGGGATAAATGCAAAGGCAGAAAGAGGGTGTATCATTGGTATCAGCAAGACGACATCACTCCGTGTAGGTGGACACTCCTTTAACCTGAATCTCCACATAGCAGAACAAAACCCATGGAATTGTACAGTCTCCCCGTGGGAGTTACAAACCTCACAACGAAGCACCAAATCACCGACAAACGAAGAGACAATGATGCGAAATTCTTATACTTTCCCACTTTTCCAGGATTCAGATGTTTCTCATCTGTATCACTCCAGTGTGTTGCAAAACCTTGTTACGAAAGATCCTGCAACAGAGTCAATTCAAGAATTCACTACTTACGTCAAGGAGCTTGGACAAGAGAAGTCAAAGAAATTTGTTTGCAGGACAGTTGATGTGGCTGAGCAATGTGATAAGCCACATGTTTCAATCCATGACCATCTGCGCAGGAATAACGCCCCACATTTGTCACTTTATACGAAGTGGTAAATACAAAAAGGACAAAGACCAAGAAAATTGTTTCTGAAGACAGACAAAAATGTCCTCCGACGTTCTAATTAACTGCCTTTGAGGCGGGTCGGCAGTTTCATTGCATCTGTACTCAAACATGCAGCTTCTTCCGGTCCCTGTATCCCTTGCCGAATGAATGGTACACTACACACTGTAAACAAGTCTACTTCTAACGTATAACAGAAGACAGACTGTCCTGAGGCAATTCAAAATTCATGACACGTCAAACTTGCCTTGTCATTGATGACAAGCATTGTATACTCTTGGAAAGCCTGATTGATGCTGTAACCTTGGAGATCTGGCCGACACGTTCGTGAAACTGTGCTGAAAGCAGGTTCCAAATATCAAAGATTGATATGTGTTCGACAGATACAGGAAGAAAACAATCAAGGGTACAACCAGAACGCGCGCAGTAAAGCAGCGACGGCAATCAGATGGCTTGTGGAAGGTCATGATGTACCTCTTCAAAGAACTGTCAAATTTTCTGTCACTAGCTGATAAAAAGCAGATCGAGCACATTTCTTGTCTGAGGAACTGTTCGCAGGTGCCTAAGGATAAAGAAATTGTAGTTGCCAGGGGATTTCGAGAGGAACTCGAGGTCAAGTCATCAAAAGGTACAACTGATTTGACACCTCTGAAATCCACACATGAAGAAGTGGACACAAGATTGGTGCTGCATGCCGTCCACAGCCAGTTTAATATAGTTGTGTCTTCCATGGACACTGATGTTCTCCTGCTTCTGGTACCCACTTTCACGTACGCAATGCGAGCATCTCTGGATGATGTTGGGCACATTTAAGAAACGGCAGTATATACCCATTGATGCAGTTTCAACAAACTACCAAGAGGCTCAGCAGCATCCTTGCTAGCATATCACGCATTGACTGGGTGTGACACCACCTCCTACATCGCGAATCACACCCAAACGATCATCATGGAAGGTCTTCGAAGAGCACCATGAATTGCTGAAGAACTTGGGCATTGAGTGAACTCACAGAGGAAACCATCAAATCTTCGAGAAACCTTGTCTGCAGAATATACAATGTGCACACAACAGACTCTGCTGATGCAGCACGGCATTTATTGTTCTCCAAGAGGTGGGAAACCAGAAGCCATGGCCCCAACAAGTGATGCGCTCCGTTTCCATTTGTGAGATACACTATCAAGCGATTATATGGAGAAATTCCCACTGCCCCACACCTGGAGCTGTTAGCTGGCGCCCGTGGTGGGCGGAGTTCAAGGAGGAGCCTCGCGCGGTTCTCGCCCAATCAGGGAGATGTGAGCGAGTTCCTCGGCGCGTCGTCCAATGACCACAGCCCACGCAGGATAATGTTCCTCTGCCTGTTTGGGGCGGTCCGCAGCGGGCCGTCACGCCCCCCCCCCCCCCCGTCCAATCAACGGCCTTTGGTGCCCGTTTTGGCCAATGACAGGCGACGAGCGCACTTTGCGCGCCCAAAACTGCCCAGTGAGGAGAGCGGGGAGGAGGAGGCGCTGCCCCCCCCCCCCCCCCGACAAGGTGAATAAGGTTGCGGCGTGATCGGACCGAGAGGAGAGCGTTTTGGTTGTCGGGACGAGCCGCTGTACGGAGCTCTCGGCTCTGATTGCATCTCGCTGGCGCCTGGTTCTTCTGACCGCTTCTCGAGTGCGTGTTCTGGCTCTGCTCGTCCCGCCGCTGGCGCTGGTCGGGTCTCTCTTGTCGCTGCTCGGGCTGGTCGCAGCGATCCCTCACCTCGTTCTCGCCGCCGCTGGATTCGGCTGCCCTGGTCCGTTCTTGCCGACTGGTGCTCCGGGAAGGTCGGACGTCGAGCCGCACGCTCGCGGCCAGGTACCTGCCACGCTCTCGTCCCTGAACTCGACTTCCCTCTGAGCTGAAGGGATAATAAAGACCATTTTGTTCCGTTTCTTTTGGGTGTGCGTCTGTCTGTGGGCCCTGTCTGTAAGTAGTAATTGGATAAGTGCTTTCGCTGTACATTGTTAACCTCGCCATCGAAGATGGATGGAGGTTACTGTTTTCACCCCTGTCTGTTTGTTGTTGAACAGTATTACGGAAAAACTCCTGACGGATTTCGACGAAACTTGTGGGGGTTAGGTATGGTCCAAGCATCATGCCATTAGATTTTGGACTTGGTCCAAAAAAAAAAATTAGAAAATTTTGCAACTTTTTTTCCAAAAAAAATTCGATTTTATTTGAAAAATTTGAATTTTTTTTTTGCATTTTATACATGTTTTAAGTGATTTCCAACCCCCCAAATAAATTTGTTAGAGAAAAAAAACCCATAAATTTGCAACTAATTTTTCAAAAAAATTTCGATTTATTTCTTTGGCATTTCTACATGTGTGTCGATCTAGTTTAGTTTATTCAATCGTGGTCAGTAGAGTCTGATCCGTTTGACTACAATGAATAGGATATCAGGTTCACTTAAGTGACCCAGCAGTATTGGCGCGGAGGTTTTGCACTCTACCGAGGCTCCCCCCTCTAGTTTGCCTTGCTTTAGTCGGTTTTAACTCTGCTCTTATGTGTTCCTTCCCCAGCCATTGTAAATAAATATCCATGTGTTAAATGTATCAGCCGTTTTTAACCTCCGCCATCGAAGATCAGAGGTTACTGTTTTCACCCCTTTCTGATTGTTACTTCGAAATCAAGATTTCGTAAGTATATTGATGACTTCCGTTTCTGTTTGTTTGTGTGTTTGTTTGTTTGTAGGCACGATACTCAGAGAACGAAGAAGCTACCAATGTCATATTACACCACTGATTCAGGAGGGTGTGGCAGTGCTGATTAGATTTTGGTCAAAATCGGTCAAAGGTTAAGGTCACAGTGAGGTCAAATATTCGATTTTTTGATGGGTCGTCCCATGATGCAGTTGCGCTCGAGCAGACACTTCGTTGAGTGACGTTAAGGTTTTGCGTGGAGAAATGGAGATTTTTTGCTTCGCTCGACGTTACGAGTTCGTTTTAACTCGATTTTAATCTGTCTTCAGTTTTGCGATCGCTTAGACTCTTAAAACTCGGTTGTCGAAATTCTGGTAAAAATCGGATGTTTTGGAGACGTTTTAAGATTGTATAAAAAATACTTCACTCGAAGCTCACGGGTACGTCCCATGATGCAGTGCCTCGAGAAGACGCTTCGTTGAGTGACGTTAAGGTTTAATTGCGTGGAAATGGAGTATTTTTGCTTTCGCTCGACGTTACGAGTTCGTTTTAACTTCGATTTTAATTTTGTCTTCGGTTTTTGCGCATCGCTTAGGACGCTTTGAAACTCGGTTGTCGAAATTCTGGAACAGCGATGAATAACTGATATATATATATATATAAAGTCTTTTATCAGATTCTTCTGAAAAGTAATACACCCATTATCTGGCATATTCCTGCTGGTACTAGAATCACTTTTTAAAAATAAAAACAAAAAATGGAATTTTATAAGAAATCTAGTTTTTGTCTGGGACTCATTATCGCAAACCACAGTGTAAAATCGTAGACCACAATGAATTCAGAATTCAAGCTCCCCTTGGGCTTCTGACTGATTCATGCTTTTATTAACAAGGTCAGAGGTCAAGTTGATGATTTCGTAAGTACAGTCTATGACTGCTTGTTTGTTTGTTTGTTTGTGAACAGTATTACGGAAAAACTCCTCGACGGATTTCGACGAAACTTGGTGGGGGGGGTTAGTATGGTCCAAGATCATGCCATTAGATTTTGACTTGTCGCCTCCCCCCCCCCCCCAAAAAAAATTTGTTAAGAAATTTTTTTTCTGCATTTCTACATGTTTTAAGTGATTTCCACCCCCCCCCCCCAAAAAAAAGTAGAGAAGAAAAAAAAATTTTTTTTTTTGCATTTCTACATGTTTAAGTGATTTCCAAC
Source organism: Eptatretus atami (assembly GCA_035128595.1). Lineage (NCBI taxonomy): Eukaryota > Metazoa > Chordata > Myxini > Myxiniformes > Myxinidae > Eptatretus > Eptatretus atami. The sequence continues at coordinate 10,482,170 of CM068968.1, forward strand.
CCCCCCCCCCAAAAAAAATTGTTAGAGAAAAAACATTTTTTGCAACTTTTTTTCAACAAAATTTCGATTTATTTTTTCTACATTTCTACATGTTTTTCAGTGATTTCCAACCCCCCCCCCCCCAAAAAAAAAAAATGAGAAAGAACTATAACTCTGTCAGCATGTTGACATCATATTTAATGAATAAGATAAGGTTCACTTGAGTGACCCAGCAGTATTTGGTGGCGGAGGTTTGCCACCTCACCGTGCTCCCCCTCTAGTTGTGGTTCTTTTATTGTTTAGCAAGGTGCATGTTGGAAATTTGGGAAAGCGGCAAACTGTACATTTTCG
>CM068968.1:10484960-10507569 GCA_035128595.1 Eptatretus atami
TGTCTACTTGCAACACCTGTTCGTAATTCAGCAATGCGCCTGGCCTGTTGAACAATCTACTTAGGATTCTTTGACCGCTAGCTTGATGAAGAGTACTTGCAGACCAACATGTTTTGGAGGTCCCATTTTTTGCCACACTGACGGCAGTAGACAAAATCTTGTGCCACACTCAGAATTCTGCTCCGGACATTTCTTTCTTCTATTGTTCCCAGAGCTATCATCTTCAAGGGATGCCTGGCCACGACGATCAGTCTCAGTAGCCATATATAAACTCTCGGGAATGCATGCTATAGCATCTTCTCACTGACAGAGAACCCTTTGTGTCCCTGGAGTTCCACATGTCTCCACGGGACTTCATAGCTACATGAACAGTGAAAGGAAAATGTCATCCTGGGGCTCATACTTTACTTAGGAAAGAGCTAACTTTTCCTTCACTCTCCTCTGTGTTCTGCCTTCATCTGCAAAACCTGCTTGGCTGGTACTTAGTGGAAATCATACGGTTTTTCATTTCTGATATACAACTGTCAAGGAGGTTCGAAAGAAATGAAAATGTCCCCAAGCTGTACTGCCAACTTTTCCTTTGAATGTTTCCTTCTTCTGGCCTTTGATGGGACGGCTGCAATCATGGTTGAAGATTCCTCAGCCAGCTCCTTATACCTTTCCCATACATCATCCAGAAGAATTCACATGTTCCTTTGTCAGCTTGCATTGATGGAGCTCTTGGCAAAGCCATATCATAGCAGGGTCTTTTTGCTGACTCCTGCCTTTGTTTGGAAGGTAGGACCTTGTAAATGCGCTAAGAACAAGGCAGATGATATTTGGCTTCAGTCTGCAATTTAGGTCAATCACTCCTGCCAGTCGAAAGGCCAACTTTGTAGTCAAGAGATGTGAGGCGTGTTAATTTATTTGATCACTCATTTGCTTTAGTCGTGACGGATATCAGTCGTGCCTTCTTATTCAATTTGACAGAAAATGCAAAGGCTCCAGTTGACTGGCTCGCACACCTTCTTCGCAATAAACGCCTGTTACCACCTGGAACAACCTGAACTGCAAACCTTGCTTCCCTCTGGCTTGAATACTCTGTCTGAGATCCTCTGAAGACGTTCTATTTTACTCTTGTCCGTGAAGTGGGCATAGCACATTCTGTGCCACACAAGAGATACGGCTGTGGCAGAATCTAATTGCTTCTCAGACGATCAAATTAAGTCTATATTTTTGGAGTCCCTCAGCTTCTTTCTGCTACAGGCTGCATATTCCTGAGTTTTGTGAGTCCATGTTCAGTTGCTTCACTCAGGTTTTTTCTGGCTTTATGCGTTTGGCAGCAAATTCACAGGCTGTAGTCTACAGGTGACGGCCTCTTCAAGCTAATCACGGGATCCATTGTAGCCTGCAAACAACCAATGAATCATTAGTATAGGCCTACACAAAGCCCTTAACAACTTAACAGTTAACTTAACAACTTAACAGTTGTTCACAAGTAAAATAGATTAGCATTTGTGCTGGTTATAGTAGTGCCTGTCCCAAGAAAGTGCCCAAAAATTGTCAATTTGGCAGCCATTTTGTTTATGCTAATTAAATGGTAAAAAACTCAAAAATTCAGCTTGGAACAGGGCTAGTCGAATTCAGCATACCTTAATTATGTTAAAAAGTCATGTTCCCAACTTTTAAAAAAAAATACTTCTAGACCTTATTACAGGGCCCTTTTCGAGAAATAATTCTGTCTATTCTCAAATCTGATTTATGTGAAATAGTTGTCATTTATGCTCTATTTTCCAAAGTTAGTCTTTTCTGAATTTTTTACAATTTTTGTGACTTGTTTTTACAGAGAAACAAATGAAACTGGTTTCTTGTTCCAACTGTTTCCAGTTGTTCGACCTGGAAGTTTTCAATTCACACAAGACTCGGACCATTTGTCAAGGAACTGACACATTTAGCATCGTGTCTTACAACCGCAATTGTAAACGTTGTACAGAGACCCTCAAGAATACCCAAGGAAGTGAAAGACCACACAGGTGTTCTTTGTGCAACAAATCATTTCCCACATTATCATCTTTAAATCTTCATAAGAAAACACACACAGGTGAGAAGCGCTACAAGTGTTCTTTGTGTCCTAAATCTTTTGCTCAATTGAAAAATTTTAACGAACATCTTAGAGTGCATGCAGGTGAGATGTCTTACAGGTGCTCTGTGTGCAACAAATCGTTCAGCTTTATCTCAGAGTTGCAAATACATGAAAGAATCCATTCGGGTGAGAAGCCATTCAAGTGTTCTCTTTGCGGTAAAGTGTTTGCTCGTTCATCAGGTTTATACGAACATCAACGAACACACACCGGCGAGAAGCCGTACAAGTGTTCCCTTTGTTGCAAATCATTTTCTCGCTCATCAACTTTATACGTCCATCAAAGAATACACACCGGAGAGAAGCCGTACAAGTGTTCCCTTTGCTGTAAAGTGTTTGCTCGTTCATCAACTTTATACGTCCATCAAAAAACACACACCGGAGAGAAGCCGCACACGTGCTCTGTGTGCAACAAGGGTTTCCCTGTTTTCTCAGCATTGCAAAAACATGAAAGAATCCATTCGGGTGAGAAGCCATTCAAATGCCCTTTTTGTGGCAAAACGTTTGCTCGCTCATCAACTCTACACATTCATAAAAGAACACACACAGGAGAGAAGCCGTACAAGTGCTCCGTGTGTCATAAGGCCTTTGGTCAATTGACACATTTCCGCAATCATAAAAGAATACACACCGGAGAGAAGCCTTACAAGTGTTCTGTGTGTTTTAAAGCCTTTTGTCGATCACTTTCCTTAAGGATTCATCAAGGCACTCATACGGGAGAACATCCATACAAGTGTTCTTTGTGCAACAAATCATTCATTGTGTTATCATCTTTAAAACTACATCAAAAAGTACACAGTGGAGAAAAGCCGTACAAGTGTTCTGTTTGCAGCAAGCATTTTCAAACTTCCTCATCAATGAAAAGACACGAAAGAATTCACACAGGTGAGAAGCCCTACAAGTGTCCTGTGTGTTTTAAAGCCTTCAATCGATCACTTTCCTTAAAGATTCATCAAAGAATACATACAGGAGAACATCCGTACAAGTGTTCGTTGTGCGACAAATCATTTACTGCGTTATCATCTTTAAAACTACATCAAAAAACACACAGTGGAGAAAAGCCGTATAAGTGTTCTGTTTGCAGCAAGCATTTTATAACTTCCTATTCAGTGAAAAGACACGAAAGTATTCACACTCGGGAGAAGCCCTACAAGTGTTCTGTGTGTCTTCAGGCCTTTCTTCTTTCGCAAACTTTGAACAATCATCAAAGAATACATACACGAGAGAAGCTCTGCAAGTGTATTGTTTGCAACAAGGTTTTTGGTCATTCCGCACAATTATATCAACATAAGAAAACACACAGTGAAACAAGACCACACAGGTGCTCTGTTTGCAGTAAGGATTTTCCAACTTCCTATTCATTGAAAAGACACGAAATAATTCACACTGGACAGAAACCGTACAAGTGTTCTGTGTGCTGCAACGCGTTCACTTATTCGTCGAATTTACACAAACATCAAAAATTACACTCTGCAGAAAAGCCCTACAAGTGTTCTGTGTGTCTTAAGGGCTTTAGACTTTCTCAAACGTTGAAGAAACATCAAAGAATACATACACAAGAGAAGCTCTACAAGTGTTTTGTTTGCAACAAGGTTTTTGGTCATTCCGCACAATTATATCAACATAAGAAAACACACAGTGGAAGAAGACCACACAGGTGTTCTGTTTGCAGTAAGGATTTTCCAACTTCCTATTCAATGAAAAGACACGAAAGAATTCACACTGGAGAGAAACCCTACAAGTGTTGTGTGTGCAGCAACGCGTTTACTTGTTCATCAAGTTTATACAAACATCAAACAGTACACACTGGGGAGAAGCCCTACAAGTGTTCTGTGTGTCTCCAGGCCTTTCGTCTTTTGCAAACTTTGAAGAATCATCAAAGAATACACACAGGAGAAAAGCCATTCAAATGTTTTGTTTGCAGCAAGTTTTTTCGTCATTCTTCAGATTTATATAAACATAAAATAATACACAATGGAAGAAGACCACACAAGTGCTCTGTTTGCAGTAAGGATTTTCCAACTTCCTCATCAATGAAAAGACATGAAAGAACTCACACAGGGGAGAAGCGCGACAAGTGTCTTACAAACCAGTGAGGAGAAAGCAAACAGGCACACGCACAACCCTGGCGTATGCCTTCTTGGCACGACTCCTCTGAGTGCCATTGGTGACCCCTGTCAAGCAGCTGAGGCTCTAAGGCCTCCTTGGGAAAACAAAATGTTTGGCTGTCAAAAATATGCCAAACAATGACAATCGGTCACAGAAAATGACTAAAGGGACACAGACCCCTTATAGGCTGAGGCTTAAGTCTGTGCAGCCACACCGAGCAGCCGGAATGTGTTCTGAAAAGGATAATGACTGAAACTTCTCCAGTGAGGAAGAGGACCCCTGCCTCACGATAGGACAGAGCAGGTTCCAGACGAATCGGAGAAGATTAAATGAAGAGCATGGAGGAGAAGGAAATCATCTGTTAATGTGTATTCTGCGCATGAAACATTGTTGATTAATTATCGTTGAAGGAGAGAGATTCATGAACCAGTTGACAATTTGGTCCATGAATAATGATCATTTACTGAAAAAGGAGGAGATTTTGAGTTCTGGGAGAAGTTCCTCCCACCTTCTGAAACCTGCAAATGGAGATAACAATAAACAAGAGAAGCCTCACTAGTAAGAGTTCACATTGTTCGAACAAAACCATTGCCATTACTAGAGAGTTCATAGAACACGATACCCCCACACCCGTAGTGTTCAAGTATACGAGGTGTGTTCAAAAAGTATCCAACCTTAATTTTTCGTGCGTAAACAAATGAAGCTAGGGAGGCGTGGTTTGGTGCACGTATGTAGGCGATCCTAATCCGTATGCGTGAATATTTTCCCGCCTGCAGAAGCTGTCAGTCGCCGACAGACCGCCGATGAGTGAGGAAGTGTAAGTGAGCACCGTCGGATTTTCGTTTTTGACAAAATGACGGAAAAACTTGAACAACGCTACTGCATCAAATTTTGTGTAAAGCTTGGCGATTCCCAAGTGGAAACGATCCGCAAGATTCAACAGGCCTTCGGGAAGGAAGCAATGGGCACCACACAGATAAAAGAGTGGTACAACCGCTTCAAAGATGGTCGCACATCAGTGGAAAGTGAAGCACATTCTGGTAGGCCCTCAACATCCCGAAATGAGATCGTCATTGACCAAGTGAGGACCCTGCTGATGCAGGATACTACCAAGAGGTACTGCGTCGCCTTCATGACGCTGTGCGACGCAAACGGCCAGACCTGTCGGCAGCGGTCAATTGGTAGCTCCATCACGATAACGCACCCGCCCATTCTTCACATTTGATACAGAGTTTCCTGGCCAAACACAACACACCTGTGCTTCGTCAGGCTCCCTACTCTCCCGACATGGCTCCGTCTTCTTCTGGCTTCTGGCTTTTTCTTCTGACTTCTGGCTTTTCCCCAAGCTCAAAATGCCCCTGAAAGGGACCAGATTTCAGTCCAGAGAAGACATCATGCGGAATGCGACGGACCAGCTGCGCGCCATCCCAAAAGAGCCGTTCCAGCGCTGCTTCCGACAGTGGCAGAACCGTTGGGAGAAGTGTGTGGCAGCCCAAAGGGACTACTTTGAAAGAGATTAGTGTAAGTTTGTTGTATCTGGATACGAGTATTTTTTTATGAACAAAGGTTGGATACTTTTTGAACACACCTCGTACACTTCACTCATACTAAAATATGCAATTTGGTGTCTGTGTGTAGTTTTGACCGCGATACATTTGATCGATACTTATCCAATCTCAACCAAACTTGACAGGAGGACAAAGGGTCACACAATGGAGGTTGTAGCGACTTAATTTGCCTCCCCTCCCCAAGAGGGTTTTCTGCTTTGAGCATAATCCGTGTTATGACAGCTAATCATGACATTTTTTCCAAGGCCACTTCTAATAATAAAATCAATATAAATACAGAGATCATAGAACACATTACCTCTTGCAGGTACGCTGTCTTGAGAAAGGACATGGGCGGGGTCAACAAGCAGATAATTTGATTGGTCGTGATGACAGAAGATGCCGTAATATTGTCACCAAGTACCGCGAAATGGAAGGGTTTTGAAAGTGCCAAAAAAGCGATTTGTGTTCTACAGTGTCCAAGTATGTATATTATTACTGGAAATTGAAATAAAAAAAAGATTTTGAAGGTTCTACAAAACTTTTTTTTTGGAAGTCATCTTTTACACCACCTTGTTTTTTTTACCCTCATAAGGTAACGTGGGATTTTCAGGAGCCCAAGCCTAACATATATTTAGAAATAAAACACAAACAAATATTTCTTCTTGAAATTTTTAGTAAAAAATTATAAAAACAGTTATTAAGAGTAGATTAATCTAGTTTTGGTCTTAAAATATTACAAAGGGTTTCAATTTGATATGTACTTAATGTTATTGCAATAAAATGATTAGAACATTTTTTTTCTGAAAAAAATATTCCTTTGGGGGTGGGGGGAGTCCGAAACACCCCAGGTTGCCCAGATTTTACTGCGGGTTAAAGGTTACTTTTAATGGTTAACACCTTACATTAGTTATCTGTGCCTGTTATTGGTGTCCTTTATAACGTATTTCAAAACAGTATGTTTCCTATTTGGAATGATTTTCAATTTTGTTCGACTGCCAGACAGGCAGAGTAAAAAAAAAAAATTGGGGTCGAAGGGGGTATATGGGGTCAGGTCAGATATAGGAGCATGCACCGGAGCAGCGCGTCGCTGCGTCCAATTTCCGCCAGTACTCCAGGGGTGTATGGCCATCCCCCAGGCAGATGCCTGGCCCATCCCCATCTTCTTGAGATGCCGATCAACCTGCTGAAACCACGAGACATGTGGTCAGCCCATTGGCCTCCTCCACTCATGAGGCTCCCTTGCTGAGAGAATCTGGTGAGCAGGATCAGCGTCAGGAAAACAAACCACATGTCCATACAGCCACAGCTGATGCTCACGGACTATGCAGGTAACAAATCTCATTTGAGTCTCTCTCAGCAACCTTGGCACAACTCCTCTGATAACGTGTCTCATTTGATATCTTATTTGATATCTAATAAAATCTCATTAGAGTCTCAGCAACCTTGGCACGACTCCCCAACTCCTCTGACACAAAATCTGACTAGCAATAGCCAAGGACTAGCATTAGCCAGGTCTCTTCTCCAAAGAGACCTGGTACCAAAGGAATTAAGTTTCCGTCTCAGATCCCTGGTCAGAGTCCAAGTTTCACATCCATAGAGCAAGACTGGAAGCACCCAAGGACCTGAAGACTCAGACTTTCGTCCTCCTGCACAGGTGGCGACAGTGCCGCACCCCATGATCTCGTGAATCCATGACTCCCCAGGCCTGACCAAGACGTCTATTGACCTCTGACTCACAGCCAGCAGAGACATTATATTCACTGCCAAGGTAAATGAATCTCTCCATGACCTCAACATCCTCACCACAAACAGGTACAGACAGGATAGCAGCATCCAAGATGTCATTGAAAGCCTGGATCTTAGTTTTGATCCAGGAAACCCGTAATCCCAGCGGCTCCGACTCATTCAGCACCTCGGGGGCCCCCAAAAGGACATCAAGAGTCTCCGCAAAGATGACTGCATCATCTACGAAATCAAGGTCAGAGATCTTGACATTCCCAAACGATCTCTCCGACATCATTCCCAGAATCCAGTCCATAGAAGCCCTGAAAAGTGTGGGGTCCAGTACACACCCCCGACGAACTCCAGTAACAACTGGAAATAGTTGGAGATGGTATCCCTATTCCAATCGGAGATACGTATTTGCTTTCTTTTATTTTTGTATTTACCCCCCAAAATATGTATTTGTTTTCTTCTCCGAAATTACACACACAAATTCGATGAAACTTGACCACAACCTTCATCACCCATGATATAACAAAGTTTGTTCACGCCATTTAAAAAATCGGGGTCCAAGGTGGTCTATGGGGGAGGTGGGAGGGTTGCCCCCAAAATAAGTATTTGCTGTCTTCTCCAAAACTACACACACAATTCCGATGAAACTTGACCACCACCTTCATCAACCATGACATTCCAAAGATTGTTCACGACATTAAGAAAAAAACATAAGGGCGATAACCCGGGGTTCTCACCTGGTCGCGGCTGTATACGATAACCAGGGAACCACTGGTAGCCATGGATGACCCACAAAATATGTAATGGAGAAGAAAGTAAATACCTCCGGTTGTGTTTTTTTAATGCCTTTCATTACTTTCATTTTAATGCCATTTCATTTCATGTAATGAAAGGGATATAAACCTTTCATTACAGAGGGTTTTGTGTCAGCTGTAGGCGATACTGCCGCTCAGAGACCTGTTAAAATATTGAGAGACACGGGGGCATCTCAGTCTTTGATGCTTGAGAGCATTTTGCCGCTATCTGAAAAAATGGAAACTGGTACCAGTGTACTCTTACAAGGAATTGGTGGTTTTGTTTATGCACCTCATCAGTTGGTTAACCTAAAGTCATCGTCGGTATCCAGACATGTTACTGTAGGGTTACAGTCTACTCTTCCTGCTGAAGGAGTTTCTTTTGTCATCGGAAATGATTTAGCCAGTGGTAGGGTCTCGATGAAACCACAGAGGGTGGAAGAACCGATAGCAGAGAGTAACACGGAGCAGCCAGAGCCGTAGATTCGTGATGTGTTTCCATCATGTGTAGTGATCAAGTGGAAGATCAAATACTGCATTTGAGTCATCAGAAGGAACGCAAACATGCCTGCCAAGCATCCCTGACAAATCAAGGCCTGGGCGAAAACTAACAGCTGCATGTGACCCCCACCCTCACCTTTGTGAGAAATGCCACACGGCGGGACCCTCCCATTCCTCATGGTAAAGCCCGGCCGCCTTAACCGCTTTGCAGCGTGCCCGACCCATCATTATGACCAGCGCCATGCCTCACCACCCGGAGACTGTCACGGAGCTTGTATCTCCAGAGGCAGGACAAGGCCATGCCCCACATCTACCCCGGATCCATGCAGTATCTACATTTGAGGCAGGGGACTGGGTACGGACAGAGCCAACAGAACACAAAGATGTCCCATCTGTTCATCACCAGGCAGGGTATGTAGCGCACAAAGAGGACAGCCACGAATGACCAGATATCCTCCACATTACACCCCCTCTCCTGGTGACAGGGCACTCCCAAAGGAAAATCCTGATGGTTTTGTCCACAGTGTACAAAGGTCGAGGACAGTGGATGGAGGTGTTCTGGTTCCTCTGGTGCAGAAATACCCGGACTGGAAGACACCCATGGGCTGCTGGCCACACGACGGCCCAATGGTCATTCATGAGGAATGGAGCCAAAAGGTTTTTGTTTTACTTTTAGACATAATTTTTTGAATGTTGAATATAATACAGAGCCAAGGTTTGTGGAGAGCAAGAACACTGAATGGATCAGGACGCAACAGAACAAAAGGAACGGTAGAGAGGAGGGGACGGATACCAACAGTAGTTTTGAAGGAGAAAGAGGAAGATGGACAAATAGTGGGTGTGGGGTGGAATGAGGGGTAGGGGATGATGCATGAGCTGAACAAGATGTATACAAAAGCAAACTTCTGTCTTTCTGGAAAATCCTCTATCTATTTGCTGAAGACTACACCCTTTGGCATGACCGCTCATCATTCAGAATTCAGGCTGCAGCCTCTTCCTTCTCTTCAGACCTTGAAAAAAAAAATCAAGCTGGTCAAACACTTGGAATATGTCTTTCAATCCTGACAAATTTCACACTCTCACTCAAAAGGACCGTCTGGCAAACCCTCCTATCTACTTTCTAAACAATCATCTTGAGGCAGTTCAGTCATTCATACTCGTGGATCTCACCATTGGCCATGATCTTTCTTGGGCAAACCACATTTCAAAGTTGGCCTTCAAAGCCACCAGCTGTGCATCCCCATCGTACAAAGTCACACCTGAACTCCGTACTTGGCACAGCTGAACTCCTATCCACCTACAAGGTGTTCATCCGCAGCTTGATGGAGAACTGCTCTTCCCTTTGTGCTGGCTCCCCTACCTCACATCTTGCTCAGCATGATGCCGTGGAAACCAAGGCTTTCAAGATCATTGGAATCTTCCCATGCTGAAACTGAGTCTATGGGCCTATCACTTCACCTTCACAGACAGTTCAGTGGTCTGTCTTGTACAGCCTCCTTTCTAGTCTTGCACCCTCTGCTCTTTCCGTGCTTTGTCCCCCCCCCCCCCCCACACACACACATACACCTCGGTTTCTGGAGGGTTCACACGGTCCACCATCAACCTAAATCCAAGAAAGGAAAACAAAATACAGAGGGAGAAGGGTAAAGACAAGAGAAAGGGAATAACAGAACTGCAACACCAAATTACAGGTGCACCCACACAGATGCCATAAGACGACCACAGGGCGGTGGAGGGTGGGGGAGAGAAAAGTGAGAAAGAGAAAAAGAATCAGTCGAAAATTATTAAATTTTCTTTCAGGATTTCCTTAGACTAGCTCATACTGAACCAAGATAAGTATCGGTCAGTAACATTTCCTACTCAGTCAGTATCGGCCGGTAATTAGTCGGACGACATTTATCTTCATTATACTCACAAAAAAGTTTTGAGGCTTGCACATTTCAACGTATTCACATTCTGGTTGAAGAAGATGAGTACATTGATCTTTATACTCCATAAACAATTATTTTGTAGGTGGAAGACAATGTTAAGTTTGATTTGAAAACAACCTGGCTGTCTGAGATTAGTGCAGTGAGACAAACCAAACAAAGAAATATGTTGCATATGGCAATGATAGCAGTGTACAAATGATCACAGACAAGGTTACATTGGTAGTAATAGCTTTAATAAAATTTATGACCACCAATGACCCCATACAAGGGTGTACATGTCTTTTCATCAACCATACATGACAAACCAGTTCTCGCTGCAAGTTGCTGCACCACTCTTAGACCAGAGATACTTGATCAAGAGATTTTTGGTGGAAATGGGACCACAAATCTCTCTAGGAAGTCACAAGCACGTCTTAATTGAATTTAAGTCTGTAGATTATTCAGGCCTGTCCATGTGAGTAATGTTGCCCTGAAATGCAACCTTGATGTGTAGATGTATTAACATCCCTAAATATGTAGTCGGGACCTTGCTGTTGAACAAGAGGATTGACTTTAACCAGACTTGGTGGTGTCATGATTAGAGTGTCTGCTTTGAGGCTGGGTGGTTAGCAGTTAGAACCCCAGCCGAGTCATACCAAAGAGTCTCAAAATGGTACGTGCTGCTTCTTTGCTTGATGCTCAGCATTTAAATGGATAGAGTACAGAAAAACAACCATAAGTTGGCAATACAAAACTAGCACAGGCTTTGATGGACCTCATGGCCTCCTCTTGCATTGAAATTCCTGGTTGTTGAATACAGGCAAAATAATCTTACTACACCTGACAACCAGTATTCAACCTACCCCCCCCCCCCCCCCCCCCCCCCAACCCCATAAAATGAGATCATCTATTCAGGTTTATATCACCGGCTTGCCCCACCAAACCAATAATGCTGCCTAAGAGCAAAATTAGCAAACAATTCCCCAACCTCTTTTCAGACTCCAGCATGTCCATGTTTAATGTCGATGCAGATGTTGATGTGTCTGTAAAAATACCATGACACCAAAGTTTCACCTTTCAGTTAACGATCCTCGTAAGAGGTTGCAACTCTTGTGTGACACGAATGAGGTCTCTTTGTGAACGATCCAATCTGTGAATACCTTGTTAGTGGTCCACAAATGATACTGCAATGAACATTGTACTGGGAAGCAATCCAGTCTGAGTCATCTCCTCTTGAACCATCCCGGTGACACGAGCAAACTAATTTGGTGTTCAGTGATGTCTAGCCATTCCCAAACTGACTTGGACCAAACAAATAAACTGAGAGGCTAAGGAAGTGGCTCCCAGTGCCTTATGGTATCAGATACTCCATCCATCCATCCATTGGAACCATACTCTGTGCAGAGCGTTGGTGCTGCCTAAGCAGTCTCCTTGGCTATTGAGCACAATCCTGGACAGGTCGCTACTCTGACACAGGATACCAGCAAGCTGGCATTCATTTTGCTGACCTCAGAAGGATGACAGCAGAGTCAACCCCACCTTGTATTAATTCAACAGCTGAGTGGGATTTGAACTCAGGATCCTAGGATACCAAGCTCACCACCATAGCCATCAAGCCAACACCAGGCATATATCAGATACTCATGAGACTGCAAATGCTACTTCTACTCAATCAGTCATATAGCCCTGTTGCAATGTTCTCTCTCTCTCTCTCTCTCTTCTTCTCTCTTCTCTCTTCTCTTCTCTCTTCTCTCTTCCTCTCTCTCTCTCTCTCTCCCCCCCCCCTGGTTGCATCATTGGTTGGGATGCGGCTGTGCCGCTGATGCAGTATCCCCCTTACCAGTACACTGGTACTCATTTTGCCGACCTCGGAAGGATGACAGGCTGAGTCAACCTCCTGGTGTATATTAATTCAGCGGCCAACGGGACTTGAACTCAGGATCCTAGGATCCCAAGCCGCCACCCTAACCACTCAGCCAACACCAGGCTTGCATCTGTTGATTGCTCATCATTGAAAGACTTCACAGACAGACTTCCTCTCAAGTGTGAGTTGAATACATCCACTGTGGCATTGACACCAACTTGTCTTCTGTTTGTAGCCCTTTGTGTCTCATTCTTTCCTCGACTTCCTTTTAAATGATTTTTGTCTTCATCTGTGAATACTTGGAGTCTTTATTTCCATGGCAGTTTGCTTTCTGCTAGGTGGGTCCAGACCTTTATTTCTGGGGTGTTGTTTGCCTGTTAATTTGTCTTGAATCTGCAGTGCTACAGCTAAACCTGGTGTTGATATATTTGAAGGGGGATTCCGTTGTTATCCATTCTTGGAGTGCTTCAAAGTTTGTTCTTACAAGCTCCGCTTCGAAATCACTTTGTTGTGTTGTATTCGACAGAGTCGTGGACTTTCCCTGAATGGTCTCGATCTCATCTCTATTTTGTTGGCAAACTCTTCATCCAGACTACAATGTTTTCTTCTTGCTAGGACGTTGACATCATCATCAAGTTTGCTCTGCTCCTGCCCTCCCACGTATTTCTCCCCACTATTACTCACAGCTTTTTTGACTGCCATATCTGTCTGTGCTTGTACTGCCCGGTCTGGGTTAGCCACTTGAATCTGGATCTGCATCATTTTTCCCTGCCGGTTTACGGTACCACTGTTAGGCCTCTGATGTCGAACCCTGGCCAGAAGTCATGTCCTCTTGTGCGAGACCACTCCTACTTTCTGGTACCAGGTCTGGGTCCTTGTGTGTTACTGCTCTACGAAAAGCCCTGTGTACCAGCCCCTCTTTTGTAGCCACACTCACATTCTGCCCTTCCATTGGCAGTATACACCCACTATGGTCTGCTGAGGGATTCCCCTCATCCAAAGTCTGTATCATGGGACTTTCATGCCAAGTGCAAATAAAATCTGTCCATTGTGGCATTGGTGGCAATTCTCCATCTGTTGGCGACCATTCAATTCTTATTGCTTCTTTAACTCGCTCTTCCATTATTTTATTTTCTTCATCTGTGAAGGTTTTCTGTTGGTTTATTGTTGCTTTCATAGATTTTAGGGTTTGTCTTCCAACATGGTCTTTGTACCTGCAGTGTTTTCGAAATAGCTTCTCCCAAGTGTTTGGACTTTCTCGTCATATGCACTTTTGTCTGGCATATTCTCTAGCCCACAACATTATCCATTTTTCTTCTTTCGACCAGTTTTTCTTCTTTTGTTCAAGCAGTTGTGCTGGGGTCATTTCTCTATGGTCTTTAGCTGCTTGTCGTCTAGCTTGCGCAGTTATTTCCTTTACTCTGTCTGTTGATAGGTATTTGTGCACTGTGGATGCTACCGAGGAGATCTTTTTAAGTGAGACTTTATCCACTTTTGAAGATATGTTGGACTTTTTCAGTTGATCCTCGAAACGTTTTCCTTTTCCGTGTGTCCCCCATGCCTCGTGTGCAGAATGCGCTTGGCAATATAGGATGGTCTCCTTCTCCTCTATACTCCAGCTCACCTCTTTTACACATTTCTTTTTTTATCTGGAGCTTGGTTTGTGTTTTGGGGGCAGACAGCACATCCTTGTGTATTCTCAGGTGACTCCTCAGTGTTGCCCTGTCAGCAAACCGCTTATGACACAAAGAGCAGTTGTAGGGCTTTTCTCCTATGTGTATTCTCTGATGCCTTTGAAATGTTTTTTGTAGGAAAAAGCCAGAAGACACACAGTGCACTTGTAAGGCTTCTCTCCCATGTGTACTTTTTGATGTTGATATAAATGTGATGAATGACCAAATGCCATGCTGCATAAAGAACATTTGTATGGTTTCTCTCCGGTATGTATTCTTTTATGGAGATGCAAATATGAAAACAAAGCAAAGGCTTTGTTGCACACCAAACACTTGTATGGCTTTTCTCCTGTATGTATATTTTTATGTAAATTTAAATATGACAATGAGGAAAATGCATTGTTGCACACCGAACACTTGTAGGGCTTCTCTCCGGTGTGTATTTTTTTATGTCGATATAAATGTGCAGAACGAGTAAAAGCTTTACTGCAGACAGGACACTTATATGGCTTCTCATTTCCAGTGTGTAATTTTTGGTGGAAATACAGATCTGATAAATGACCAAAAACCTTGCAGCACAAAGAGCACTTGAAGGGCTTTTCATCCGTTTGAATAATTTGATGGTTTCTAAATTTTGCTCCGTCAACAAAAGTCTTACGGCACACAGAACAGGTGAAGGGCTTCGCTCCCATGTGTATTTTTTGATGAATGTGCAAATTTGTCAATCGAGCAAAGGCCTTAAGACACACGGAACATTTGAAGGGCCTCTCTCCTGTGTGTATTTTTTGATGTTGACACAAATATGATGAACGAGTGAAAGCTTTACTGCACACAACATTTGAATCGCTTCTCTCTCATATGTACTTTTTGATGGTGATATAGATGTGACGAATGATCAAAAGCCTTACAGCACTGCGAACACTTATAGAGCTTGTCTCCTGCCTGAATTATCTGATGCCTTTTCAATGTTTTTGGGCAAACAAAAGCTTTATGGCATGCAGAACATTTGTAGGGCTTCTCAATGTTTTTGATCTTCTTCACCATCTTTCTACAACTCCTGCATTTGTAGATGTTAAGCAAACTGGTAAAATTGTCAATGGCCTGGCAAGAAGTGTGTGTCGCGTGCTTGTTGAAATTAACTTCCTTGTAGAACAACTTGGAACATTTGGAGCAAGAAACCATTTTCACTTGTTTCTCTGCAAAGAAAATTACAAAAAAGCATCAGTGATCAACTATTACTGTGAAAAATTTAATGTATAGAACTTATAATTTCATTAAATATCAGGCCTTATGTCTACAAATGTCTGCTATATTAACCTTATGTTTGTTAAGCTACATATACATGATTCAAAGACATAGCAGAATTTTCGACCTCCCTAGAGAAGACGTCGAGTCCTGATATGAGTCAATCAATACAATTGAACCTACCTTTTCCACTTTAACTACTTATATAGAATTAGTCTCCTTTTTTTTTTTTCAAGATTCAGTATTTTCATTTAAATTGCGTTCATGTAAAAGATCGATTTAGGTGGAAAAAGGCAAAAAAACAAAAGTACATTATAAAATATCTATAGTTTTTTTTTTCAGCATACAACCTTCATAGATTGACCAATGGGTTAACATCAGCAAATGTTTAAAGACAAAATGTGCTGAGTGCATAGAAGTTTGTATTATCTTAATAAAAGTAGTTTTTTTCAGCAGCGCAAACCAAGCCTCGGAATGCACTCAAAATTGAGCTTGAGCGTTACACTGGTATGGTGTAAGCGAAGACAATGCTATAATCATGGGAGTTCTAAACGATTCATGATTTATTGACTAATTTCCCCTTTGGAAGTACATTGTTCACAAAATTCACCAAAAAGTTAAAACAGTTTTCTGAGACAGAAATGCACAAAAATACGGTAATTAACCACCAGAATATGCAGATTACAGACCTAAAAAAAATAAAATAAAGTTAAAACCAGTTTTTAAGACACTTATTACAATTTATTCAGGATTGATTAAAAAGTATCAAAATGTATAACAATTCCATCCTTTATGGCATCTTGTCCACTTTCACAGTTTGTTTGTAATCCCTATAAATTAATAAATCTCCATAATTATCAAATTACACAATGTATAATTACCCTTGAGGGCAAAATTGGTCAATAAATCACTTTCACTCATTTTCACTTGGTTTATTCAGTTTGCTTTGCTCCTTATAGCACAAACACCATTCATTCAGGTCAATTCACTTGGTAATTCAGAACCCCCATAATCATACGGCTGTTAAACAAAGATAACATCACTTTCTGTTTTTGATTATATTGGCTTTGTTCTCAGAACCTTGTGGTTTTTATGTTGCTAAGAAACTTCCTTGCCTCAGCCAGACAGTCACATAACAGTTAATAAATTCCGATGATGTGGTGGGGAAACAGAGGGGTATTCTTCATTTTATTTTTCTAATATTAATCTCCTCAAGAAATGTCTGTTAATAGAACCAAGTAAAAACCAAACCAAGGAATGGAGAAAATTACAACACTGGTATTTAAATGGGAAGTATAATGAATGTGAAAAATATCAAATAAATCTTATTGAAGAAATAACCAAATTCAACATACATAAAACAAAAAGGATTAAATTTTGAAACTTGTGACTTACAGCTTTTAAGAAATATAAACAACCTTGAATGGACAGAAAATTTTGATGGATGTCGAGTAATCCAAAAATATAAATAATAGTCAACGTATGTGGGTCAGGAGGAGCTCAAACAAGAATGTTCAGAGAAGTTTATCATTTTGTCTCTGCTCAAAAAGATATTTAAAACAAGAACAAAATCCCAGCATTTTATCTATTAACATTCTTGATGGTGATGAAAGAAGAAGAAAAAAAAATTCATTAAACTGCAAAACAGTTAAATTTTAATTTGTAGTCTATATGAATTAAATGTAAAATACCAATAACTAATTTACTCTTCATTATACCTTTCTTGTTTCATTAAAATAATGATTGTTTCTATAATACTTATTCGTAAAATGAACCAAAAATGTTTTCTCCATTGAAATCATATAATTTACAAGGCCAAGGTGCAGTTAAATGTTTTGTTTTTTTTTAAAGCAAAATTTGACCTTTTGACCATAAAATCACCTTAGAATTCAAGAATCCACCCACATATTCTTCCTCAACCTATGAACGACTGTTCTAGCATGGTTGCCTGCCATTAACAAACAATGCCGTTCAAAGTGTAAAATTGTTTGGCTGGTACACTATCAGGGATATACTCTATCATGGGAATTGGACCTGTAGGTGCTTCTATCATTTTTTGCTGAGGTGTACTTTTTAAAAGTGGTTTAAAATTTTTCTCGTTTTCATTCACACGCTTCTTCACTCATTAGTTTTTGTCTGTTTCATCTCTATGTCTTCCTCTTGTTTTACAAGTTTTTCTGATGTTATTTGAACCTTCTTACTCATTCTTGCACATCCATTTCACAAGTATATTTATTTAATGATAAATATCATTTAATATCTCATCTTGCTTCACAATTATATATTTAGATTTTCCAATCGTGCATTTCATATACTCCTCAAATTCCTTTTTACTATATAATGTTGAACAGTTATCTTTTCTGTAATTAAATATATGTGGAGAATTTAGCTTAAATAAAATAAAAGTATTGGCATTTTCATTTTTTTTTATTTACATGACCTAAGGCTTGGAATGAAGCCTGGTGTTGGCTTAATGGTTAAGGTGGTTGGCTTAAGATATCAGGGTCTTGACCTTGAGCCTGTTATTCCATTGAAATAAACTCCAGGTGAATTCACTCAGTCTGTCATCCTTCTGAAGTCAGCAAAATGAGTACCAGATTACTGGGGTAATTAGCAATTTGAGTATCCTGCGTCGGAATGGCGACCCGTCCAGGATAGTACTCCTTAGCGAAATGAAACTTCCCAGCAACCCAATGTGCCGAACGGCGTGAAAGGAAGTAATGGTTATTATTAAGGCTTGTAATGGAGCAGTCTCACACATACATGCACGTACGCACCGAGACCTGGTAGGTCTCCGTTCCTTCTCCTGAAACCCGCCTATGTGTGGAGATAGCAGCCAACAACAGCAACTTTCACGCACACATACGTACAGTATACAGTATATACATATATATATACTAATATATATACATATATATATATATATATATACATATATACATATACATGTATATATACAATATATACATACATGTATATATATACACATATAATACTATATACTATATTATATATATATATATTGTTACGGGTTTTAGAATCTGGTCTGATGAATGCATCCACACATCCAGGTCCTCAGACAGTTATTTCCTTAAATGCATTCAGCATTAGCCCCATCCCCATGTCTAATGGATCTTAAATGTGATGCATTGAGAAGGTAAAGGATCGATCCCCTCTCTTATGGGAAGCTTTTTTTCTTTACGACAGACATGTTCCACACATTTCTTTCACGAGCTCTGAAGCCCGCCTCATTTTCCTCAGCAACATTCTTTCGCGAGCTCCGACGCCGTCTTTTTGAGAGCGCACGGGTCTCATGGTAACCTGCCCCAGTGGGGCGGGTGAGCTTGGGGCAGACAGCACCCCGCAGACGGCCCCGGGATATAAAAATGAGAGAGAAAGCGTGAAGTACGTTATGTGAGGAGAGACGTTCTGAGATGTAAAAAGTGAGGAAAAAGCAAAGAGGGACGTTCTGAGAGAGAGAGACGTTCTGAGGAGAAAAAGTCTGAAGAGAGAAAAAGTCTAGAGAGAAAAATGTGAGGAGAGAAAGGAAGGGAAAAAAACGTTCTGAAGAGAAAAAGTGAGGAAGAAAAGCGAAAAGAGAAGGGAAAAAGCAAACGAGAGAAGCGACCAAGAAGCGGTGTCTGACCAGCGCCGAAGAGACAATTCGCCCTTCCGAGTGCTTCGGCAAGCGAGCGTGGTGCGTGTGGGTGAGCACGCCGCCCCAAGTGAGGCACGGGTCGATCACCAACAACACCAGGTCTAAACCCGCGATGGACGATCTCGGTGCCCTCCAAACTTCGACTGGCGTTCAAGCTGCGCCCGCGAGAGGTGCACGGCAAAGCTGGTGCTGGTGACGGACACGCACGCACGCATTTTCAGGACGTTTTCGTTCACGGACACTTTCTGGTGAGCGAGCGATTCTCTCCCTCTCCCCTCCCCCTGAATGAACTGTGGGTACCCTGTCTGGTTTAGCTATGTAAGTCAACCCCCGATAAGCATCGTGGTTGTGCCTTTGTTTCTTTCCTGGCATTTTGATTGATTTGCTTTGAAATTCATTCTTATTTACCTCAGCAAATAAAAGGTTCTTTTTATTATTTATTTTTATATTAATAAATTATTTGTCGATTTCCAACCTCTCCTGTTTGTTCCTTTCCTTCATTGGTCTAGCATTGTTCGAACCGAGATAGACTGGGAGGTATTACCACAGATTTGACCAAAAAATTCGGCACACAACCAGCGGTTAAAACGCTCGGCGCCCTAATTAAAATCTCATCAGGTAACATTGGTGCTTTGCCGAGGGCGCGCTCCTCACTCAGGTAACCAGGTGACCTCTAGTTAAACGGAATAATTAGACGGCGGACACTGGAACTTGTGGTTGACTGGGTGGTTCGTTGTTTTAAAACAACCCACCGTACCACAACGTTAATTGTGAGCGGTGGCCCCAGGTCCGGCTCTACCGAGGACAACCGGGATTAATCCTCCTGAGTGACAAGCTGGTGTCTCGGTACCCGTGGCCGCATATATATATATATATATATACACACACACACACACACACACACACACACACTACACACACGTAGGTGGATACTTTGAGACATTTTAGAAGATCATCAATGAGTGTCGGGAGTGTTTTAAGAAAAAATTGAAAATAAAAGTTGGGATTTTTTTTTTTTAATCGCTCTATTATGCCAAAGCCTTCATAGCTACATGAAAGGAATATTATAATGATCGCCAACCCCATTCCGTTGTGGTAGGGAAATGTTTTCGGCCCCCACATTAAACAGGAAAAAAATAATCAAATTTGATTCTTCAAAATGCCAACAGGATAAGAACAGCAACGGCAATGCTGGGTACTCCTGCTAGTCCGACATAAGAGCCATGAAAACAATCGCTGAAATGTCTTGTATGAGGAACTTGAGCAGCAAGTGATGTTCTGTGTATAGCTCCCATAAACGAGCCTGCAATAAACATGTACACATGTTAAAATACATCCATTGTACTTACTGCAGGATTTTTGATTTCAGCATTACATCATAAAAACTAGGAGGGCATTTGGTGGAGCGCATATCTCATCCACACAATGCCTGATCCACAAAAACATATCAGGCCCAATAAATTTTTTAAATATCATGCTGTTGTTACAGTTGTGGGGATAGATGGAGGAATTTCATCGGAAAGTTAGGATTGAATAGAGTTGTTTGGTCCGTGGATGTGCAGGAGACATCTCGATGTAATTAAGTTGGGAAACTGTGAGCTTAAGTGTTACGTGTCACAAGTGTTAAGTGTTACGTGGGGTGGTGTGGTGTTAATTAGATAGGGATTAAGGATAAGTTCCCCCAGTATGTAATTGCCCCCCTTTTACTTTTCCCTCTGTTTTTGTATTACAAACCAGCAATGATGGAGTTGCGCTTTTATAACAACCATAACAACAAGTGAGCCAGGCGTGCCGAGTGGGCAGAAGCCCCGCCTTCCCGGGTTTCGAGTGAGCAAGTCATGCACCGGAGGTGGAACGGTTGTTTGGTGTGACGTCAGGAGAGATAGAGAAGCGAAGAGGCGGGTGGCTTTGTTGGACAAGTTCGGAGTGAGGGACGCGCGCGGTAGAGAGAAAACATGGGGAGGAGATGGCCTGTAAGAACAGGGCTTTGCAGCTGGCTTTCCTTCGACACATGAAGACGACGGCACGATTCTCGTATTCGTGCTGAGGCGAATTGGCTTGCGTACTGAGCAAGACGCTGGCCATTGACTCTTGGTTGAGTCATACGAGATGGACCTTGAAGCCTCGTGTATATCACTGAAGCACCATTCTGCAGAGTGCCGCGTATCGGCAAGCGCGATAGACGAAGAATTTGCACGGCGGTCTCTGAGCCTTGGTGTTGATTACTGCTCACAAATTGCCCGACATACATTTTTCCCACTGCGAGAGAGCGACCTGGCGCCATTTTTGGGCACATCTACATGTGCAGGACGAAGTGCTTCAATTCCAAGTTCCACAAAGACCATCTCTGGACCAAGCTAAGTGCCAGAATAAAGGAAAGATTTTCTTTTATTTTGTTTCCCCTTGTCTGTATTTAAGTCTGTGTGTAGAGACGCCCCAACTTTAGGTTTAATTTCTCTCACGAGTATTATTATATCTGAATTATTGTCCCTTGTAAATATTTGTCTATTTTCATTAAATCCCATGTTTACTTTAAGTTGCTGTGTCCATGTATTTGTCATGGGGTTCGAGTATAACCCCCCCCCCCCCCCCATGCATCCATCTGTGCCTCCATCGCTCCACCATTGCACCCACCAATCCCGCGCGCGTTATAATCTCTGAGGATAAACGTGTCCGCCTCTCAGGAAAACCACTCGGCTATCCAGGCTGGCGGTGTTAACCGCCCGTCACCACAATTTGGGTCGGGGGATTAACCTGAACTACAGGCCCACGACAATATTTTTTCATTTTTGGCCCTATCTCTCAATGGTGAAGAATCACTTAAAAAAATATCGGATCTTCACCAAAATTGAATCAATTCTTCCTTGTCATACACTCAACGTGTCCACTAAGTTTCATCATACGAATCCTTCCACCATGTTTTGAGATATCATGCTATATGTCATTTTTGGCTCTATCTCAATGGTAAAGAATCACTTAAAATTTTTAGTAGCCGGATCTGGATCTTCACAAAAATCTAATCAGTTTGTCCTTGTCACACACCCAACCTGCCCACCAAATTTCATCCGGATCTGTCCACAACTTTTTCAGATATCCTGCACACAAACAGACTGGGGTGAAAACATAACCTCCTTCCACCTTAGATGGCAGAGGTAATACTAAATTAAATTGAGTAAAGCAGAGCAATATGTTTGGTGCATGGCTGTGCTTACTTTTTAGCAGCTGCATGGCATTGCTGGGCTCCCTCGGACGAGAATTGTGAGGTTCTCGCTTTACTGCACGTTCATTGCTCAAAGGAACCTGGGAAGTCTGAAGGAAGTTGCTTTGGGACGTTTCTGTCTTCAATGGTTGAACTTTTCCTGCAAGCAACGTGACATCAGTTTGTTGCAAGAACGAAGGTACAAATAAATGCACCCAACACAAAAAAAAACAAAAAGAAATGCTAAAAAGCA
>CM068968.1:10528025-10543064 GCA_035128595.1 Eptatretus atami
CCGTCGCAGGTCCGCGAGATTACCGCAATAACCTTATTCCTATGGGCGAAAAGAAAGCACAGTACAATGTGGAATGCTCAGAACATTATAAAGAGCTGTCACTTCTCTGGTTGGGTCAGCACTTGGATTCTGGATGGGTGCAGTCTTTGCAAGCATCAAGGGGTCACTATGTGTAAGCGTACCTCTGGGCACATTCCTCGGGCACACTTCAGAGATGTGCGCGTGGTGTCTGCAACACACACGCCACATGTTGTGATGGGTAGGGTTCAGCGTCCTTGGCATGTAGTGGAACCAACCTGCTTCGGCATTGTCTGGTGGAAACGTGGCATCCTAATCCACCCCACATGGCAACATCTTCGAATTATGACGGCGTGGCCTCAGGAGGAACAAGTGTGGTCTAGTTTTCGTGCCGTGGGAATTTTCGGGGAAGCTTGGCTGTACGCTGGCATAGTGGCATATAGTTCAAAGGATCGTGGTTCTGAAAGCGATCCGCGGAGCTGTCTTCTACGATCACGTCGTGGATGAATCCGTTGCAAGTTAGTAATTATTCCTCCGTTCCAGAGTTAGATAGGTTGTAGCGAGAGAGTTATGATGTGACGCATTGACGGGTTGTCAGCATCAACTTCATCTGCATGCAAACTTGCCTCATTTGAATATCATGGGCGATTTTCCGGCAAAAGTAAGCAGGTTTTTTGGCATGCGACAGAGGTATAGAGGCGAGTATTGATTCAGTCCGGTGTGGCCATGGTTCAAGCCCAGGAGTTTGCCCGCAGTGGCAGACCGCGGATGGGCTAATCACATGCGGGGGAGCCCATGGGAGCGTCGTGTATGAGTCTACAGGGAATTTAAATATCTACGAAAGTTTTATTAGGCCTCGGAGTCTGGTGTGTGTTCAACGTTAGCCGTAGGTCTATTTTATTCCATCCAGCGGGATATCATGTCTGATTCCGGCTGAGATCGAATCCAGACATCTCGTCAGGTCGCTATCTGATCCATCTTGAAGACAGCTCTGCTCTGAAATCAATATTTACCTCGTCCGCCATCCGAAGGCATCGGAGGTCCTGGTTTGCTCACCTCCTTCCTCTGTTTGTTTGGTTTGTTTGTTGCTTCTGTCGAACACGTATTAATATAGGACAAATCTCGACCGGTTTCGCTACGCATACTTAGAATTGAGGCGGAGGTTAGGTTAGGTCCAAGGATCATAGCATTCAGTTATATATTGGTCCGGCCTACCCCCCGCTGCCCAAAAAAAAGAAATTGTTAGTAGAAACAAAGTTTTTTTTTTTTTGCATTTTCTGACATGTTTTAAAGGTGTATTTCTCAACCCCCACCCCCAAAGAATAACTTATTGTTACCCCCCCCCCAAAAAAATTTGTTACGAGGACAAATTTTCTTTTAGTTTTTTGCTTTTCTACAGTGTTTTAGAGTGGGAATTTCCAACCCCCCACAAAAAAAACAGCTTGTTAGCGGGAAAAAAAAAATTCCTTGCAACTTTTTTCACCACACAATTTCGACTTCTCTTTTTATTGCACTTTCTACCATGTTTTTAAGTGCTCTTCCAACCCCCCCGCCCCCCCAAAAAAAATGTTGGCAGAACAGAAACACTATAACTCTGTCATCGCACTGTTCGACCCATCATATTTAATGAAAAAGATATAAAGGTTAACTTGAGTGGGACCCAGCAGTTATTGGCGGCGGAGGTTTTGGGGCACTCTCCCGATGCTCCCCCTCTAGTTGTTTTCTGGGCAATTATTGAGAATTATGTTGAATGTATGCTTTGACATGCTGTGATCTTTCTTTCAATGACACCAGCATGTAACGCCCCAGACCGTGTTTGAAACCGGTTATAACGGTGCGTTGGCGTGCACAACCAGTGAGAGAAAAAATAAATGCAAAAATAAACAATTACCTAAGGATTAAATGACATCCAGATAACACCAATACAAACAAATAGTCGGTATTCCAGATGCTAATATGTAAAAACACGCGCCGGCCAACGAACACCGTGTGCGTTAGGCTTGTCAATCGTCTTAAGGCCTAATCTCTACGAAATGGTCATTTATTTGTTCTAGGATATAACTGACGTTTATCTGCACGGGAGAGCAGAACCTTTTCCTAACAGGAAAAAGGAGGTAAAAATAGGTTAAGTCCGATAAATACACCGCTTCAAGCTATACGATCTGTTTCCAAAATAGGAAAACTGGATCGAGATATTAATAAATAAGGAACTTCTTTTCCTGCAAAGTGCATGTTGCAAAAGACCAAGAACCCGGCCGACGACCCAATAACCGAGAGCCGGTTGAAGGCGAAGCTCAGCATGACGGCTATACGAGTGAGTTGGGAAAGTGAAACAGACGGCCTCCCCAAGAATATCGTGTCTTAGAGCCTGGGCCACTGCGGAGGTGAACAAAAGAGGACGGTGACAGTATAAGGCCTACCCGCATCCTACTACGAAAACTGAAACGTAAACCACTGAGGACAATTGATAGGGGCGAGACAGTTAGACGTAACGTAGTCTTTCGAAAAGGTGAATGTCCGAGTCCCGAACAGTATATTTGTAACTTGTAATAAAAAGAAAATTGTCAAACAAATCATCCAGGAATTCTGAATTTTATTGACAACTTCGAAACTGAAATAATCTTTTTATTCATTCTTAATTAATTAAACACAACCAAGTAGTAGGCCTACATAGGGTTAAAAGGCCCCCGTCTTATAAGCAACACCCAGGAAGAAATGACGGTCTTAAGTTGTTGAATATACGTGTCAGGGAGTGAATAAAATGACCATACTGTAAAAAAGAATTGAATGTACTCGAAAGTTGTGAATAAATCATTATTGTCCCTAAATCTGTATGCAGTCTTACACTTAGGTAACACGCAGACAATTGCGGTCTCTAAGTTGGCAAAGTGTTATACTTTGAGGGGGTCCTCCAAAATGAAGCCTTGACGAAAACAAATGCTGTATGTGGAATTTTTTTATTTAAAAATGGATTTTGGGGTCTTGTTTTGGGACCGCCAGGACGCAACCGCAGGAGCTGGCGAGTACCGTCGTAAGACTGGCCTCACAGTGGTGAGACTTGGTTCTCGCGGAGGTTAGGGTGAAGGATCTCAGCCCTAACAGGTGAGGACGATGATGAGAAGATCTGTGGCACGGGTATACCGCCGACAATTAAAAATGTAACACCTTTATTGGTACGGCTTCCAGCCTAGTTATAGGAATTGAAGGAGACGGACGTAATCTCAAAACCCTTCGTAACTGTGGCTCGGATTCGTATCGGGGTGCAGGAGAGTATATGATACGCGTTATCAATACTCGTTATTTGTTGGGATGCCGTGCCTCCATCTGGTGGACCATGCACATCTACACTGGGGGTCTTATGCCAAGAGTGACATGTATGAGATAATGTGGCAGCACCTTCCTCAACCGACACTTGAGATAGAAAGATACCAATTATCATCCTCTCTGACCTAATGAACCAACACATTATATTTACTTGGGTTCGAAATACTTTACCGGCACAAGTTGAGCCAGTTTGGCTCTTAGTTTGCGTAATCTCACACCAGGTGCTGGGGAGTTTACAAATCTCACCTGTTGTTCGGTGTCATTGTCCATGCGCTTGCAATCATATCGAACACTGGATTCTAAAATAGATCATTACTCGAGTTTACTAGAGGTGATTAAATTAGACGCGGTATCTATTGCGTCTGACACTTGAAACATCATGGGGGCTAGGCTCCTAATGAAAGGAAAGTGTGTGCGTAAGGCGACCGGGAGTCAAGACCCCTAGGGACCCAGAGTACCGTGACCGCAAGGGCACCTCCAGAGTCTCATGTTATTTCTTGAAATCTTGCCAAAGGACCCCAGAGAGGATCCCTGCCAGTTTGACATGAAGCCAAGACGCCGGATAGTTGTCAGGATTTTTAAGTATATCAACACCCATGCCGAAAACTAACATAGCTCTGAAATTTTGCAGGCTTTGATCAATTAATATCCCAAGGTATAAATGCTAACATATTCCATGGCCTATACGGATTGCAAAAAAGTTTTTTTTCTAGTTCCTCCTTTAAAGTAAAGCAAGCCCACCTAGTTTTACAGAGAAAAAGAAACTGGGTGCCAGGGTTTCTGAAATGAAAATGCTTGGCATTGCCATAGTGTGTATGTCCTCAAGATGAGAAATTAAGGGGAAATATAGAAAGTGGTCCTGTAATAATTGGGTATAAATTGCTGATGGGTGGCACTTCGCTGGTGGTGCGAATTCTCCGATTCCTGTGAGATCTGTTTGCCCACAACCGCATTTGTGGCCCTGGTTTGTAATGATGAGGGTCTCTCTGCCCTCCTGGGCCCCTGCTTCTTCACTTTGTTCCAGATGAGTATAAGGGCTTGCGGTGGCATATTGGCCTTTGAGGCCATGGCTGTGCCGCTTGATGCAATAGCCCCACTCTATTGGGGTTGGGGCAGGAATTTGTAATTTGTTTATGGTAGATCGCTTTCCGCGAAGCGACACGTGGATTTTAACGTCGGCAGTCAAACAAATGAATTAGTGGCAGATGGGACACCCGGTAAACGCCATCCCAGGGACGGCACACAGAGGGCGTTGTAGTATCACCAGCCTGGTTGAAATAAATCGAAGTGCGATGATACGATTTATAGCTTGGGTCGTGATTCCAAGGAATCCCAGACAAGATCTAGCATTCAAGAGTGAGTGGTGCGTACCTCTTTTTGGGGCAGTGGTTCCAACCGTTTTAAAACCACAACGATCACTTTTTAGAATCCAAATGCAAACCAAGAATTACCCTTAGAAATTCTCGCTTTACTAAAACCCCCAAAAGATAGGTAAACACTATCGCAATAACATCCCCCTAATTCCTAAGTGTGGACACGCATTGCTTGTTACAGCCTGCTAATCTGTTAGTAATCGTGGTGAAGATCTGGGTCGCTCAGAGTATTCCTATTGAGAGAGAATGGCACCTCATACAGTCCCATCAGATGAGCATCAAGCTGTAAGAATGAGAGCTTGCGACACTTGGAATTGATTAGGGATTTATCACTCAAGGGAACAAAACCATCCTACAGAGGTGTGTAGAACCATATAGCTTGGAAAAAGATGGATGAGGGTCTTCACCTTGAGGTCGCATAGTTATGTCAGAAAGGAAGAAGACTTGTATCTCGCTGTTTTACCATGCCCGCAGAAAGTCTCATCTGTTCCTTTGACGCTAGGGTTTTTGCACGCTCTCAACGGCGTTCAGGTGTTTGGGGCATCGCAGAAAATCCACTGATCGATGTCCACTAGCTCCGTTTCCTTGTTTAAAAACCTGATAGAAAGTTTGCTGTCAGTTCTTTCAAATGTCCACTTAAAGGAAAGGGATTGGGAGACAGACAGATTTGTTCCATCTTATCTCCCTCGTCTGAAATTGTCTGTTCGAATTCCCTTTTCCAACTCAGGTTCAGCCAGTGGTCACAGAATTTTTGGATGGGACCCTTTCTCTTCTGGCGTTTTTGTAGGATTTGTCTCCACCATTAATTTGGGCGGAAGCTGCTCTGTCATGTCTTTATGGGGAGGACCACCAGGCCTCAGTTATATTCCACTGCAAACACATTCACTGCATTGAGTGAATGCTACGATGCACAAGTCCTCTGCTCACTTCCCCTGCAGTTTATGATTCAGCTCGTTCAATTTTTGCCCTTTCTGATCTGTAAAAACCTCAAGATCAAGGCAACACACATATATCTGACAGCTTGACTGTAAGCACCTCATTTTTCTAATTTAACGACAAAGGTTGAGACTTTCAGGGATTCATGATACTAAAAATCTCTACAGGACTTTTCCAACTTCAACCACACACATCTATGAAGGATTTGCTCACATAGATGGCGAGTAAGCTCCAATTGAGGTACAACTTGAGAACTGAAGCTGTGTTTGCAGAGCATCGGTGGTGACAAGATGTCGAGGATTTGGGGGATTATCGGACATAGACACAAAGATCAAATCTGACATCGAGAAAAGTCCATAACCGTTGCCTCGTACACGTTCGTACTGTGGTATGAGAATAACACACGATGGATAATGTGGACTCAAGAGGAGGGGAAGCTTCAAGGTATAAATATGCTGCAAAGTGCAATCACAGTCCTGCATTGGCACACACAGCCTCAGGATTTCATAGGGGCCGTGGTGGGCACCCATCGCGTTGCTGATTGAAACCAGGTTGCTCTGACTCGGGAATGGTTTTCGGTGATGTTCGTCAGTTACATACCTTTGAGGCAGATAAGAGAGGTACTTAATATCGTTTGTAGACCAATCATCGCTCTAGTCCTCTTTGAAGTGGGGCAGAGAGTGGCACACAGTCCTCCTTTTTGTTGTTCCAGCTGGGCCATATCTTCAATGCTGTCATGGTCTACCAATTCTCTAACGCGAAGAAATATTCAGCAGTCTGAAGGTCTTGTGGTCGTACACGTTTGCTGAGACGTGTCTGCGAGGACAAATGATTTAGCTCATTCTTTTTTTTATCCTTCAGCAGTCGACCAGGATCTTAGCAACATTTTGCTGTTTTTTTTGTTGTTTTTACTAGATTGTTTAATCGTCCAGTACTTCCATTGCCATAATTGCCACACAGACCCGATGGCTGGCTAGCAGTTTAACTATACGAACCACCAGTACCAGACTTCTCTTTTCACTGAACCTTCTCAAATCTAGGATATTAAAAAAGTATATCTTTTTTGAAAGATCGACTGTTTAAACTCGTGACGGCGTGGTCGACCGGTTGTCGAGATCCCGCAGTATTGGCTCTTACCGCGACGCGCCCGATTGGACCCATATCTGTCGCGCCCTGGGTCTCTGCCGACTGGATTAGTTGGATTCGAGCAAGAGGTCTTGGCTCCTTGGAGCACTGCCTGCATGGTGTTCATGCATGCACCTACACTTTGTGTCGGCCAAGTCTCCTGTTCACTTATCTGGAGATAGGAGAAAGTTACTGCGTACGGGAATTCACCAGTGTCTCAGAAGCACGACGCTCTATTGCAAGATTACGCGGGAGCTTTGGGCAACTGCTGCGACATAGAACTTTGAATACTCACTCAAAATCCGAAATAATTTGGAATCTGGGACTTCTTTAGCAGGAAAATACATGGTTTGCTTTAAGACGGCATTGCTCAACAATCGATCGTCTGAAGAACCATCACTGTGGGAAATGTTTCCATCTCAACCGGATAAGCTCTCAATTCTGCAAACAGATATCAATGTCAGTCCGTAATAGAAAGTTGCATTCCAAATTAATGGCAAAATAAGCAGAAAAAATTTAAATCCTGAAGTTGACAGGAACAGACACCAAACCAATAAAAACAAACAAGCAAAACTTCAGAGCCATCTGGATAAGCAGAATGAAGAGAGGTGATTAATTACTCAAACCTTGGAAAGTTTGGGCAAAGATAAAATAGATCAATTCACTTTACACCAGTAAATAAAATTTACTATTGTGAGAATTCTGGACAGTTGGAAAATTGGGAATAAATTTCAAAACACGGTTCAAAAAAAAAATAAAACTTTCAAAACAAGTTTCAAAAAAACAAAACACGAGATGCCGTGCTGGACCGCAATTAGAAAAATAAATGATAACGTAAAAAAATAATTCAAGGCCAAAACTTAATCGGTTTATTGTGATAAAGCTTTGGCGACGAAAAACACGGAGTCAGGATGTGCAACATTGGTGCCGCCGCGTTGGTGTGAGCCCCACATGTCTCATTGGTTCCAGTTTTTAAACTTGATACAATCCTGAGTTTGATGAGTTTTTCTGCCTTTATAACTTTTAATGTGGCATCTTTTTAATGCTTATAATTATATGCCTACGGAGAGAGAGGAAGAAGGCAAAAAGGGATTTAAGCCAACAAACTTATGTCCAAATTTAACCACATATGTTTGCATAAAAAAAGATAAAACAGCATGACGCTGGATCAGGGTGTAAATTGAAGGTCCAAGATGAACTAATAAAATATTTGCCTTTATTTGCCAATAACACTGGAGGGAGCTGGAATTCTATTTCTTGTTTTTTTTACACACTCTAATAATTCCATATAATCAAGGAATGTGTAAAGCATAAAGGGGGAATAACTCTGAGGAATGGAACGAAATGGTGCTATGTCTTTTCCATTGCACAGCCAAACCAAGTGATGGGAAAATAAATAATAAACAAACATAACCAACAACATATAAGTAATAACAATGAACCCTGAACAAAAAGTCATCAAGCATTGTTAGGACTTGAATGACTACTTTACCTTTCCTATGTGTCATAGCATGGTGTGTTTTTGCACCAAACAGTCTGTGATAAGTAATGTGCAGGTGTGGCAGTAAAGTGGCAACTAAAGACTGGCTGGAAGGGGAAGAGAGCTCCAGGTACTGCTGATTCACATGATAGACTTGAGCTATTTATTGCGATGGGGCAAAGTGGGCAGAACAAGCACCACTTCCCACCTGCCCTCGCACTCTACACGCAACGGACCAACCGGGTCGCGCCTTACCCAGACGACACCACATCGCCTGCTCACTCCCCGAAACTAGCCTTTGCAAGAATGGATTTTCTGTCTTGGGCCAAAGAGCAAGTGGCAGGATGAACACTCAACTTGATAACCGAACTATTATGTTGAAAGATGAAGAGAAGATGGGGGATTTCATAGAGCTCATCACCATCGGCATTCACCAAGTCCTACCGTTACATCAAGGCGCAGATTCCTGAACACATCGGAATGGGTAAGTATTTATTTAACTCGTGTGTTATACTTTTACAGTGCAGAGGTAAATTACATAAATGTCTCTTCAACAATGACATATTTGATATGATGTCATGCAACAAATACTTTTGGGGTGCAATTTGAAATATTTACTGCCGAGCATCAAAGGTGGAGTGGAGGGTTAGTTTTCACCCCTGTCTTTGATTGCTCTGGTGAGCAGGAAATATCTCCGAAAGTTAATTGACTGGAAGTTCGGACGACCCTGGTTGAGCAGGTTGGAGTGTGTGCAAGGACAAAACTGATTCGATTTTTGAAGTGAGTGATCCGCGGATCCGGCTGCCTAAATTTTTAACAATGATTTTTTCCATTGAAGTCAGGGCCCAAAAAAAGGATATAGATGCCGACGATATTTCGAAAAAGTTCAAATGGGGACGTTGAATTTGGAATGCAAAACCGCAGTTACGTTTGGGTGTGTGACGAGAGAAATTTGGTGAAGATCCATGATCCGGATCTAAGAATTTTTCAAACTGATTCTTCACCATTGAGGGATTGACGGCGACCAAAAACGGATAAAAAACAGGATATTTGAAAATAGGGATCTGATGGATGAGCTTATGAACAATAGGTGGATGAGTTTGGGTAGAGTAAGAAGAGCGACCTGATTAGATTTTGGTTAAGGGTCGCGGATTTCAGTACCCGAACCTTTCAGTGGCGAGAGAACCGAACAAACGTGAACACTGCGTTCAAAGTCTGGCGAGGTAATGGCGTTCTATACCAGGAGTGCCGTGTGGTTTCTATGACATGTTTGGATTTGAAAAAAAAATTGTTTATCATGGTAGCGCACAGTAAGAGACCTTTGTGGAATGGGTAGATCGATCCAGAAATCACTAAATAAGGTTAGCAACTTATCCAACGTTTCTAAAGTAGTGCAGAAAATGAGGTTCTGACTTGGCGAAGCTGAGCCAAGAACGCCATAAATCCGAACTATCTCAGAACTGGACACACATCGCCACCTTCCTGAACACTTTCAATCAGGGACTACGCGGATTAAATGTGCAAACACCAAAATGACACCCACACGAAACATTCCGATGAAGAATGCAACAGGAAGGTTTGCCAGCAAATTGTTTTATATTGGTGATTCACTCTCGTTCAAATTACAACTTTACAGTGTTCTTTGCCTTCTCCTTTGAAAATAAATGGATACGACAGAGAGCAACGCACACATAAACCCACCAAACAGGGCAGTGCAAAAACCGGAGTTGCAATGCCTAGTCCTGGGGGCCAGCTCAAAATGAACTGAGGAACAGAGAAACACCAATATCGTGGTATTAGCCCAAATCAAATAACGGGAGTGAGTGGAGAGAAGTAGTGAGGGCAATAACCCACACGTGTCATTTATTTGTTATTCGCTTACTTGCGGTTTTTCATATCTTGTACTGGTTCTCTTTCCCTCCGTCACTCAATGTATATTGCTCTTTCTTCTTTGCCTCTCTTCCACACGATCGTCTATCGTCATCTGTCTTACAGTAAGGCATACAACTGTCAGCTGGTGTGATGTGTGGTGTATGAGTGTGTTTTGTTGGTTTGTTATATCCATAATACAGGTTTCAGAAGGTGGACCGACGCCTCCTCAGGATTCTCTGAAGTATCCTACTTCGATGTGTGTGTGTGTGTGTGTGTGTGTGTGCTAACACAATTATGGCGTTGTGCTGCACATGAATGTTGACTGTTGTTGAACTGTTGCTTACACACGTGGGTGGATTTCAGGAAGATGGGACGGAGAACACAAGGTTGTTAAAGAATGCTCAACCGTCTATAAGGTCGAGGAACTCTGCCAGGGAATGCCTCTTAACCAGATGCCAGGGGTCAAGGAACTCGAACTTCAAAAAATGAAAGGGGAAGCTCTGGCAAGCCGCAGTGCATTGCTTGGGGAAATTGTGAAATCTGACCCAGTTCCTCTTCCACCAAACACAGCTGGGATCGGGTGATTCAATCTCAATAGGCATATCGTTATTGGTTTTCCGCGCGGGAGATCTAAAATATTTTCAGACGAAATAAAGAAAATTAGTTGACGACCACTATACTTCCGTCTATTGTTGTGTGTCTGTCTGTCTGTCTGTCTGTCTGTCTGTACTGTTTGTTGAGGTTAGTCCGACTTGCCATTTTTTTTTTCGAATTACATTTTTTTTTAGTGTCTTGAACATTTGGTTTCTAATCCCTTATGATAATCAAGCATTTTTATTCCATTGATATGTTTGTCTGTCGTGCTGTTCAGGGTCCAGTGCTCCGTTAATACAATGGCGGACTTTTCGATGTAAACTGGTGGATACGGTTCATATCATGACCTAGTTGTGTGGCAAATTTTAGAAAACGGTTGCATAATGGAGCACCAACCGTTGCCTAACAGCGGGGACTTTGAAATTTTTGAAAAAATCAATAAAAAAATATATTTGTTTTTCGAAAATAAAAATCCGGGCCAAAGAGCGACTTGTGGGCAAGGATACATTCAGCATATTGTAAATAATTTCCAGCCGGAATCCCTATGAATAACTGTCGGAGGAAGATGACTTGAATGACACTCTGGTCGAAAACAATAAATGAACGAAAGTTCATATTATATCTCGAGCAGACCTGGGTCAGATGATACATGAAACTGGGTATGTAGGTTCTGGGTATGTCCTAGTTAGTGTGGAAGAAACTGTTGCCTATGTGAACCCCTCCGTTTGACCTAGCAACGGCCGAAAAACCCTCTAAGATGTGGGGGTATTTTGTTCACGAAAATTAAACAAAATCTGGCAGATGTTAACCTCGTTGAGACGCTAGACTCATTATTTTCTTGGTGGCTTAATCCTCACGGTCATCCACATCGAACGGGCCGCTCGCGTCAGTTCTTATGGGTGAGGGCGACTACCCATGTCCGCGTCTACCGTTGTCTGTCCCTGTTCTGTCTGGTCCTCGAGGCATGAGTCGTGAGGTTTTGATCGCGATTCTGGACATAAAATTTTGGTGGGAGGTTATATCATGATCTAGGTTGTGTTTTCCCCTGAAATGTGGGGTCGGGTCCCGCCCATCTAAGTGGGGATGGGGTCGGGAGCCTCGCCCCAAAACCGTGTTTTTGTTGAGGGGGGGTAGCCGCATTTCAATTTGCATCCTCGCTTGGGGGGTTTGTCGAATCTGACAGGTGGTTTCGGTAATTGTGGTTGGACCCAATGGCACTGCATAGCTCGTGAATAGACGGAGCTCGGAGTTTTTCAATTTTCGTCCAAGGTGTCATGGTCACATGTCACTGTACTTGATACAGACCAATAATTGGCGAATTTTGAACATAAAAATTTTCTTCTCTCCAGGGTTTCGAGGTTGGTCGTTATCATCTGGACAGAGGTGTTCGGTACTTGTGTTGATTTGGGTTAGTGCGCTCAGTGTCGGCTACCGCTTGGTGAGGGATGAGCATGATCCGGCGGTCAAGTAGGGATAGAGGCTAGCCTTGCGCTAGATTCATCATGGGAGGTTTGGAATCTAGGGGCTTTTAGAGCGGTGTCTTCGCTGACTAGGCGACAGCTGCCCCCGACAGTCGGAGTGCGCGACTATGTTTGATTTTTTTCTCATTTCGTCCAAGGTCAAGGCACATAGGTCAACGAGAGCTGAGAGAATCTGCGAAAATTGTGTGTTTTAGGGGGTAGCCGATTTTCAATTTGCATCTTCTCCTAGGGTTTGTCGAATCGCGGCAGGGGTTTTTGGTATTTGGTTAGCCCGATCGCGAATCCTGGCTAGGGCACGAGCTGCGATGTAGTTTCATTTTTCGGGTAACTCCATGGTCAGAGAAGGGTCAGTGTGAACAACACGAATCTTAGCGAAAAATTGCGAAATTTTGACCAATAAATATCTCAAATACGACCCGCCATATATCGTTTTGAGAGCTGGATGACAATTATTTTTCTGCAGTATCTTGAGGAGTCATGCGTTCCGGGAACAGCCGTACCTAAGTGTTGGAAAATATCACCATTTTGCTTGCTCTATCGCGTTACGTAGGGGCATAATGTCCATTATCTCTACGAACACGAGTCTCGTCGTGCGGAGCTTACCGTGGCGCCCTTTCAAGTGGTTGTATTTGTTTACGCTGATTTCATCAAAGTATGGATATATGC
Organism: Eptatretus atami; assembly: GCA_035128595.1. Classification (NCBI taxonomy): domain Eukaryota; kingdom Metazoa; phylum Chordata; class Myxini; order Myxiniformes; family Myxinidae; genus Eptatretus; species Eptatretus atami. The sequence continues at coordinate 10,540,895 of CM068968.1, forward strand.
CGATGAGTGTTTGGCGAATGTCCTATAGCTTATAGATGGAGTTATTATGTGTTCCTGGGAATGTTCAGTGAGGAAGTTTTTTCACAAAGCGTCTAATAAATCCCTTATTGACTTGACCCTTTAAAGGTCAAAAGGTCAAAAGGTGTGGGAATTCGAGAGCACGCGGTTTCCTTTCCTCCCCCGGACCGCTTTCTTCTTTCAGCACGACTACTCGTGCACCCAATGAAGCTATAGGCGACGTATCTCGATCTTCTTCAATTTTAATTGTCACGACATTGGTTTGTGACTTTCAAAGGTTATGCAAAGGTCAAAATATTGTGAAAGTTCTGGTTGAACGAAACCGGGTTTTCTGAACATTCTGGCTTGCCAGCTAATAAACTGTCATCTCGTACCACATTATGGTTGATCATCCTATTTGTTATAGCCACTTGGTCATCCCCACACCCCACGCCTCTCTCTTAACATTATGCCATGGTCTCAGGGTACTTGATTCTGATCAATGGCTAGGTACAATCGGCGTCAATACGCTCGTGACATGTGACTTCTGAAACAATCTACATCGTCAAATACCGCTCGTGAACCATCGTCGTCTTCAGACTTGTCTCTCCTAAAATGAGTTTTTTTTTTTTAAAAGTGACTACACCATGTTGTTCCCCATGGCAGGGGCCCAAATATCCTCCATTTACCTGAGAAAACAAAATAAAAGGATCATTTATTTTACCTTGACAGTGTAACCATTTCCAAGGACATTGTTGAAGGTATTTCTCTCACCTGCATCCCCCTGGTGGAGTCTCAGCATCAGCACGATCTCTAATACCCGAGTGCTGTTTGAAGACCACTTAAAGACCACTTTGAATACAAGGATACCACAATTAGAGTATTTGAAGAGCTCTTTAAACTTTTTATGTTTTTTTTCTTTCTGCCATGTTCTCTACAGACCAAATGACCACGTGACCATGTCTTTGGTCAAACTCTCATTTGAATCATTCCGAGTTCACGTTGTGAATGAAAGCAGAATGAATTGCTTCCGGTTGTTTTTAAACGCTGTGCGGTGTATAAACACGATTGGGATTTATTTCTATCTTGTGAATCTCAACCATTACCTCACAACGACAACTACAACCGCCTAGAAACAGGATTCACTGAAAAAAAAAGATACCTCACATATACCTACACTACCTCGAACAACCTACACTCTAGAACAGGATCTACATCTGAAAAAAAAAATCCCTCATAACTTCCTTCACAACGACAACTGACACTAAACCGCTAGAACAGATCCATCTGAAAAAATAAATATTATTCCATACTCAATATTACCTTCACAACGACAACTACACCGCCTAGACTAGGATCTCAGTCCTAAGAAAAAATGAAATATCTTCAAACTATCCTACACTTTCACAAACGACACTACACTACATAGAACAGGTATCACATCTGAAAAAAAAAAATCCCAACATTACTTCACAACGACACTACACCGCTTAGAACCAGGATCTCATCTAAAAAATAAATATTACTTCAACTTATACCCAACATTACCTTCACAACAACACACTAGCCTAAACAGACTCACATCTAAAAAAAAAACTTCCTCAACATTACTTTTCACTAAACACAGACTACACACCTAGAACAGGTCACTCATCTAGAAAAATAAAATCAAATTAATCCCTCAACATTACCTTCCACGACAACGTACATCGCTAGAAGCGACTCCATTCTAAAAAATAATACCTGCGAACGAATTAACTTCACACTACGACACACTCCTAGAAGCACATTAATAAAATCTAGATACTTACAAGACAACTTGTTTTCGAACAACTGTATACGCAAATTTCCGGTTACTTCGCCTGATTCGGATCAGCGAATCAAAAATAATGTAAATCACCGAGTAAAATTTTTTTGATGAAGCGGAGATATCTTTATTAAAATCAGTGGAGGAATATACACCATGTTCTGATATTATTTGGTATTCATGTCTCCGACGATGCCTTTATCTCCGGCATTGCATCATTCCCCATGAAAAAACAGAAACAAAACAAAAACAGAAGCAAAAAAAAAAACGGAAGCAAAAGGTCATAGCCAACGACACGGATTCACAATTGCCCAGTTATTGTTGTTTTTGTTGTTTCCTATTCTCTCATGTCACGCGTTAAGTAAT
>CM068968.1:10578826-10589283 GCA_035128595.1 Eptatretus atami
ACCAAGGCAAACACGTATGCAATATATCAGGAACAAAGCACGACAAAAGGAACTACGACCGTTCTATACGAAATGCGATGCAAACATTTACAGCACAAGAGTACTAACAATTTCCTACTATTAGACGGGCCACGGACACACTACCACACACAACACACCAATAAATGGTGCGAGAGGCATTTAATAATGAGACTCCAGCTCGGAGCAGACAGGTGAGCTGAAACCAAGCCTATCTCGAACCTCTCCACCTCGTGGTGCTTTCAGTTGTTCGGACCCCGGCTCTCAGCGACGAGCGAGTGGATCCAAATCCCAAGTGAGCCCGCGATCCTTCCCCGACTCACGCGAATCCTCCCGCCGCTTCTCAAACACGTCTGGTGAGACGAGCGCGCCTTCTCCGTCGATGCGCCGCTTCCCCCAAGGAACAACACTCCAAGAAAAGGTCGCGAGTTCGCACCAAGCCGGGAACCAAAATGGAGAACAAAGAGCTCCGACGACAGAGACAAGCAGAAGCTACCACTCGAGCTCAGCAGAGACCAGCTCAACTCTCTTTCAAGCAAAAGCCAGCTCAAAGCAAAAAGCTCTCCCGGCCAGCAGAACCGAAGCTCCACTGAAACACCAAAAGCAAAAAGCCTCAAAAAGCCTCCTCCCGAGCCAGGCCTCAGCCGAAGCCTCACTGAGCCAACGGAAGCAAAAAGCTTCCGAAGCCTCCAACCCTAACCCAAGCCAAAACAGGACCCGAAGGTCTCTGAACGACCTACTCTCTGCCGAGCAAAAAGCTTCTTACGCAATCCGATACGAACAAAGAAAAGATCTCCTCTTATCCTCTCTCCCGCCCTTCCCGCTCACGGTGACTCATGACTCATTGCCCTCGTGCTCCATCCCCCGCTCAGCCACGGTGGAGAGTTGTTGACATCAATCATCACGGACGACGAGGGTGGTTCTTTCTCTTCGCGGAAGAGGGGGAGGGATGTCTCCATTGTTCGTTACCCTAACTATTAAAATCGATCTGCAGCGCATCTAATCATTTCTGGAACATTTAATACAATGGAGTGAGCTATCTAGGAACAAGCACTTATCGAACATAGCTGACTAAAGAACCTGTATGTTGTGTGAAATCAGAATTCCCAAAATTCTAAACAATATAAAATATAGTCACATATTTATATGTGGAGGACACTTATGTCTGAAAAATATAAATTTTTTTTACATGTGATTATACTTCTCCATTTGAAGTTATGTTTTGTTTTTTACAGGTTCAAGGGCAGTTATATGAAGATATTCAGCCTATAATACTACAAGCCGGTTAGGCGACGAGGGAATCCGTAGGATCGAAGCCGCTGATACACGATGCTTTCTTTCTGACCGATCCACCGACGAAGATCATTGGCCAAGAACGTATTGGTTCACATACAATTGTCCTCTGCCTGGCAAGATTTTTCCTATTGCGTATTTTGCAACTGGCACTCCTTCAGGGTGTATGATGGAGGAAAGTGTAAATAACAAAACAGATGGAAACCCCATAAACTTCTCTCGCTCTGTTTGGACCCACCTCCTGAGCACACATTATTTTTTCATAAGCCACGCCCCTTGCTTACGCGCGCTCCCAACTTCTTCAATCAACCAGTCACTTTTCCCTATGCCTCGCCACTTCCTAAGCCCCTCATAAAAACATGTACGGTAAATAGACACCCTATCTTTTGCAAGTACCATTTGAAAATAAAACCTAAATCAAAAACGCTCGAGTAAAATTTTCTAAATATCCTCGAAGTGTTTAATTCGAAGTTCTCGTTCTTTCTCCCATTCAAACTGTAGGACAAGTATTGAGAAATATTGGAACGCGGTTTTTCAGCCGCTGCCATAGCAACAGGGTGGTTGCTTAGCAATCGAAACTCAAACGCAGCACATTCCCCAGCCTCGAACGGCACTTCGCCCAAGTTTCATCGAAATCCCGGTTGCTGTTTGTGCTGTGGAGCTCGCGGTGCACAACACCCAACACACACACACACACACACACACAATCCACAACACACCACACACACACAGTCAGACGAAAATCACCTACAATAAGGGATATCTAGCGAATCAATAATAGACAAGTAGAGGTACATTTCAATACACCACCCCTTGCCAAGAAACTAAATACACAAATCCTCCAGCCTTAGCCCAGCGATGCCCCTGCAGCACATAGAGATGGAAATTGGTAGGGAGCAGTGTCAAACAAAAAAGACCCATAACAATTGTACTAATACAGTTTATTGAAACGACAAGTAGTTGGCAAATTGTTCACATTTTCAATACATAGCAAAAATGGCTTACAAGTCTCACCAGTAGAGCAAAAGAGGTACGAGCATCCACAGATAACAGGCAACAACATACACAAGTGTGGCATAACAGCCTAGAAAAAATGGTCATAAATTAAAAAATAATTCCAGACCATTGCTTGTCATCATGAGATTGCAGAGCTTTTTCGAAACCTTTGTGTTTCGTAGAAGCAACTTCTCTCCCGTCCACTTCATAAATCGACCTATGTATAACCAACATTCAGTTTCTAATCCTCTTCAAACATTTACTTTCTCTTCCCTTCTTATTTGTAAGCCCAAAAGTACCATATGAAGTCACCCTTCCTGTCTTTATGCCTGATGTGGCTTAATGATTAAGGTGGTTGGCTTGGAAATCTGAGGATCCTGAGTTCAGAATCCCACTTGGCTGCTGAATTCAGGTGGCGGTTGACTCTGCCCAGGTTCATCCTTTCCAAGGTCGGCAAATAGTTGCAAGCATGCTGGTATCCTGTTTGGAGTGGCGACACCGTCCAGGATTGCTGTCGCCAATAGCCAAGGAGACGCTTCGGCAAGACACACACACACTTTGCACAGAGTATGGTCCTCATGGATGGATTATAATTATGACAGCAGGATGTTTCCAGAGGATAACAATAATATAATCTCTTTGAAAATTATCAGAAAGAACCTTTAAGGTCCTTGAGGCAACTGGAGCAAAAGAAAGCATCTGTATTTTATAACTTGGATATTTTGTTGTTAAATTCCGACCACAGCTGTTCTGAAGTGATTCCTTGTTTGAATTGCGAGTAATGCAATGCAAGTACAGGGTGGGGCAGAGAAACAGAGAGACTTTAGAAAAACAGATCTCCCAATGCGAAATACATCGAACCTTTTTGACTTGGTCAACTAGCTCTAGGTTCCCTCAAGGTTCAAGAGCCAGTTGGTCTCAAACAAATGGCACAACGTCTTCATACCACCAGTTTGGTGTCAATGGCACACACGACTTACTTTTTTCATAACACAATCACTGCAGGAATAGGACATTACTTGCGCTCCCAAGGTCCCCAGACCTGTCAGCCCGATGACTTCTTCATGGGGCACTTGAAAAGCAAGATAACACTCATCCATCATCATAGGGGACCATACTCTGTGCAGAGGTTGTTGCTGGCTGAAGCAGTCTCCACTTAGGCTATTGGCACAATCCCTGGATCGCGGTCGCCACGCAAAACACGTATACCACACGGCACTGTCGTTTTGCCGACCTCGAAGGAATACACGGGTACAATCACACCCAACACAATATTGAAGAGCCGAAAGAAGGACTTCGTCAAAAATTGCCCAGAATTTCTTTGAGATGCTACGCCTGTTGTCACTGGGAACGTGCCTGTGGAATGCCTTGCAGAGATGGACGTTCATCTGAAGGATGTGGTCCTTCAAGATGGCTAATTTGTTAATTTGGCAAATCAAATTTTATTGAATTACCTGAGTATTTAAAACCCCCGTTGCTCTGCCCCCACGCTGTACTAATGGATATTGGTTGCCAAAACTTACTCTCTCTTGATTTTTTCTTTGTGCATCTCCTTAATGGCCTTTTACAGGTACTGCTACTTGGCTATATTGGTACTGTATACCTCCGATGTTGAACTACGGCTGCCTGCCTTCAAGTATTTTAGTGCTTTTGCAGACCTGCAGGCAATGATGCCTAGCTCATCGCCAGTGCGTATTCTCGAAGACCTATCGGCAGAGCGGCTATTCTCGATGCTCTTTGTGTCTCCATCCTCTTTTTCATTTCTCGCTGTTCTTGACTTCCTTTTCGATAAGCTTCTTAGACTGCTTGTATGCTTCTTTTCATTCCATACTTTCTCAAGACTTTAAAAGTCTTGAGTATTTCAGAGAAGATTGGCTATTCATAATTATTATTGACCTTAATTCGCAATCACTCCTGTATCTTCAGAAGAGGTTACTCGAGTCACGCATGATCGTTTGACGTCCTACCCTTTGTTACCGCCTTTAAAGCAGAAACATGTGACGATCAAGCCAGTGTCTTCAGTTAAAAATGGGGAATTAAAGTTGTACAAGTCTCTCCTGTAATGAAAGAGCCATAACAATGACTTCGTGCACACCTGAAGTCTGTGCTCATCGTGGCATGGTTCAAACTTTCATATTGATTGGAACGAATCAGCGACAAACTCAGTCGCCGATCTTCACTTTCTTTCAGAATCTAAAACATAAACAGTGAATAAAAAACAATTCATTTACACCAGAATTTCGACAATCGACACAGTTCCTTCGTATTAAAACGAACATTCATTTATCCGGTCCAGTATCCTCAGTGAAAGACATGTAATTAATTGTTCTGAGGAATGACCTCCCGGACTCACAAGTTTCCTCAAATCGGCTCATGGTATGTTTCCCAGGTGGTTCACTTGGATCTTCACCCGAAAGGCTATGGGTCCTAATGCAACACACCCGGTACTTGTGAGATGTCAGTGACGAAGCAGAGATTGCGAAACGAAGCAGGAGTGGAGGGGGATTTGTAATTGCATCCTCTTGCACTTCTGAGGTGATGTGTACACAATAGAACTTACTCCAACGGGCAAGCACATGGGCGCAGAATGTGGAGGAGCGGTTAAAATAACTGATGATTAATTGTGTATTTAAAATTATATACCTTTAAAAAAAAAAATCTCTCTCCTTCTCTCCTCCTCTCTTCTCTCTCTTCTCTTTCTCTCTTCTACTCTTCTCTCTTCTCTCGTTCTTCTTCTGCTCTTTCCTCTTACTCTCTTCTCTCTTCTCCTTCTCTCTTCTCTCTTCTCTCTCTCTTCTCTATCTCCTTCTTCTCTCTTCTCTCTCTTTCTCTTCTCTCTTTCTCGTCTTCCTCTCTTCTCTCTCATATATTTAAGTTACAAACATCAAACTCAGGGGTAAAATACAAACTTTGTGTAGGGTAACATCAGCTTTTGGGCACAGCCTCACGTGGGGTTGGGGCTGGGAGGGGCGTAAATCTCCATGTAAATGTGTACCGTGTGGTGCACCTGAGGTGGTGGCAATTTCCAATTTTACAGAGGTATTACAATTTCCATTTTTACATGGGCAATGCTGGGTTAAAGACTCTTCATCATGGGAAATTTGTCCTCCTTCCATTCTCCTTCCTCCCTCCTCCTCCAACCCTCCCCCTCCTCCTCCACCACCCTCCCCCCCCCCAAAAAAAACGAAGGGCCCTTCAAGCCTTATATGTGTGAGCACATTCTAGCGGGAAAGATCAATGAAATGAGGGCAAAGGCGAACAGATCTGGGACTATATTTTGGAGGGGAGGGGGTGGATGGAAGAAAGGTTTAAGCACTCTCTGTGCTTGCAACTCTATGCACAGCGTAACTTTCGTTTACCTCCTTCTCGCTCACCAAAATTTTGGCAAACAGGACGACTAATTGCGTTGGTCAGCGAAGTGATGGTACGGTAAGCTAGAAATAATAATCGTAAAACACATTAATTTCTCAATTGGCTAAACAGCTACCTAAACCACCACCATTTTCATCCGAACTGTAACTTTTTTGAAAATAAAGGAACTTTATCAAAAAATTCAATAATTCATGATTAAATTTAAAAATTTGTAAAAAACACCCTTATACCGCCAAAATCACTTGGCACTGTGTGGTCCAATATCAGCTTTCCTCAGCTCAAAAGGTGCCTGATATGGCCCAGATGAGAGCAGAAAATAAAGTGAATAATAGAACTTGATAATAAATTTAATTGATTAATCAAAAAATGTAAACATACCCTTTTTGCAAGCTCTTATTCAATTTGTGCCCAAATTTCAGCTTCCATAGCTCAAAAGATGGCTTCGAATATTGCCTGCAACACAAAAACAATAAGAAGACGTCGTGCACAGGCACGACACTTGAAAAATCCAAAACGAATTGACCTCAAAAATAATCGGGTGGTTGAATTCAATAACAAACTGCAACCTCCTCTGTCAAATTTCAGTGAATCGGATGAAAATTGACATTTTAGAAAGTGGGCCTATGTTGATCTTTGGCCAATGTGGAACCTCCAAATAATTGGCTAGTTGAATTCAGGTCCGAATATAAATCCTCTTCAAATCTAAAGTTCCAATAATAGATGAAATTGAGGATTTAGAAATACCACCAGTCGTTGAACTTTGGCCTATGTGACCTTAATAACAACAGGCTTCCTCCTATGACAAACTCTACCAATCTTGGTGAGTTTCTAAGATTGGTTTAAAGATTGTGACTTGTAGACGATAAACAGGAACAAAACGAAAACAACTCAACGAATCAACATTACTGAAAATCTTTGCGATTTGCAAGTAACAAGAAATCAAACGAGTGAAAACTGAGTAGCCCTTTCGGTGCGTGTCATCGCCAGGCGCCGAAGGCAAATGACGTATGTTGCCGCCTGGAGATGGATCAGGGATGGGCGGTGTACACGATCTATCTTTAGGTTAATACAAGCTGCATGCCCAGTGGTTAAACACATGAATGCAATCATAATGTATATTTCTTACAATGATGTACAAGCCTGCCCTTGGAAACTGCATTTAAATATATGTTGTCAATAAATATTACATAAATATATCAATAAATATTTTGTCAAACTATGTATTGCCTTTGGATACACATTTTTATCCCTCCCCGCGTGCGTAGGGATATGTTTAAAATTATTAGAAAAATCAACCCCATTCAGTGCTTCAGTATACGAGTCCATTCACAAAAGAAGGTGGCTTCTGAAGCTGCATAATAAACCCATATTTTACTCTTTTGATACATGTGTTGTCATAATGTTGAGAGATTTTCTGAAAAATAGTAGCAACATTCTGCAGCATCATTCCTAACATTCGTATGCCACATCAATAAACTTGGTCAAGTAATTAGGACGGAAATCTGATTAAAGCATCCCGTCCATGGCAAGCCAGCCATTTTGATGATATAAAATGGTGTTCTACATGTTTTTGAGATGTCCCAAGTTTGTTTGTTTTTTAAATTGTTGGGGATATAATAAAGATAATTAGATAGTGGTTGCTTAATCATCAAATTCCCATGGATCTTTTTAAACTACATAATTCTACTCCACTCATTTGGCATTTTGAAGAAATCAAAGTTTGTTTGTTTTCTATTTTTTCATGGGGCTGAAAACGTTTCCTTCACCCACTAAGAATGGGGTGTGGGATCATTTTACATTACTTTCACGATAGTTCAAAGGCTTTGCACTATCGAGCCGATTTAAAATAAAAAGAAAGAAAGGCAGTAAATTTAACTGCTTGAACGGATGGTATTAAATGCCACGCGAACAAAACCGAGTAAAGAAAACAACACAGCAACATGCGCAAAACGCCTCATTTAACATTCATATATCATTTGAAAAGTCAGCGTATTGAAGAAATAATGCAGTGTCGCTGTGTTTGATGTGCAACCTTCCATCGTCAAGCAACCAATCAGCAGGGTGCCTCAGCTTGAGAGGAGAAACCACATGGTTTTGCTTTACAAGTCTCTGCTCAAAACCTCCGGGATGTGTATGAATAATTCACTTCTTGGGAAATTCTGTCTTACTGGATGAGATTCCTGCAACAAGTGATATCAGTCGTCAAAGGGAGACATTAACAAGTGAATTCAAAGGAACAAATACAAATTTTTGAAATTATCAGCCAACAACAAAGTAACCACTGAAGGCTCACAGACACATTTGCTACAAACAAAAAAGCAGAACATAGTAAAAGTTCACTGTAAAAACTAATTTGCCAGAGAGTTCTCAAAAATACCTCTCCTAACAAAAGTGTAGACCACTTCTTTTGCACCTGTAGAGACTGCGCTGATGGTGCATTTGATTTGCAACAATCGATGACTATCATGAACAGACAACCGGTACAAACAGGCCTTGGATGAAAGAGAAGTGGATTACATTTTCTGTTCGGCTGAATCACAGTTCTCCAAATACTTTGTGCGAATTGAAAGTGTTAACCTATCCTGCTTTCACTAAAGGATTGATAAACATTATTATGGGCAACTTAGACATGTAGAAACGAATTTAGCAGACAAAATGGCTCTGACATTATCATTTCAAGCTTTCGAAGCTAAGAGCGCTAAGATTCATGCCCCATGAAATCAAAGTCAACACCTGTATCCTTCCGAAGTTTTGTAAAGCCTTCTTTTTACCTTTTATATCTTCCACAAAGTAAAATACCGTAAGACTACATCTTTTTTTTTTTTGAGCCTCGTTTGCATTTAATCTGAACATCTTTAATCTGCTTCGAGGTTGTAATCATTATGCTTCACACATCCAAACGTATGAGAGACAATTTTAGTTCCGAATCAGTCCATAACTTTTTGAGATATTGTGTATCTTTTTTAGCACTTTCGATCAATGATGAAGAATCACTTGAAAAACAGAAGAAAGAGCAATTCAGAGATTGCGACACCTTTGCCAGACGATTCTTTTGAGTGGTGTTTTTTTATATTTATGGGTTTTGAGAAGTAAAATCAATATGCTGCCAAACCACGTGTCCGATCAATGTGAATTTAAAGCATGTATCCCCATTTCTACTACAATCATAAGCATGAACTTTCACATCGATTATTGAGCGTGTTCAGAGAAAACATTAATTGAATATTTTTCTTTTCAATACAATCTGGCTGCTAAAACATGTGACCTATCAAGTATGTCTTAACAAGCTGTAAACCAAGGCTTGGGAAACTATTTGTGTGAAGTTTCCCTCGATTTGTCAAGCCGTTCCTGAGAAGAAGATTTTATAGGTTTTTTAGGATAAATCCAAATGGTGCCAACCATGTGACCAACTGACATCATAAATGTGACTTTTCTTCTTCATCGACAGGCGGTCATTACGTAAACGTTTTCGCTCGATCTGTTCAGCCACTTCAACTGAAAAATATTTTTTAAGTTTAAAAAAACAAAAACAATATGGCTGCCGAATACATTGACGATGACTCAATTGTTATTCTGTGACCATTAATCACTAGATGGACCCTTAAAAATTTCCATACTATGAATGTGTGTTCTACATAGCAATTTGACGTGATAACGAAGCACCTATGACGTATAAAAAAATCACTTATTCCCCTGGTACTTGCTATGTAGTGCCAATTTCAATTTTTTCCTTGGTGCATTCAGAGATACAGAGGTCCAAATTTCCAATATGGCTGCCACACCACGTGACCTGTGTCGTCATAATTATCATTAAAACATTCTACATGAGTAGTCGCACCAATGGTGAAATTGTCTCAATCTGACAAACTTGCGGAGAAAAACATAAATCGGTGCGGACAAACAAACAGCCCAGACAAACAGACAAACAACGGACGCCAAATGCAATCCCTCTCTTTGTGAGATAAAATTCTAGTATCTATTATGGTGTTAAAACCCGACTCCAACATTTAAATAGGGAAACCAACCAACACCGTTTATTGCATGACTTGCACATCATCAAAACCATGGCGCCACTCTCCTGCCGTAATGTCATCCCCCCGCACTACACTCGGCAACATTAAAACTCTCCAGTTCATCACGTGCACCCGCTCACAACCGGACAAAAGCCATCACTGACATTACATTCCCCCCCCTTTTCTTATCGCACAGCGTTTAGACTGTGGAAAGAGGTTTACAAAATCCTGTAGTAGCCCAGACGCTGTCGAACCGCCGTGGCGTGTGCGGACGAACAGTCAGGTCCCTCCATTTTGTCCACAATCTGAACTGGAGGCAAAAAGATTCTATGTGACCAAACTGTACTGGCTGAGGTCTGAGGAGTACTTTGCGCAGCCGGCGCATGCCACTGGCCCGTCTGGAGTGGAAATAAGTGTCTAGATCTCTATTGCTGCGACTAACACTTAGAGAACCAGAAGACTGGAGCTTGTCCTACGGTGGCGTTTACCCCATCCGAGACACGTATGCCAGGCGACTTCATTCTGTAGTTCTGGTCGAACGCTGCTTCATGCCGTGCTGGTTGCTGACTGAAATTGTGGCCATTCTCTTTAAGAAAAGGTCGACGAGTCGCACCAAGCCGGGAACCAAAATGGAGAACAAAGAGCTCCACGAACCAAGAACAAGAAGAAGCTACCACTCGCAGCTCGAGCCGAGTGACCAGCTCAACTCTCTTTCAAGCAAAGCAGCTCAAAGCAAAAAGCTCTCCCGAGCCAAGCAGAAGCCGA
>CM068968.1:10625698-10642003 GCA_035128595.1 Eptatretus atami
AAGATCATTGATGAAAACCAGAAAAAGAACAGGGCCCAGAACACTGCCTTGAAGAACTCCAGCCCGGACAGGAAGAGGGGATGAAAGAACTCCATTTAGGACCACATTGACTGTGACAGGAAGGGAAGTCTGCGAGCCATGAGTGGAGATGGCCTTGGATACCATGGGAAGAGAGTTTGGTGAGTAGGGTAGGATGCCAGACCATATTGAAGGCACGCAATACGTCTCGGGATATGGCTCTGATTTCATGTCTGGCATTGAGTACCTCTATCCATTGTTGTTTGAGCAGAAGCAGCAGATCCAGGGTAGAGTGACCTGGTCTGAAACCACATTGATGATCGGAAATCAAGCCATTGGAGAAGAGGGAGGATTTAATGTCTGAAGCGGATGATGGATTCCATAACCTTGCTGATGATTGGAGAAGGCTGATTGGTCTGTAGTTGCAGGGATCTGTTTTTACACCTTTTTTTATGCAGGGCAGTGATGTTTGCTGATTTCCAAGCAGATGGCAGATGACCTTGAGCAAATGAGAGGGTGAATGGAACAGAGAGAGGGAGAGTAAGAGCAGAGGAGCAAGTTTTTATGACACGTGGGCTGATGCCGTCTGGACCGGTTGCAGAATCTAAGTCGAGGTTTGACAGCAAGCTCTCCACTTTGTCAGGAGAAAAGGGCACAGAGTCCAGGGACAGTTGGGTGTGACTGGGTAAGGTGGGTACACAAAGCAATGGGCTCCGGACACAAGATTTAGATGCAAACGACCCTTCCCCTAATCCCTCATTTTCACCCTGCCTGTTGGGGGGAAAAAAACCATGTCTCCCACAGGGCTATTTTATCAATGGTACCAAAGAGATTCTTAGACCCCCCCCCCCCCCAGTAGAAATAAACCACCATGTAGAAAATTATTTCAGTGTTATTTTTATAATTATTATTTACTTATTTATATGTTTATTCTTCCTGGATTCCCAACACTTCAATTTCCAAACTATCAATTTCCGAGCTGTATCTTGGAACCGGCTGGGACTTTCCGAATGAAATTTTGCATCAATAATGTCAATAGAAGGGCTGACAGGATAGTCTAGAGGTACACACACTTGCCTCGAAGCTGTCTAGCTTGTGTTCGATTTCTGACCCAGCTATAACTGCCAGTCTAGTGTTTCACAGGCAGGTTGATTCATTAATGTGTGTGCCATCCCTTTGATGGATGTTAAATGGATGTCAAATGGGTGTCCCATCTGCAAGCATTTGTTGGTGGATGTTCAAGATCCGTGGTGTCCTTTGTGAAGAGTAGGTGAGCTTTTGCCAGCACCATGATCAAATTCCAAATTCCTGTCCTAACAAATTTTTCCCACCATCTCAGGCTGACCTTGTGTCTCGTATGTTACGGGATCGTCCCATTTCATACTTTGCCGGATGCCAGTTGTGTCTGTGGTCGTGGCCGTGTTTGGCCTATGGGGCTGTGCTGTGCCATGTTAGTGTCGTACTGTGTTCATGTTGTGCCGTATTTGTGCTATGGTGCTGTGTCATGCCATGTGTGTGCTGCATTGAGGTCCTGCCCCAGTGGAGGGGGGAGTGGTGCTAGGGGGAAGAATGGGTGTGGGGTGGTTGTGGGTATTGTGGGAGAAGGTTGATGTGGTTGTGGGGGGATAATTGAGGGTGATGGTGTGGATGGTGGTGAGTATTGTGGGGGTGATGGTTGATTGTGGAGGGGGGAGTGTGCTAGGGTGGGGGATGGGAGTGAAGGGGGGAGGGACCCTGAAAGTTTTAGCTTCCAAGATCAAATCCTCTTGGAGTGGATGATGCATACACACTTTATCTCCACTACAAATAGATGGTGGTTCATTTGACTTGCAGGAATTTGTGTTGGTAATAGTTAATAATTTTCAGGTGCTCTTGTAGTAACTGCTGGGCAATGGCAACAGGTGTTTGATTCACTGTTCAAATCATCTGTGTACATGTGCTGGTAGCTCAGTTGAGATGGTGTTACAGTTTCGAGCGACGGCTGTTTCTTCCGCCTAATCGTGGAGACTGCATCCTCTCTCATTCGTGGCAGATAACCACAAGCTCTAACCATCTTTGTTGTTTCATAACAGTGCTCTGTAAAATGATCCGAGCACAAAAACCAAACATTTTGTCGGCCCGATCCACGATCGAGATATTTCGGACAGACCTCGTCCAATTTCTGGCAACCCTCGGATCTTTCGGCCATTGGTGTGGCATGAAACCATCTCGGTTTGTATTACTCCAACCACCAAGAACGCATCGACTCAGCATATTTGTGGAAAATCGAAAATTATTCGCCGTTTGAGTTGACTCGGACGGTGATGTAACCTGGAGACAGTACAAATCTGATGGTCAACTTCCTGATATGACGTCACAGCTAATCTGAAGAAGAAGATCATTTCGACTTTTAATCGCAAATTTACCTACTTTACAGCCTGGTGTTGGCTTAGTGGTTAGGGTGGCGGCTTGGGATCCTAGGGTCCTGATTTCAATCCCCGTTGGGCCGCTGAATTAATACACCAGGAGGTTGACTCAGCCTGTCATCCTTCCGAGGTCAGCAAATGGTAACAGTGTACTTGGTAAGCGGAACACTGCATCAGCGGCATAGCCGCGTCCCAACCAATGATGCAACCAGTAGCCACAGGCTGCACTCTATAGAGAGAGAGAGACCTACTTTACAATTCAAAAAAAATGGAAAAAGAGATCAGAGTCATTCCACCTCATATCACCGGAGGCCTCCCAGTTGACCCCCTCAGATTTACTTTAAACTTTCATTAAACTTTCAATAAATAGTCCCAAGGTATTCAAAATGAAGCTGCGTAAATTTTAGGTCCATAGATGCGGGTCAACTCCGAGTATTTGAGGTTGTAAAAATGTGTTTGTGGCCCTATTTTATGGTCGTGCAAGCATCACAAAATGAACGGCTACTTTTAAACTCCCACAACTTTAAATATTAATGCTAGAGCCTTGAAATTTCAGAGATTTATTGTTCTATAACTGCTCTGTAAGAAACAAACATAAACTGAGTATACCTCTATTAAATTTTATGACCTTGATCAGTTGAAATCCAGAAAAAAAATGTTTGGTTTTGTATGAAGACCCAACTTTGAGACCCCATATATTTTTATTGACCAATCCAGAAGCTTGAAATTTTTCATGTAATAACATTGGTAGTAGTATTTCAAATACATGTTTACTTTTCTTAATCCAGTCATATAATACAGTCATGATCCTCTCAAAAATTGAAAATTTTCATTTTCCCGAAATTCAGGTGAGGATTGCAAATATATGACAAGTATACCACTTCAAATTGTTCACCATGTGAAAGAGCATATTCAAGTTAACTTAGTCTAACATTTCAATGTGGTATAATGTTTCTATCAATATTTTAAAAATATTTGAATAAAATGATGTTCTGCCAGTGCTGTGCGCATTGTGTGCTGCTATTTAATGAACAGTCCTTTACTGTAGTATATATGTGAAGTAACATGTATATACAATGTACATACGTATCATCTGCTATTAGGATACCATGAACACAATACTTTGAAATTTGAATTTGTAATTCTTTGTTTCTCATTTGTAATAGCAAGAGCTTAACTCATCTGGCTGGGGCTAAAAATAGAACTCAGAATAGTGGTGATTCTGCTGATGTCATCAGTGTATATAGTTACATTCAAGGGAGACATTTGTTGGTTCCTTTGGTCCATGTGATGAAAGTTATTGATGCTCCCCTAACGTCAACTGGGAGGCAGTACAAGCTCGCACCTGACTTGGAAAAGCAGATCAAGACCTATCAAATCATTTACGTGAAATGTTTTATTACATTTTATTGCAAGTATGTGATATATTTTGTATTATTAATTTGAATCATAGAACTAATCATTCATGATTACCATGGTGCCCACACATGCACACACTTCATGTATTCACGACTGTGTTAACAACAGTTTTAAAAAAAATCGAAAATATATTTTAAAAATATACCACTTTGATATTTGACACTTTTGTAAACGTGAATGTGCTCTTTCCAATGGTGAACATTTGAGGTGGTATACCTTGTCATATATTTGCAATCCTCACTGAATTTCGGGAAAAAATGAAAATTTCAATTTTTTGAGGGATCATGACTGTATTATATATGAATGATTAAGAAAAGTAACATGTATTTGAATTACTACTACGATACAGTTATTACATGAAAAAATTTCAAGCTTCTGGGATTGGTCAATAAAATATATTATGGGGTCTCAAAGTTGGGTCTTCATACAAAACCAACATTTTTTTCTGGATTTCAACTGATCAGGTCATAAAATTTAATAGAGTATACTCAGTTTTATGTTTGTTTTTACAGAGCAGTTATAAACAATAATCTCTGAAAATTTCAAGGCTCCTAGCATTAATATTAAAAGTTGTGAAGTTTAAAAGTAGCCGTTCATTTTGTGATGCTCGCAACGACCATAAAAATAGGGCCCACAACCACATTTTCAACCCTCAATATCTCGGAGTTGACCGCATCTATGGACCTAAAAATTTTTACGCAGCTTCATTTTGATACCTGGAACTATTTTATGAAAGTTTAAAGTAAATCTGAGGAGGTTCAACTGGGAACTTTCTTAAATTTTGTGATTTCAGATGGAATGACTCATCATATATATTCTGTAGGGTATCAAAAGAATAGAATGAGCGTTGAAACTTTTCCAAGTTGTAACAAATGCTGCAAAGATTATGGAATCACCAACCTCGAGATGGATGGGCAATCAAGATGCACTGAAAATGATAAATGAGGCGGATAACTGCTGCAAAACATTATGGACAGCATTTCAAAAACATGAAAAACACATTTAGGAAAATAACATTCGAGGGGTTTCAAGCATCTTCAACGAGTTTGTATCCCAAGCATGTTTGACTCTGAAGATTAAGATTACAATCATTTTGTGCAGGAGAAATCGCACGAGTGAATCATTGCCCTTGAGTGTCCAGGTTTCAGAACAGGTTCGCACATCAGGAATTTCCACAGTTGGAATGTTGGTAGAAAAGTGTTTTAAACAAAAATGTAATGTTCATGTGAAAGTGTGCAGACTACTTATACTTTGTTATAAAGAAGACCTTCCATATTTGCGTTATTGAATCAATTGTAATGGGTCCTCCTGTGTCCACTGTACACGTAGAAGGGATTCAGCCAGCATAACCTGATAAAGGTGAGAGCAAGAACCGAACCTCTGTCACAAAATGAAGGCATGAATTGAAGGACCCGCTGACAAAAACCTGCATCTCTCACTACTCAGTGTAAATGAGGGGTTGTGCAACAACAAAACCGCTTTTTAAAATTGGTGAATGCTGTGCAAATGACTGATGAATTGATAGATTAAGTGGAATAGTATCGCAGTCTTTATGAGAAGTACAAGCTCGTTGCTAAACACAAAAAAAAGGTTGGCAAAATAAATATTCCCAGGGAGACTCCTGCTAATGACCATCTTCATTTTCCACCTCATCTCCGCTCACCTACACATCATTGTCTCCCACCGCACAGTCATCGACACCATTATACAGGATGGCCAAAAGTCACTGAAGGTTTTCTTTCTTTTTTATAACTTTTTTTATTTTTAAAAGCTGATGGTTCCAAGCTCCCCTTGTGCAGCTGACTCATCATCTGTCTTCCTTCAGCTGTGCAGCTCCACTCCACCATTGGAATATTCTCAGCTCACAGTAACTCCATTTTCTTTTTTTCCCCTCTTTTGCTCAATTACGTTTATGCATGCGGTCATTCTCTCTGGTTTTTGATGCTTTTTGCCTGATTTAATCAGTTATTTCCTTTAGCTAAGTATATTTACCTCCACCACCGAAGGGAGAAGGGGTTATGTTTTCACCCTTGTCTGTTTGTTTGTGTGCAGGTTATCTGAAAAGTGTTGATTTCGTGGCATGATGCGTGTGTGACTATGACGAATTGATTGATTTGGTAGAAATCCGGATCCAGATACTTGAATTTTTTTAAAGTGATTCTTCACCAATGAGAGATAGGACCAAAAACGATACACAGTATAGCACGATATCTCAAAATGTTGTGTACGGATTCGGACGAAACTTGGTGGACAGATTGGGTGGTGACAAGGATGAAGTGATTCAATGTGGTGAAGATCTGAAATCCAGAACAAGATCCGAGAATTTTTTAAGTGATTCTTCACCATTATATTACAGCATGATATCTCAAAAAATGTATTGGGCCTGATATGTTCTTCTGATCAGGCATTGCGTGGAGGAAGTATGCGCTCTTAACGAGTGCCCTTCTCGTTAGCCCGTCCTCCGCTCAGTGGGAGAGGGGTTTTGCAAACGTGTTGTGTGTGTGTATGTGTGTGTGTGTGTGTGTGTGTGTTGTGTGTGTTGTGCGTGCGTGCGTGCGTGCGCCGTAACTGTTTTACCATTTGAGTTTTGTCATCAAATTTTCAACAACCTTTAATATGAGAATATGGAGAACACAAATTAATAATTTGGTCAAAAGGCAAAGGTCAGCTTCACATAAAGTCATCAAATTTCATCTAATTGACCTGAAATTTTTACGAATTAGCATATTTGGTCACTGAATTGTTCACAAATAAAATGCTCGAAGCTGATTGTTTTGGGATCAAAAGTCAGGTCGCAAAATCAATATCATCTGTTTGACTTCAAATTTGAGCAGGGTTTGCATATTCGGTCACTGAAGCCATTGCTTTTTGGTCAAAAGGTCAGGTCACCGAGAATCATAAAATTTTTATTTAGCTGTTTTCATCATGTTTAGCATACAGAAGAAGTAGAAAAAAAGAAGTCTGAATACAAAAGGCGACATGGACAGGCTTTGCATTTTCAGATGCTTTCTAGTTGTCTTAGTTGTCTTTGGATAGGTTATTTTTTAACTTGAAGATACCTTGGATGTTCATGCTAAGTGAGACTTTATCTGCTTTTGAAGATGCTCTTTGTTCTGATTTCATCAATTTATTCGTTGTTTGGCAATTTTTCTCGCAATGTTTTTCCTTTTCTGTGTATCCCCAATATAATGTCTTGACTATACTTTGCAATTGAGGATGGTCTCCGTCTGCATCGAACAGCTCATGTAATTTTCCATCTATTCTGTTCAACTGGAGCTTTGTTGTCTATGGTTTTGGTGTCAGGTGGCACCTCTGTAGCTTTTAGTTCAGTGCATTGCTCTGTCACACCCTCGCCATGCGGTGGCCAGCCATCACCGTGCGACGGCACACCTGCACCAATCTCTACTGTGTGAATGTTGGTGTTCATTCAAATATGACGAAGAAACAAATGCTTTACTGCACACAGAACATTTATAGGGCTTCTCTCCTGTGTGAACCTTTTGATGATTATCCAACTACAAATAAGAAATGCCTTGCTGCACAAAGAACACTTATAGGGCGTTTCCTGGGCTCCTGTGTGAATTTTTTGATGTTTACTGCAAATAGGATGAATGACAAATGCCCTGCTGCACACAGAACACTTGTGGGTTCTCTCCTGTGTGAATTTTTTTATGTCGACACAAATATGATGAAGAAGCAATGCCTTTCTGCACACCAGAACATTTGGAATGGCGTCTCACCCGTATGCACTCTTTCATGAATTTTCAATTCTGAGAATAAGCGAAAGCCTTGCAGCACACAGAGCACTTGTGTGGCTTCTGTCCTGTGTGCATTCTTTGATGTTTGCTTAAATGTGTGATGAACATAAGCTTTAGGACACAAAAACACGTGAACGGCTTGTCTCCAGTGTGAATCTTACATTGACTTCTAAATGTGTTGGACGAGCAAAAGGCTTCTCATGCAGACAGAACACTTGTATTGCTTCCCATCTGCGTATTTTTGATGTACTTTAAAAGATGACAAAACGCAAATGATTTGTTACACACAGAACACTTGTGGGGCTTTCTCGTCTGAATGTCTCCTTTTATGATCGCATAAATGTGATGAGCAAGCAAACTCCTGCTGCAGATAGAACATTGTATGGCTTCACACCTGTATGGATTTCTTGATGAATGCGTAAAGATGATGAGCGGGCAAACTCCTTGCTGCAGGTCGGACACTTGAAGGGTTTCTCACCTGTTATGATTCTCTGATGTTCTTTTAAAATTCTCGGTTGACCTAAGACTTTAGGACACAAATAACACTTTATGGTTTCTCAAGTTTGTGAATTCTTTGATGACAATATAAGTATGAAGGACGAGCAAAAGTCTTCATGCAGATTAAGCATTGTACGTTATTTCCTGTGTGTGTTTTTTTTATGTAATCTTAAAGTTGATGCCACTGTAAATGATTGGTGCACATAGAACACTTATAGGGTTTCTCTCCCGTGTGTATCTTTGTTTGATCGCGTACGTATGATGAGCGAGCAAACGCCTTGTTGCAGATAGAACATTGAATGCTTCTCACCTGTATGGACTCTTTCATGTTTTTTAATGTTGAAATGAAATTGAAATCCTTGCTGCACATTGAGCACTTGTGTGGTTTCTCTTTTCGTGTATTCTTTATGAACGCGTAAATATGATGAGCGCGCAAACTCCTTGCTGCATATAGAACACTTGAATGGATTCTCACCATTGTTATGGATTCTTTGATGTTTTTTTAAGCTGACATTCGATTGAAAGCTTTAGTGCACATTGAAGCACTTTTGCAGTTTCTCTTGTGTATTCTTTGATGCTCATATAAATATTGATGCACGAGGAACGCCTTGTTGCATATTGAACATTTGAACGGCTTCTCACCCGTATGGATTGTTGATGATTTTTTAACTCTGAGATAAAACTAAAACCTTATTACACACAAAGCACTTGTTGTGGCTTCGGTCTTGTGTGCATTTTTGTGATGCTACTTAAATGTGATGAATAAGCAAAGGCTTTAGGACACAAATAACACTTGTACGGCTTCTCACCTGAGTGCATTCTTTGATGTAGTTTTTAAAGACATAATATAGTAAATGATTTGTCGCACACAGAACACTTGTGTGGCCTCTCACTTCCTTGGATATTCTTGAGGCCTCTGTACAACGTTTACACTGTGGTTATAGACAGGCTGCCAAATGTTCCAGTTTTGACAAATGGCCGAGTAGTGTCGGATTAAAAACTTCCAGGTCGAAGAACTGAGAACATTGGGACACGAAACCAGTTTCATGTGTTCCTCTGCAAAGACAAGTCACAAATACCATTCAAAATTCACCAAACTTTAAAATAGAACATTTAAAATTTGAGTGAAAAAAACAGACAGAAATACATGGTCAATATCAGTTAAACATCAAACAGACCACCGATCTGGATTTTGCGATTATTTGCCCTTATCAGAATGGCATACTGATTAATATCCAACCATGATGACCACAAAGCCGTTGATGTTTCACTGATGTTGACGATGTAATCTTTGTCTGTTTGACAGTCGCCTGGCTGATATTAATTTTCATCCATTGAATATGAATATGAAATGTGTAATCCATATGAATGTTATGATGAAAGAATTGTCTGAAAGCCTCAAAACATCAGCCAAAAAGAGCACATCAGTTTTGAAATACAATCGTGATATTCCCAAAGTTTTTTTACATCAAACTTCTTCCACAACGTTTCTGCTTGGATAGATTCTTATATCAGTTACACGAGTTTATTCAACTTGTTGTAGAAACTTTCTTTAGGGGGAGTTGTGTTTCTTTGAACCTCCAAACAAGTCCATATAATCTAGAGATGTACACCTATTTGTGACAAGAGTTCAATTTCTTCCTGATTGAGAAATGAGTTTCACGAATGGGAAAGTTGATATTGATACCAAGTTAGA
Organism: Eptatretus atami; assembly: GCA_035128595.1. Lineage (NCBI taxonomy): Eukaryota > Metazoa > Chordata > Myxini > Myxiniformes > Myxinidae > Eptatretus > Eptatretus atami. The sequence goes on from CM068968.1 coordinate 10,635,493, forward strand.
TAATGAACTTGACATAAACTTGAAGGTGTCAAGAAATCAATATGAGTTATGGAGATGTAGGGATTGTTTTTGTAAAGATGTATTTCTGGTCCATGTTAGGAATGGCTAAAATGTCTCCAGAGGTATTACTCATCTCTTTATGAATAGATGTGTGTCATTAGTGAGCGTTGTTGTGAAGAAAGACTGGAATGAAAGAGAAGTTTAAATTGAGATTACAACTTTGATGAGCTGGACCTCTAAACTCCCCAGTGAGATGACAACAGTCTCTTACCTTTAGGCCTTCACTTATTTCCTCTCACAAATATGGACAGAAATTGTTTTTTCCTAAATTTATTTTTTCTCTTCCTTTGTTAAGGACATTGGCTGCAGGTTTTTCCCTTATCTTAGAAAAATTGAAGTCTTTTTCAGTGGTTTTACAAACTCTTGAGAGGCATGTTTCTCCTCTGTAAAGTTCTAACTTGTTTCATCACCAACAGATGATTTGATATGAAAACAGAAACCACAAGGAGTATTGTTTTTGGTATATATTTGTGCATGATGATTTGGATTTGGAAGAAAGTATTTACTTTCAAGGATACTTTAAAAATCAGCATATATCAACAAATGGATGCTTATAGATTTGTTGAAATCTTTGAAGATACGTTTTAACCTGATTTTTGCATAGTCATTATGTTGATTTATGATTACTGCAGTATTTTGAATGTTGGTTTAATCTTTCTTTCATGTGAAAGAATTGAGGACCGCTTACAGGGATATGTTTTATTAGTTCTATGACTACTTGAGAGCGATAATCTTTATAAATTTTTTGATGTAAGCACAGTGTGAATTTTCTCCCAAACTATTAACACAGAAGGTCAATCTGCTTTCATAATTTTTTCGTTAATTGAAATTTTTATATCATAACTTTGTATCTGTTAGCCCATATACATTAACAGATAGATTATCATTTTCTCAAATTTGGAATTTCTGTCAATGACATTAGAACTTTAAATCTTTAACATTTAGTATATTCTCATATTTCCTATCTCCAAGCCTTTCAGGCTTCCAATTAGGGGTGTGTAGTGAGGCAAGAACAGACCATACAAAACATTTATTATCTTTGTTTGAATATTAAAACCACTTTTTAAAGTTTATCTTCCCTTGAAATCAATATAAGAAAGAAGCATTAAGAGGGTCTGATTTTAAGATGTGTATACGAGGTCCGTCTAAAAAGTAACGGACTGAGCCTGCTGTGTGCTCCACTTACACAACTTGAATGAACGGGTTGCTCACAGTCTTTCGCAACATTCCAGCAATATAAATGATTGGTGATGGTTGACTGCGCTCATTGTGTTGATTTTTACAGTCGTGCTTTACACGTTGTCTAGTCTGAGTCGCCGCGCTATGAAGTCGTGAGCAGAGAGCCAATTTGAAGTTTCTTGCCAAGCTTGTCAAAACACTTTCCGAATCCTTCGCAATGCGCAGCAAGTCTACGGGAAAAAACGATGTTCATGTACACGTGCATTTGAATGGCACAAGAGGTTCAAAGACGGACGGGAGGAGGTTGAAGATGTCCACGGTCTGGAAGAACCTTCAACGAGCAGAACGGCGGACAACATCGAGCGTGTGAAGCAGATGGGCCTGCAGATCATCGACTCACGGTGCGAATGATTGCTGAGGAACTTTCCATCATAAGGACACTTTCTGGGAGTATTCATCACTGAAAATCTCGAAATGCGCAGGTTGGGCGCAAAGATGGTCCCCAAGCTGTTGTCCGAGCAGACCAGAAAACAGCAAAGAGTCACTGTCTGTCAAGACATAATTCGAGCCGCCTCGAGGACGATCCAGCGACCTGCTCGGGAGAGTCATTACTGCGATGAAATCGTGGATATTCGAATACGATCCCGGAACCAAACGGCAGAGTCTGTCAGCAATGGAAAAGTAAGGACGAAATATAAGCAGGATGCGAAAGTCAAAAGGTCAAGGTTGATGCTAATCACGGTTTTTGACATCACAGCATCGTCCACATTCAAGTTTCACCACAGGGTCAAACAGTTGAATCAAACGTGTACAAGGAGATCCTCCGGTGCCTCGGATCAGTCCGGGCCAAGAGGAGGGATCTGTGATGAGAACAACGCTGGTTGCTCCACCATGACAAATGCTCCTGCTTACAGTGCCCTGAGCATCGCACCTCCAATGGATACAACAGTTTCTCTGGTGGAGAGGAACGTTTGCCAACTCTGGAGCAATCCCCCGTATTTGCCAGAATCTGGCCCCTTGGTGATTTTCCTATTCCCCAAGCTCAAGGAGTGATCAAGGGGACCCAAATTTCCTTGATGGGGAGGCCAACAAAAGGGCCGTGATGACGGAGCCTCCGGAGGATTCCAGAAGAAGCCTTCAGGGTGGCTCATTCAAAGCATGGAAGAAGAGGATGGAACAAGTGTGTGAGACTGTGAGGGACAACTATTTGAAGGGGACAAGCTGTGTTCAATAGTTTTGGAATAAATTTCTGTTGGAAGTCAAGTCCCGTTACTTTTTAGACGGGACCTCGTATCCAATTAAAAAAATGATTTTTTTCATTTAAATCCACTACCTGCCCACATTCTCATCAACATTTTAGTTCATTCATGATCATAACCATCACAAACTAAGAAATCCTTGGAAATGATGTGATAAAGTGAGGCGTTTGTTCTAATAGGGTGTTTCTTCACCACATTCAATTTTACTCCAATATAAAACTTAAAGTATTGATTTTCTCTCAAATATTTTAAAACAGAGTTACATCGTTGGTTTAACCATATTCAATTGCTCAACTATTTGATGTCGGTTCCGGTTCTTTAAACCTAAAAGTTTTATTTTTACAGTATAATTGTCCTTTAAATCTGGTCAGTGTTTTCAATTGACATTCCAAGCATCCCTTCTTAATTTCCCTCTTTGTATCGATTGAGAGTGTTTCTTATAACTCTCTTTTAACATATCCTTTGAGCAGACAGTCACAATTCTTTCTTTCTCGTTCAATTGAGATATTTGTTGGAATATATTGATCGTGTGTTGCGTGATTGAAGATGTTTCTTATAATATCTGTAGTCATTTTACAGACATCACAAGCGTTGTATTCACCATATTTATAGATAAAAAAGATGATTTTCTAAGAAGTATTTATAAGATACTTTTTCGCTTAAAATATAATTGTCTTGATGAAAAATCTTCATAGTAATTTATAGATACTTTTCCATTTGACATGAAATCACAAACTTTTTTTTTATCCTTAATAATGAGCCATTTGATACAGTTGATATTTTGGGATTATTGCATAGTAATGACATTTAATATTGAACAGACATATGATTACTATGGATATATTCAAATGACAGCTTATGAAAGTAGTCTTATGATTATGATCGGTTTACCAATGATGAATATTATTAACAGTGGACATGAGATGAATTGAGTTTAAGTTGAAAATATACGACACAAAAATGTTGAATACAAGCGAATTTACCAACTGTTGAGCCTCTTGAATTCCCTGATACTCCGTTAATGATAAATTTAGAGATTAGATTAAAGGTCCATGACACCCAAAAGTACTGAAATTGCATATATAATATGTCCTATAGGAGTTTTCCATCGTATTTCAGATCTGACAATAGTTTTTTCACATACTCGTTCTGTAAAATGTTAAAATTCAAAAACAAAACCTTCTTCTGGAACGCCCCCTAAAAATTCTAACTGAAAGGGGCGTAACCCACATGACGTCAACTGCAGGATGACAAAGGCTGCATGTAAATTACTCAGGTTGGTGGTCTACGTTGATTCTATTGCGCTTCTGGTGCTTTCCACATTCGATTGATCGACTCATCGCTTTCGTTCATTCTTCCTTTTAAAAAAATCAACATTTGGTTTTGAACAATGGATGACATGGACTTTGATTTTGTCTGGTAGCGACAGTGAGTGTGAGAGAAATGAAGGATTTTGGTCTGAATCAAGATGAGGAATTTGTCGGATAACGTCAGTCGCTGGAGGATGAAGTTCAGGCAGCTGGAAATGAAATACGGCCTTAGCATGTTCAGCCCGAAGTCAGGACAAGCAGAGGAAAATGCGATGAAATTCCCGGCATTCATTATATCGGGGACATCTAAGGTAAGACTTGGCATTAACAAACTGGTAGAACAAAATCCTCTTCGAATTCAATAATGTTAAATTCGACTTGCATATGCTCGATATCAAGAAATATTTTAGTGACAGTGACATGTGGACCAGCCGGCAGCGCAGCGGGCATGTTTGCACCGCGGCGAATTAATCAAAGCAAGGCCGCCATCGTCATCGGTCCGTATCTCTCCGCGCATAAAACGAAGCAACCTCGCTGTCGGATACGATGAAAACTTGTGTGCAGAACACACCTTGCGGACACAATGTTTCGAGTAGTCGAATACAATCTGGACGTTCTGTTGCATTTTTATTTATTTATTCCTACTCGTCATGTAGCGCAGTAAGAAAACGATGAAGAGAAAAGAGAATAATAAAAGAAACTACAGCACGTCAGATTTATCGGGACAAGTCGACGATGACGGTATTTATCTGAACGAGTCTGAGACTCTAGAAGTTGACAAGTAATTGTATTTAGCATGCACACATGTATAAGTCAATTGGTAAGAGTCCCGAGGCTATGAGGGCCGTTGTAATAGGACAGATAAATTGTTAGCCATCTTGTCATAGTTGTGCCAACATTATTTTCCTGTTCATTTGTTACAGCATTTTGCTATTGTTATGAATAGAAAAGCCAATTGGAAGCAGTACCTTCACCTTTAGAATAAACCCATGTTGTCGAGTGCAGCCATACCTGGCTTGCATTGTATGTTAATCGCTACCTATTCCCGCAGGCTGGTTTCAACGAACAATCAATAAGCTCCAAATGTGCGGTCAGGTTTTCACATTGGTTTGATTTTAAAATTATCTCGTTGCGCCTTGAAATGATGCAATATTAATTCTTTAGTATTTACTTTATGTCCCGTAAGTTTCTTTTTAATGGAAACGTTCAACAGTCACATTTATATTTTTTATGGACATGGTATAGCCTTTATTGTGCATACATGTATTTGATTTGTACACGACTACGACAACGGTAGTAAAGGGCATAAATAATTGCCTCGTGATTGGTGCATACACGGAAGCTCAGAAAGCAGAAATTTCTTTTCCGCGGAAACACGATCACAGGAATTAAGAACGATCAGTGAGATTACAAACACATTGTGCACATGCATATTGTACGTACTTATACGGCGCGCGACATCTCGAGTCACATTCCACTCTGTGCGAGTTTCTGCAAGTGAGTCAACGCTGCCGCGTTCGTGAAGTAACAACTTTTTAAAGGGGCGGGGCATAGCAGTTGTGAAAAGCCACCAGATTGTTCGAAATATTGTTAACTTCTAATTATCCTATTTTTTATTTTAAAAAAAGAAACATGGGTTGATTTCGTTTCACTTGAAGTCAAGTAATATTAAATTACCAGAAAGTTTTGAGTTGTCATGGGACCTTTAGTTAACCAATCCATAACCTTGGACAAACCTAAAAAATAGGGTTGATGAAGTATGTATGAAGCATGATAATGATGAATTATGGATAACAGCACAACATTGGATGAAAAACACAAAGCGATAGAGAAATGTATAATTGTCTTTTGATATGAAAATCTAACGTTGAGAGAAAAAGTTGATAGGTTTATCGTTGAAGAAGTTGCAAGGCCACTTAAATTGAAATTGGGCGCTTGGTAATCAAAAACTTATTGAACTCTAAAGATGTCATTAAGACTGAGAAGAGTATTTACCTCATGAACTTTTTGGCTGATGGATTACATAAGCCAGTAATCCACAAAGTTAAAAGGAGAAAGGTTTTATGCCAAAGGGGTTGATTACACATGGTCTGCTACTTAATTGAATCAATAATGAATAAGGGATACAAGTATGATTTAACTGTTATTGATTGAGGAATAGAATTTGCATGGGTTGTTTTCTTTATAAACACAAAAGAGGTAATACTCTTTGTTGCTTTCAGTGGATATTTAGTAAAAACAAAAGGAACCAAAAAATTTATGGACTGATGAGGGAACAGAGCTATAACAAAACATTTATGAATTTTCTTAAAGATAACAGTATTACTTATCCAGCACCTTTAATGAAGGAAGGACAGTTGTTGTGAAATGTTTTAGCTTACACTGAAAGAGAGACTAAATTAAAAATAAATTCAGCTAACAAATCTTCTCAATGGGTATCTTTAATTAGGATCATTGCAATGATTCAAAATGCGTTCATTCCTTAAACAAAATCAAAGCCAACAGAAACATTACAAAATGAAAAGGCGATTAATTGAGAAAGCCCAAGTTCAAAGTTTGTGATATCATAAGAATTACAGGTTGGAATCACACTTTGAGAAAGTTATACAAAGGAGGTGGAGTAATGAATTTTTAAAATCAATTTGATGTTTTCGATAGTTCCCTGGACGTATAAATTGTATATTAAAGGGAATCTCTCTCTTT
>CM068968.1:10658161-10668428 GCA_035128595.1 Eptatretus atami
TTTAATGGAAACGTTCAACAGTCACATTTAATATTTTTTATGGACATGGTATAGCCCTTTATTGTGCATACATGTATTGGATTTGTACACGACTACGACAAGGTAGTAAAAAAGAGAGAGATTGAAAGTTGTGCAGACTACTTATACTTTGTTATAAAGAAGACCTTCCATATTTGGTTATTGAATCAAATTGTAATGGGTCCTCCTGTGTCCACTGTACACGTAGAAGGGATTCAGCCAGCATAACCTGATAAAGGTGAGAGCAAGAACCGAACCTCTGTCACAAAATGAAGGCATGAATTGAAGACCCCTGACAAAAACCTGCATCTCTCACTACTCAGTGTAAATGAGGGGTTGTGCAACAACAAAACCGCTTTTAAAATTGGTGAATGGCTGTGCAAATGACTGATGAATTGATAGATTAAGTGGAATAGTATTCGCAGTCTTTATGAGAAGTACAAGCTCGTTTGCTAAACACAAAAAAAAGGTTGGCAAAAATAAATATTCCCAGGGAGACTCCTGCTAATGACCATCTTCATTTTCCACCTCATCTCCGCTCACCTACACATCATTGTCTCCACCGCACAGTCATCGACACCATTATACAGGATGGGCCAAAAAGTCACTGAAGGTTTTCTTTCTTTTTTTATAACTTTTTTTATTTTAAAAGCTGATGGTTCCAAGCTCCCCTTGTGCAGCTGACTCATCATCTGTTCTTCCTTCAGCTGTGCAGCTCCACTCCACCATCTGGAATATTCTCAAGCTCACAGTAACATCCATTTCTTCTTTTTCCCCTTTTGCTCAATTACGTTTATGCATGCGGTCATGTCTCTCTGGTTTTTGATGCTTTTTGCCTGATTTAATCAGTTATTTCCTTTAGCTAAGTATATTTACCTCCACCACCGAAGGGAGAAGGAGGTTATGTTTTCACCCTTGTCTGTTTGTTTGTGTGCAGTTTATCTGAAAAAGTTGTTGATTTCGTTGGCATGATGCGTGTGTGACTATGACGAATTGATTAGATTTTGGTAGAAATCCGGATCCAGATACTTGAATTTTTTTAAAGTGATTCTTCACCAATGAGAGATAGGACCAAAAAACGATACACAGTATAGCACGATATCTCAAAATGTTGTGTACGGATTCGACGAAACTTGGTGGACAGATTGGGTGTGTGACAAGGATGAAGTGATTCAATGTTGGTGAAGATCTGAATCCAGAACAAGATCCGAGAATTTTTAAAGTGATTCTTCACCATTATATACAGCATGATATCTCAAAAAATGTATTGGGCCTGATATGTTCTTCTGGATCAGGCATTGCGTGGAGGAAGTATGCGCTCTAACGAGTGCCCTTCTCGTTAGCCCGTCCTCCGCTCAGTGGGAGAGGGGTTTTGCAAACGTGTGTGTGTGTGTATGTGTGTGTGTGTGTGTGTGTGTGTGTGTGTGTGTGTGTGGCGTGCGTGCGTGCGTGCGCCGTAACTGTTTTACCATTTGAGTTTTGTCATCAAATTTTCAACATACCTTTAATATGAGAATATGGAGAACACAATTAATAATTTGGTCAAAAGGTCAAAGGTCAGCTTCACATAAAGTCATCAAATTTCATCTAATTGACCTGAAATTTTTACGAATTAGCATATTTGGTCACTGAATTGGTTCACAATAAAATGCTCGAAGCTGATTGTTTTGGGATCAAAAGGTCAGGGTCGCAAAATCAATATCATCTGTTTGACTTCAAATTTGAGCAGGGTTTGCATATTCGGTCACTGAAGCCGATTGCTTTTTGGTCAAAAGGTCAAGGTCACCGAGAATCATAAAATTTTATTTAGCTGTTTTCATCATGTTTAGCATACAGAAGAAGTAAGAAAAGAAGAAAGTCTGATACAAAGCAGACATGGACAGGCTTTGCATTTTCAGATGCTTTCTAGTTGTCTTAGTTTTGTCTTTGGATAGGTATTTTTTAACTTGAAGATACCTTGGATGTTCATGCTAAGTGAGACTTTATCTGCTTTTGAAGATGCTCTTTGTCTGATTTCAATATTATTTCGTTGTTTGGCAATTTGTTCTCGCAATGTTTTCCTTTTCTGTGTATCCCCAATATAATGTCTTGACTATACTTTTGCAATTGAGGATGGTCTCCGTCTGCATCGAACAGCTCATGTAAATTTTCCATCTATTCTGTTCAACTGGAGCTTTGTTGTCTTGGTTTTGGTGTCAGGTGGCACCTCTGTAGCTTTTTAGTTCAGTGCATTGCTCTGTCACACCCTCGCCATGCGGTGGCCAGCCATCACCGTGCGACGGCACACCTGCACCAATCTCTACTGTGTGAATGTTTTGGTGTTCATTCAAATATGACGAAGAAACAAATGCTTACTGCACACAGAACATTTATAGGGCTTCTTCCTGTGTGAACCTTTTGATGATTATCCAACTTGACAAATAAGGAAATGCCTTGCTGCACAAAAAGACACTTATAGGGCTTTCCTGGGCTCCTGTGTGAATTTTTTGATGTTTACGCAAATAGGATGAATGGACAATGCCCTGCTGCACACAGAACACTTGTGGGGCTTCTCTCCTGTGTGAATTTTTTATGTCGACACAAATATGATGAAGAAGCAAATGCCTTTCTGCACACAGAACATTTGAATGGCGTCTCACCCGTATGCACTCTTTCATGAATTTTCAATTCTGAGAGATAAGCGAAAGCCTTGCAGCACACAGAGCACTTGTGTGGCTTCTGTCCTGTGTGCATTCTTTGATGTTTGCTTAAATGTGTTGATTGAACATAAGCTTTAGGACACAAAGAACACTTGAACGGCTTGTCTCCAGTGTGTAATCTTACATGACCTTCTAAATGTGATGGACAGGCAAAAGGCTCTCATGCAGACAGAACACTTGTATTGCTTCCATCTGCGTGTATTTTTGATGTACTTTAAAAGATGACAAAACCGCAAATGATTTGTTACACACAGAACACTTGTGGGGCTTCTCGTCTGAATGTCTCCTTTTATGATCGCATAAATGTGATGAGCAAGCAAACTCCTGCTGCAGATAGAACACTTGTATGGCTTCACACCTGTATGGATTCTTTGATGAATGCGTAAAGATGATGAGCGGGCAAACTCCTTGCTGCAGGTCGGACACTTGAAGGGTTTTCTCACCTGTATGGATTCTCTGATGTTCTTTTAAAATTCTCGGTTGACCAAAGACTTTAGGACACAAATAACACTTGTATGGTTTCTCAAGTTTGTGAATTCTTTGATGACAATATAAGTATGAAGGACGAGCAAAAGTCTTCATGCAGATTAAGCACTTGTACGGTTTATCTCCTGTGTGTGTTTTTTTATGTAATCTTAAAGTTGATGCCACTGTAAATGATTGGTTGCACATAGAACACTTATAGGGTTTCTCTCCGTGTGTATCTTTGATGATCGCGTACGTATGATGAGCGAGCAAACGCCTTGTTGCAGATAGAACATTTGAATGGCTTCTCACCTGTATGGACTCTTTCATGTTTTTTAATGTTGAAATGAAATTGAAATCCTTGCTGCACATTGAGCACTTGTGTGGTTTCTCTTTTTGTGTATTCTTTGATGAACGCGTAAATATGATGAGCGCGCAAACTCCTTGCTGCATATAGAACACTTGAATGGATTCTCACCATTTGTATGGATTCTTTGATGTTTTTTTAAAGCTGACATTCCATTGAAAGCTTTAGTGCACATTGAGCACTTTTGCAGTTTCTCTTTGTGTATTCTTTGATGCTCTAATAAATATGATGCACGAGGAAACGCCTTGTTGCATATTGAAATTTGAACGGCTTCTCACCGTATGGATTGTTTGATGCATTTTTAACTCTGAGATAAAACTAAAAGCCTTATTACACACAAAGCACTTGTGTGGCTTCGGTCTTGTGTGCATTTTTGATGGCTACTTAAATGTGATGAATAAGCAAAGGCTTTAGGACACAAATAACACTTGTACGGCTTCTCACCTGAGTGCATTCTTTGATGTAGTTTTAAAGACGATAATATAGTAAATGATTTGTCGCACACAGAACACTTGTGTGGCCTCTCACTTCCTTGGATATTCTTGAGGGCCTCTGTACAACGTTTACAACTGTGGTTATAAGACAGGCTGCCAAATGTTCCAGTTTCTTGACAAATGGCCCGAGTAGTGTGCGGATTAAAAACTTCCAGGTCGAAGAACTGAGAACAGTTGGGACACGAAACCAGTTTCATGTGTTCCTCTGCAAAGACAAGTCACAAATACCATTCAAAATTCACCAACTTTAAAATAGAACATAAAATTTGAGGTGAAAAAAACAGACAGAATTACATGGTCAATATCAGTTAAACATCAAACAGAGCCACCGATCTGGATTTTGCGATTATTTGCCCTTATCAGAATGGCATACTGATAAATATCCAACAATGATGACCACAAAGCCGTTTGATGTTTCACTGATGTTGACGATGTAATCTTTGTCTGTTTGACAGTCGCCTGGCTGATATTAATTTTTCATCCATATGAATATGAATATGAAATGTGTAATCCATATGAATGTTTATGATGAAAGAATTGTCTGAAAGCCTCAAAAACATCAGCCAAAAAGAGCACATCAGTTTTGAAATACAAATCGTGATATTCCCAAAGTTTTTTTTACATCAAACTTCTTCCAAACGTTTTCTGCTTGGATAGATTCGTTATATCAGTTACACGAGTTTTATTCAACTTGTTGTAGAAACTTTCTTTAGAGGGGAGTTGTGTTTCTTTGAACCTCCCAAACAAGTCCATATAATCATAGAGATGTACACCTATTTGTGACAAGAGTTCATTTCTTCCTGATTTGAGAAATGAGTTTCACGAATGGGAAAGTTGATATTTGATACCAAGTTAGATAATGAACTTGACATAAACTTGAAGGTGTCAAGAAATCAAATATGAGTTATGGAAGATGTAGGGATTGTTTTTGTAAAGATGTATTTCTGGTCCATGTTAGGAATGGCTAAAATGTCTCCAGAGGTATTACTCATCTCTTTTATGAATAGATGTGTGTCATAGTGAGCGTTGTTGTGAAGAAAGACTGGAATGAAAGAGGGAAGTTTAAAATTGAGATTACAACTTTGATGAGCTGGACCTCTAAACTCCCCAGTGAGATGACAACAGTCTCTTACCTTTAGGCCTTCACTTATTTCCTTCTCACAAATATGACAGAAATTGTTTTTCCTAAATTTATTTTTCTCTTCCTTTGTTAAGGACATTGGCTTGCAGGTTTTTCCATTATCTTAGAAAATTGAAGTCTTTTTCCAGTGGTTTTACAAACTCTTGAGAGGCATGTTCTCCTCTGTAAAGTTCTAACTTGTATTCATCACCAACAGATGATTTGATATGAAAACAGAAACCACAAGGAGTATGTTTTTGGTATATATTTGTGCATGATTGATTTGGATTTGGAGAAAGTATTTATCTTTTCAAGGATACTTTAAAAAATCAGCATATATCACAAATGGATGCTTTATAGATTTGTTGAAATCTTTGAAGATACGTTTTAACCTGATTTTTGGCATATTCATTATGGTTGATTTATGATTCTGCAGTATTTTGAATGTTGGTTTAATCTTTCTTTCATGTGAAAGAAGTTGAGACGCTTACAGGGATATGTTTTATTAGTTCTATTGACTACTTGAGAAGCGATTAATCTTTATAAATTTTTGATGTTAAGCACAGTGTGAATTTTCTCCCAAACTATAACACAGAAGGTCAATGTGCGTTTCATAATTTTTGTCGTTAATTGAAATTTTTAATATATGAACTTTGTATCTGTTAGCCCATATACATTAACAGATAGATTATTCATTTTCTCAAATTTTGGAATTTCTGTCAATGACATTAGGAACTTTAAATCTTTAACATTTAGTATATTCTCATATTTTCCTGATCTCCAAGCCTTTCAGGCTTCCAATTAGGGGGGTAGGTGAGCAAGAACAGACCATACAAAACATTTATTATCTTTGTTTTGAATATTAACAACCACTTTTTAAAGTTTTATCTCCCTTGGAAAATCAATATAAGAAGAAGCATTAAGAGGGTCTGATTTTAAGATGTGTATACGAGGTCCGTCTAAAAAGTAACGGGACTGAGCCTGCTGTGTGCTCCACTTACACAACTTGAATGAACGGGTTGCGTCACAGTCTTTCGCAACATTCCAGCAATATAAATGATTGGTGATGGTTGACTGCGCTCATTGTGTGATTTTTACATGTCGTGCTTTACACGTTGTCTAGTCTGAGTCGCCGCGCTATGAGTCGTGAGCAGAGAGCCAATTTGAAGTTTCTTGCCAAGTTGTCAAAACACTTTCCGAATCCTTCGCAATGCTGCAGCAAGTCTACGGGAAAGAAACGATGTCATGTACACGTGCATTTGAATGGCACAAGAGGTTCAAAGACGGACGGGAGGAGGTTGAAGATGTTCCACGGTCTGGAAGACCTTCAACGAGCAGAACGGCGGACAACAATCGAGCGTGTGAAGCAGATGGTGCGTGCAGATCATCGACTCACGGTGCGAATGATTGCTGAGGAACTTTCCATCAATAAGGACACTGTCTGGAGTATCATCACTGAAAATCTCGAAATGCGCAAGGTGTGCGCAAAGATGGTCCCCAAGCTGTTGTCCGAGGACCAGAAACAGCAAAGAGTCACTGTCTGTCAAGACATAATCGAGCGCCTCGAGGACGATCCAGACCTGCTCGGGAGAGTCATTACTGGCGATGAATCGTGGATATTCGAATACGATCCCGAGACCAAACGGCAGAGTCGTCAGTGGAAAAGTAAGACGAAATAAAGCAAGGATGTCGAAGTCAAAGGTCAAGGTGATGCTAATCACGTTTTTTGACATCACAGGCATCGTCCACTTCAAGTTTCTACCACAGGGTCAAACAGTGAATCAACACGTGTACAAGGAGATCCTCCGGTGCCTCGAGATCAGTCCGGGCCAAGAGGAGGGATCTGTGGGAGAACAACGCCTGGTTGCTCCACCATGACAATGCTCCTGCTCACAGTGCCCTGAGCATCCGGCAGTTTCTGGTGGAGAGGAACGTGCCAACTCTGGAGCAATCCCCGTATTTGCCAGACTTGGCCCTTGTGATTTTTTCCTATTCCCAAGCTCAAGGGGTGATCAAGGGGACCCAATTTCCTGATGTGGAGGCCAACAAAAGGGCCGTGATGAGGAGCTCCGGAGGATTCCAGAAGAAGCCTTCAGGGGGTGCATCAAAGCATGGAAGAAGAGGATGGACAAGTGTGTGAGACTGGAGGGAAACTATTTTGAAGGGACAAGCTGTGGTTTCAATATAGTTTTTGGAATAAAATTTCTGTGAAGTCAGTCCCGTTACTTTTTAGACGGACCTCGTATCCAAAAAATGATTTTTCTCATTTTAAATCCACTACCTGCCACATTCTCATCAACATTTAGTTCATCATGATCATATACATCACAAACTAAGAAATCCTGGAATGATGTGATAAAGTGAGGGTTTGTTCTCATATAGGGTGTTTCTTCACCACATTCAATTTTACTCCAATATAAAACTTAAAAGTATTGATTTCTCTCAATATTTTTAAAATCAGAGTTACAATCGTTGGTTTAACCATATCAATTGCTTCAACTATTGATGTCGGTTCCGGTTCTTTAAACCTAAAGTTTTTATTTTTACAGTATATGTCCTTTAAATGCTTGGTCAGTGTTTTTCAATTGACTATCCAAGCATCCCTTCTTAATTTCCTCGTCTTTGTATATTGAAGGTGTTTCTTATAACTCTCTTTTAACATATCCTTTGAGCAGACATCACAATCTTTTCTTTCTCGTTCAAGTTGAGATATTTGTTGGAATATATTGATCGTGTGTTTGCGTGATTGAAGATGTTTCTTATAATATCTGTAGTCATTATTACAGACATCACAATGCGTTGTATTCACCATATTTATAGGATAAAAAAGATGATTTTCTAAGAAGTATTTATAGATACTTTTTCGCTAAAATATAATTGTCTTGATGAAAAATCTCATAGTAATTTATAGATACTTTTCCATTTGACATGAAATTCACAACTTTTTTTTTTCCTTAATAAATGAGCCATGATACAGTTGAATATTTTGAGGATTATGATAGTAATGACTATTTATATTGGAACAGACTATGATACTATGAGTATATATTCAAATGACAGTTATGAAAGTAGTCTTATAGATTATGATCGTTACACCATGATGAATAGTATAACAGTGATCATGAAGATGAATTTGAGTTTAAGTGAAAATATACGACACAAAAATGTTGAATACAAGCGATATACCAACTGTTGAGCCTCTTGAATTCCCTGATACTCCGTATGATAAATTAGAGATTAGATTAAAGGTCCCATGACACCCAAAAGTACTGAAATTGCATATATATATGTCCTATAGGAGTTTTCCATCGTGATTTCAGATCTGACAATGTTTTTTCACAATACTCGTTCTGTAAAATGTAAAATTCAAAAAAACAAACCTCTTCGGGAACGCCCTAAAAATTCTACTGAAAGGGCGTAACCCACATGACGTCAACTGCAGGATGACAAAGGCTGCATGTAAATTACTCAGGTTGGTGGTCTACGTGATTCTATTGGCTTTCTGTGTGTTTCCACATTCGATTGATCGACTCAATCGCTTCGTCATTTCTCCTTAAAAAAATCAAACATTTGTTTTGAACAATGGATGACATGGACTTTGATTTGTCTGGTAGCGACAGTGAGTGTGAGAGAAATGAAGGATTTTGGTCTGAATCAGATGGAGAATTGTCGGATAACGTAGTCGCTGGAGGTGAAGTTCAGGCAGCTGGAATGAATACGGCCTTAGCAGTTCGAGCCCGAAGCAGGACAAGCAGAGGAAAATGGCGATGAAATTCCCGGCATTCATTATGATCGGGAGGACATCTAAGGAAGACTTGGCAATAAACAACTGGTTAGACAAAATCCTCTTCGTAATTCAATAATGTAAATTCGACTTGCATACTGCTCGATATCAGAAATATTTTAGTGACGTGACGTGACCAGCGCAGCGCAGCGGGCATGTTGCACCGCGGCGAATTAATCACAAGCAAGGCCAGCCATGTCATCGGCCGTATCTCTCCGCGCATAAAACGAAGCAACCTCGCTGTCCGATACGATGAAAACTTGTGTGCAGAACACACCTTGCGACACATTGTTTCGAGTAGTCCGATAAATCTGACGTTCTGTTGCATTTTTATTTATTTATTCCTACTGTCGTCATGTAGCGCCAGTAGAAAACGATGAAGAAAAGAGAATAATAAAAGAAAGCTACAGCACGTCAGATTTATCGGACAAGTCGGACGGATGACGGATTTATCTGACGAGTCTAGACTCTAGAGTTGACAAGTAACTTGTATTAGCATGCACACAATGTATAAGTCAATGCGTAAGAGTCCCAGGCTATGAGGCCGTGTAATAGGACAGATAAATTTGTCTTTCATAGTTGTGCCAACATATTTTTCCCTGTTCATTTGTTACAGCATTTTGGCTAATTGTTACTGAATAGAAAGCCAATGGAAGCAGTACCTTCACTTTAGAATAAACCCATGTATGTCGAGTGCAGCCATACCTGGCTTGCATGTATGTGTAATCGTACCTATCCAGCAGGCTGGTTTCAACGAACAATTCAATAAGCTGCAAAATGTGGGGCAGGTTTTTCACATTGTTTGATTTTAAAATTATCTCGTTGCGCCTTGAAATGATGCAATATTAATCTTTAGTATTTTACTTGTATGTCCCTGTAAGTTTTTTTTTAATGGAAACGTTCAACAGTCACATTTAATATTTTTTATGGACATGGTATAGCCCTTTATTGTGCATACATGTATTGGATTTGTACGACTACGACAAGGTAGTAAAGGGATAAATAATTGCCTCGTGATTGTTGTGCATACACGGCTCAGAAGCAGAATTTCTTTTCCGCGAAACAATCACAGGAATTAAGACGATCAGTGAGATAGCAAACACATGTGCACAATGCATTTGTACGTACTTTATACGGCGCGCGACATCTCGAGTCAATCCACTCTGTGCGAGTTTCTGCAGATGACGTCAACGCTGCGGTTCGCTGAAGTCAACTTTTTAAGGGGCGGGGCATAGCAAGTTGTGAAAAGCACCAGAAATGTTCGAAATATTGGTCTAATTATCCTATTTTTTATTTTAAAAAAGAAACATGGGTGATTTC
>CM068968.1:10676365-10693513 GCA_035128595.1 Eptatretus atami
AACGGAGTCGATGGGGCCCGTTCCAACACGACGTACTGTGGTCACAGGTACCATGAAGTCTGCTGGGGAAGGAGGAGAAGAGAGGGGAAGCGATCCGGAGGCAGGGGAGAGGGGAAGGGTGAGTTGTGGAGTAGAGTTGGAATCTGAATGTTGGGACATGATAGAAAGGCGGAGTGGCTGATATGATGGTAGAGAAGAAAGGTAGACATAACTGTGTTACAGAGACCAGTGATGGGGATAAGCTAGGAGCATTTGAGGGTTTCAAACTGTTCAACTATGGTGTGATTGGGAGGAGAAATGGTGTTGGGCGTAACTGAACGGAACATTATGTCAAGAGGGTAAAATTGGAGTGAGATATCAAGAGGGTATTGGATGTCCTGACGAGTGATGAGGTGAAGTTGGAATTGAAGGCGTCGATGTATGGAAGTCACAGTGCATAGCAACATATGGGTTGAATGGAATAAAGATAGATTCTGGAGTATTAATGAAGTTGGTGAGATGTGATTCAAGATGAAAGATGGTGAATTGGGCTAGTATTCAATGGTCATGTTGGAAGAATAAAGAGGATATGGTTAGTTGAACGTAGGTGGTCTCAACAGAGGAATGTGGAAGGGCAATATGTGTGGAGAGTTTGCAAAAAGAATGGAAATGCAGTGTAAATCGTTATTTCAAGACCAAGAAGAGGAACACAAGGTCGTACCAAGAGTGAGGAAAGTGCACACAGGTGGATCACTTAAAGGAGATGTCACTAAAGGATAGAACTGAAGGTGTGGCAGGGGAGAGTGTGCCGACAGGATCTGATTGGTGGTCTTAGATTTATTTTGAAGTGAGGTTGAGAAGAGTGAGGCAACAAGGACCAATGGTGGAGAGTGAAGGAGGAAGACTGTGCTGGAATAGGGAGGTGGCGAGACAGGTGTGTGTAAAGGAAGGTGGATGATTGGGCATTACGCAGAGTGGTGAGGGAGATGCTAGGGAAGGTATGGTGTAAATCTGGACAGGAAGAAGATACGCAGACTATGGTGGTAGGAACGAGAAAGTCACACGGAACTATACATGAAGAAGGGTGGCCGAAAAAAAGAAGTGGGACAGTCAGAGAGATGAAAAGTAGTCAGGGTACCAGAGGATGGGCGAACAGGCAAGAAAAAGATATTGACGAGCTGTATGAGAAGTTGGATACAGAAAGAGGGAAAAGGATTTATAACCTGATTGCAAGACAGATGGACCGAGCTGGAAGGATTGCTGCAGTAGGGTGATAAAGGAGTGAAAATGGAATTGTGCTGACGAGCGAGGGAGAGTGTGAGAAGTGAGAGTACTTGAGGAGCGATGAATGAAGAAATGAGAGAGAGAGAGAGGTGGAAGTCAGGTGGAGATGTAATAGGAAAGTGGGTGATCAGTAGGATGAAGTGAGGACGCTTGAAGAGGATGAAAAGTGAAAAGCGTTGGCCCAGATGTATACAGTTGGAGGCATGAAGTGCTTAGGAGAGATGCAGGTGGGTTGTTAACAGATGTTTAATAAAATTGGAAAGTGAGAGATGCCTGGAGAGTGGAGTAAGTTGTACTGTTCCGCTTGTCAGAAAAGAGGGTGATGTAGCAAGCTGTGGAAATTACGAGGATATTAAGTGTTAGCCACACCATATTGTGGGAAAGAGTGGAAGCTAGGTTGAGAAAGAGGTGAAGATTTTGAGCAGCAATATGGGTTTATGCCAGGAAGAGCAATCTGAATGCGATGTTTGTTTGAGAATGTGATGAGAAGTATAGGGAAGGCCAGAAGAGTACATTTGTGTTTGTGGATTAGAGAAGCCTTATATGGGTCCAAGAGAGACTTGTGCATTGTATGAGGAAGTCGGAGGGGTTGGAGAATTATGAGGATTGTGAGGATATGTATGAGGACAGGTGACACGGTGAGGTTGTGCGGTAGGAATGAGACAGTTAGTAAAGTGGATTGGACAAAGGATGACTCGACCTTTCCTGTTTAATGTGATTGGACGGTTGACGGACGAGTTCAACTGGAGTCTCCATGTGACTATGATTGTTCGCCACGATGATCATGATCTGAAGGGAGAGTAAGGAGCTAGCTGAGGCGAGCCTGAGAGTGGAAGGTACCACTGGAAGAGAAGGTGGAAGAAGTCAGTTGGAGTAAAGACGGTCATGCGTAATGAAAGGGAGGGTGCTGGGTAAGGTGCTGTTGGCAAGGATAGTGGGAAGGTGAGATGGGTTTTAAATACTTGGATCACTGTCAGGTACGAGAGTGTGGGAGAGAAGTGAAAAAGAGAGTGCTAGGCAGGCGATGGAGTGGTGGAGAGAGTTGCAGAGTGATTGTGAAGAAGGTAGCTGCAGAGAGTTAGGGAAAGTATTCGACGGGTGGACCAGCTATGTGTATGGTTTGGAGGCGGTGCGCACAAAGACAGCAAGCGGAGTGGAGTGGCAGAGTTAAAGATGCTGCGATTCTCTTGGGATGACGAGGATGGAAGGATAAGGAATGAGTATATTTAGAGGACTTGGCGCAGATGGATTGGTTTGAACAAGTGAGAGTAGGCGAGATTGAGATGGTTTGGACCTGTGCACAGGCGGAATGCGGAGTATACTGTCGGGAGATGCTGAAGTATGACGCCAGGTCAGGAGAGAGAGGAAGCCAAAGAAGAGTTCATGGATGCGGTGAGGGCGGACATGCGTGCTGGATAGTCAATGGAAGATAGTGGAGGATAGAGCGGAAATGGAGACGTTGATCCGCTTGGGCGCCCGCTCAGTGAGCAGCCGAAAGAATCGAAGAAGAAGAAAAGAGAAGATATATATGACATATATTATATTATATATAAATAGTCATATATATATATATAATTAATATATATATATATATATATATACATATTGTTCGGCTGTGGAATTCGGCTAACAATTCAGGTCCTGTAGGTGAGGTATTCTCTGAGTACATGTGTGTAGCGCCCAAACACCGTTTTAGAGGGAATTATGTGATTCATCGGGCTGCGACACTTTGAGTCAGTCCGTG
Organism: Eptatretus atami; assembly: GCA_035128595.1. Lineage (NCBI taxonomy): Eukaryota > Metazoa > Chordata > Myxini > Myxiniformes > Myxinidae > Eptatretus > Eptatretus atami. The sequence goes on from CM068968.1 coordinate 10,679,373, forward strand.
TTTTCTGTTCTTCTTAAATTTTGAACGAAAACCATTAACCCAACCAGCCATCCCCACACAGGCGCCGTACCGCTTGCTGCGGCCGTTGCGCCTCGCATGCGCACTCGCTCTTCGCCACCCCATTTTGTTCTCGCTGCTTGCTTTGGGGGGGCCGGGGGGGGAGAGACGAGGAGGCGCAGCTGGGCCCGATTGGTGCGGCGCTGGTGTGACGCGGCCAGGGAAGAGACGCCCTCTTCGAGACTTTCTCGAAGCGGCCTCGAAAGGGCTGGGGTGGAGAGGGAACGGGGCGGAGCACAGGCGAAGCGTGGGGGTATAAGGACGCCGTCAGAGAAGCCTGAAGCAAGCTCGAAAAGGTTGGGGAACAAGAGAAGCTCAGAAGAAGCTCGAGAAGACCGGAGAAGGCTCGGTGAAGCTCGTGAAGGCTCGAAGAAGCTCGGAAAGGATGCAGAGGAGGCTCGGTGGAGCTTTGTGATGTTCCTTGAGCCGCGGTTGCTCCTGGCACGTCGTCTGCCGGCTCGTTCTGAAGGCCGCGGCCTGGGTCTTTGTGGCGTCGCAGGACCTCTCCGCTGTCGGGAAGGAGAGAGTCCGACATACCCCCCCAACTCTAGTCGCGCTGAATAGTGCCGAACACTCGTCCGGGCGTCGAGTGACTCAAACGGGCAGTGCGCGAGCCCATGAGAGGACTCGCCGTCCACGGCCGCGAGGGACGGAGTCGGGGCAGGCGGACGAGCGTCGGGGACTTTCGGTTGTTGTGGTCTCGTATGTTCGGCCCAGGGAAGCTCGCGACTTCTTCTTGGGTTTTGGGCAAATGACTGTGGAAGGCGCCTGCTTTGTGCAGTGAACTGTTTAAAGTGTTGCCGTGGTCGGTCTTGTCGGTAGTATCTCTGCGTCACTATTTCTTTTCTTCCATTCGAATATGTGCATTCTGTGACTATAACGTGTCTTTAGTGCTTGTGTGAAAATAAAGTGCCTTTGTGTTGAATTGTTCCCGTTCGCTGCGTCCTTTCCTCGTTGAAAATCTGCGCATCTGTTCACGTAAGGGTTCGTTCGTGGGCTTTAATACGCCGATAATTAATCTGAACCGTCAACGTTGACGATAACTTCCGCCGTTTATCCTGTAGCACGGAAGACCGCTAAAGCGGTCGTGCGGAGTTCACCTGTGCGTGAACAACCCTCGTAGTTACCCGGCGAGTACTTAGTATATCGACTTTCGGCGATTCACCCTCTTTGCGCGCGGTAGAATGCCGGACTGGGTGTGTGAGGTTAACCCCACCCGTGACAGCTTCCTTGCGATAGTTCCAAGAGGGTCACGACTGAATGTGCGTTCGTGGCGAGACGTGCGCGATCGAGTCACGTGGCGTTCGCACGCGGCGGGGCGCGAATTCGCAAAACTGTGTCCCCTCTCTCCTGGAAGTGGGAAACGAACGCTCGGCTCATCTGTCCGAGCTAAATTCAGGGATCGTTCAGGGGTGAGAGGTAGCGACCCCGATCCTCCAATTAGCAGCAGATTTAATTTACCTTACGAAAATAGATGGAGTCTCAAGGCGAGCGGGTGCGCGGGAAGAAGGTTTGTATTTGATGTAGAAACATGGCCGGGATGGTACTACTCTTGTAATTTTAAACGAGGGAGCTCACCTCTAATACCTGAGCACGGACTGGCGCGGGCTGAGTCCGCTAATCGGCGCGATCGCACCTCAGCGCAGCGACGGAGCGGAGCGGACCATTTATGGAGTGGCGAAATGGCGCGACACGAGGTGAGCGCTCGCCAACAGCCGTTTCAAAACACGTGGGCATGGCAGGCGAGGTCAAGGCGCAGCTAAGCGGACATCGTTGGCCTTGGAAGATTTAAAGGAAGAATGGAAGGGAAAAATATGGGAAAATAGAGTTGAGTATCCTAAGTGGGAACAAGCGGAGAGCGAGGCTGAGGGAAAGAGTTAGAAGACAAAAACGCGAAACCTATTGGGGGGTAAAGCACTGCAGAAGGAGGTAAAAGAAAACAGGGATATCAGACCAATTGAATCGAAAAGGCAGGCTGGGTGCGAGAGATGGACAAAGAAGCGAACTGAATCACAAAAGAGATTAACCAAATAAGCACAGAACTTGGAGAAGAGAAAGTGGGTGAGCAAACAAACACTATTCGAGTTTGAAATTGCATCAACTAAAAACGGGAGCAGGATTAGAGTCCAGGAGATTGAAAACTCCGGAGGAGACGAAGACTCATGGAGTTCCGAGAAGGAGACGACTCAGAAGGGAAGCCAGAATAGAAAGTAGGTCCAGAGATATGATCAAAAATAAGGAGACGACTGGCATGTAAGGTTGGTAAAACGCAACCACACACACACACAGAGTATGTGGAGACGATGAGGGAGCTGGCGGACTGGGTAGAGACCCGGTGGCGAGCAGCTGGATGGCCTCTCCCAGGAACTGCAGGGGAGGGAGTTTGCCCCTGAGGCGGATCACACCAAGCGATGGTCGGTGTGCTTTGCGAGGTCGAGGGATGAGTGCTGCGACTGGGTGCAGGAGAGCTTGGGGGGTATAGAGCCCGAAACCTTGGGGTGGCACTAGTCCCCAGTGTGTTGTCGCCAGGTGTGTTGTCCCGGGTGTGTGGTGAAGGTGTGATTGCGCCAGTGTGTGAGTCGCGCCCCTGTGTCTGGACGCCCGGTGGTGAGTGTGTGGTGCAAGGGCCGAGTGCGTGCTTCCCAGAGCGTGTTGGGATGAGACCAGTGTGTGGGATGAGGCAGCCGGTGATGCCCTGCGTGTGTTAGTGGTGATGGTGGTGTAAGGAAATGGCTACGAGTGAGTGAGCTGCGAGGTGAGGGAGACGCTGGGTGTGAGAGGTGGTATGTGAGGGAGATGTACGGCGCATGTCGAACATGCAGCGCGTCCACGGCTGGAGGTAATGGGAGTGGTGTAGTGACGTCGTGCAACGCAGGGTGCGTGGTCGAATGGCGACGGAGACGACGGCGACAGATGGACATTAGGGCCGGGTAGCGGCCGAGTTGAATGAGGACCTGCGCGGTTCACCCAGCGCGAGCGCGAGTCCTGCTGTGCAACACACGAGGCCGCTCACTGCTCGAATTGCGGGAGTGAGCCGGTCGGAAACAGCCAACGCAGTGGAGTTGCCGATCCGCGGACGGACAAAGTTAGGCAGGATTATAGATTGGACGGACGGGTTCTGCCACGGCGAGCTTGTGTTAAGCTCCAACGGGCAGAGCCTATGTGTTTCGCGTGGGGAGCCCCTCGGATGCGAGGTTTTGCTTTTGTGGTGCGCAGGTGACGTCATGGCTGCAGGTGGGGTTGGAATCGGCAGGCAGGGTGGAATCCCTGCCGGAGGTACGGTCTAAGGAGGGACGAGGTACGTCTGCAGCTGCATGACGTCACGGCAGGTGAAAGTGCGCGACGCTGCAAGTCTTCGCGCTGTGTGCTGCGGTCAAAATTTGAAAAAAAAAAAAAAGCATATGCCTCGCTTCGGTGAACGGATTCCCGGTAGGGTGGAAGCCCCTTGCCTGGCACAGGTAATGGAACTAGTTAGGGGGAAAGGTTGTTAGTAGACGTGACGTTCATGGGCAGGGTAAAATTCTATGAGTCCGTGGAATGGGATTTAGTTAAGAGGGATTTTTAGTTCAGATTTTAGGATGGGAAAATGGGAAATGACATTTGGAGGACAGTGACAGAAACATATATTGGATTGTAGAGGGGACGTAGCTTAGCTAGTAGTGTTAAAAACAGGACGTGTGTGTTTAAGGGACGACATGGGACATATAACACAAAACAAGTCAAAATGAAAACACAGAAGAACAGATAACAACTAATCAGCCACCAAAATAAACACAAACAACTATTATAACCACACTCAAACGAAACATCCTACGAAAAAAAAAAACATAAAAAAGGTTAGGTAGGAGGTTGTTAAAGGATGCAGGATGTCAAGCGTGTGGAGTTGAGAGTGTGAAGAAATGTATTGATGATTGAGTGAGGCCAGCGGGTCTTGTGAATGATAAAGGGGAATTGCATGGTACGATGAGTGATTGGGGAGGAGTAGTTCCCGCCAAGGGACCCGGTCAGTGTAGAGTGATTTAGTGGGTTAGTCACATTGACAAAATGGAGGTCGTTTTGCTGTTGGTGGAGCGTTAGGCTTCGAAACCACATTGGAGGGGTGCAGGAGCCCCTGTTGACGGGGCTGGGCAGCGGGGCTCGGCCGAAAAGTGAGTAAATCGCTGAGTTGGGTACCCCGGGCCAGGTTAGTCGGTATCCGTGTTGGCCCAAGGCCCATGGGGGGGCGGTTACGTAGTGGGTCACGGGTGGCCCGCCTATGATGCGGGGGCGCGGGGCGCGTTACTGTGCGGGTTGGGTGGGGGGCGTTGGGCAGTTGTTGTGGGCCGGTGCCCTCGAAGGGCCCGGGAGGCCACGCCTGCACGTGAGCGTTTCAGGGGAGTCGCCATGAAGGGCACCCGCGGTGTAGGGAGCTGGTAGAGCTCGGAGCATAGTGTAAGGTTGCCGGGGTGGCCATCGTCGGAGTAATCGGCAGAGGGTCGTGCCGAAGGGAGCGCACGCGTCCCGCAGAGAACCGTGTGAGGATGGGAGATAAATTGTGGGACGAGGCCCGAAATATGTAGAGGACGACCTAACACAACAGGCGACGGGAAACTGAGTTGAGTAGAACAAATAGTTTAAGCGAAAGAGGCGCTTGTTGAAAGCCAGGGGTAGTTTTCAAAAGTTAAATGAGTTAGGATAATTAGGAGTGTACCCTCCGCACAATCCATCTTCGCTCTCGCTGTGGGCGCCGCTGGACCCATTGGTGGTTAGATCGCTGAATCTGGGAGCCATCTCGGGGCTTGAGTTGACTCGATCGCAGGACGCTGAGCTCTCCCTTATTCCCCTCCCCGAAGGGAAGTAGGGTGTGGAGTAGGGCTAGGACAATAGGTTTAGCCGAACAAGGACGATAAAGGGGGTTAGGGAGACGAATTTAATAGGGGGAGTGAAAAGTAAAAACGAAACAAAAGGATGGGGGCTAAATTGGGTTTTGTATAAATTAATGGATGGGTATTGACAAGTGACAGGCAAAGGCGATATGGTGGGAGGGAGACAGTTAAGGTTAGCTCGAGCCCGCCTTGCTGTGTGGCAACCAGCCAGCACTCTCTCACCCAACTGCACTGCAAGGCAAAGGGCCGGCCCACTTCATCGCAGCTGTTTTTCTGCAAGGCTGTGCCGTCATGCATACTGCCGCTGTTTGCTTCAAGGCTGTGCTCGTCAGTCTCCACGCCGCTGTTATTTGCTGCAAGGCTGTGCCGGGTCGATATGCTGCCGGCTGTTTACTACAGCGGCGTTGATGCCTGCCTGCCCTCCCTTTGCCCATGAATCCTATGGCGCTGCTGCCTCACGGTTCATCTTGCCCCCCGGTTCTGTTTTGAGACCCCCCCTGTTAATTTCATGTGGCCAGATCCGTCTTCACAACGTTTGCACGCAAGAACTGTCCCTGTTGGCAGTACAACACGGGCCTGCAGTGAGCGCCGGTGGCCGGTTGACTTTTGTTTTGCGTCCCTGCAGAGCCATCGATTCGCTGGGCGCCAATGGTTGTGTACAAATTGTACAGTTAAATGTATGTAAATTATGAGTGCGCCCCTGGCCTGGCTGTATGTTGCGCCGCAATTCTTTATTTAAGTGTGCCGTAGAGTGGGTTTGTTTAGTGTGTTATCATGCCTTCAGGTTCATTTATTTTGGGACACGAATACATGAATGTCGACACAGGGATCCGAAGGTAAAAGTACAGGGGAGATAACACATGATGCAGCACGAGAATTACGACTCGGGACGAGTCTGTAAATCAGGGGGAGGGGGTGTGTTGCGGCTGGTGGAAATCCACACCACGATTACGGTGCCGTAGGGTAGGTATTTCTGTAAGTACAGGTGTATTAGCCCAAAACCCGTTCGTGTTAGTAGGGAATTTAATGTGTTCTTCGGGCTGCGACACTTTGAGTCTGTCGTTTTTCTGTTTCGTTTCTTTATTTTGACCAACCACGGTCAACCAAACACGCCATCCCCACCACAGCACCGCCGCTGCTGGGCGCCCCGTCGCATCTGCGCGAGCTTCATCTTGCGCACCTGCCATTTCTTGCAGTGCTTGTGGTGGGGGGAGAAGACGGGGAGGCGCAGCTGCGCCAGGGTTGGGGAGGCGCGAGGATGGGTGACGCGGCAGGAGGAGGAGAAGGGATGAGGAAAAAACGCATACCTATTGCGGTCGCAAGGCTTCTGCGCACACAAGCCACCGTTAACTTCGTGCCCCTAGGAGCCAAGACGGTGGCTGGCTCTGAGACTGACGAGGAGCTGATAACTAGTATGACCCTGTTCGAGACCTTGTCTCGATAGCGCGCTCGCAGGGGGGTGGAGCGGGAACGGGGCGGAGCACAGGGCGGAGTCGGGTGGGCGGTATGAAAGGAGCGTCTGAGAAGGCTCGTGGAAGGCCGTGAAGAAGGCTCGGAAAGGCTCGGGGAAGCAAGGTGAGAAAGGCTCGAAGAAGGCTCGGTTGAAGGTCGGTGAACGGCGAAGAGGGCTCCAGAGAAGCTCGTGAGGCTCGGTGATGTTCTTGCGCGCGGTTGCTCTGGCACTCGTTCTTCTCGGCTCGCTTTCTGAAGGCCCCGGCCTGGTCTTTGTGGGGCACGCAGGCCGCTGGCGGGAAGAGCGTCGCGCATAGCCCCCGCCCACCCCTCTACCGCGCTGGGATAGGTGCCGTGAACCACTCGGCCGGGGCGTCGAGTGCTCAGCACGGCAGTGCGCGAGCACCAGAGGACTCGCGCTGCCGACGCGGGTGCACGGAGTCGTCGGCCAGCAGGATCCACGTCGGGGACTTCGGGTGGGGCTCGGACGGCCCACCAGGGAAGTCGCCTCATCTTTTTCTTTGGGGTTTTTGGGCAAGGATGATGTGGGAGGCCGCCTGTTCTTGTGAATACGAATGTTATATAGTGGTTGCGTTGTATCTTGCTCGGTAGTATTCTGCGTCACTGTTCTTTTCTCATTTTGAATATGTGCATTCTGTGACATAACGTGTGTTTACGTGTGTGTGGAAATAATGTGCTTTGTGTTGAATGGTTCGCCTCGTTCGTCTCGTCTTTCCCTTCAGTGTTGATAACCCATCTTGCTTCAAGTAAAAGGGTTCGTCGTGCTTAAATATGCGATAATTACTGAACCGTCAAAGCAATCGACATTAATCCGCTCGCATTATCCTGTAGCACGGAAACGAGCGCTTAAGCGGTTAGTGTCGGAGTAGAACTGTGGCGTGTAGCAACCCCTCGGGCGGGAGGTTGACGTTCGAGTACTTCGGTAATATCGACTTTCGGCGATTCCACCCTAGTTTCGCGCGGGTAGATGACTGGGTTGTGTGAGGTAAACCCACCCGTGACTAGCTCCTTGGCGATATGTTTCAAGAGGGTCACGACTGATTGTCCGCCGGTGGCGAGACTGCGCGATTCGAGTCACCGGGCGTTCGCCACGCCGGGGGCGCGAAATTCCGCAACAATAATTTATATATATTTGTAAAATATACTATTTGTCATCTCAGATAAAATTGGTCCAAGAAAAAAATTACATGTCATGGTGACATGATTTGGCGGCCATACACTATGACCGCTATGATGAGGAACAAAGTTCACCATATTGAATCATCGGTTGCAGGGTTTGCGTCCATGTGGATTTACCCAAAACTTATAATCTTTCCTTCAGAAGGCTGCCAGATTCTGAGGGAAACGTCCACACAATGTCCCCAATCTGGGAATACCAGGTATTCTAGATCATTGATGTGCACAGGTCTGGCTGCCATATTGTGCGCGAGTAAATCTTAGAAATTTTTTAAAACTTGAACTGCTTAACTGAATCGATATGAAACTTCAAAATGAATGATGTAGTTGTGATGGGAATATATTTTTCAATTTCAACTTGAATTGGACACGGTCTGGAGCCAGAAGTGTTTAATTTTCTGATCTGGATTCTTTTTGTATTTTGATCAATTATACTGGTTTTTTTTTGTTTTTGTTTTGTTTTTGAATTAAGGCTTCACAGTTGTTGCCTGAAATGTTGTTTGAGGAAGAGGAGTCAGCTGAATGTGAATCTACCAGTTCTCCGATCACTTCATCTCTTCTTTTTGCTTGTTCGGAGTTCCTTCTGGATGATTTCCAATGCAGGAGCTGTACCTGTTTGATCCCAGTTGATTGAATTGATTAATTTTAATCCCATTTCTGAATCAGTTGAATAATATCGAAAACGTTATGGTAGGGTCAGTGTCCATATCAAAGGGAGCCATCAAAGCAGGACGTCTTTGGTACTTCGGTCATCACTGCCAGCATAGTTATCAAGTGGACAGTCTAATTATGTCTTCATTAATTACGTAAGACCACTACATTCAAACACGCACACAAAGACAGTACAAACACCACACAAAACGATGTCCTGGCGAGGGTCCTGCAATCTGAGGCCTCTTTTTCTTGCTACACTGTACTTATTGTATTACGTTTTATTTCAAGAGGTAATGTGTTATTATCTGGCTGCCGTCAATCTTCCTTCAATATTTGTTGAGCAGGAACGGAATCCCCACTTCCCATTGCCCTGGTTTTCCCACAATCATGGTTTCAACTATATGTTATTTTCAGGTAACCAACCCCCCGCAATATGAGAGGTGCTTCCACGTGTAAATATATATCGTTTTAGCTCCAGTACCTAAGATAGATAGGAATATATAATGAACTAAATATAAGTGGGTGAAAGGTTAACATTAACATGAAATAACATAAGTCGTGGAAAACAAGTAATCAGGGCCGGATGTTCACACAAGCTTTGTACAATAATTCATTTTTGCTGTCCATCCTACGATATTGAAACAAGGTATCTCTGTTTTGTGTGTGTGTGTGTGCATGTTGATGATTTCAAAAAAACAACAAGAAAAAAAAAAAAAAAAAAAAAAAAAAAAAAAAAAAAAAAAAAAAAAAAAAAAAAAAAAAAAAAAAAAAGTATGGAAATTCGTTTTGTTGTCCGCATAATGATTTGGCATAGGTTTTTTACGCCGGATGCCCTTCCTGAGGCAACCCTGGTCGCCTCTTATGACACACAGGGATATGGTACACCTATTCAAACCGGGGCATACACCGGTACTCATTTCGCCGACCTCGGAAGGATGACAGGCTGAGTCAACCCCCTGGTGTTTCGACTTGGTTTTTATATAATATACTAGAATTATATTATACTATACATAAAAATACACAATATATAATATCTAATATTATTTTAATGTCAGTGTCCAAAGGGCTTGAACTCAGGACTTTTGGGTCAGGAGCCAACTGCTAGACACTGGCACGCATAACACAGGATGGAGAAAATAGTATATATATTTATATATATATAATATATATATATATATATTTATATTAATATAATATATACTATATATAATATAATACATATATACCATATTTAAAATTATTAAGACTACATATAATATACAATATACATATAATACATACTACATAATACATCAACACATGCATACAGGTACCTATATTGTAAATAGGATGAAAAAAAGGATAGTTTATTATCAATGCCTGCTTGAGGGTAAATGTGGTGGGGGAAGCCGCAAGATACGAATTCATGGTCTTTTTATTTAACGGGGTGGGGGTGTTAAAGTACCCTACATTTGCTCAATAAGGAAGTGGGGGGTCTTGCAAGAATCACAGTGGAGTTTTATCAGCTTTTGCATATTCCACCCCAAATCGCTCCCCGTGCAGCCCAACCACAATCATAGACTGCACAGCACCCACATGTTAACCTTGAGGTGGCTTAGATTTCATGAAGGATTTCAGGCGTGTGTTTGTTGCATTGGAGCGAGAGCGGACAGATTGTTGATATTATATGGCCCAAAGGAGTGTGTGTCATTGGCGTTTTCGTATCTGCCGAATGAGTAGAATGGTGGAATTGGATGCCTCGCCATGGTTAAACTCAAAGTATATCCATACATCGTCGTGTGTTGTGTGGTGTTGTGTGGTGTTGTGTGTGTTGGTGGTGGTGTGTGTGTGTGTGGTGATGTGTGTGTGGCGTGTGTGTTGTGTGTGTGGCTGTGCTAGCGTGTGGTGCGCGTGGTGGCGCATTGCATAATTATAATATATAAATTATATGTAATATATAGTATATATATTATATATAAATATATATAAGTATATATGTAAGAAAAACAAGAAAAAGTGGTCTTGCAACCAAAAGTAGAACTAGATTACTGCTGCTTTATGAGTATATATAGCAAGAGCAGAATCCGGTCCAGGCGACGTTTCCCCGTGCACAGCATGCTTCCTCAGTCCACTTGGGCTTTTTTATTTTTATAATAGATAATAGTCCCAACCATCTCAATATTTGTGGTGTGTGTGTGTGTGGTGTGTGTGTGGTGTTGCTTGTGTGGTGTGTGTGTGTGTGTGGTGGTGTGTGTGTCGTGCGTGTGTGTGTGTGTGTGTGTCAATGAGCTCCACGAAGATCTATTTTGGGCAACGAGGTAGGGGTTCTTGCTCTTTGTCATATGTGGTGTAAGGCCTATATTACTTTGCCGTGGGAGGTAGATTGGAAGTGATAAGTGGGTGCGAGAATCAATGGATACAATTCAAGCTTTGCTGCGTTACCAAAAAGCGTGGTTGTATTTCCAGGTCGGGAATTGATTATGGATTAACTGCTGTTACGTTGGAACTCATCTCGTTCTTCATCTGGACTTTTTTTTTTTCCAGTCGTTGCAAACGTTTTTACAAACGGCTGAGTATGTATTTTAAGTATTCGCAAAAGCTTTTCATTTTTTCAATGTTGATCTCGCTAGCATATCCTCTTTAATATAATTAAAAGTGGTGATGTCCATTCTTTTTTCTTCTTTTATGTCGCAGATACGTCTGATATCTCCTATTTAAGTCGGTCCTTTGTTCATTCTTAGCCAAAAGAAAATCTACTTTCTGCCTGTCAATGATGCATATTCATAAGGAGGATGTACAACAGTGAAATGATGACAGATCGAATAGTGTATTGGTGAGTTCATAAGTTTTAAACATTTTAGACCCTAGCCTCTACATTCTGTCTTTGTCAATTGGTATCATGGCTCTATGCAATTACTATGGGGTCGTAACAATTTGTAAGCAATAACGAAAACCGTGTTTCCGCATTGTCTCAGGTCTTCACTTAATTTAGTTTTTCTATTATTTATTTGCCATTTTTTATATTTTCATTTACGATACTGTTTGATGTTCTGTGATTTTCCTGGTGGTTCGACTTCGATGTCATCAGCAACACAATTACTTGCTTCCCATTTCTCGGTTGCTTCAACATCCTGCATTTTCTTTCATTTTCCCATTTATTGTTATATTTCATTTTGGATGCTTCCAAAGTTCTGTGGGGGTTTTTCCTGTAGTTCGCTTCGATGTCTGTTAGCACGCAAAATTGTCAGCTTTATACGTCACTCGGAAGGTTATGATGTTTATAGCAGTGAGTCGTGGTTAGAAATGAGTTATATATTATACGTAATAATTTGGAATGAGTTTAATTAATAATAAGTCTCCTACTTTCGGTGTGCTCGCGATGCACCGTGGCCAGTTTTGAATGTTTCAACAAGCTAGGCTTGCAACATCAGGTTGCAACTCCATTTGAACCATTATTTGCTCGCAGCAGTCGTTTGAATATATGGGTGAGGGTGCCAGCAAAGCTGGCCTTCTTTTGCAAGGCACGCAGGAATATTTATAGCACAGTGGAATGCGGAGATGGGATAGCCAATTAGTACACTAGAAGGATGTCGCTTGTTCATTAGATGCAGCTCCCTGCTGTAGACCCCAAGAATGCCGGTTTACATCGGCTTGTAATTAAACTTAGAATAGGATCTCACAGTAAAGTTGCTCGCTTTTAGTCTGCTCTGCAGCTCCTGTGTGATTGATCGTGTAATAGTTGAAGCATATTTTCAAACTCATAGTAGAAGTACAGTGGGTTGTAACTCACACTCGATCAAATTCTCCAGCCCCTTTTCTCCCCAACTCCCCGACTCACCATAGACGGTCTTCCAAGCCCCTTTCATGCACTGTCCCAATCGCACTGTTAGGCAGAGTTTACTCCCTTCAGTCAACTTGCAGAAGAGTAGCTTTCAAATGGTTACTCTTTCAGCTTTTGTTTTTATTATAACTTTATCACGTGCAACTTATTCGTGCCTTTGTTAGCAGGCCTCATACATTTGTCAGTTGTTGGTGGTTCAATCGAGACTTAATCTCGATCTGTGATCCATGTTCAAATGCCATTGATAATTTGACTTCATTGTTTGAAGTCGTTAATGTGTGTCCGGAAGAGCTCATCGATTTCTCTAGAATGTCTGTTTGTGATTTTTTTATTTTTTTTAATACAACACCAAGCCAGCAAATATGGAAAGCAAATAAGACTCGAGTCATCTCAGCCTGATCCATACGGCAGTCACATGACGGATGTCTCCCGATGAGTCGTTGATGCAGTAATGTTGCATAAGAATGATTTTTTGCCTGAAATTTTGTACTTAAATATAGTTTCACAATTTCTGACACTCTTGGAATTAAAGCTGATATTGTATGTATTGGTGCATTTTTCCACAAAGTACGGCAACGGTGCTTAATTTAGATGCCTCTTCCTGTGCTCAATCAGTCACAAAGGCCATGTTAGCAATGTTTTTGCCACAGGGCTTATTTCTGGCATATGCCATGGTATGAGTAGTCGAATGTAAGGGAAAAGCTCTGAGTTGAAATAAGCAAGAATCTTGACACGTTTTTATTTCATGAAGCATTAGTAATAATGACTCATGAAAGTGAATTGTCTGTCTGTCTACCTCATGTGAATGTGAACCATGGCACAGCAGCACTTGCTGCAATGGTTAAAACGAACAGGGGGGCTAACATTAATGTGGTGTCAAGTCCTGCTGGTATTGAGGCTGGGACCAGAAATTCATGTGTGTTTGATTTCTCCAATTGTGGGGCTGGCTTGCCAAAAAAACAATCTGTCAGCCGTGTAGCTTACTAAGTCGTGAAGTTACGCTGACGCACATTCGTTGGCCAGTTTCCATCTACTCGCAGATGGCAAGTAAGCTGCATAGACTTTTCGATAATAGTGAATGACATTTGAACTTCGTCGGGCGCACACTCGATAAGTGATGACTTACTGTATTCTAATAGATTTTCGATTTCTTAATGCGCATTTATAATACACAATTCCAACCAGTCGTCGTTTACCGAGAGCCGAAGGAAGGTGTTGGTTGTTGAAATTTTTGTTTTTTTGGGGTTGCACGTACGGCGCGCACGTACGGCATCGCACGTAGGCACGTACTATGCTTAAATGAAACTGACTTGATTATACAGGGAGAAGAATTGTAAATTTTTGAGTGTTGTACTAATACCATAATATACGTTTTTGCTTTTGAAATGCCTGCGCTGATAATTCAATCAATATGGTGGTAAAGCGAGTGCACACATAAATAATTCACACGGCAACATATGAAATTTCCTTATTAAATACAATTCCTTATTCATCTCTTGGCAAACCCAGCCCATCCAAAGGAGGCCGTGAAGATCAGACTGCTCTGCTTAAACTGAAAAAATTTTTCATGTTTGTCTATGCATCAAATTATAAGACTTGGTTACAATAGAGCGTTGCTGGAGGCCAACACTCTTTCCACAAAATTGAAGTGCCAGTTGACTGGTGTGGCAGAATGGTCTTGCATATGAGAGGGAGAGAAAGAGAGAAAGATTGTGTGTGTTGTGTGTTGGTGGTACACATATATAGAGTAACCAAATTCGGAGCCACAGGGTTAATTTATAAAAAGAGTTGTGTGTGTGTTTGTTCTCAGAGATGCCAAACGGATTCATGTCAACTTAGAGGTTCATCAGAGTGGCTGTGAGTGATTTTAGCAAAAAAAATTTAAAAAAACGTTTAAAAAGTTTTGGGAAATCTTTGGATTTTGGATTTCTTTTAAATCGGTTAGAGTGGGCTAAGCTGTAATTATGTGAAAGGTAATATAAATGATCCGACCTGTCTTAAAAGCCGCAAAAAACTTGAAAAACAAACAAAATTTGATTTCTTCAGGATGAGAAGAGACCTGAACAAGGTTTCTCTGCTGTAAATAAATAACATAC